>OX415241.1:26934587-27559587 GCA_948330725.1 Sherardia arvensis | reverse complement strand
TTTGGTCGGGACCTATATGATGAAAGTTCAGCCGATGGGTGCAAAATGACGTTCTGCCCCATTGATGATCGCATTGTGTACGAGTGGGTGCATAGAAGTTTCATCCCCACAGGAGGAAATGTCGGCGAGCCTAATGTTACCACGGTTATGACATTTTACTATGTCGTGAAGGAGGTTCCTATCAATCCCGGGTATGCAATATGTAATTGGATGAGAACTGCGTGGGCTAACGAGCGACATAAGAAAAACCTACCCTGCGGGAGCGTAATCACTAAGTTGCTCTTGAAATCGGACCCTAGTTTCCGATTTGATGATGATCCCACCCCTTGCAAGCCATACGACTACCACTACTTTGAAAACCATAGGCCGAAATGGACTTTGACCGATGGAAAATGGATTTAGGCGCCTCCGCAACAAAAGGCTAAGCGGGATAGGGCATCAAGAAGTAAGTCATCTTCACCTCCTTATTCACAATTTATGCTACTTTTATCAAAGTTTAATTCAAATATGAATTTTCATTTTTTAGGTAGGGAGGTGCCCGATGGAGAGCCTTCACCGCATGTTTCCAACATAAAAGTTATGTACGCTAGCATGAAATCTAAGGTGCTCACACAGATTGGCGTTAGGAAGGACGATTATGAGGAAAGGAAGGAGTCGAGAGCCCTCAAGCATGCAGAAGGATTTTCCACAAGTGGGGACGCCTCGCAGGGACATGGTGGCGGCGATCATGACAACGACTATGACATGGGGCCCTGATTAAGTGCAATGTGTTTTGAATTTTTAGTTAAGTATTGATTTGCCTTATCGAATGATATTACATTTTAACTGTATTTCAGTAACGTTTGAATGCTACGGATTTTTATCAAATGTTTGTGCATTTACAATTCCTACACTTGTTTGTAGTATCAATTTTATATAACTACTTATTAGTGAGTGCGCGCACGTTTTCGCCTAAAAATAACACTTCCGGTTACTATTTCCGAACTCGGAATTCTACCAGGATCAGTCATATTATCTTTACTAAACCGGATGACAACCAGGGAACCCTTCTGGAAGTTGAATAAAAAGCCTTGCCTAACCGAAATACTTCCGGGTAAACAGTTTCCGAGTTCGGGAACTTAGCCGGATAAGGTTGTTCAACATTTCCTTATCCGGATTGTTACCCGGAAGTAGGTAAACCCTAAGTTTGCCCTATCCGGGAATATTTCAGATACCAAAAAAGTACCCGGATAGGTTAAAAATTGAGATTTGTCGACTCCCTTTTATTCTATTGGATAGATCAAACAAAGGTGCAACCAAATATTTACATGAATTACATATTCAAACTAAGTTTGGAATAGTTGTATTATGAATAGCAAATAACACAAAAACATCAACGACTAGCGCCTGAACTTAGTCTTCGGTTCGTTGCCTTTGCTATCTATCACTATGCGTTCGGCGTGATCGGATCATGCGCGATATATTGACATGTTTGCCTCTATTTCCTCCATATTAATCGCGTCTTTCTTCGTTGGCACAAAAATGTGAGCAGCTCGTTTATCATACTCCTCGAATAGCTCATCACCACACACCATTTGTTTCCCATCAAGAACTATCTCGTAGTGCCGTTCAGAAGGATCCTGAACATAGTAAACTTGGTCACCTTCGCCAGCAAGTATGAACGCATCCGACTTTGATCCCACTTTCTTCCTATCAACCAATTGAAACCCTAAAGGATCGGTCTTAGTTCCTGTCTTTTGATCAACCCACTGACACTTGAATACAACCACCTTCAATGCCACATAGTTTAACTCCCAGATCTGAACAATGGTACCGAAATACCTATCAAATGAGTAGGATCCTTCTGGATTTTTCTTCTACGACACAACGATTGATTCGGAAAATGTAGTCACACCGCTATTCTGCGAAACACCTTTAGCATCGCTCTAATTGGTCCCGTACGAGTAACCCTTCACATCATAACCACTATAGCTGATAACCGTCGTTAGCGGCCGTCTGGATAGCCATTTCACGTCCTCGGGATGATCACCAATCTCTACCGTGTCCCTTAACCACTCACAAAAGGTTCTAATATGCTCATCATGTAGTTGGAAAGGCTTTAGGGTTAGGTATAGACTTCTCCATTCCTCCATATGAATGTCAACGTAAGGGCGAACCGATTCATGGTTTCGCATCACATACAGATGAGCAGCCTGCAAATCGACCGCTGGCGGGTTATGCAACGTGCCTCTAGTTCCATGCCTGTTGAAATGAAAATCATGCCTCGAGGTGGGTAGTCCAACCGTGTCAACCTCATTTAAGTAAGCCGTACAAAATTCAATCGCCTCCTCCGCGACATATCTAGATACAATGCTTGCGTCAGGCCTGTACCTATTCTGTGAAAAGAATTTAAATATCTTCATGTATCTCTCGAAAGGATACATCCACCGGAGGAACACCGGACCACACTCCTTGATCTCCCGCACAAGATGGACAATCAAATGCACCATTATATCAAAGAAAGAAGGGGGGGAATACATCTCCAATTGGCACAATACTTCAACTACCATTGTCTACAGCTTATCTAGCTTACGACGACTAACTGTTTTCTGGCAAATTCCCTTAAAAAATAAGCAGAGCTTGCTGATGCACATCCTAATGTGGATTGGAAGAGAACCACGAATGGCAATTATGTTCAAGTCTTGCATCAAAGTGTGACAATCATGTGATTTTAACCCGAACAATTTTTGATCCTTAACATTGACACAGTTACCAATGTTTGAGGAAAAATTAGAGGGTACCTTCGAATCTTTCAGGCACTGCAAATATTTTGTCTTCTCAGCTGACGACATATTGTAGCAAGCTAGAGGCAAGAAAGTGTTCCCATCCTCGATTACAGGAGCCAGTTCCTTTCTAATACCCATTCTTTCCAAGTCTTTACGTGCTTGAAGTCCATCTTTGCTTTTTCCAGGAATATTCAGCAGCGTACCAAGCAAACTATCGCAGACATTCTTCTCAATATGCATTACATCTAAACAATGTCTGACAGCCAAGTGCTTCCAGTATTGTAAGTCAAAGAAAATGGACCGTTTCTTCCAAGGGCCGGGGATGGGCATCTTCCTATGGTTTTTCCCAAAATCATTTTCAATATCCTTGATTTTCTCGAATACCTCCTCGCCACTGATAGGAGGGGGGGTGCATTCTCTTCCTTCCCATTAAACCAGTTCTTAGCCTTACGGAACTCGTGACTGCATGGTAAGAAACGACGATGTCCTTGATAAACAGTTTTTCTCCCATGTTTTAATTGAGAGAAACTAGTATTCTCCTCACAAATAGGACAAGCTAGATGACCTTTGACTGAATAACCAGCTAGATTACCAAGTGCAGGGAAATCGTTCACGGTGCAGAACAACATTCCTTTCAACTTAAACCATTCCTGCCGATATTCATCCCACGTCCAATTCTCTTCGAACCACAGTTTCTGAAGGTCGTCAACTAAAGGTTCCAGGAACACATCAATGTCATTACCAGGCTGCTTTGGCCCTGCTATCATCAACAACAACATCACATATTTCCTCTTCATGGTCAACCACGATGGTAGATTGTAAATAACAACCATCACAGGCCAAGAACTGTGTGTACTACTCAAATCTCCATACGGATTCATACCATCAGTGGATAAACCCAACCTTACATTCCGAGCTTCCTTCCCAAAATCAGGATACAATTCATCAATTTTTTTCCACTGATCACCATCTGAACAGTGTGCAATCACATCATCATCTTCAACCTTCTCTCTATCTGCGTGCCATGTTAAGTTCTTAGATTCTTCCTTGTTAGCAAACAACCTTTGAAGCCTAGGTAGAATGGGGAGATACCACATGACCTTCGCGGGAACAGGTTTGTTGATTTCCTTAACAACATCTCCTCTCACATCCACTTTTTGTTTCACAGCTTTGTATCGTGACTCGCCACAAACGCCACAATTTTCAATTTCATCTCATCTTCCCCTCTAAACAACATACAATAATTAGGACAAACATGAATTTTCTCAAGTTCCATACCCATTGGACATAGTATCCTCTTGGCAGCATATGCCCTATCAGGCAATAAATTATCAGTGGGAAGCAGCTGTCTAATCAATTCCAGCGCTTCTGTTAATGCCTTATCTGAAAGCCCATGCTTGGCTTTTAAATTCATCAACAATAAGGCCGCGCTTAGAATAGTGTGGATTGACCCCTCATACAAAGGGGTCTGCTTATCATTATACATCGCTTCAAGCGCCTCATGTTTTCCAAAAAAATGCATGGCAACATCATCTACCAAGTCATCCAATTTATCGTCATAATTACCAACCATTTCGTTTTCTCCTACAACCTCCATTGGTTCATTAACAACAACAGTGCTACGTTCTTCTCCATGCCATACCCACGTGGTACAGGAATTTTGGAAACCCCTAACAATCAAATGTTCAAGCAAACCTTGAACTCCTAAATACACATCGTTAGTGCAATCCTTACAAGGGCACCGCATGGCCGACTGATTTTCTACTCTTGCATTATCAGAAGCAACATCAATGAAATATTCAACCAGTCCCATATACTCTGGTGAGGTCCGACGATTCTCCCTAATAATCCTACTACGTTCCATAACACTTGTGTACCTATTTTCATAAATTTTAGCAAATATTAATGAATTCATTCACCTACATCGTGCTACTTGACAACATATCAAATACAATATGGTTTCATAAACACAAATAACTAGGAATCAACACGCAAGTTCATATATTATTCAATGAAATTAGGGACACACATATATATTCATGCTTGAAATTAACAAAGATCCGCCCATCAATACTAAATTTAGCGGGAGATTACCTCATCGCGGCCTAGGATTCAGCGAGCCCAAAGATTAGGAGATTCTTTGCGTCCTTCAACCCAAAAAAAAGATGGAATAGACTAGATAGAACAAAAGGATCCATTTCTCGTTTTATAACACTCTGTTTTAGCTCATCCGGGGACGTTTCCGTGTTCTGAAATCTTCCCCGGGAATTTTTTCCTTTATCCGGACATGTTTACGAGGTCGTAAACTTAGCCGGATGACTTTTTGACTTGACTTGACTCCACCGACATCAGAAACTTGCCCCGTCGACTTGACCATCAAAGTCAAGCCGGTCAACGGGGAAAGTTCCGGCCGGCCATTTCCGGTGTCGGAAATGTAGCCTGGTCGGCGGTTAAACGCAACCGCCGAGCAAAAATATCAGTTACACGGCGGTTGCATCACAACCGCCGTGTAATAAGCCATCCGGCTAGAGAACATGTTTTTCCGAGTTCGGAAATCTAGAAGGACGGCGGTTTTCTTATTTTCCCGCGGAACCGCCGTCTTCCGGCACCATTTTTCGGCCACATTCTACTAGTGATTTTTATATAGTATTATACTCTTTTTTATTGTATAAACAACACTTCTAGAAAAAAAAATGTTGTTGAATGTACAAAATATGTTGTACACCTCCAAAGCACAAAACTAAAACATGGAGAAATCCATACTAGATACTTAGTGGTTCATGTTCAAAAGGTCAATACAAAGACACGCTTACATCAACATCATGGAGAACATATTCCAATAATTAATTTCTGCGGAAAATCTCACTTACTGCATCTGGATTCTGGATACTCAAATTCAGTTTTTAAGATTTATATATAATACAAACATTATTCAATTTACACAATATATATTTGTATCAAATATTTACTTCGTGTTGACATACTCATTATTATTATTTTAAAATTACATCATAAAAACCGCGCAACGCTCGGTCTGGTTAGCTTAGTTTATTAAATGCATAATTTAATATCTATCCTCACACATCGAGTTACCACATTAAAAGTAATCTGAGAATAAGTTCAAATGTCATTACAATTACGGTATGCTAACATTATTCACTGTTGGTATAATAACTTTTTGTTGCAGTATATTCAGTAGCATCTCAAATCATCGTCAGATCTAGCCCATATGCTTCCGATCTATAGCTCCTCACCTTCCATAGATTATACCACAGGAGCTGACGTGTCAGGGAGGAAAGCCGGTGATCGAGGTCGCCAACTAAATCCAGATAGTGATCGCCGACATGCTGGGGTACGAGTGCACGAACCAGACGATGAAGGACAAGTACGCTATATATAATGGTTGGAACCGACGTCGGAGTAATAAGCAGAGGTTTACCAGAACACGTATTGGAAGTAGCAATGCTTCGTGCTGACCGCCGAAACCCTAGTGGACAAAGCCATGGAGCTGGACCATGTCGGCGGCACCTTCGGTGGTAAATGTCTCGTCACCAAAATGCTCCAAATCCAACCCGACGAAGAGATCGTCGGCGAATTCATAAAGAACGAAGAAGGATTTTATCTCAGATTGATGGCTACTGACGTCGACGTCTATCGCTATTTGGAGCCCTTGTATAACGACTATAGGAAGATGAGGATGAGATCCAGTGACGGGAAGTTTATTCTGACCACATGTTAAGAAAAGGTGGACTGTTGAATCTATGGGTTCACTGGAACCTAGAACAAGTGTTGTAGAGGACGACTTTGAGGAGGATGAGGATCAAATGCCTGCTGATGTGCCAGAAGCTAGGGATCATGAAAAGGATTAGTATCACGGACACAGTCCAACCAGAGAAAGAGATCGAGATAGCCACAGATACAGGGATCGGGACTGTGACAGACGACGTGCATGTGAAAGTGCAAGCCCTGGAAGGCGTGAGGTTCATGACAGGGTCTTGTTTAGGCTTGGTCGAGGGCTAGGACTCCAGGGAGCGGCTTTCCTTCAAGAAGCTTCAAGCTGGCGCCTCCTCCGGTAGAGATGTGGCTCATCTTGTCAGCAAGGCCGACCTTCTCCGCAGCTGCAACAGAATCACCTCCTCCAATGATGGTGGTCACCCCTTTGCCGCTTAGCTCGGCCAGCTTTTTTTAATAGCCTTCAAAAAAGAGCGAAAGATGTGAACATTGTTGGGAAGAAACTATGGAAGGTTGAAGAAGGGTTTATAAATGTTAAGGGAAATATAGAGAACTTGGAGGAAGAGGCTAACTTTATAGAAGAGAAGGCTTGTATTATTTTGGCTTGATGAAAACACAAGTGCATCACCCTATTTATACTAGTGGCATCACCCAACCAATGGCTAGGATCATCCATTCTTAATTCTATTCCAATGGCTATTATTAGTCTCTAGAATATTCTCTACTTCTCCATACTTCTCCATACCACTCCACACATTCTAGAGAGGTATAGTAGAATCTTCCATACCTTCCAAGACCTTCTCTTGAATTCTTCTAGATTTGGGCTCCTCATTTTGGGCTTAAACCCAAAATCAAGTTTAAATTTCAACACCCCCTCTTAAACTTGATTTTGAACTCCAAGTAAGCTCCTCATCCTGATGAAGTCTCCATGCTTGAGGGGTTTAGTGAAGATATCTGCTAATTGATCACCCTTCCTCACGTACTCCACATGTACATCTCTTCTGGCAACGCATTCTCTAATGTAGTGATACCGCGTGTCAATATGCTTACTCTGCTCATGGAAAACTGGATTCTTGCTCAAGTTGATTGCGGATTTGTTGTCCATGAAGAACTTCGTCGGCTCGTCTTGTGGTAACTTCAGCTCCTTCAATAGGTATCTGAACCATATTGCGTAGCACACACATGAGTTTGCTGCAACATACTCCGCTTCACATGAGGATAAAGTGACAATTGGCTGCTTCTTGGACATCCACGTGAAAGTTGTATCTCCCATGTAAAACACAAAGCCGCTTGTACTTCTTCTATCGTCCTTATCTCCTTTCCAATCACTATCACTATATCCAACAAGTTTGAAATCATTGGAAGTAGTGTAGTGTAAGCCAAAGTTTGTCGTACCTCTAACATAACGGAGGATTCTCTTTGTCGCCTTTAAATGAATTTTGGTTGGACTCTCCATGTATCGACTAATAACTCCAACCGCATATAAAATATCCGACCTCGTGCATGTTAAGTATCGCAAACTTCCAACCAAACTCTTATAGAGTGTCGGGTTTACCTTTCGTCCTTCTCCTTGTATGGTTAGCTTAACTCCACACTCCATGGACGTCCTTGCTGAATAAGCTTCCTCCATTCTAAAGTTCTTGAGCACTTTCTTAGCATAGGCCTCCTGGGAGATAAATATACCATCATCTCCTTGCTTTACTTCAATACCGAGATAGTAAGACATGAGCCCAATGTCCGTCATTTCAAACTCCCTTTTCATCTCGTTCTTGAAGTCTTCAATCCGTGGATTGCTTCCTATGAAGATCAAGTCGTCCATATATAAACATACAATCAATATCTCACCATCTTGGATTTTGATATAGAGTGCATGCTCGTATGGACACCTGATGAACTTTCTTTCCGTAAAGTACTTGTCGATGCGTGCATTCCAATCTCTTGGGGCCTGTTTCAACCCGTATAGAGCCTTTTTCAGCTTCAAGACCTTGTCTTCTTCTCCTTTGACTTCGTACCCTTGCGGCTGTTGAATGTAGACTTCTTCTTCGAGAACTCCATTTAGGAAGGCGGACTTCACATCCATCTGATGTATTCTCCACTTGTATTGAGCTGCCAATGCGATTATTAGTCTAACAGTTTCAAGTCGAGCAACAGGAGCAAATACCTCATCATAGTGGATGCCGGCTCTTTGATTGTAACCTTTTGCCACCAGTCTTGCTTTGTATCTTTCGACTTCTCTTTTTGCATTCTTCTTGGCTTTGAACACCCACTTTACTCCAATTGCCTTGTGAACTTCTGGAAGTGAAACTAACTCCCACGTGTCATTCTTCTTTATTGCACGCATCTCTTCATCCATCGCATTTCTCCAATCATGTGCTTCCCAGGCTTCTTGAAAATTCACCGGCTCACAATCCGCGAACAAGCAGAAAAGAGTAAGGTTTTATTAGTTTTCCGTCACCTCATAAAGGTCTTGTAGAGTTCTGAAACGTGGAGGTCTTTCGCTTGAACTCTCACTTTCTCCGGAACTTGCACCTGGGGAAGCCGGTGGGGTTGTTGGCTCCTCTCTCGGCTGCTCGATCCTTGCTTCTTCGTTGTTCTCTTCTTCCATTATTGGAAAAAAGTTGTATTCATCCTTTTGAGTACTCCAGTCCCATTCTTCTTCTTCTTCGAACACCACGTTCCGGCTGATGAGCGTCTTTTTCCTATCGGGATTGTAAAGTTTGTAGCCTTTGGAGTTGGCGTCGTAGCCAATGAAAATGTACTTCTCACTTTTATCATCCAGCTTGCTCCGTCTCTCATCCGGTACATGTGCGTGAGCTATACTCCCAAAAACTCTGAGATGGGATACGCCGGGTTTTCTCCCACTCCATGCTTCTTGTGGTGTTTTCCCCCACACACTCCTTGTCGGTGACCGGTTGGACAGGTAAACTGCGCATGCTACGGCTTCTGCCCACAACTCCTTGGGCAATATTTTGCTCTTGAGCATACTTCTTGCCATCTCAAGGATCGTTCTGTTCTTCCATTCCGCAACACCATTCTGTTGAGGGGATCTTGGCACCGTCAACTCTCGCCGAATTCCATGGTCTTCACAATACTTCAAGAACTCATTTGAGGTGAATTCTCCTCCACGATCGGATCTCACGGCCTTAATCATAAGCCCACTTTCTTTTTCCACAAGGGCTTTGAACTTCTTAAAGTTCTCAAACACCTCCGATTTCTCCTTCAAAAAATACACCCATGTCTTCCTTGAAAAGTCATCAATGAAGAGTAATAAATAATTACTCTTACCGAGAGAGCTTGGCTTGATGGGACCGCACACATCGGTTTGTATAAGCTCCAATGGCTTTTTAGCTCTCGAGTTTGACTCCTTCGGAAAACTCATTTTGAATTGCTACCCGAGTAAACACCCTTCGCACGCTTGGTCAGAATGAGTGATTCTTGGCAGTCCTCTCACCATGTTATTCTTGGATAGCAGCTCTAGCCCTCCGAAATTGAGATGCCCGTAACGAAGATGCCAAAGCCATGAATCATCTTTGAAGCATGTCTTCAGACATTGTGCCACTCCAGTTTGAATGTCGAGCAGGAACATTCTATTTCTCGTCATAGGCACCTTGGCTATGAGGTTACCCCTCCAGTGTTTTAGAAAAAGACTATTATCCCTTAGCCGAATGTCATGCTTTTTCTCCACAAGTTGGTCAAGGCTCAAGATGTTGCTTTTCATGCTCGGCACGTAGTAAACATCGGAAATTAACTGATGATCTCCATTTTTAAGTTGGATAAGAATGTTACCTTTTCCTTTCACCTCCAGTTTGGTCTCATCTCCTAGAGCCACCGTACCCTTCACCGCTTCATCGAGCTCAGCGAACAAACTTCGCCTGCCACACATGTGGTTACTCGCGCCACTGTCCAAGTACCACTGGTTCTTCTCACCGTCTTTGCCATCTTGGGAGGCAAAAAGTAGAATGCCATCTTCTTGATTGCTCTGTTCGGCGTAGTTCGCCTTCTCCTCAACTCGTTTGCTTCTAGGAGCTCTACATTCCGCAGCATAGTGCCCAAACTTCTCATAGTTGTAGCACTTGATGTGTGACTTATCAAACCTGGGTTTAGATCTTCCCCTTCCACGACCTCTGGACGAGTCTTCTACTCCGTGATTATCGTCATTTGACCTCCAGCCTTGCCTGTATCCATGTCCACGACCACGACTTTGCCATTGGCCACCACCTTGTCTTGTTTTGCTCCAGCTTTCTCCCTTGCTTGGATGAGCTTGCATCTTGAAAGCTTGCTCCACGACCTACTCCTTCTTCTTTTTCTTTTCTTCATAGGCTTGCAACGATCCAAGAAGTTGCTCGATTGTCATCTCCTCCAAGTCTTTTGTCTCTTCAATAATAGCTACAATGTGCTCGAACTTTGGATCTAAAGATCGAAGCACTTTCTCCATGATTCTAACATCTCCCAAGCTTTCTCCATTTCTTTTAAGATTATTTGACACCACCAAAACTCTTGAAAAATAATCTGAAACAAATTCTCCCTCCCTCATGTGCAACAAGAGTTTGTAGACGTGCCTTCTTTACTTGATCAGCTCCCTTGTGCGAAACTTGAAGCTTATCCCATGCTTCCTTGGCCGTCTTTGCTCCGGAAACCTTCTCGAACATGTCTTCATCTATTCCTTGATAGATTAGACAGAGAGTCTTCTTGTCTCTCTTTCTTGAATCTCTCAAGCTATTTTGTTGAGCTTGAGTGAGTTCACCTTCATTCTCCGGTTCGACATGGCCTCTTTCAACAATCTCCATGCATCATGTGCTCTAAGGAGAGCCTTCATCCTTAGACTCCAATTATCATAGTTGCTCTTTGTGAGCATAGGGACTTGAAAAAGAATGGCATTATTGGCCAATCTTATGAGGATCTTATGGCTCTTGATACCACTTTGTTGGGAAGAAACTATGAAAGGTTGAAGAAGGGTTTATAAATGTTAAGGGAAATATAGAGAACTTGGAAGAAGAGGCTAACTTTATAGAAGAGAAGACTTGTATTATTTTGGCTTGATGAAAATACAAGTACAACACCTTATTTATACTAGTGGCATCACCCAACCAATGGCTAGGATCATCCATTCTTAATTCTAATCCAATGACTATTATTAGTCTCTAGAATATTCTCTACTTCTCCATACTTCTCCATACTACTCCACACATTATAGAGAGGTATAGAAATTACTCTAAAATCTTCCATACCTTCCAAGACCTTCTCTTGAAATCTTTTAGATTTGGGCTCCTCATTTTGGGTTTAAACCCAAAATCAAGTTTATATTTCAACAAACATCAAAAAAAACCGTGGCCTAAGGAATAAATGAATATTAGTTATTACCTCAGTTCCAGCAGCGAATTTGTCCAACTCAAACACGCCCATTGGACCATTCCAGATGACGGTCTTAGTGATGTCCAAAGATTCGCTCAAGGACTTGATTAAATCTGGATCGATGTCCAAACCCATCCAACCATCGGCGATTTCAGAAGTTGGAACAATCTTGCTGTTAGCATCAGCAGAAAACTTGTCAGCAATAACCACATCGGTGGGAAGCAAAAGGGCGACTCCTGCTGCCCTGGCCTTCTCCATGAGACTTTTTGCGAGGTCAAGCTTGTCATCCTCCACGAGTGAGGATCCGACAGAGATACCCTGAGCCTTGTAGAATTGTGAATATCATTCCACCACCGAGAATGAGGATGTTAACCTTCTTCAAGAGTGACTCGATCACACCAATCTTGGATGAAACCTTGGAACCACCTATGATGGCAGCAAATGGTGTCTTGGGGTTTGATACAGCACCAACAAGGTAGTCAAGTTCCGTCTGCATCAAGAATCCAGCAACAGCGGGCTTCAAGAACTTGGCAACCCTTTGAGTGGAAGCATGAGCTCTGTGGGCAGTTCCAAAAGAATCGTTCACGTACAGGTCAGCCAGAGAAACGAGCTTCTTGGAAAACTCAGGATCATTCTTCTCTTCTTCCTTGTAGAACCGAACATTCTCCAAGAGCACAACACCTCCCTCAGGGAAACAAGCAACCAACTTCTCAACCTCTGCACCGATACAATCATCAGCCATCTTCACCTACAAGTACAAAGCAACAGAATAAGTACATATTCTCCTTCAAGACAGAAACGAAAGAAAGTGAACAACAAATTACATCAAGTCCGAGCAGCTCAGACAATCTTGGCACAACGGGCTTCAAGCTGTACTTGGTGTACTTGTGGGTGACACCCTTTGGACGTCCCTGTTACCAAAAGCATTCCACAAGATCAATAAAATTTCAAAACAAACCAACACATCAAATGCATCTAGAATAATCCAACTTCGACAGTCTGATCAAGAAATACGACTGAGATCCACATGCATCAATAAAAATCGTGATTTTGAGCCAACAGAGAAAAAACAGCAAATTCTCAGCATACCAGATGGGAGGAGAGGATGACTCTGGCGCCATGTCCGATGAGGTACTTGATGGTGCGGACACCGGCGCAAATCCTAGTATCGTCGGTGATCTTGAGGTTGTCATCGAGCGGGACGTTGAGATCCACACGCACGAACACCCTCTTCCCCTTCAGATCAGCTTCGGTGAGTGATCCAACGCTCTTCTTCGTCGCCATTTTTTCTGGTGAAGAAAAGTTTATACAAAACAAGCATAAAAACTGACTAAAGCTACTGATTTCATTACAGAAGCAAAGGAAAAAGGCTATGTGAAGCAGAGAAATTATCACAAGTTTTCTTACCTCTTAAGCTAGCAAATGAGGTCTATATATACAACACTAATGAGAATAAAGAAAGGCTCAAAAATTGTGCGAGCCACAGGTGTCACTAATACGTGTCACCTAGCTAGCAGTCAATTCAGAATTTCAAACTTGCAACCATTCAAATCTGGCGTCTTCTGTGCTTTGGCGCCAAACCTGTTTTCCCTCATTTTCTTCATCCCCTTTATGCTCAGCTGGGATGGAAAGAAGCTGAGCTTGGACAAATTTTGCCTGAACATTGTTGGCCCCAGCTGTTTGGTAAGTATGTCAGCTAGTTGTGATCTTGAGCTCACAAATGAGGGATGCATAAAACCGTCAAGACAGTAATCTATGACCAAATGGCAGTCAATTTCCAAGTGCTTTGTGCGTTCATGGAAGATAACTCAACGACTTGAGTGGCTTTCTTCTTCCCTGATAAGTATCCCATCACCACATCTTCCACACCTGCTTTTTATGGTCTGAAAATCATCAGTCACTACGAAATGGCTTTGGGAGCTATGTGTGACACAATAGAAGACTTGCAGGACTTAGAAGATAATTAATGTAATTCTTGTATATTGTTTGTATTCCCTTAGGGTTTAATTTGTAACAGTTAGGACCCTCTCTGTAAGTATAAATACATGTTCAGTATGTCAATACAGATTACGTTGGAAATTAGTCTTTATATGGTATCAGTTGCCTAGGTTCCTAAATCCTCTCTTCTCCCATAATTCTTCCGCCTCTCTCTCTAATCTTCCACCGCCTCACGCAAACCCTTCTTCATTGAAATTTTTTATTTTTTATTTTTTGTTTTCTGATTTGCAATGGCGTTGTGTGATGACAAGTTCAACATCACCACCATGATTCACTTGCTTCCGGCCAAGTTGGATGCTTCGAAGTACCTACAATGGAAGTAGCAGGTGACGTATGTGCTCAAAACTCAGGGTTTATTTGGCCATCTTGATGGCTCCACTCCTTGCCCCGTTGTTCCGCCGCCGCCTATGAACGCCGCTGCCAAGGCTGAGCCGGATGCTTACGAGAAAGCTCAAGTTGCTTGCCTTGCCTGGCTGACTCTGGATCAGAGACTCTTTGCTGTTCTTCTGGCCTCCCTCTCGCCGGATGCCAGGAATGTTATCTCCCAGTGTTTGACTACGAAGGACATGTGGGATACCTTCGCCAGCACGTACTAGCACAACACAGTCACAACCGCCTTCAACCTCCGTCAGCAGGCTGGTATGCTTCGTCAGACTGGTACTGTTCAGGATTTGCATCTTAGTTTTTTAAAGATTTTTGATCAATTAGATGTTTTGAGTGATCCCGCTAGTGAACGAGATAAGTTAATGTGGTTTCTCAACGCTCTAGGTCTTCAGTTTCAACAGTTTAGTGGTCTTGTATTTGTTAGGGACCCTTTACCTTCATATTTATCTGTTCTTGATGAGACTAGGCGTTTCGAGTCTTTTGTGGTAAATCAATCGTTGCAGGGACAGACCGGATCTGGACCGGTGGCATTCGGGGCCAACACCCAGCAGCCAGGAGGGAGCCTGCCAGCCAGGAAGAGAAACGGTTGCTCCGGCGGCGGCAGACCCTCCTGGCAGTCTTCCGGTGGTGGTGGTGTGTCCAGATCCGGTCCTAATGTCTAGTGCTATACATGTGAGGGTTTTGGGCATGTTTCGCGATAGTGTCCTTCAGCTGCTCCGCGTTCTGTAGCTGCTCCAACTCAGCCTTATGGTCAACCAGCCCTTGCTGCTCATTCGAGCCAATTTCCGCACTCTCCTAAGGCTCGATTGGTGGCTCATGGCTTCTCTCAGGTTCAGGGTCTTGATTTTGATCACACCTTCAGTCCGGTGATCAAAGCTGCAACTGTCCGTACTGTGCTTGCTATTGCCACTATGCGAAACTGGCCTCTTCATCAGTTGGATGTCAAGAATGCTTTTCTGAATGGCGTTCTTGATAGTTCGGTTTACATGGCCCAACCAGCTGGCTATCAGGATCCTGCTCGGCCGAATTATGTTTGTCAGCTGAATAAGGTGATCTATGGTCTCAAGCAAGCTCCAAGGGCATGGTTTGATCGGTTCAGTGCTTTTGTTCGTGGACTTGGTTTTCTTGGCAGTCTTTTAGATCCTTCTTTGTTTGTGTTCACACGAGATTCGGTCATTCTCTACCTTCTCATTTACGTTGATGATATTATTCTCACCGATAATGATGGTGTTGCCATTCGTCGTTTCATTGCTCGTCCGGATCAGGAGTTCTCTGTCAAGGATCTTGGACGCCTCAGCTACTTTCTTGGCTTGGAGGTGACTTATACTACTACTGGATTGTTCTTGGGTCAGGCTAAGTATGCTAGGGACATTCTTCAGCGGGTAGGAATGCTGGATGCCACACCTGTCTCTACACCATTTCTTCCGTTGTCCCAGCTTCATAGTAGCACTAGTGGTCCATTTCACAATCTAAAGTTGTATCGTTCTCTTGTGGGTGCTCTCCGGTATCTAACCATCACTCGACTTGATTTGTCCTTTGCAGTCAATTCAGTGAGTCAGTATCTTCAGGACCCACGGGATGATCATTTTTCTGCCGTACTCGGATATTCAAATATGTTTGTGGCACGCAACATTGTGGTCTAACTTTCACCGCTGATGGTGTTTCTGAGGTTTTAGCATATTCTGATGCAGATTGGGCACGCTGCTTGGAGACACGTCGTTCCACTTATGGTTATGCTATTTTTCTTGGTGGAAACTTAGTGTCGTGGAGTGCGAAGAAATAACCGACTGTCTCTTGCTCGAGTTCGGAATCCGAGTATAGGGCTCTTGCTAATACTGCTTCGGAGGTTATATGGTTGACTTACATTCTTCGGGACCTTCGTTTATCCACTTCTAGGGTCGCCTGTCCTTCTTTGTGACAATAACAGTGCTATCTTTCTTACTGAGAATCCTGTTGCTCATAAGAGGGCGAAGCACATTGATATTGATTATCTATTTGTTCGAGAGTTGGTTGCAGCTGGCAAAATTCGAGTAGGTCATATTCCTACATCGTTACAAGTAGCAGATATTTTCACCAAAAGACTCAATCGTGCGTTGTTTGATTCCTTCCGGTCCAAGCTTCACGTTTCGATCAATCCGATACTTCGCTTGAAGGGGGGTGTGACAGTAAAAGATTTGGAGGACATAGAAGATAATTAATGTAATTCTTGTATATTGTTTGTATGCCCGTAGGGTTTAATTTGTAATAGTTAGGACCCTCTCTGTAAGTATAAATACATGTTCAGTATGTCAATACAGATTACGTTGGAAATTAGTCTTTACACTATGAATCAGCAAACATAAAAAGGCTACCTTTAACTCCATAGGGATCATTGGAAGATATCATCGTAGTGTTCGAAGAAGTCGAGAAACTAATCCAGCTTCTGGGAATTTGTTTCGGAACTAATGATAAATTCTTCAAGGGATGCTTGCAGTAGCTTGTACAAACACCCCTCAAAAGAGCAATTGTTGCCAACATCGTATCAATCAAGGTGTATGAAAAATGCCCCTATGAAATCTATGAATATAGCAGAGCTGGAGAGTTCTCTAAAATTTGTTGATTCTGAACCATTGATTTAAGGTTTAAACATGACAATTTAAGGTTTCTTGTAGAATGTAATACATGCATTATTATGATAATTATGGAAATATGATACAACCATTTAATTCATATCAATATATCATAACTGAAACTCATTGTCTGATTCATCAGAAGAAAATAATGAACCACAAAAGACACAAAATCACTGGCTTTTCATTAATCAGCTGTGACACTTATTTAAGGAGAGGAAGAAAAAAGAGAGGAAGGAGAAGAAGGATGATGTGTAAACTGTATCTGATTGCTTGATTAGAATAAGGCAGGAGCATGCCTATATATAGTTACATACAAGGGCCTAAAACTAAATACCGAAGCTAGCTAAACCCTAGGCACATAAGTGCAATATACAAAGTACATACATAATTAATAAATCAGTACTTCAATTCTTCTTGTATTGTCACATCCCCCTACAAGCGAAGCGTCAGATTGATTGAGACGTGAAGCTTGGACCGAAAGAAGTCAAACAGCGCACGATTGAACCCCTTGGTGAAGATATCCGCAACTTGTAAGGATGTCGGAACATGACCAACTCGAAGTTTGCCAGCACTAACAAGTTCCCTCACAAAGTGATAGTCGATGTCGATGTGCTTAGCTCTCTTGTGAGCAACTGGGTTCTCCGCAAGAAAGATAGCACTGTTATTGTCACAAAGTAGCACCGGAGATCCCTGAAGTGGGAAGCGCAGATCCCGAAGAATGTGTAACAGCCACACTACCTCCGAAGTAGTGTTCGCAAGAGCCCTGTACTCCGATTCAGAGCTTGACCGAGAGACTGTAGGTTGCTTCTTCGCACTCCATGAGACCAAGTTGCTACCAAGGAAAACTGCATAAGTAGAGCGACGTGTCTCCAGGCAGCACGCCCAATCAGCATTAGAGTAGGCTAGTATCTCCGAAACACCATCAGTAGTAAAGGACAATCCACAATGTTGCGTGCCTGGAACATATCTGAGTATTCGAGTAACTGCAGCAAAATGATCATCCCGTGGATCCTAAAGGTATTGACTCACAGAGTTGACAGCAAAGCATAGGTCAGGACGAGTGATGGTGAGGTACTGAAGTGCACCTACAAGAGAGCGATACAACTTCAGATTTTGAAATGGTCCACTGGTACTGCTGTGTAACTGAGACAACGGAAGAAACGGTGTAGAGACCGGTGTAGCATCCAACATCCCAGCTCTCTGAAGAATATCCCCAGCATACTTGGCTTGACCCAAGAACAACCCGGTAGAGGTGGGTGTAACCTCCAGGCCAAGAAAGTAGCTGAGATGTCCGAGATCCTTGACAGAGAACTCCCAATCAGCCCTAGCTATGAAACTCTGAATAGCAACCTTATCATTCCCGGTAAGAATGATATCATCGACATGGATGAGAAGGTAAAGGATGACTGAGCCACGGGTGAACACGAACAGAGACGAATCCGACAAACTGCCAACAAAGCCAAGGCCTTTAACAAAGACACTGAAGCGATCAAACCATGCCCTAGGAGCTTGCTTAAGACCATAGATGGCTTTCCTTAGAAGACATACATGATTAGGACGTGCAGGATCCTGATATCCAGCTGGTTGCGCCATGTAAACTTGACTGTCAAGAACACCATTCAGAAAAGCATTCTTGACATCGAGCTGATGAAGTGGCCATTTCCTCATAGTAGCAATAGCAATCACTGTTCGGACAGTAGCAGCCTTGATAACTGGACTGAAGGTGTGATCAAAATCAAACCCGGAAACCTGTGAGAATCCTTGAGCCACCAGACGTGCTTTATACCTCTCAATAGAGCCATCCTGTTTGTACTTCAATCGATAGACCCACTTGGAACCAACCACATTAACATGTGGAGGGAAAGGCACCAACTGCCATGTCTGTTGCCGCTGAAGTACATCAATCTCTTCGTCCATAGCAGTAACCCATCGTGAGTCCTTTACTGCAGCCTTGAAGTTTCTCGGTTCCTTCTATACCAGCAACTCAGCAACTAAACCTGTAGCCACAAAATCAGGTCCAAGACTGCGAGCTACTCTTGTTCCATCCTGATGACGAGTGACCATCGAGTGAGCTCTAGGAGCAGGTGGGGCTGCCGGAGCCTGTTGAGCTATGGAAACAGGAGGAGTCAAAGGACCACTTCCAGAAGAGACTGAATCACCAGTTGAATCGGATCAACGCGAGAATACTGGAGTGACTGGTTCCGGTTCATCAGCGATTGCTGCTGGTGCAGTCGAAGAAGGCTCATGACACACCGTACAGGGCTGCTGTGGTGGAATAATCTCGACAAAAGATGTCTCTAAATCGGGATCAGTGGGGTCAACAAAGGAAGAGACATCCAAAGAGGAGAAATGAGCTTCTGTGGATGCTCTCGAGAATGGAAAGTGACCCTCATCGAAGCGAGCGTGGCGAGTCATATAAATGCGACCAGAGGCAGGATCCAAGCACTTAAATCCTTTGTAGTGCGCACTGTAGCCCAAAAAGACACATGGCAAACATAGGGAATTTATGTTCAGATGTAGGCCGAACATAGGGAAAAACACGGCACCCAAATGGATGAAAGTTCGAGTAGTCCGGTGAACACCCAAAAAGTACTTCAAAGGGAGACTTGTTATCAATCACTGGAGTTGGCAGCCGATTGATAGTAAAAATAGCAGCACTGAATGCGTCATCCTAGTGAGATAGCGGCAGGTGTGAATGAAACAACATGGAGAGGCCCATCTCCGTGATGTGTCTGTGCTTGCGTTCTGCTCTACCATTCTGCTCAGGTGTATATGGACATTAGACTTGATGATGAATGCCGCGAGTTCCAAAGTGAGACTGCAACCTGTTGTTGATGAATTCAGTGTCTCCATCACTCTGAAAAACTTTGATGCGAGATGAGAATTGGTTCTCTATGAATGCTTCAAACTGGAAGTAGACATCGATGAAGTCTAACTTACGACGTAGAGGATAGAACCACGAAAATCGCGAATAACCATCCACAAACAAAGCATAATAAGAAAAACCATTTCCCGAAACAACCGGAGATGGCCCCCACAAATCACAATTAATCAAATCCAAAACATTCTTAGCCTGTCTGGGGTTCTCAACAAAAGACAGTTTATGGCCTTTAGCCATAGCACACGGTTCACAAATACCAGGTTTTGGAAGTATAGAAGTAAGAGATAAAACCCCATGTTTGTTCAATAAAGAAATAACAGCAGAGGACACATGTCCTAATCGAGCATGCCACAATTCAAAAGATGGTCTATTATTATTCGTCTTCACCATTGAAAGAAGTGCTGCCTCACCACGGTCCATCACATACAGCCCATGCTCACTGTGTCCCTGCCCCAAGATTGCCCTGCTGAGCTTGTGCTGAACAATAAAAGACTTGTCATCGAAAGAAATAATAGCACATAGCTCCTTGGTAAGCTTACTAATTGACAACATGTTTTTAGTAATAGCAGGCACAACCAAGACATCAGATATATGTATGGAAGGGCTAACTCTAGCATCACCAACAACAGTAATAGGAAGAGAAGCACCATTACCAACAGAAACAGAGGTATTACCATTATATGGAGCCACAGTAGTCAAGGTCGAAGTAGTGGCACTCATATGGTTGGTAGCCCCTGAATCAAGATACCAGTCTGAAACTGTAGGAGCAGTAGCGGGCTGAGCCTGAGGAGCCTGTTAGGGCACATACTGCGGTGCATACACAAGTGGCTGAGGAGCCACTGCCGCAGAAGCAACCGGAGCAGCATAGGTCTGAGCAACAAGAGCCTGAGGAGCCGATAGAGGCTGTGCCGACTGAGGAATATAAGTCTGGTACTGCTGCTGGATATTGGGCTGTGGTGGTGGAGTCACATAACTTGGAGTAGAGGAAGGACAAAACCTAGAGATGTGCCCGAAGCCTCCACACGTGTAACACTGAATCTGAGCACCCAAAACACCAGATCTGGACACACCAGGACCTCCAGGAGCTGCCCAGGGACGACGACCGCCACGCGCCGCCGCCACGCGCGGCCTGTCCAGGAGCGTGAGCCCACACGCCGTCTTCTGGCTGCTGGGCGGCCGGGGCAGGTTACTGGGCGGCCGCCACAAAGGCCACTGGACCCGCCAGAGCCTGGACCTGCACATTCGTTTGCTCCAAATTTGCCAAAAAGGCCTCATAGCCCTTCGCTTGATCCACAACAGTAATATACGGGGGCAAGGGATCAAGAACAGCAATGGGTGCACTAAAATTCTTATATTCATGACCAAGGGCAGTGAGAAACCACATAAGCTTGTCGCGGTGCTCAGCAGGTTGGCCTATAATACTTAATTGATCAAAAAATTTCACCAGAGAAAGATGAAGATCATGAATCGTACCAGTCTTGCGGAGGAGGTTAGCCTGCTGTCGGAGGCTAAAAACAGCGATCGAGGTGCTGTGTTGATAGGCACTGGCAAAAGTATCCCACATCTCTTGAGCAGTAGCACACTGTGAGATCTCATTCTTCGCATCAGCAGTACATGAGGAGAGAAGCACACTACATAGCCTCTGATCATCCACGATCGAGGAGTTGTAGGCAGCCAGGGCGGTGTCGTAGGCGTCCTGCTCCTTCTGGGGAGCGGCAGAGTCTGGTGGTGAGGAGGAGGAAGAGGCGGCCGTTGGCGGCACGGGAACGAGGGGGCGAGGAGTAGAGCCATCCAGATGCCCAAACAAGCCTTGGGGCTTGAACACATACTCTACCTGCTTCTTCCACTGCAGGTATGTTGAAGCTTCCAACTTGGTGTTGAGAAGATGGATCATCGTGTTGATCGAGAGATCATCATCCTTGCGACCAGCCATCGTCGTGTGAAGAACAAAAAAAGAGGCAGAGAAAATAATTTTTGAATTGAAAAGGGAGGGAGAAGGCTATGGTGAGAGCCTGTGCGTGTGTGAAGGTGAAGGAGGGAGGCGGCGGCGGCCGCAGAAATAAAAGAGGGAGAAGGTTTAAGAACCCTAGGGTTTAAGGAAAGAGTATCGTCAGACGAATGATACCATGTAAATTGTATCTGATTGCTTGATTAGAATAAGGCAGGAGCATGCCTATATATAGTTACATACAAGGGCCTAAAGCTAAATACTGAAGCTAGCTAAACCCTAGGCACATAAGTGCAATATACAAAGTACATACATAATTAATAAATCAGTTCTCCAATTCTTCTTGTATTGTCACATGATGGAAATCTAATTTTCTAATACGAACACAATCAAGCAGGATGATGGAAATCTAATTTAGTACAACACATGGTTAATTGTACATAATAAAATTGAGAAATTTGTATTCATTGCAGATTAATTCCAACATTTATATCTTAATTTTAATAAAGCTCAAATGCCTATAGTTGCTTTTTATATAGAACAAATATGAGTTTTTTGTCTCTGCAAAACATTCAACAGATTTTCATGAATGTTGTTCTTGCCGCCTTTATGACAAGGAGGTCTGATTCTTATGCATTTTGGCCTCCGCATTATGAATTTAACAACATGACTTGCAGAGGAATTTTGTAGGTAGTGGTTATTTTGTTGTGCCTTCATTTTCTTGCACCAGTCTGAGAGTTTGAAAGCAGTTGAAACAAGTTTTCAGCAATCAAAATTACTTTGCATTTAAATATGAGTTATAATTTTTTACTAACTAATAAGCTAATGTTTTAGTAAAATCTGTTTTTCTATTTTTTAAATATAAATATACACGTTTTACCATAACAAGAGTTGGTTTCTGAAATAACCGTCTATATTATACCTATAATATAGACCAAGAACTACATTACAATATGGAAGGAAGGAGGTCCTTATTTGCAAAATTTGGGAAAAGTACTATTCATGGCATTGTTTACGACACTGTTCACGCAAAGGATATGTACACAAATCAGTTAATATAATTTCTAGATTTTAAACACTTGTAAACTCAAAAGAATTCAGGTTAGAAAGACAAGTTTCCATTATTATAAACATCAGATTTTAGATACATAAAAACAAGGGTGTTTAGGTTAAATAATGTTGTGTTAAGTATAGTCAAGTTTCACCAAAATTTTCAGCCTAAAAATTCACAATCATCACAGTTTTCAACTTAAAACAATCAAGTTTCACAAAAATCACAGTTTTCAGCCTATAAAATCAAGTTTCTACAATCACTCTAGTTTTCAGCCTAAATAATTAAGTTTTCACAATTTTCACAGTTTTCACAATAAATAATCAAGTTTCGCAAACACCAAAGTTTTCAATCTAAACAATCAAGTTTTCACAAGAAAAACAGTTTTCAACCTAAACAATTAAGTTTTACAAACACCACAGTTTTCACAATAAATAATCAAGTTTCAACACAAATCAAGAAGACTAGTTTTCAAGTTAAACACATAAAATTTCATATGCAGACGTAAACCACATTAAGCAGTCTAGTTTTCAAGCTAAACACATAAATTTCACAACAAGACAGAATCCACATTAAAAAGTCCAGTTTCCAAGATAAACACAAAAAATTTTAAAAGCAGAAAGACATCACATTAAACAGTCTAGTTTTCATAGTAAAACACGTAAAAAGAAGAAAAAGAAGCAAAGATTTTGGAACGTACTCAACATCATATTGAGAAGCAATGCTTCTATGCTTATCAGCATCGATTTTCGCGACAACAATTGGGTGATTCAACTTAGCAAGCACTGGAGCTGCTTTGTTCAACTGCAGTAAAAACTCAAATATTTCAGAATCTAATCACGCAATTAATAAACGCAGTCTATGAACGAACAATCAATCAATCCACAAAGAAAGTAAAACAAAATATAGACGTGTAAATCAAGCACCTCAGGAGTAAGACGCTTGCAGTGGCCGCACCAAGAGGCGTAGAAGTCGACAAAAATATAGTCGAAAGTTGAGATCGCAGTATCGAAATTGGAATCATGTAGTTCTAATACTTTTCCGCTCTCGATTACTCCGAACTGGCTCTGCTCCTCCACCGTCGCCGGCGATGCTAGAAGCAGGGAGACGACAATAAAGGCGGTCCAGAGGAAGATCGCAGAATTACTCCGACGGCGGGACCTGGTGGTGCGACGGAACTGCCACCAGCGCCGCCGGCAACCGGCCATGTGGAATCCAACAGGCCCACAGCTCCTGCCGGTTTGATTGCGCACATTGGGAACGACGATTGAAAGAGGTTTTGGGGATGGGAAATTGGGAACGACGATCAGAAGGTTTTGTAAAATACAAAATAGAAATATGGTATATATATTTATGGAGGGGGGTCTGTGATGCAATTTTCCTATATTGTTAACAAGGACCCGCATATAAACTATTTGCTAAAGAGGAGTCGCTTCCTATTTTAATTGCAGAAATAGGCTGTCTATATTATTGCTATAATATAGACGGTTTATTCTAAAACTAATATCCATAACTAATAGTAAATCAATTTATTAGTGAGGAATGCAATTATTAGTAAATTATTTCTGATTTCATAGTATATTTATCTTGATCAATTGAATATTTGCTAAATATAAGATACAAAATATTAGTGTCGTTCAAAATATGCTGATGATATTTACCGTGTATAGAATATGTTGAAATCAATCATTTCTTAATTTTCTCATGAAAGAAATATTACTAAAATATTACTTAAATATATTTTTTCAACTATGAGCACACGAGAAATATTTTATACAAGATTTTCTCTATATATGAATGTGTTTGTTTGGAATTAAATATTATTTTATAATCACTAAATACAATGTCGTTTTGACAGTAAAATATATGAATACCATAAAATATAATAAACAATGTATGATTAAAGGAAAATGTGTGCGAGACCAGTTAAATGCAGTGAGGTAAAATAATTAAAACAGAATATGAATAAGGTATAAAAGAAAATAAAACGGGATATTATGTCTTGTCAAAGAAAAGATATTGTGACGTGAGAAGGTGAAGACAAAACTAAATTATATTTTTTACAAAAGAACAAGAATTTTCAACATTTTACCATTTTTTTACAAAGAAATAATCTCGGCATCAATCATATTCTTTTTATGTGAAAAATATATATACAATTATCGTACTGCTTTCTCAACATTTCATCTTTAACCTTGTTAGCAATGCAGGCTTGTTTTCATAGTTGTCACTGAAATATCTTCCTCATCTCTTTGATTCGAACTTCAACGTTCGCAAGTTTAACTTTTCTTTCTCCAGGCTCGTAAGCTTCAAAAGTATATATCGTTAAAAGTATATATTTTTGTATTTGAAGTAATACTATATTTAAGATATGCTGGGAGATGATAAACTTCAAAAAGATAAAATCAAAGCAATCTTTAGTATACCAGTTGATTGAACCCTATACTCTTAGGTAATAGAGGATCTCTTTTCGAAATGCCGAGATTCTGAGTATGAAATTTTCATCACATCCTAACATTGAAATTGAAATAATCATGAATATACTTAGAACATATCATTAGGATTTATGGAATTATCAAGAGTCACACATATGGCCATCGGCTATGTATAGCTTGATTTTACAACTGAAAAAACAAATTTCTAAGGAATAAAAACGTCATCAAATTTCAAAGAATTAAAAACGTTATTAAATTTACAAGCCGAACAAAAACCATGATGTAAAATCTCAGCGGATCAATATTAATTAAAAAACAACATCGGTCATCAATGATCGAGTGGGAATACCCACCGACCCGGCCATAAATCATATGAATCATCAAGAAAATCCCTATCCAAGGTGCATGAATGTTAAGCTAGATGTGGGGCAGAGCATATGGCAGCATAGACTCCGCCGACATAAAACCTGCTTATTGATTAAAAACACAAAATATCAAAACACACAAAACATCAAAATAGATCTCTTATCTTATCGATCAAAGCCATCGTAATAAAAAGTTGTGATGTTCCAATTCTAGGATATTTCAACTCCTTTGTATTTTGAACTTAAAAAACTCCTGCAAGAAACTTGCAAAAATATCGTCGAAAAACCTACAAAAATCAACCAAAATATATTATGGCGAAGTATGTAAAACCTATAATCCTGTAAAAAACATAGACCAAGAAATCAAAAAATCTTGATCTTGAAACCTAAAGATACTCTAAAAATCAGCAAAAAAATAAGTGAGGGATCGGATGCTATTATACAATCTGCTGCACATCAGAGGTTCAATTAACCGGTTGATATGTTGTTGTTTTACAGAGATTTATTTGTCAAGTGATAAACTATGTTCAGATCCAGACCAAACAAAAATCATGCACAAAAAAACCAAAAGGATTGAAGATGGATCCCTGGAAGTACGTACAAAAACGTCAAACTTGGCCTCTCCAATTCTTGAACTGATGATGATGCTATGTTTGGTGTGATTATAATATGATGGAGAACTTGGTAATGGTTATCTGCTTGAAGGTGGTGTCTGGTTTTCTGCCATGTTTTATTGATGAGATGATCAAATCCAATTTGATGCGAAGATAAACAGAGTGACTGAGTGAGATGTTTTAGTGATTAGGGCTAAGCACAGTATATATAGGGTTAGATACAGATCTCTAAAGTTCTTCACGCGTTTCACCCAGATCTCTAAACTATGCATGTCACCCAGTTTCTGAATATACTCGTTTGATGACAATTTCAAACTCTCCATAGCCACCACCATTGACGAATACACCAAAAGCCACCACCATTGACGAAGACACTGAGAGCCACCACCGCCTTCCGAGGCATTCACGATGAAGTCGGTGGTCACTATCTTACAAAAATCAACAACAAAAAACACCATCAACGAATCAAGCGTGACAATGGCGAGTAATCCTATTATATATACAATACTACCATAAATATATAGATAATATTATTATTCTTTAAGGAAATAGAGTCCGAGTCCAACTACAATATTTTAAAATGTTGGGTAAGAATGTCTAGTTTTTTATTTGGAATTACTACGAGCGTGATCCAACATTTTATGTGCGGTTTTAGTTGCAGAAACACCACATCAGATCTGAAACTATTATTTTGTCACTTCTTACAAAATATGTTATTCATTGCTAACTACCAACCTTATAGGATTCGACTAAGCTAGAATGCTCAACCGTCATATAATGGTGACATATATACTTTAGATAAAAGGTTACGTGATGAAAGTCATTAAATCATATATTTCAATCCCTACTTTCAGTTGAACTACATTAACTTGAACTAAAAATAAATAATGTCAATATAGAAAATTGAAATAGTCCTAATTTATATTGAATTAATGATTAGTGAAGTGTACTTAATTTTTTAAAAAATATACCTTGAAAATCACGGAGACAGGGATTACCCTCAAACCCTTTTCTGCACATGCAGCGGTAACCTGGTAGTTTCTCATTGATACAACGCAAGCGTAAGAATTCATGTTTGTTTTTGCCTTTTTGCATGGGACATTTTTCACAACCCAATCTACTACAACGGGAGGTGTAAAGCTATTGACAATATTGGTAATATTATCCTGGTGAAAGTGAAATGTACTTTCTTCCACCATGAAAGCATAGCCACGTGGACTGAATTCTAACACATCATTGCAATTTTCAAAAAGCCTCATTGTACTGTTGATCTCTGAAGATCCACCAGGTCTAGATGTCTGACAGCATCCAGAAACTTTACAAACACCAAGTACATCATTTTGACGATCACATATAGACGTACATCCTGTCGTGAATGTGTGTTCATGATTTCTACCTCTTACATAGGCATAACTATCACAACCAATTACTATGAACTTATTTCTTAAAGTGTTAAACATCAATAGCGATATTTCTTAAAGTGTTACTATGAACTTACTATGAATAGCGATATATCCGATTTGTTTTTAGAGAACTATTATCGTTTGGATCACAACAAAGAAACCCAATAGGGAATAAATAACTTAATTGACCTTCCAACTATATATCTTGGACGTGATAAGAACTGTTACTCAGGAAAGGCTTTACAGAGTTGTTACAGTTTACGAAAAAATCTTCTCGCAACTAAAAATCCTTGTTTCTGCCAAACAGATAAGGAATTTGAACATCTCCAGAGTAGTCTTGCCAACCCTCCTTTACTATTGGAAATGCATAATAAGATGATGATACCACAATCCACAGAAAGAGCATGAATGTGAGAACTGGAATTGGATTAATCAAATCCATGTTTGTTAAATATTGGTGAAATTTCTAAAGAAAAAAACTTAGTAGTGGTCAATTTATGCTTCACAATTTGCATAAAAGTTCTTATAGTATGTGGTTACTTTGGTTGCATCTGATCTCATTCCAAACTAATGCCTACAAAAAGTCAACTCTCAAGGGTTAGGAAAGAATTACAGAAACCTAAAAAAAGTAGGAAACATTGAATATATGCACTTATAGTAGTGATTAGGGTTGTACATGAACCGGGTCAACCCGGAAAAATGGCCCGGCCCGGGACCGGAATTGGTGATCTGGACCTGAAATTTTTGCATTCCGGGCCGGGCCCCGGTCACTATTTTCGTCCATTCCGGATTCCGGGCCGATCCGGGTCAAACCTGGATTTTTCCGGGTCAACCCGGGCCCGGTTATATATCATAGATATGCAGTTACTATACATAATTAATCTTGTTCTAGTGGTAAGACTTGCCATTTTCTAGTATACAACAAGATTTCAAACCTCATCAAAAGCATTAATTTATTGTTTTATTTTTAAAATAAATTTAATATCCATATATATTTATTAATCATACAATTTATTAACAAAAAGAAATGTGGTGTAATGGTAAGGAGAATGTTGCACAATGGTCTATAGGTCTATTCTTAATGGAAGCACTCTTTTTTTGTAAAAAATAGTGTAATAGAAGTTGTAACCGGGTCAACCGGTCTGATCCGGGTCTAATCCGGAATAATTCCGGGCCGGGTCCAGTTCAAGAAACAGTCCAACCGGGCCGGGCCCCAATCCAAGATTTTTAGATATTCCTGGTCCGGGTCATTCCTGATCCGGGCCGGGTTGATCCGGGCTGGGTTGACCCGGTTGTACTGTCCTACTAGTGATATGATGCTGCCCGCCAGGTCGGTCCGAAGAGTCCCTTCCTCTGATCAAATATCCCGACCCTACAAGACAGAGCCACGGGGGTACCCGAGGGTAGACCCTCCGGTGTGATGATGAAAGACGGATCTTGGGAGAGAAAAGGGGTATTCACTAGAGTGATTGTGAAAAGATACTTACTTGGAATAGTGCAGGGCAGCACTATTTATACTGTAGCCCATGTCTCAGAGTGGTCCATCTTTGATATGGCTCCTTGTGTACCTGTCCTTATCCGAGTGGTCCTCTTTCGGGTACCGCCATATTAGCTTACCTCATCATGGGCCGAGCCCATACCCCTACTGGGTAGTTGGGCCTGTGCCTGATATTACCACTAGTCCCCCGGAAGTTGGTTCTTCGGCCCGAGGGTAAGGACTGACTTTCTGTATTCTGCCCCCCTGTCCGACAAAAGTGGCATGTGGCCGCTCGTTTCTCGAGCGCCACTAATTATTGCCTTTATTCCTTTCTCGTTTCTCGAGTCCCATTAATTATTGTTTTCATTCCTTACCATCTTTTTTGTCTATAAATACTTGCCTTTTCTTTCCATCGCTATCATCGCACATTTCTCCTTTTGCCCTCTTTTGGCCTCCCTCAACAGATCTTCTTATTCTCTCTCTTACTCGTTGCCATGGCTTCCAATGTTGCTAATACCGATGCTGCTGCCAAGACTTACTCGCATTGCAGCACCTCTCGCGAACCTTCCCCTCCGCGTCCCACGGGTTAGAGGCCCAACACGCCTCTCAAGCTCCTACCATGACATGTATCACGTTAATCATCTGGGGAGGAGCCTGGTTGACAGGTTCGGGGGCCATAACCAGCGACACCGTCCCGGCTTCAATTCCTGGTGCGGCGGGCGCCCGTTGGTTGTCGTTCCGGGGCCTGTTCCTCCAATTCCACTTCCTTCCGGCTCCAGCCTGTTGCCCCTGCCCTGCTCCCGGACACTGCTACTCCTGCGTCACACAGTCTCTCAACTGCCCTCTCTCAATTAATTTTTCAATTTCAACTCTCAAGCTCCGACATCCTTCCGTTGTGTGGCCGTTGGACTTGTGAAACGCACAATACTTGCCTGCATTAGCTGGCGTCGGGTTTCCAACTATTGGGGCCGGGTCCTGAAACAGGTTCCTGTGAATGTCCGGATCTCTGCCCGGGTTTTGGTCAGGGGAGTGAAAGTTTCTGCCCGAGGGGGTCGGGCCTCAGCCTTCCTGGTGCCCGGGGTGCATCTCTCCTACCAGGCTCGGCTGCCCGGTTCTTGTCTACCCTTCCACTCCCCTGTCCTCAAAATACCCTTCTTCATTTCTCTTATTGCTCCCATCCGACAGCGACCAGTACATTTCCACCTCCAAATCCAGCAGGGGGAAGGTAGTCGGAATGTTCTCCATAAGTATCGCCCAAAGTACTTCATCCCTCAATCCTGCTATGAAACATATAATCAGGGCCTTCACCTGCATATCTCTATCCACCACCTTCATGGAACCATCCATATACCTCCTGTGAAATCCCCTACCGTCTTCTATTGCCGACTGCCTGCTATAAGCCACCTTCACCAGGGGAATGTACTTCTTACGTTTGGCCTGATACCGGTGCATTAAGGCCTTTGAGAAATCGTAGTAATTTCTGAAGCTTTCTGGGGGTTGAGACTCAAACCAAGATAGGCAACTACACCTCAGATACGAACTAACCAGCTTACATTGAAACTCTTCCCAAATGTCACGCGTCCGCATAACATTCTAGTAGGTTCAAACAAACCCCACCGGGTCCATTTTCCCGTGATAGGTGGACACTCCCTCGGCCCCACGGGCCAAGGGTAAGTGCTAATGTATCCTATCAACGGCTAAGTGGTCCTTCCCCTGTTTCTTCCTATCAGCCTATCCAATCTCTCCTCGACCGAGTCAGGTGCCGCCGAGGGCCTGTCCACTACAACCGGGTACATCCCATAAGCTCCTGTGGCCGGGGCTGGGTGAGCGATGGTGTAACCTCCTCCCGGCATCTGACTCGCCATCCAAACCGGCCCTTGTATCCCACCTGCCGGGGCCCAGCCCCCCTGACTCCTAGGGAGGTGGCCATAATAACCTCCTTGGCTTACTCTTTCATATCCTCCTGCCGGGGCCGGGGGGTAAGCGTGGTATCCCTGGTAGCCTGCCTGCGGCATTCCAGGATGAGGTCCATAGCCGAGGAGAGCGCCCTGGTATCATAGGCCCGGGCCATACCCCGGACCCGGGAAGTTTTGCTGACCCGATCTTCTTGCGAATCGTTCCACATCGATCACCTCCTGGCAGCCCACGGCTGACCACATTGGCTGCCAGAGAGGGTAATGCGTATGTTCCCTGAATCCCTGACCCGGGCGGGAGCCCAAGGTCAGGTGGTGCTGAGGCCGGAGGAGGCTCTGTTATAGGCAGACCCAGGGAGGCTCGAGCCCCTGCTGCCGAGGGGTTGGATGGTTCTCCCCCAAACGGGGCTGCCCCTCCGGACCCACTCCCTGCTTGGTCGCTAGCGATCGGCGGTATTCCGCTTCTTGCGTAGCTGCGAACTCCCTCCCATCTCGCTCGTCCTGAGTTAATGTCGGCTCCCTCTTGTTATCTTCCAGTCCCCCTTCATATTCAGAGGTCTCCGGTTTCGGATGCGTCGGACCCTTTCCCTTGCACGTCTGGCTCTCATCTGCCGCAGGGTGAGATCATTCTCGAATGCCTCGCCCCTCCTTCCCCCGGAACGTTTTGTTATGGGTGAGGATGCTCCCATTCCTCTTCGCGGTGGGCGACCTCGGGTGGCATCAGAGTATATTCTGAGAGCTAAGATCGTGTCCCGCCGGGCGTGCCAACTTGATGCTGCCCGCCTGGTCGGTTCGAAGAGTCCCCATCTTCTGATCCAATATCCTGACCCTGCAAGACAGATCCTCGGGGGTACCCGAGGGTAGACCCTTCGGTGTGATGATGAAAGACGGATCTTGGGAGAGAAAAGGATTATTCACTAGAGTGATAGTGAGAAGATACTTACTTGGAATAGTGCTGGGCGCAACACTATTTATATTGTAGCCCATATTGATGGATGTCTACGACCCGCACTTGATCACGAACTGGTCTGCAAATCAAAGCCCCGGGTGTCTCGAGGGTAGACACTCCGACGCTCAAGTCAGTATATTTTCTTAAGGCGTAATGTATGAAATATTAGATAGAGAGGTCTACAAAACCTTTGAGTATTTATATGGCTATAATCTGTAGATCACCAAGATATGTATTTATGGTAGTAATACAACTCTTATGGGAATAGTAGTTGTATTACCATGTATAGAGGAAGTATATTTCGCTCATGGTTGTATTACCATGTTTAAGAGGATGTATATTCCTTGTAAAACATTCATAACATACGCATTCCTTATAAGGATTAGGATTGATGGACCTGTGGATCCACCCTCCGCGTATCTCGAGCCCACGACCCTTCTCGGGCCCTGGTCCGAGTATGAATGAGGCCCAAATACGAACCATGGACTTATCAGTAGCCCCAAGGTAGATCTTCAGAACATAGAGTGCTCTGTCTCGAAGGTTGAAGGAGAGACTTGCTTCTCGAGGGAAGACCAATAACTCAAAGGAGAATAACTCGGGGTGTTAAGCTCGGGGTATCCTTCTAGGACTGTCCTCTCGGGCTTGCCCTTCTGAATATCTAGCTTAAAGTTCTTTCATATTCCATCAAGACACGTGGACGGTTGGATCTGAATCTGTCTTCTTGAATTCTGAGGGAATTGACACATGGCCTATGTTCATTTTATTTTCTGGCGGTGAGAAAGACCAACCTTCCAATTGCCCGCATCGTTTCGCGAGTCGAGATAATTACTCCACTTAAATGCGTGCTTAATTACTGGCTATATAACCAAGTAACTTTCCTTGTGTTTATCATCAATCTTCATCCAAGTATTCTGCGTTTTCAATTTCAAAAAAATTTCTTCAATCTTGTTCTTCTTTTGTTCATATATTCACTTCCCCCCATTATCTATATTGCCATGTCTTATGCAGACTCTGGTATCCCTTCTGGCAATGTAGAGAATGTTTTTCAAGGAAGAGCTCCAGCTGCTCGTGACTTGAGTAGCTTGTTCTTAGAGGTTGAGTCTGGGGAATTGATGGAGGTATCCATGGCGATGCCGCTGCAGGATGTGATTGCAGTGGTGGACGACGGTGCCTCTGGGTCGAATCCGGACCCAAATATGGAGCCCCAAGTTGAAAAACGGGTTCCAACTTCTGGTGATGCGTGGAGCGTCACTAAGGTGATCGATGAAAGGGCGCTAAAATATCTGCGGTCATGCAGGCTGTCATATCCTCTTGATGCTGGATTCAAACTTAAGGATGGGGAAGTTCCCATTAAACATCTGGTGAGCCCCACTCATTGGGTACTTTGTGGGAGGTTTTTGCAGCAAGGGATAAGCTTTCCCTTTCCCCCTTTATTTCATGAGTTCCTACAGCATCATCAACTGCATCTGAGCCAAATACATTCCAACATGGTGGTATTGATCATGGCGGTGATTTCTTGGTGTGCTCGGAAGAACTACGAACCGAGCCTGGATTTATTCAGTAGTCTGTACAAGTTATTCTCTTTTGAGACTTACGAGTACATTACCCTCACCCCGAGGAAGAGGAAACCCATCACGTTTCCTGATAACAGTGGTGTGTGGGAGGCCGACCGTTTCAGTTTCGACGAAGCAAGTACGAGGTCCCTGATTTGCATCCCAAGCCGAAGGATGCTATAGCTCGTGACAGGGGTTTCATCAATCCTGATCACTTAAAGGGCATCATCGGGGAGCTCCTAAAGGAGGACATTACCCTTCAAAGAGGGGATTTTGTTTTGGGCGCACACGGCTCTGTATGGCAGTGGCCCGATATTAATTACTTGTACCTGTTGGACGTTCCTCGGTCGAAATCTACCTCAAGCTTTATTAACCCTGATCGGAATTGGGTCCTCCCTGATAAAATCCAGGGAAGAAAGAAGAAGGCCAGGAAAGGAGGTCCGAGAAAATCTCCTCGGAATCAGGGTGAATCCTCTTCTAGTCGGTCTTCTTCAGGTAGCTCTTCAATTCCCATACTGTGGTTATGTAATGTGTTATATACTGAGGTTTATCGTTATATGCAGAATCTCCCCCAAAGAAAAAGATCAAGAAGGGGAAAGCCACTCTCCAGGCCATAGATGAGGAAGCGGAGGAGTCCGAAGAAGTACGGTCTGGGGAGATGGAACTGGAGGTTAGGGAGTCCTCAGATGATGACGAATCTGACCTGGAGCTGGTGACATCTGAAGATACTTCTCTGAAGAAACTGAAGTATTATCTGAACTACCCAAAGGAAGAGGATGGCCAGGCTAATCGGAGGTCTTCTAAGAAGTATCCCTTAGTCGCTGAGGTAATTATCTTTCCCTTTATGTTATACGGGTTTCCCAGATATCAGGTTTTTATATGTCTTCCACTTTACATCTGATGGCGGATCTATCCACACTGGTGTTGAGCTAATGATGTGATCCGGCACTTGTCTGATTATGTGATGGAATTACATGTCAAGTGTCGGGCCTTTAGGGAAAAGAAGGAGGAGATGAAGGCTGCCTTCTTGACTGAGACAACTAAGCCCACCGCGCCTACTCCTCCTGTTCAGGCTCCATTGGATGTGACTCAACTGGAGGCTAGGGTGAAACAGCTGAAGGCTGAGAATAAGGACCTGCTATTGGCGAGGAAGTCTCAGGAGGAAGAGCTGGAAGTTTATCGGGATATTGCGGAGGAGCTGTCGCAAAATCAAGCTGCGGAGAAGGACTCTGGGGAGCCTAAACGACTCCTTAAGCTTTGGGGTGCCTTTATTGCTAGCAGCCCCGAGTTTAATAGCCATAGAGAGGAGTATGGGGATTTATTCTATTCCTCTGAGTAGCACGAGATCTTGGATCAAGTCCTGCAACTATGTCAATCCGAGAAGGAGGTGGAGGTGATGAAGGAAATCTTCTCTCTTCCAGATGCTACTGATAAGCTCTCTACTCTGACTACTAAACGCTGGGTTCCTGGGGCCGAGTTTTTGGATGCATTGGATCCCTCCGAGAAGATAACTGCCGCAGGAGATTTATTGAGGCTTATTAAAGCTAAGTATCCTGAGTTATCTTCTCTTGAAGAGGTGATTTCTAGTTCTTCCATTAATAAGGTGGATTAATCTTGGCATCTCCTAGTCAGCTTCAAGGCCTGAAATCCTTTGCACATGAACCTCAGTCTCATGATTTACTGGAAAGGAGCTCCTGTCTCGAAGCTGAGATACTCCGGGATCAGGTCTTCGCAGTTGTCCATGATGAACACTTTGCGTGCTTGATGTTGTTGGGCTTCTTCCTTGGGCATCTTTTGACAAGGCCTTTAATGTCACAGCGTGCAGAAAAGTTGACAATAGTCCATCATTCAAGTGCCACTCCTGGTGAAGTTTTAGGAAACCCTGTTCGGCATATTTAGAAGTATCATATTCTGATGTAATATATCAAAATTCGAGATTTTTCCTCGAGGTGCCCTTTTGAGGGACTTTTTTAGAAGTATCATATTCTGATGTAATAACACCTTTGATATGAACTATTTGTGTTCGAGGTTTTTCCTCTATGTATCCCTTTGGGAATTTAGAAGTATCATATTCTGATGTAATAACACCTTTGATATGATTTTTAACTTCTATTTTTGAGGTTTTCCTCTTTATGTTGAGATGATTGATTTTTTAGCACGTCTGCCCTTTTGGTCTATAGACCTCAATCAAGCACTTTTTGAAGCACTTTATCTCGAACCTATCTCTTTCCTTCAAAACGATTGGTAGTTGAATATTGGATCCAAGCAACTTATAAGTTGGCCAATCATATACTTTATAAAGTATATTGTTTTGAATTGCAATCAATGTTATACATGACACAACAATCCTCTTTTTAGAAAAGGAATTTAAGATTGCTTGTTATAAGGATAGGTATAAAAATATCATGACTTCAATCTAAGTTTATAACTTTAAGAATAGAAGTAAAGTAAATAGTGGGTTTGAGTTTGAGTACCCGTTTGTGCTAGAGCATGCTTGTCTCGGACCTTGATGAGACTCTCGGACATTCTTGATAATCTCGAACCTTTGTGAGGCTCTCTCTTGAGTATTTATCTTCCGTTATACTTTCGTAAGTTAATCACATTCCATCTTCGTGGTATAGGTTCCCCCTTCATGGTTTCCAAGAGGTAGCTTCCCCTTGGATGGGATTCTAGGACTCGATGTGGACCTTCCCAGTTCGGGCTAGCTTCCCTTCCACTTCTTTCTTGCTTTTTTCATTTAACCTCATTACAAGGTCTCCTTTAATGAAAGTAGCCAAGCGGACTCTTCTATCATGGTAGCGCTTGACTCTTTCCTTCACCTTGGCCTCGTGGATGGTAGTATTTTGATGAGCCCTAAATATACTCTTCTTTTGATAACATTTGAGATCTAATTTGGGTAGCATTTGGTGCAAAGTAAGAAGCTTTAAAGCTAAACTTGTGAAAGTTACATTTTGAAGAACAAGTGATGCACTAATATTTTGAAGATTGATTTTGGAAATGTTTGCAAAGGAATTAGAGCACATGGATCATACCATTGGATTTCTCTCATCAAGAGCTTCGAAATGAACTACTAGAAGATGCAAATCGGATCAACGGTTAAAGTGCACGACCCTTCACAAAAGTGCGCGGAGTGCTGCGCGGCCCGTGCACTGCATTCTATAAATACCCCTTATCTCCCCCAAGAGAAAAAAAACGGCCAACATGATGTAGATCTCCATTTTCTTCATCTTTCTTTCCCTTTTCTTCCATTCCTTTCCCCTAGATTAGTAGTTTGATTCCATGTATTGTAGTATAGCTTAGTTTGATCATTGGGAGCATTTGAATTCATTCCCTTGAAACTTTGAGGGCCTTGTATGCTTAAACTTGAGATTTGGATTATCATTTGATGAACTTGAATTCTTGTGCATTAATGTTGTTCAATCTTGCTTAATTTGTTATGGGCTTTGTGTTTTATATCAATTGCATGCCTCATAGTCACTAATTAGAGTAGATTAGTTCTATGGTCAAGGTAATCTAGTCTTAGAGTAATTCTAGTGTAATTGGAATGGTGATGAATTGTAGTGTAATGTAATCTCTAGTTTGTAGATTAGTGATTATTGAAGGGTTAGAGTGATGACAAGTTCTTCCCCTTGTTGTGTGATTGTAGTTAAGGAATGCCATGATAAATATAAGTTGTTAGAAGTGGAAATCTTATGAACTTGCATGATTAATCAATTATGTGTTTAGGTAAGGATTGAATGTTATCATTTGTCCCCCTAATATGTGATTGTATACTTGAGTTGAAGATTCCCTTTTAACGTATGATTGTTATCAACGAATAGCTAGATTTGTGGGTAGAACGTTATCGTTCACTCCAATATCATTAAGTAGCAAAGTAGGAGTCGAGACATATATGTTATCATCGTCTTGGTTCTTGCTAGTTATCAAATGTCTTATTTGTATACTCTCGCTATTGCGGGTGTGTGAGTAAGTTTGTCTCTCTCTAATCCTAATACCATTGTTGAGTTATCTATGATGTTATCATCTAGGTGAATCAACAATGAGAGATTTTGAGTGGTGTTATCATCCTCTCTAGCTACATTCGAGAGAATATGATGCTTTCATCCTTGACAAATGGTCTAAACTTCCTTGTAATTGCATTTGCTCGGTGATAAGTCGATAGTTGGAAATTGAAGTCATTTGCCTCCCAAGGCCTCATAATCCTAGTATCATCCCCTTAGCTTAGCTAATGATAGTTTAGTTTACTTTCATAGTGTAATCAAAACCAACCTCAAAAACCCCCCTTATTTACATTGCTTTCTATATAACATATAGGTATGCTTATTTTCTACTTTAAAACACTCTTACAAATCCCTTCTCCTTGTGGTTCGACCCCTACTTCCCACTATCTACTCTCTAGTAGTTAGAAGTTGTAGGTGATTTATAAATAATATTTTGATCTCGCGGAGTCCCATTTAACGACGTGGGAAATCGCTTGTCAAAATTGGCGCCGCTGCCGGGGAGAAGGCGTATTTTGTTTTTGGGTTTCATCGTAGATTATATTTCTATTTGTAGTTTTTCAAAAAAAAAACTTTCTATTTTCTTGAAGTGTGTATTGCTTGAGTACTTTTGTGGACGACACCACTTGTAGTGTGTACCGATCTAGAACTCTTGCACTACAAATTTCAAACTTTAATATTATGTTTACTCTAAGTAGGAAAGATTACATAGAATTCCTTGCCTTTAATGAGGAAAGGATTAGGAATAATTTGACAAGCTCGTGTGATGTATATAGTTTAAATTATTACCACGAGTCTTGTTATGTTGATTCGAGAGATGAGCACTACAATAATGAAATGTCTTTTGGTTCTTCATACCAAAGTTACTATCTTGATAAGTGCTATGATGAGGAGAGAGTTGGTTTTCAAGGTCAAGAAAGATATAATCCATGCTACAATTCTTATGAGCCACAAAGGAGTGATCATTTGAATTATGGATATCTCGATGAAAACCAACCTCATGAGTACCAAGACATGCCCCCACCTTTTTGGGATATGCCTCAAGAGAAAGATCCGATAGATGATGAAAGAAATCGGTATTTTGAAAATCTTGAGAGGCGAATGCATGAAATGGCCTTAGAGATAAAGCTCTTGGTAGCTCAATCTTTAGAGGAAGAGTCATCCCAAATGGAACTTAATACAAATGTTTTGGTGAGTGATCCCACCATTATGCATGAGAAAGAAGTTCAATGGGATGAGGAGTTGTGTGTTGACTCTAGTGAATTAGAGAGGGAGGTGATCGCTATTCTTGAATTTTTACCATCACCATTATCATCATTGCCTCTACATACTACACAAATTCCCCAACTTCCCAAACCATTAGAGGAGCCAAGTAGGTTGTTTGAAGAAATACCATCCCACATAGAACCTATTCCAAGTAATTTGGTGAGTGAAATCACCTCTTTGTATGAGGAAGAAGTTCAATGGGATGAGGAGTTGGTTTTTGAATCTATTGAAGTAGAAAGTGAGGTTGTTGTTCTTGAATATTTACCACCGCCATTGTATTCACCACCTCCACCCATACTACCAATTCCACCACTTCCATTAGTTTTAGAGGAGATTAGGAGTCCATATATATACATACTTCCAATCATCCCTACTCCTCCAAGACTTCAACCATACAATCCTCCTCTTAAACATCCCCGACTTTCCTTTACCTTCCATGTGAGGGTGAGGGATTTTAATCTTTTGTTATTTGAATAACATTAGGGTCGTGACGACGACCTTAAAAATACGTAATTTCTCTTGAGGCACCCATTGCTCCATTGGGATGAACCTCCTATGTCGTGTCGACGACGTTAAATAAACCGATTTTGATCGTAACTCTACAATTTTCTTTTTCCTTTTCTCATCTTTTAGGTGCTTATAAAAAATAATAATAAAAAATAATAATAATAAAGATGCTTATTTTTAGTTTATTTGATTTTCGTTTGTTTATAAGATTTTACACTTTGGTAGTGTTTTGATGCAGGAAATTTGGACGCAAAGGGGAATGGAATTAAAAAAAAAAGAAAAAAAAAAAGAAAAAGACCGCGCGGGCCTTTGTTAATCAGAACCTTAGCGCGCTTAGTGCCGCGCAGCCCGCGCGGAGTTTCCTGGAGGCAGATTTCAAGTTATAATCGCGCGGCCCTTTGGAAGGTATCCGTCCTAGTGCTTGGTCTGTGCACTTGCCCCATCTGACCCAGTTGACTTTGACCAAAAAAAAAATAAAAAAATAAATAAAAGACCTCTCTCCTCTCCTCTCCTCTCCTCTCTCCCGCATCAGCCCACCTATGCTCGCCGGCCTCCACCACCACCACCCTCTCCGGCCACCAACCACCGACATCACCTTTCACCTCCATCTCCGCCCACCTCCACCAACCGCCCGTCGCCAATCTTCTGAACACTAAACCCGATCCCCTCTCCCGACCCAACACCGCCGGCCATCTCCTCCGACTCCGGCGAGACCATCTCCATCACCACCACTCATTCCCCGTCGGATTCATCTCCGACCACCACCAAATCACCATCTACAACCACCCAATCATCCACCCCACCGCCGCTCAGCTCCATCGCCGACACCATACCCTCACCGCTGCAACTCCACCTTCCCCCATCACCACCATCTCCGATTCATCCCCGACATCACCGTCCACTCCCCACCGCGGTCACCTGAAACCGTCGTCGGCCGCCTCTCTACAACGCCGACGAAGATCCACCACCGCCATGTCCCCGCCGTCACCCGATCTGCCCACCGGAGCCACTCCGTCGGAACCTTCCCCGTCGCGACTGCTCCGCCCGTGCCACGACTCACAGCAGTCCTCCGGCGAGCCACCATCGGCCGCGCCACCATCTGTGCTCCGAACGCGCCACCTTCGCATCTCAGGTGCCCCTCCTTCACCAGCAAACTCAGGTCCATCGTCGACCCCATCCTCACCACTGTATCACCATCATGCTGCCGCCACCAGCCCTAATCCAACCTGCCCAGCTCAACTCCGGTCGGCTGAACCCATTGCCGATCACCACTTCTGCACATCATCACCACCACACCACCACCCACACTGAGCCTGTCACCGATCTCCACTGAGCCTCCAATTCACCGCGGCACCACCATCTTCATCTCTTCCAGTATCGTCGATGATTCACTGTTTCGGTATCACATTCTACACCTACTTTTGCTTTTTGTGATGATTTGCTGCTACTCTATGTTATATGAGGCTGTGTATTAAGTTTTATATGATAAGCATGGGCTTGCCGCCACTAGTTTCGAATCAATGTGCTCAACTTGATCTTTTGGTGGCTATTGTTTTGGTGTTCTCTTCACGCAGAGTGGTTAGTTTTCTGTTGTGATGTAGTGGTGGCTGAGTTTGTGCACACTCATTCTCCCTTGTATTGCATTTGTCTAAAACATTGAGGACAATGTTTAGTTTAAGTGTGGGGGAGGGTTTAGTATCCATGTTTTGCTTCGCTCTATTGTAAAAAGTGTACTTCTTTTGAAGAATTTGTTTTGAAAAGAAAAATGAGTGAAAAGCCCGGATAGGTCAAAACATCAACAAGGCCTAGGCAAAAGTGAGAGGCTTGTGCGGAAAAATGAGAGGCTAGGTATAACCTAGGCAAAAGGAGAGTGTGCGTAAAGAGAGGCTAGGTATAACCTAGGCAAAAGGAGAGTGAAAACAAAAAAAAAAAGAGAAAAAAAAAAGAAAAAAAGAAAGAAAAAAAGAGGGGCTATGTGAAAACCGAAAGGCGCATAGGCAAAAGGAGAGGTAAACTTGCTCTTGTTTCGGTGGTCTCATTTTGATGAACTTTTTGTGATGTATTTTGAGGTCTCTTTTTGGTAAGGTTGTGTCAAGGAAATTATTTGCATCGTACTTGTAATTTTGGCACACTCTTTACTATATGATGATATTGGGGGTTGGGTAGAACTTTTATTAGGATTAGAATATGAGACATGATTCTTGTGTTTTCATCTTAAGGAAAGTTTGTATTTTGTAAAGATCTCAAATGTCTTGTTGTGAAATTGATAGGAGTATGCACTTAGACTTTAATCGTTCTTTCTCGAGGACGAGAAAGGTTTAAGTGTGGGGGTATTTGATGAGCCCTAAATATACTCTTCTTTTGATAACATTTGAGATCTAATTTGGGTAGCATTTGGTGCAAAGTAAGAAGCTTTAAAGCTAAACTTGTGAAAGTTACATTTTGAAGAACAAGTGATGCACTAATATTTTGAAGATTGATTTTGGAAATGTTTGCAAAGTAATTAGAGCACATGGATCATACCATTGGATTTCTCTCATCAAGAGCTTCGAAATGGACTACTAGAAGATGCAAATCGGATCAACGGTTAAAGTGCGCGACCCTTCACAAAAGTGCGCGGAGTGCTGCGCGGCCCGTGCACTGCATTCTATAAATACCCCTTATCTCCCCCAAGAGAAAAAAAACGGCCAACATGATGTAGATATCCATTTTCTTCATCTTTCTTTCCCTTTTCTTCCATTCCTTTCCCCTAGATTAGTAGTTTGATTCCATGTATTGTAGTATAGCTTAGTTTGATCATTGGGAGCATTTGAATTCATTCTCTTGAAACTTTGAGGGCCTTGTATGCTTAAACTTGAGATTTGGATTATCATTTGATGAACTTGAATTCTTGTGCATTAATGTTGTTCAATCTTGCTTAATTTGTTATGGGCTTTGTGTTTTATATCAATTGCATGCCTCATAGTCACTAATTAGAGTAGATTAGTTCTATGGTCAAGGTAATCTAGTCTTAGAGTAATTCTAGTGTAATTGGAATGGTGATGAATTGTAGTGTAATGTAATCTCTAGTTTGTAGATTAGTGATTATTGAAGGGTTAGAGTGATGACAAGTTCTTCCCCTTGTTGTGTGATTGTAGTTAAGGAATGCCATGATAAATATAAGTTGTTAGAAGTGGAAATCTTATGAACTTGCATGATTAATCAATTATGTGTTTAGGTAAGAATTGAATGTTATCATTTGTCCCCCTAATATGTGATTGTATACTTGAGTTGAAGATTCCGTTTTAACGTATGATTGTTATCAACGAATAGCTAGATTTGTGGGTAGAACGTTATCGTTCACTCCAATATCATTAAGTAGCAAAGTAGGAGTCGAGACATATATGTTATCATCGTCTTGGTTCTTGCTAGTTATCAAATGTCTTATTTGTATACTCTCGCTATTGCGGGTGTGTGAGTAAGTTTGTCTCTCTCTAATCCTAATACCATTGTTGAGTTATCTATGATGTTATCATCTAGGTGAATCAACAATGAGAGCTTTTGAGTGGTGTTATCATCCTCTCTAGCTACATTCGAGAGAATATGATGCTTTCATCCTTGACAAATGGTCTAAACTTCCTTGTAATTGCATTTGCTCGGTGATAAGTCGATAGTTGGAAATTGAAGTCATTTGCCTCCCAAGGCCTCATAATCCTAGTATCATCCCCTTAGCTTAGCTAATGATAGTTTAGTTTACTTTCATAGTGTAATCAAAACCAACCTCAAAAACCCCCCTTATTTACATTGCTTTCTATATAACATATAGGTATGCTTATTTTCTACTTTAAAACACTCTTACAAATCCCTTCTCCTTGTGGTTCGACCCCTACTTCCCACTATCTACTCTCTAGTAGTTAGAAGTTGTAGGTGATTTATAAATAGTATTTTGATCTCGCGGGGTCCCATTTAACGACGTGGGAAATCGCTTGTCATATTTGCTCTCTTCTCCTCTAAGAGGTAAAGGTCGAGACGAAGGTTTTCTTCGTTGGAAGTGCTATTTTCATCGTCTGGTTGAGAAGTACGGGCAGAGGGGACTCCAATCTCCATGGGGATAACCGCCTCGGACCCATAGACTAAACTGTAAGGAGTCTCTCCTGTTGCTGTGGATGGTGTGGTTCTATGGGTCCAGATCACACTTGGTAGTTCTTTGATCCAGTTTCCTTTAGCTCCTTCGAGGCACTTTTTGATGCCGCTTACCAGGGTTCGGTTTGTAACTTCTACTTGGCCATTAGCTTCTGGATGATATACCGAGGTGAGCTTCTGATATATGCCGTACTCCTTACACCATTTCTTGAAGGGGTCATTAGCAAATTGTGCTCCATTATCCGTCACTATGTATCTCGGGATGCCATAACGACAAAAAATATTCTTCCAGCAGAAGTTGATAACTGTCTTGCCAGTTATGTTGGTTAAGGCTTCAGCTTCCACCCACTTCGAGAAGTAATCGATGGCCACAATGAGGTACCTGAAGTTACCAGGGGCCGTAGGAAAGGGTCCGACGAGATCTATACCCTATCGGACAGATGGCCAGGATTCTTGGATGGTAATCATATTCTCCTGTGGCACATGTACCATCTTAGCAAATCTCTGACACTGGTGACAAGAATCGATGTATCTTTTAGCATCTTGTAGCATCATAGGCCAGAAATAACCCATCTGTAGAAGCTTTCGGGTAACGGTGCGTGGACCTTGGTGGTTACCACAAAATCCTTCATGTGCTTCTTGTACTAAGTGTTCAGCGTCGGAAGGCCCAACAAACTTGAGTAAAGGTTGGAGGTACCCTTTCTTGTATAAGATGCCTTCGTGGATGACATATTTGGGAGCTTTAACTCGGACCTTCCGTGCCAGGTGCTTGTCATCGGGAAGGGTTCCCGTTGGGAGGTATTCAATGTAGGGGTTCATCCATGTGTCTGAGATGTCAACAACCATGATGCTAGTTTCTTCGTAACTCCTCTTTGCCAAGGTTTCAATCAGCAATTGTTGAGAAGATCTTATGTTGAGGTCCGAGGAGGAAAGTTTGCTAAGTGCATCAGCCTTATAGTTGTCTTCTCGGGGGATATGATTCAGCTCGTAATGTTGGAATTGATTTAGAAGAGGCTTAACTATCTCGAGGTTCTTTTGGAGTCTGCACTCTCGGGTCTCGTATTCGCCTTTGACATGCTGAACCATGATCTTTGAATCACTAAAGATCTCGAGGTCTTTAACTTCCAGGTCTTTAGCCAATTTTAGTCTGGTAATGAGGGATTCATACTTTGCTTCATTATTGGTGGCTCAGAAATCGAATTGGAGAACATAAGGGTGGTCCTTTCCCTCAGGACTTGTCAGTAGAACTCCAGCACCACTTCCCCCCGAGTTGGAGGATCCATCGACATATAACCGCCATCTTCCTGTGTCTGGAACTGGTTCTTGTTGGTTGATCTCCACTGGTTCAACTGACTCCATTATGAAATCCGACAGGGCCTGGCCCTTTATGGCTGTTCGAGGCTTATACTGTATGTCATGTTCTCCTAACTCGATGGCCCACTTCATCATTCATCCCGAGGCGTCCGGTTTCTGGAGGATTTGCCTAATCGGGTAGTTGGTTAGGAGGATTATTGTATGTGCTTGGAAGTATGGTCGCAACCGTCGAGAGGCATGTACAAGGGCTAATATTAAGCGCTCGAGAGGTGTATATCTGGTCTTGGGCCCCAGTAAAGCTCTGCTTACATAATATATCAGGTGTTGTGATCCTTCCTTTTCCTTGACCAACACAGCACTAATGGCTAGCTGAGATGCAGATATGTATAGGTAGAGAGTCTCTCCTTTATCTGGTTTTGACAGTGTCGGAAGCTGTCGAAGGTGGTCTTTAAGTGCTTGGAAGGATTCTCCACATTCATGTGACCACTCAAACTGGTTCGCCTTCTTAAGGATATTCAAGAAGGGTAGATGTTTTTCCGCTCCTTTGGAGAGGAATCGGCTAAGGGCTGTCAGGGATCCTGTCAGCTTCTGCACATCTTTGACGGTCTTCGAAGGTTGCATGTTTTGCAAAGCCTCTATCTTCTCGGGGTTTACTTCAATTCCCCGATTGGACACCATATATCCTAGGAATTTGCCTGCTCCAACACCAATAGTGCACTTAGCAGGGTTCAGCTTTAGGTTGGATGCTCGTAACGTGTCGAATGTTTCTGTTAAATCCTCAAAGAAGGCGTCGTAGCTGCGGCTCTTTACTACTATGTCATCCACATAAATCTCAAGGTTGCGCCCTATCTGATATTTGAATAATTTGTCTACCAATCGCTGGTAAGTAGCCCCGGCATTTTTCAATCCGAAAGGCATCATCTTGTAGCAGAAGAATTTCTATCGGTTATAAAGGAGGTTTTTTCTTTATCTTGCTCTGCCATTGGGATCTGATGATATCCCTTAAAGGCATCAAAGAAGGCTAGTACTTGGTATCCAGCGGTCGCTTCAAATAATCGGTCAATCGAGGGTAATGGATAGCTATCTTTAGGACAATAATCGCTCAAGTTGGTGAAGTCGATGCACATTCTCCACTTCCCGTCTGGCTTCTTGACCATTACTGGGTTAGCTATCCATTCTGGGTACTGCACTTCTTCGATTATACGAGCTTTCAGTAGTTTATCTACTTCTTCTCCAATAGCTTCAACCCGATCTAGTGCAAAGATACGCCGTTTCTGCTTGATGGGTTTTTGTGAAGAATTGATATTCAGGTAATGTTCCGCCAAGCGAGGGGATACTCCTACCAAGTTGTTGGTGTCCCAAGAAAAGACATCTATATAATGGTTGAGAATATCTCCAAGTTTAGTCTTTATCTCGGGGGGTAGGAGAGTTCCAACCTCAACGGTTCCTGACTCTCCGAGTTGCATTGGCTCGGATTCGGAATACTTGGCTGGTTCAAGATCCTCCTTTTCTTGTTCTCAGATAGCTTGAATTGTGCAGACTCGAGCTAATTGTAGATCACCTCGGACTGTGGCGATCCCTTTGTTGGTGGGGAACTTCATTACCAAATGGTAAGGAGACCAGATGGCCTTTTCCTGGTGCATCCAGGGTCTTCCAAGGATTATGTTGTATGGTGCTCTGGAGTCGATGATCGCGAAGGTGCAACGGAGGGTTATACTCCGAGAACCATCTTTCACTCGCACTGGTAAAATAGTTTGTCCCAAAGGAGTAACAGAATTGCCATCAAATCCTGAGATAGGGTTTGTAAGCACGAGATTGCTTTTGTCCAATCCCAACTGTTCATAACAACTGAGAAACATGACTTCTACTTCGCTTCCCCCATCTACCAGAACTCTTTTGATCACGTTACAGTTTATGTCAACCGTGATTACTAGTCGATCTGAATGAGAGAATTGATTAGGAACCGCATCCTTAGGTGAAAAAGTACCGGTTCCATCTAAGCGAGATCTTTTGCTCTCCCACTCCCAGGGAGAGGCTTCTTCGGGTGATCGGTGTATACCGTTGATGCTTTTTCCTGCTCCCTGGTTGTTGGCGTGGCTCATCTCGTCGTCGCTGTTGTCGTTGTTGGTACTTCCTACTCCTGTCGGGGCCGAGAAACGGATTCGTGTACTCCCACGAAGGTTTTCAGCGGGATCAGCCATGAGTTTGAAGGTCGTATAGATCAAGATTAGCTAGCGGGTCCCACCGGGCGTGCCAAATTGATAGATGTCTACGACCCGCACTTGATCATGAACCCTTCTCACAAACTGATCTGCAAAACAAAGCCCCGGGTGTCCCGAGGGTAGACACTCCGACGCTCAAGTCAGTATATTTGCTTGAGGCGTAATGTATGAAGTATTAGATAGAGAGGTCTACCAAACCTTTGGGTATTTATATGGCTACAATCCGTAGATCACCAAGATATGTATTTATGGTAGTAATACAACTCTTATGGGAATAGTAGTTGTATTACCATGTATAGAGGAAGTATATTTCGGTCATGGTTGTATTACCATGTTTAAGAGGATGTATATTCCTTGTAGAACATTCATAACATACGCATTCCTTATAAGGATTAGGATTGATGGACCTGTGGATCCACCCTCTGCGTATCTCGAGCCCACGACCCTTCTCGGGCCCTGATCCGAGTATGAATGAGGCTCGAATACGAACCATGAACTTATCACATGTCTCAGAGTGGTCCATCTTTGATGTGGCTCCTTGTGTACTTATCCGAGTGGTCCTCTTTCGGGTACCGCCATATTACCTTACCTCATCATGGGCCGAGCCCATACCCCTGTTTGGTAGTTGGGCCTGGGCCTGGTATTACCATTATATGTTTTCAAGATTAGGCATTTATATTGCAAGAAAATTAAAATTCAAAATTTTAACTAAGATATAAAAAGGAAATACGTGTTTGTTAAAAAAACATTGGAAATGTTGATAATTGAATGTTAGCATGTAGTAGTCATTTTTTTTCTTTTTCTTTTGTTAACACATGGACTATTGGAGTAGTAGTTGAAGACTTGAAGTGTAATGTGAAATTCTCACTAACTATCATTGAAGTGTTAAATGCAGTATTATATTTCATTAATCGGAGTGCAAGCTATCATTAAATTTCTACAATATAACTCTCTAATATTACTAGATATCTCAATAAAATTAATTAATGATAATTTTTGTTGAACATTGTCTCATATTTCAATTAGTGCTGAATTTGGAAATAATATATATTTCTGAGTTGGTAATTAGATAAATTTGGTAACTCGATATTATCTATTTAGAATAGAATATTGCCTATTTAGAATAGAATAATCATTCTACTGTTATAAATAGTTAGGATTTGTTTATCTGTCAAATACAAGAAACAAGATACAGAGCACAATGTAGTCATACGGGATTGTATGGCTAGGCTTTAGGGTATTTTCTGGTTAGTGTTCTTGGGAGAGAAGAAGATAATTAGTATAGAGAGTTATTGGGATGAGTGGATTTACTCTGTAATAGTCTCTAGAATTATACTAGTGGATTCTCTGGTGGATGTAGATCGGATTTGGTCGAACCACGTTAAAATGGTGTTTTATGCTTGTTTATTTGTCGTTGCTGTCAATTGTTCATTGATCTTGTTCCGCTGCGGTAGTACTAATTCCTGATGATTGGAATTGATGCTGGAGAAAGGGGATTAAATTCCCAACAACTGGTATGAAGAGCCGAGGTGGTAGAGCCAAGGTGGTGGTAGACGTATTAGAGCACTGAAACACGAAAACACGGTATAATATCTGCTAAATTTCTTGATTGTCAATTTGTCATATTGAATCAAGATGGATATTTGATTGATATTTTGGGTGTTTGTTTCTCGGTATGCGTTTTGGAAAGGTTTTGCCTTTATATGACTACAAGTATTTTACTTGGTTTGTGATTAATTAATTATCAATCAGATTTAGATTTTTTGGATTGATTAATTGATCGTTTCTTGGTTTTTTGAGATGGAGGATCAATGTTGGCAAGAAAATTCCTAGACACGGTGAAATTGATTAGTGTTAAACCAATTTGGTTGATTGTTTTAGTTATCATGCAAGTGGTAGGTGCTAAAGGAGATACAATTAATTTGGAAGAAACTTGATTAATGTGTAGGTCTGGTTTTAGACGGGATGCGTTGTATGATATGTTGATTTATCATGCATTCTTTACTGCTTAGTGCATGGGGTTTTTGTTAATTAATCAATTTGGAAGTGTGGCTATTGTAATTGGCCCGGGCAGATTGGTTTATTTGCATAACTGAAAATATGGAAATCAATGTTTGGGACCAGGGTAGTAGCCTATGGATGCTATGTTATTAGCTTCTGAAGGAATTTTGGGAATTGATTGCTAAAGGTAATCAATCTATTCTTGACTTGGCGTGGATAAATATGGAAAGTATAGTATCAATAATTCTCTGTGCAGATTGTGGTTTAATCTCAGTGTGAGAATTTGGTAGAGCGCGGCTACACATGTTTATTGGCCGAAAATTTGGATTGGGTGGAGCCATGGTATTGGTTGATTCGGGTTTTATGTGTAGCTGGAACGGAGGTCAATGGTTTTACAGTGTTTGAAGAATTGGAGGACTGTGAAGAGTGGTGGAGTTCGGGTTCTTTGATAAAGTTGCTTGCTTAAAGGACGGATAGCTCTAGAGCAACTCTGGAGGTTTAATTCTAGTTTCTGTTTGTCTGGTTTTGTCAAACAGGTGGAGCATTCAAATTGAAGTGGCGGCATGATAACGATACGTTTGGATGTTGAAGAATTTCATGGTGATATGAAATCTGATCCAAGGTGGAGATTGTTGAAGATTGTCTCAGATTTCAATTAGTGCTGAATTTGGAAATAATATATATTTATGAGTTGGTAATTAGATAAACTTGGTAACCCGATATTGTCTATTTAGAATAGAATATTGCCTATTTAGAATACAATAATCATTCTACTGTTATAAATAGTTAGGGTTTGTTTATCTGTCAAATACAAGAAACAACATACAGAGCACAATGATGCTGCCCGCTTGGTCGGTCTGGATTGTCCCCTGATTCCTGATCCAATGACCTAGCCCTGCAAGACAGAGCCCTGGGAGGTACCCGAGGGTAGACACTCCGGCGTGATGATGAAAGATGGATCCTGGGAGATAAAAGGGGTATTCACTAGAATAATGAGAATATACTTACTTGGAATAGTGCTGAGGAGCACTATTTATACAGTAACCCATGCTCTCCATGTGGTCCATGCTCTGGGTATCTTCTAGTGTGCTTGTCCCTATCCGAGTTGTACGACCCCGGATGCTGCCATACTAGCTTACCTCATGGTGGGCCGAGCCCATGCTACTGCCGAGTAGTTGGGCCTAGGTCTGGTATCGTTTCTTTCGGCCGAGGGTGGGAACTCTCCTGATCCGAGGGCGGAAGGATTGGCTTTCTGTATTCCCTTCCCTGCCCAACAATGATGGGACATGCACGCATTTCTTGAGGATAATTAATAACTGTCATTATTATTTTCCCGCTTCCTGAGCCCATTTAATCGCTTCCTTTTCATTTCTTTTTTTCCGTCTTCTATAAATAGGCCATTCTACCAATTGCTTTCACCAATCGCTTTCAGATCTCAAAATTACTCTGCAACTCTTATTCTTCAAATATCCATATTCTCTCTTTTCTTCAACGCCATGGCAGCTAACAATGCTCAGTCCGATGCCCAGGCCGAGGCTATCATCACTTACTCTCTTGAGCGTACTGCTCCACCGGCTTCTGCCTCGCAATCTGTTTGCTCATCGACCTCCTACAAGTTGATCTACCTTTGCAGCAATGTCTCTCTTTCTGCTCCGAAATTCAAACGCTCCAAGAACCAGGAACAGAGGGAGATCGACACCGCCCGGGCCTTTTCACTTCAAGCCGGCGTCTGGACCGCAAAGTGTCTCAGCGATATGGGGTTCCCAGTACCTTTGGACGCTCAGATGGTCGTCGTCTCATCTGAAGAGTCCGTGAAGACCGTCCGGTGTATCCCCCAGATCCATTTTTTGTGAGGGTTAAGTCTTTCCTTCCCCCCGTTGTACTCCCGGTTCCTGGAGTGCTACAAGATTTCACCGGCCCAGATGCATCCGAACGTTGTTGCTGTGATGATGGGTTTTCTTGTAAGGAGCTTCCGCTGCGGGATTGACCCCTCCTTCAATCTTTGGAGGTCTTTCTACATGCTTATCAAGTGCCCGGGCAAGGAGATGATATACATTGTCCAGGCGCGCCCTGGTTTTCAGAACTTCATCCTTTGCAAGAAGGATTCGGCCAAGAACTGGCAGGCGAAGGGCTATGTCAAGGTCAATCCCGAGCGATACGGGGTCCCCGGCTGGAATGACAAGGTTATTGTTGACGTTCGGGAAGCTTTCCTTCCTAACAAGCACCGGGCTAACCACACTACCCTATCCGCCGAGTCTTTTAACCTGGACCAGTATTGGCTGGCCGGTAACTCCCTCTACCTCTTTCCCCGGGCGATATACCCGACCGACGCCTTTCTGGACAGCCGTTGGGTTGTTATCTGGCCGGTTCTAGGTAGGCACTTCGATTTCTTTTCCTTTTAATATCCCTGTTTTTTATCGACAAAAACTCTGCTTGATTTTCCTCTCTCCCTACAGCTCCCACCGTGGCCAACGACCCCGAGGTCCCGGTTCCGAAAAAGAAGACCAGGAAGGTCGCTACGGAGGGGGCCGAGACCGAGTCTGAGATGACCAAAGTGAACAAGAGGAAGAAACCTGTCCAGCCGGTCAATACCCCCCTATTTCGAACCTACTTAAGCAGACAGAGGAGACCGTTCAAAAGCAGCCGGCGAACCCTAACTCGCAGCAGGGGCATCAGCAGGATAAGAACAAGATGAAGGAGACCGTTCAGAACCAGCTGGTGAACCCTAACTCGCAGCAGGGGCATCAGCAGGATAAGAACAAGACGGAGAAGACCATTCAGAACCCTCTTCTTCCAGTGGGGGCGACCGGGGCTCCCGATCTCGGCCCGATTTCTATAGAGGTGATCAATTCTGAGCCCGAAGTCGTTCAGAAGGATGAAGAGGATGCTATCCCCGAGATAGTGGTTTAGCAGGAGACCGTTCGGGATCCTGCCGGTGCCAATAATCCACACGAACCTTTCCGAAACCCTGTCACTTCAGCGTCTAACCAGGATACTAGTCGTCCGGAGGTGTCATTCGGTCGCTCCGCCGGGGGATGGGAGGTCTCCGGCCTCCAGATACACCATCATTTCTGCCCCTGCAATTCCTCCCCCGCCTCCTTTTTCCGCGACAAAGCGGAAGGGAGAGAACTCCGAGAAGGGCGGGAAGAGACCTCGGACCAGCGAGTCCCAGACCCCACCTTTGTCCCGCACTAGCACCCCTCCTGTCTCTTCTTCCAACCAGTAGGTACTCTTATACCTTCTCTCTTGATACTATCCTTGTTAATATTATTTTTTAAACATCCCTTCCCCTAGGTTCGGCTCCTCAGCACCGAGTTTGCTAAGTCCCCTGACTTCCAAGGCGCCCTCTCCTCATTCCTTACTCGTCACTTGGAGGGAAAGGAAGAAGAACTTCGAGACGAGAAGGAAGAAGAATTTCGAGCTGACAAGGAAGCATCGGCTCAACTTCGGGCGAGGGTGAGCGACCTGGAGAAGGAACTGGAGGCTGCCCGAGAGGTGAACTATAAAGAACGTCTGGAGTTTGCCGAGGCTGTTGTTGACAAAGTCCTGGCAAGTCAGACCCTGTCGCGTCGTCTAACCAACCTCAACCTTGCCGCCAGTGCCCACCAATGTCACAATACATATATGCAGGTCCGGGGTTGGTTTCTTCCCCCAATCAGAGCTTCATTCAAGAAGCAATGGTTCAACCCGAACTCCGAGGCCCAGCAGCTGCATCTGGTGGACACTCTCTAGAAGGGTGGGATGAAGGACTTATCTCGCAAGTTATGGGAGACCCTGCGAGAAAACCGCCTTTCGACCGAAGAAGTCCGAAACTGGTCAACAGATGTGATTCGGCTGCCGGGTCCTCTTCCTCCTGCTCCGCTCTCCGGATCGGACTTGCCCGAAGATGAGAAATTTACCCCGTACTGCACCATGTATGGGTACTACCGGGGTTTGTTCGACCCGAAGGATCTGGAAGCCGGGGACTCTTCCTCCCCCAATCTCGGCTCTGATATCCCCGGGACTGCTTACATGCCCCCTTCTCCTGCCCTAGTCTTTGATGGTTCCGGGGATGACTCGGAAGGTGACAGCAGCGATGATGGGGACGACCAAGGGATGGGAGCCCCTCGGAATGTTAGTTAGATTTTTCTTTCTTTTCTGCTTTCATCTTTCTGTATCTTGTTACCCAGACTTCAATTTTATCAATAAAGAACTTCCTTTGTTACATTCATCTTCTTCGTTGCTCCAGCTCCGTTTTTTTTTTTTGTAAATCTTTATCTTAACCTTGCCTTTGTCGTGTCCAGGTGCTACCTCGGGCCCTTAACCCCCCCAGTTCTTTCCCCGGTGCAAGCTGGAACCGGTTGCCCAAGCCTGACTGACCTCCAGTCCGAGGGAGGGCTTTGTCCCTGACGCCAATTGCCTGATCACCTACCTACTCCAAATCCAAGAAGACTTTGGGTTTATAGACTGGATTTCGAGAGCATTGACTGGGTTCTAGAGTTCGACCAAGTCCTGTCGGAGCAGGAGGCCCAGCACCACAACTTCCAAGTCCGGATCCAAAAAGAGTTAGACGAGGTGTGGCATGATGTCCGGCTATATTATAATCAGTGCATGCGGATACAGAACCAAACGGAGCTACGGAAACAAGCTACCCAACTCGAAATAGAGAATGAGAGGTTGGCAACCAGAAACCGGACATTGCAGCGGCAGCTCGTATTAGTTCATCTCTCCTATCATCTGCTAGGACTTCGCCAGGGAGCGGTCGACATTCCTTTGCTGACCGACGTTCCTTGAGTGGTCGATGACCTTATCGCCTGGATGAAAGTTCCGAAAAGACATCCGGCGTTTGGGCGGCATCCTATCAGGCGGCTATGGACTTGAGGAAAAACATTCGGAGCCGGAACGTTCTTCCCCATCTATGTCACAAATACCTCCCTTGGAAGACGTCGACTTGCCCTACGAGCGTTATGAACATGCTCCTCAACTCCTGGATCTGGAAGCTTCTGAGCGGCGCCTGGCCAGACTTCGGGCGGTTGTTGCTAGATTCCGCGCCCGATACCCCACTCGGGAGGGTACCTCAACGGCTAATCGGTGACCCGGCTCTCCGCCTCCTGCTGATTCACGTTCGGCTCGAAATGACCGAAAGGGGAAGTAGAAGGCCGCCGAATCCAGGAGTACTTCAACCAGGCAAAGAGTTCCAAGGCAAATTCCTGTCCGAATCGGATGTCCCATCGCTACAAGGAGGGTTCCTGTCCGTACATCCGAGCCAGCAGTTGAGCCGGAGAGTGATCATAGTGATAACCCGGACGCCTCTCGGAATCAGGATGAGGAACAACGGATGATAGAGCAGGCCGTCCGAAGAAGCAGACATGAGACCAAGAGAATTCCTCCCGGTGAAGCCTCCACTTCTGGGGCCCCGAAATAGAATAGGGCTTCCTGCTGTGTAACATTTTTGTATCTGTAAAGACTTTAATCCGTGTATAAGAATTTTCATTTTATAGCAATCATCTTTTAATTCCTAACTCATCATACTCGCATTTTTTCTTTCCATTAAAATCGATCAAAAGGCATAACCTTGTTACAAAAATTCCCTAGGCTTCCAGCACTAGAGGGTCCTTCTACCTACCCTTCGGTCATCCGACCTAAGGGCTTCTCTCGGGCATCTGACACCCGGGGCAATTCCTACCTAGACATCTAGTGCCAGAGGCTATCTTACCTAGGCATCTAGTGCCAGAGGCTATCCTACCTAGGCATCTAGTGCCAGAGGCTATCCTACCTAGGCATCAAGTGCCAGAGGACACTCTATCTATGCATTTGGTGCCAGAGACTATACATTGAACCGCCTAAGGTTTGCTGTGTTCCACCTCCGGGGGATTCCCTTCCCCGTTGAGTCCTCTAGCACATAACTTCCGCCCGGGTGGGCTTCTATCACCCGGTACGGTCCTTCCCAGTTGGGTGCCAGCTTACCCTCCTGCTCCTGACAGCTCATGTCATTTCACCTCATCACCTTGTCTCCTACCTTGAATAGCTCCTTCCTCACTCTCCTGTCGTGGTATTTCTTCACCTTTTCTTTAACTTTGGCCTCATGCAAGGCCGCCTGCTCCCTTCTCTCTTCCAGCAAGTCCAGGTTCGTTCTGCACTCTTCCTCGTTCTTGTCCTCGACCACTGGCTCCGCTGTCCGGAGATACCGATCTCAGCCGGGATTACCGCTTCCGAGCCATAGGTTAAGTTGTAGGGGGATTCTCCAGTAGCTAAGCCCTCTGTAGTCCTGTGAGCCCATAGAACGCTCGGAAGCTCGTGCACCCAATTTCCCTTTGCCCCCTGGAGCTGGGCTTTAATCCCGTTCACGATCGTCCGGTTAGTCACCTCCACCTGCCCGTTAGCCTGCGGGTGATACACTGACGTGAGCTTTTGACTTATCCCATACTTCACGCACCAGGACTTGAAAGGATCGTTTTCAAACTGTGCACCATTGTCGGTTACTATAGCCCTCGGCACCCTGAACCGACAAACTATGTTCCTCCAGCAGAACTTCACACAGGTAGCCGCCCGGATGTTCGTCAAGGGTTCGGCTTCCACCCACTTGGTAAAGTAGTCAATAGCAACAATCAAGTACTTCAAGATACCGGGGGCAGTAGGGAAAGGTCCGACCAAGTCTAGTCCCCATCTATTGAAGGGCCAGACACCAGTTATCCCTATCATCTCCTCCCTGGGTATGTGCACAAGTGGCGCAAACTTTTGGCACTTTAGGCACGAGAGAACCCTATCCTGCGAGTCCTCAAACATAGTAGGCCAGTAATACCCCATCCTGAGAATCTTTCTGGTCACTCTTCTTGCTCCATGGTGACTACCATTCTAGCCTTCATGTACTTCCCTGGCCAAGTACTTACCCTCCAACCGTTAATTCCACACACTTCAGTAGTGGCTGGAGATATCCTCTTTTATACAGGATGCCCTCCTGTAGTGTATACTTCGGTGCTTTGACCCGGATTTTCCTTGCTGCCACTCGGTCGACCGGGACCTCCCCTGTCAGAAGGTACATCCGGATCGGGGTCATCCGAGAGTCGTCCTGTACTATTACTACTGTCAGGATCTCATCACTCTGCTCGTAACTCCTCCTGTCAAGTGTCTCCCTTCTGAGGGAAACCTTCTGACCCGGCCTTAACTTAGAGGATGCCAACTTGCTCAAAGCATCAGCCTTTACATTCTACTCCCTTGGCACCTGCTCCAGACTGAAACTATCGAACTGCCGGATCATGGGCCAGACCAGTTCCAGGTACCTCTGTAAACTACGCTCCTTGGCTTCATATTCCCCATTCACCTGGTGCACTACAATCTGCGAGTTGCTGAAGGCCTGGATCGACCCTATCTTTAGTTCTCGGGCAAGCTTGAGCCCTGCCACCAACGCCTCATATTCTGCCTCGTTGTTTATAGTTTTGAAGTCAAATGCAGGGCATAGTGATACTCCTCTCCTTCTGGGGACGTTAGCAACACCCCGGCTCCACTGCCCCCTGTATGGGCCGATCCATCCACATGAAGCATCCACTTCAGGTTCAGGGGATCCTCGGCCGGCCCGACCCGTCCAACCATTTCTGTCAAGAAGTCAGCCATCGTCTGGCCCTTAATGGCCTTCCTCGGCTAATAGGTTATCTCATGCTCCACAACTCTATAACCCACTTCATCAAACGCCCTGACGCCTCGGGTTTAAGCATCACTTGCTTCAGAGGGTGGTTGGTCAGGACCACAATCGGATGAGCCTGGAAATATGAGCGCAGACGTTTTGACGCATAAACCAGCGCTAATACCAACTATTCCAAGCTCGTGTACCGCGTCTTTGGGCCTGCAACGCCCGGCTTACAAAATAGACGGGACACTGCTTTTCTTCTTCCTCCCGGACCAGCACTGCACTGACGGCCGATGCTGACGCAGATAGGTACAAAAGCAACTCTTCCCCCTCCTTTGGCTTTGAGAGGGTCGGGAGCCGACTCAAGTGTTCCTTCAGATCTCCGAACGCTCGCTCGCACTCCTCGGTCCACTCAAACTTCTTAGCCTTTCTCAGGATGTTAAAGAAAGGGAGTTGTCTCTCCGCGCCTTTTGACAAAAAACGGCTCAGGACTGCCGTGGAACCCATCAGCTTTTGCACTTCTTTGACATTTCTCGGCGACTGCATCCGGCTTATGCCTCCACCTTCTCCGGATTAGCATCAATTCCCCGGCTAGATACCATATAGCCGAGAAACTTCCCGGCGCTTACTCCTACCACGCTCTTCTCCGGGTTCAACTTCAGGTTAACTTTTCTCAAGATACCGAACATCTCCTCCGGGTATTCTAAGAAACCTGGGTAGCTTCTGCTCTTCACCACCATGTCATCGACATAGAACTCCATGTTCCTTCCCAGCTGGTCTCGAAAGAGAGCGTCTGCCATGCGCTGATACGTCGCTCCTGTGTTTTTCAAGCCGAAGGGCATCCTTTTGTAACAGTAGGTTTCGAACTCCGTGATAAAGGCTGTCTTCGGTTTGTCCTTCTATGACATCTGGATTTGATGGTATCCCTGGTTTGCGTCCAAGAAAGCTAGGGCCTCATAACCAGTGATGACCTCCACTAACTGGTCAACCGAGGGAAGAGGGTAACTGTCCTTCGGGCAACACTTATTCAAGTCAGTGAAATCAATACACATTCTCCAGGACCCATTCTGCTTCTTTACTAGCACCGGATTAGCTAACCATTCCGGGTATATGATTTCCTCCACCACTCCATCTTCCAGCAGCTTCAATACTTCCTTCTTCACTACCTCAGCCCTATCTCCTGCCAAGGCCCTCTTCTTCTTCCGGATGGGCTTTAAATCCGGGTATACGTTCAGCTTTTGGAGAGCTAACTCTGGGGGCACCCCTGTGAAGTCTTTCTCTTCCAATGCGAACACATCCTCGTACTCGGACAACAAACCCCGCAACTTCTCCTTTATATCCACTAACATCTTCTTCCCGACCTTGATTGTACCCCAGCACCCGACCTGCATATCTTCCACGTCTCCAGGTCCTATCTCTCCCTGCACTGCATCGACCGGGGCCTTCCTGGCATCCTGAAGGGCCGTGAGCATGCAACTTCGGGCCGTAGACTGGCTCACTCGGACCGTTGCCACACCCTACTCTGTTGGGAACTTCATGGTCAGGTGGTAGGTCGAGCATATTGCCCTAGCCTGAGCCATCCACGGATGGCCAATGATGATCTTGTAGGGGGAAGGGGCGTCTATGACCACAAAATTACACCGGACCGAGGTCCTCTTGCTTCTATCAAGATCATCTACTACTGTCATTGTCAAAGACACAACTCCCAAGGGTGCTCTGTTCGGCCGGTGAAACCTGACAAAGGAGAGGTGGTCGGACGTAGGTTGTGGCGCCCGAGCCCCAGCTGGTCGAAGCAGGACGCAAACATGATTTCCACACTACTCCCGTCATCGATGAACACCCTCTTGACCGTAAACCCTTCGATCTCAGTCGTGATCACCATCGGATCCATATGGGGCGTCAGAATGGGAACCGGATCCTCATCCGAGAAGGTAATGACTTCTGTGAGACGTAGCCTCTTCTCTCCATCTTCTCCAGCCGGTACGTACCTACTCCGGGGCTTTGGCCGCTGCATGTGACTAGGGCCCATTGCCTACCTCGCCGTGTATAACATTTATCATGCGGGAAGGAGCCTGATTGACCGGCTCCGGAGCCATGACCAGGGCTGCCATTCTGGGCTGGACAACCGGTGCAGGGGCCCCTCGCTGGTTATCATTCCGTGGCATATTCCTCCAATTCTTCTTCCTCCCAGCTCCGGCCTGCTGCTCTGCAGCCGGAGGCTGGTGCTCCTGCGTCACACAATCTCTCAGCTGTCCCCTCTCAATCAACTTCTCAATCTCCACCCTCAAGCTCCGGCAACCCTCTGTTGTGTGTCCATTGAACTTGTGGAACGCACAATATTTGGTCGCGTTTGCTGGTGTCGGGTTTCCTGGTATGGGGGCCGGGTCTTGAAACAGGTTCCTGTGAATGATCAGGATCTCCAACCGGGTCTTGGTCAAAGGGGTAAATGTTTCAGCCCGAGGGGGATCAATCCCCGGCCTAGCCGGCACCTGAGCTGCATCCCTCTTGCCAGAATCTACAGCCCGAGTCTTATCACCCATTCCAATCCCTCTATCCTTGAAGTACCCATCCTCCTTCCTCTTCTTGCTCCCATCCAACAACGAGCAGTACATCTCCACCTCCAGATCCAACTAATGAAAAGTAGTTGGAATATTCTCCATAAGCTTTACCCATAACACTTCGTCCCTCAGCCCTGCTATGAACCCTGCAATCAGGGCCTTCACCTGAGCCTCTCTATCCACTACCTTCATGGAATCGTCCATGTACCTCCTGTGGAATCCCCTCACATCCTCCTTCGCCGCCTGCCGGCTGTAAGCCACCTCAGCCAGGGGCAGGTACTTCTTTCGCTTAGCCTTGTACCTATGCATCAAAGCCCTTGAGAAGTCATAATAATTCCTGAAGCTCTCCGGAGGCTGAGATTCAAACCAAGACAAACAGCTACCCCTCAGATACGAGCTCACTAGCTTGCACTGAAGCTCCTCTCGGATGCCGTGCGTCCCCATAACATTATGATAGGTCCTGACAAACTCCTCCAGGTCCGTCTCTCCATTATAGGTCGGAACACCTTCCGGGACCTCATTCCCACTGGCCAGAGGAAGGTGCTAATGTAGCCTATCCATGGTGAAGTGGGCCTACCTCCATTTCTGCCTATTAGCTTGTCTAACCTCTCTTCCACCGATTTCGGCGCCCCAGGGGGCCTATCCACCACCACCGGATACATCCCATAGGTTCCTGCGGCCGGGACTGGTTGGGCCATGGCATATCCCGTCATCGGTACTTGATTTTGCACCCACACTGGGCCCTGGATTCCTCTTCGTGGAGCCCAGCCCCCGGGGCTCTAGCAGGTTGAGCGTAATATCCTCCGGGTGCCGGGAGGTACCCGTGGTACCCCTGATATCCGGCTTGCGACATCCCATACCCTGGTGCTCCATAACTTGGGTGCCCCATTCCTTGGCCATACCCGGGACCAGCACCAGCTTGATGGCCCGTACTTCCTGCAGGTTGTTCCACATCTATAACCACTACTGGAGGACGAGGGTTCTCCTGCCCCTGACTGACGGGAAGTCCCCGGCTGACTACATCCGCTGCCAGAGGAGGCAACCCAGTTCCATGAGGGTCTAGCCCGGATGAGGGCCCATCAGAAGATCCTTGCCCCAGTGCCATCGGGTCGGCTGGGATCCTACCACCGGCTGAACCGGAGGTACTTGGGCTTTAGTCGTCGGAGGGTTGGACTGTCCCTCCCCGGACGGTTGCGCCTCCGGACCTACTCCCCTCTTTGCCGCTAACCAGCGACGATACTCCCCTTCCTGTGTCGCAAAAAACTCCATCCTGTCTTATTCGTCAAGGGTTATCTCCGGCTCCCTCCTCTCTTCCGGCACTTCATCTTCTTCGGAGGCTTCCGGGTCCGGGTGCGCCGGAGCCTTTCCCTTGCGTGTTCTGTCCCTCATCTGACGTCGGGTGAGATCTTCTCGGCTGCTTCGGCCCTCCTTCCTCCAGACCGAGTGGTTACAGGAGAGGATCCTCCCCTTCCTCTTCGTGGCGGCCGACCTCGGGGTGGCATCTCAGTGCGTTTTGAGAACAAAGATCGTGTCCCACTGGGCGTGCCAACTTGATGCTGCCCGCATGGTCGGTCCGGATTGTCCCCTGATCCCTGATCCAATGACCTAAACTTGCAAGACAGAGCCCCGGGAGGTACCCGAGGGTAGACCCTCCGGCGTGATGATGAAAGATGGATCCCTGGAGAGAAAAGGGGTATTCACTAGAATAATGAGAAGATACTTACTAGGAATAGTGCTGAGGAGCACTATTTATACAATAACCAATGCTCTCCATGTGGTACATGCTTTGGGTGTCTTCTAGTGTGTTTGTCCCTATCCGAGTTGTACGACCCCAGATGCTGCCATACTATCTTACCTCATGGTGGGTCGAGCCCATGCTACTGCCGAGCAGTTGGGTCTGGGCCTGGTATCACCACACAATGTAGTCATACGAGATTGTGTGGCTAGGCTTTAGGGTGTTTTCTGGTGAGTGTTCTTGGAAGATAAGATAATTAGTATAAAGAGTTATTGGGATGAGTGGATTTACTCTGTAATAGTCTCTAGAATTATACTAGTGGATTCTCTGGTGGATGTAGATCGGATTATGTCGAACCACGTTAAAATGGTGTTTTATGCTTGTTTATTTATCGTTGCTGTCAATTGTTCGTTGATATTCCGCTGCGGTAGTACTAATTCCTAACGATTGGAATTGGTGCTGGAGAAAGGGGATTAAATTCCCAACAATGTTTTCATAATTTTATATTGTATTTGAAGTAAATAGCAACACCCAATTATTATTGTCCAATTAATATATTATGTACAAACATAGAATTTCACTCATTTTTTGGGGAAACCCTCCATGCCTTAGACCAATCAGTATTGCACAACATGGATTGTGTGAAAATAGTTAAAGTTGTGTGTATTTGGATATCTTCAATGGAATGACAGAAAATGCATAGAATGAAACAAATACAAAATACCATATTAAACCATTTAAATATTTTGGTACATATTATTTTGGACGATTAAATGTTCATATGGTACATATACTATTAATACAAATAACAAATATCAGTAACAACCCGTTTAAATATTTGATACATATATTATTTTTACGACTAATCATCATCAACGTCAGACCTTCATCTCCCATCAGACACTGAGAATCATATGTGCTCAAATGTGGAAGTAGTAACCTGTGATAGGTTACAAGAAGTAAAAGTACTAGGATGTCCATCACTACTTGTACATGCTCTTAAGTATTGCTTATCATCAGATATTTCACACTGATTTTTGGAGTCTGGTCTCTCAACAACATTAGAACCATATTTATGAGCTTGTATTTCCAAAGTCTCAAGATCCCTTAGTACTTCCTTCATATATGGTCGATCCTCTCCTTTCACTGATGTGCACCTTTTCGCAATCATAGCAACTTCTTTTATTTGCTCAAACACAATGTTGTTGTAGGCCATATTATGATCAAGAACTCCAAGAAGATTATCATTGTTTAGCTAATGAAGGAAATAACTAGTTAGGAATCTTTCTGCTTCGTCTCTATTTGCTGAAAATATTTTCTCTGCTGTTATAAGTTCTATCAAAACAACTCCAAAACTGTAAACATCACTTTTCTCGGTCAAAACACCAGTATGCATGTATTCTGGATCTAAGTAACCTGGTGCTTCTTGCACCATTGTTGAGAGCTGATTTTCATCCATCGAGACCAATCTCGAAATTCCAAAATCGGCTACTTTTGCTAAGCAATCCTGATCAAGAAGTATATTAGATGACTTGATGTCCCTGTGGATGATTTGAGTTGATGCACATGAGTGCAAATAAAAGAGAACTCCGGCAACTTGTGATGCTATTCGAACACGAATGTTCCAAGAAAGATTTGTTGCATGGTTTCAGATCCCCTCCAAATGCTCAAAAAGTGTTCCATTGTTGATGAATTCATAAACTAGTAATGGAACTTCAGTTTCAAGGCAGTAACCAAACAATTTCACCACATGTCTGTTGTTGATATGTGAAAGCAAAATCACCTCATTGATGAATTGCTCAACTCCACGCTGGTCAATCCCTTTTGACTTTTTTACCACAACAACTATTTCATCGATTAATTCTCCTCTATAAACCGTTCCAAACCCTCCTTGACCAATAATTTTCCCATCATCGAAATTGTTGGTGGCCTTCTGTAATTCTTCGATGGTGAATATTCTAAGGGAGTAGTTGTTGGCGTCCCTTGGTGATGCGTTGATTTTTTCTTGCAAAAGGAATCCACCATTTTTAAAAAAATATTCGGTGTTTTTGGTTCGCAAGATTTTTGAGAGTCTGGATTTTGTTTTGGGTTTTTGAGAGTTTGAATTTTTGTTTGGGATTTTGAAAGTCTAGTTTTACAAAATCTTTGTTTGGTTGGGTTGAGTTAGTGAGTATAGAACAAAATTTTTGATTGGTTTTTAGGATTTTGCAAGTCTGGATTTTGAAAAACTTGTTGAACCAAACAAGATTTTACAAAACTGGACTTGGATAGTCAAAGTTTTACAAAAATTTATCCAACCAAACACACCTTCTTCTCTTAGGCGAACTTCCTTCATCTTCATCAATTTGGAGTACCAAAAGTAGGAGATTACAACAACAATTGTGCAACTTCCAACTAGTATAGCCATTTGTAAACAAACAAAGTGAACAAAAGAAATGAGATCCAAAGATTAAAGAAATAAAAAATGATAATACTATTCTTTAATAAGCGGTGATGAAAACAACCTAATTTTTTTTCAGTTGATAGGAAGTGAACTTGGTATGATCATTATTAACTTAACAATATGCTAAATTAAGAAAAATTATGATAACTTGAATCAAAGTGAAATTAAATACAATACCCCAAGAGCGCATCATGATTTTCACTTATATATATTAATCATACATGAAAAATAATCTGATAGTTAAATGTTACTTTGATAAATTCAACTATATCATTGTTTAGGTGTATTAATGATATATAAACTTCATAGTCAAATAATATATTGTTTATGAAACTAATGGTATCTAGAAGGGCAGATTAAGGATAACAAAATAAACAAACCTGCATAGATAATAGGCCAATAAAGTTTTTTCCGGGGTGGTACATCAGCAATGCAGTCATCATATCCATTCAAGATTATTCCGTGATACCCTTCATCACAATTGCAACCATACTCTCCTTTAGTGTTATAACGGGTGCTATGGCTTTGACAAATAAGGCTTGAATTTACACACTCATCAATATCTGCAAATATACGATTAATCAAGATAGAGATAACAATGATCATTTTATACTAGTTATCAAAGAACTTGTAACAATAATCATACAATTTCATCAATTTTTATTATAATATAAACCCTGTATAACAAACTAAAAATGTGATACCAAAATCGAATACTTAAAAACAATAATCTAAGTCTGGCCCTTCACATGTTAACTTTAAAAAGAAATCTATGTTCAACTAAGATTGAATGATGTCCTAATTTTAAAGGAAATTAGAAGAGTTATTACTCCGATCAATATTTATTAAATTAACAAAAAATATTAAAAAGTATTAAACTACGTAGTTTTGATTAAAACTACCACATAACCACCGCAAAATCACCATATTCCGGCGCCTACAATTTTTATATACTCTTTTTTGGTTTCTTTAATATTGGAAATGTGTTTGGTATGGATTACAATATAATATAATTATGGTATTAATATATTATAAAAATCGGTCTTTATTTTTTCAATATTGTTATCTTGATTTATCATATAAACAATGTGCTTAAATTTTTTATACCTTTTATTTTTCACAACTGACACGGCATAATATATTTAGTTTTCTCCAATATAATATAATTATGGTATTAATATATTAAAGTTTGATGTCAAAATAAGGTGATTGTATAATTTTAGTCTTCCCATCTCTGCAACATTTAATCTCTCCGCATTAAATATATACATCCATTTTTTAAAATTTATAAAATTATTTGATTGGATATTTTAGGATCCTCAGCACACTGATCAACATTCTGTTACAATTCCTAAAATTCATTACCAACTTTAAAAATATTAATATGATGTACCAAATTATTAAACGTGAAAGTATCTAATCATTATTCTTTTTGTATCACTAACCAAATATAAATTCAATTAAAATATCAAAAAATCATTACGAACCTAAAAGTATTAATAAGATGTGCCAAATTATAAATAGAAACTTACTTATGTCTCATAATAATTTTTTTATAAAACTAATCATATATACATTTTTTAAAAATCCAAGATTCATTACTAACTTTAAAATATTAATGTGATGTAACGAATTATAAATGGATGATTTTCTCTTTGAAAAAAATAAAAATATAACAATTTACTATTGTTCTTATTTTTATAAACACATACTTAAAAGAGGTAACATCAGTAACACATGGAAAAACATCCAACGATAACACATACTTATGGATCATTCACTTTCGAAAAAGTTATACTCATTAAATCAAAATCTCTTACAAATTTATTATTTGTTTTCTATCATGAAAAACATATAAATTATGCATTACATGCTATTATTTTACACGATTAAGTAGTCATTGTGTGGTACAATTTTGGTATGTTAAACTTATATTTTTAATAGGTTAGCTTCTACGCTATGTAAAGATAAAGAAAAATAGTTTGATCAATTACATTTTCTCTTATGCAAATATTATCTAATTCAAGATTTAATTTAATATTTACAAGTGTTTCAAAATTGCACAAGCATATTTTCAAGTATTAATATCTATGTAGAAACCGTGTATTATTAAACTTTTTGCTTGATTTTGTAATAATAAATTTCTCTGTTTGAACTAATATATATTGAAATAAATTCAACTAAATTAATTGCATGCATGATAAAAATTCAATCCAATTAAATCTACTATTCAAGTTCATACCTGAAATTTAATTTACACTTTGTGCCAAATTAAAATCTTTTAATAGTGCTCATAATATACTGCACAACGTGCGGTCCAACAAGGTATTTTTTGTAAATATTTATGCATATGTGATGAAATTTAATTAAATCATATAGTTTAATTCTTAACTTCCATTGAACTTGAACCACTAAAATAGAATTAAGAGAGTTCTAATTAGTAAAGTGTATTTAAATTAAAATTGGCATTTACCTTGACAGCCACTTGAAATATAGGGATTACCCTCAAAACCAATTTTGCATCTACAGCGATAACCTAGTAATTAATCATCGATACATTCACTGTTTTCATCCACGCAAGCATACGAAGTCAAGTTTTTTTTCGCCTCTATGCATGAAACATTTTCGACAACCCAATCTACTACAACTGGAACCTTAAAATCCTTGTGCGTGTTATTAAGATTCTCAGGGTGGAAGTTAAATTCACTTTCTTCCACCATGAAAGCATAGCTACATGGACTGAAATCCAAAGATTCATTACAACTTTCAAAAATATTCACTGAAATGTTGATTTGTGAACCTCCATTAGGTATTGATATTTGACAACATCCAGATCCAGAACAACCACTAAGAACATCAGTCGGGTGATCACATTCAGACATGCATCCAGTTGTGTAGGTATGTTCATGAGCTCTACCTTTTACAAAGGCATAAGTATCACACCCAATCACTGTGAACTTATTAGCTGAACTATTAAATGTAAAGATGCCAGACAACGACATATTTTGGTCGTAAGTCTCGGGATTAGTAGTATTTTTATTTTTTGGATCACAACAAGCAGATGCACTAGGGTATAGGACACGCAACTGACCTTCCATGAATATATTTGTGACATGGAAAGAATTGTTACTCAAGAAAAAAGGATTTCCAGGATTGTTGCAATTAATGAAAAACTCTTCTCGCATATAGCAACCTTCTTTGGTGCCAAATGGAAAAGGAATGCTAACATTTCCACATAGGTCCGGGCAACCCTCCTTTGCTATTGGAAATGCAGAGCAAGATGATCATATCACGATCCATAGAAAGAGAATGATTGTGAGAACCAGGATTGCTTTATTTGAATTCATATTTGTCGAATATTTGATTTATATGCTTTACGATTTGCATTTGGATACTATATGAAGCCTCCCTCCATTTTATAGTTCGTGGTATGCCTATGACAAGTCAACTCTCAGGGTTGGCCAAAAAAAAAATCTAAGACTCTTAACTATGAATTAAAAATTTAGAATTAAACCTCTAACTTCTGATATTATTTGTTTTGTACCAAATCTTACATGTTTTCATTAATATGGTGCAATGATCAACTACCCTCTACCTTTAGTCTGAGATTTGAATTATATCACACACAATGAATAATCGGAACAAAACACACTCGATGTTATTGAATAATTAATATTAATTTTAAAGTAACCTAATAAAAATAGTATAGGAGTAAGAAATTGTAGGTGGTAGATGATATAGTTTCAACTCGATTTTAAGAACAAGTTGGTGATTTTTGAAAAAGAAACATGAAAGACCAAAAACACCTAATTTTAGAAACATAACATAACCATATACCTCATAAATATTTCAGAGACACACCATTTTTACTGTCTCCAAATACCTAATCCTGAATTTCTTTTTATGTTTCTTCACTTTCTTCATAAGTCTTTTAATACTTAGACCATTATACTTGTCCTCTGACTTCAATTCTGGAACACAAATTACTGGATAACCATTAGCAAATATAACATCTAAAATAGATAAAATCCAATAAACTTTATAATTAACCACACTCCTAGTAGCTTGCAAACAACCAAGGATTTATAAACCATAATATATTCATATTGAACTTTGTTATTAAACGACGAAATTCACAGTTTACCCCATGTGCAAAACTTTCACATGGAGTATGTCTCGGTTGTTTATTTTTCCCTCATAAAATCACACATTACCATTACCATTACCGCATATTACATGTGCATGGTTTTTTATTTGTTTTCACACATAACAAATGATGCATACGCAACTGTCACATGTGTTGTGTTACCGCAATTAATAGCCATTATTTTTAAAAACTCAATTGATGCGTATTTTCTTGGTAATTTACTTTATTGCAGTGGAATATATATAAATTACTTTTGGGATATGAAAATAACTTGAACAGATGACAGCCAATTAACTAGAAACCACGAACACCTGTCATGGGTGACTCAACTGAATCTTGAAATTGAATAACTGTCAATTATCCGGAAAACCTCCTTTTTCTTTATCATAAATCTCTCCCTCAAATTACAAAGCTGAGGCATATATTTATAACCTCGAATAAAAATCACAATCCTAACATTAATCTTGAAATAATAAATCTAATTCTATAACTATTATTGAAAATAAATAAAATCTTACTAGAATTAATACACATTTTTATAAGAAAATTCTTAGTAAGAGAATAATTCCTAATTAACCTAATTTTCCATTTAAACTCGTATCATACTCCTTTTTTTCGAAAAGAATTGTCCTCAATTCTTGGTATTCTTCAAAAAGCAGTATGTGTAATTGCAAATCATCTTGTCTTGAACGTTAGGTCCATCGCTATCACGAGCTTCAATCCCCATTGCAAATTTTGTTGATGTATACACCTCATGTAAATTCTTGACATACATTATTCATCCCACTTATCATCCCTGTGTCAATAAACTTTGATCTGGAAAATTTATCCTCTGAATGTTTTTCGAAAAACTCATATGTATGCAACCTCTCTTCCTTGTAGAATTTCTTTTTCAACATTGATGATGATTTCATCGTCATTGTCAAGTTCAACATCCTCAAGAATTCGAGCTGTCATCTTCTCAGGTTTATCTTTATCTCTAAAAGGATCAATTTCTTTCACAACACTTTCATATCGAGATCCAGCAACTACAAAATGAACCAATTCTCCATCTCAATCCTCCAAACCAATATTAAATATTTCTATGTCACTATCATTGAGATCTTCTTTTTTATTCTCAACATCAAATATTTGTATTGTAGAAGAATCCTGAATGTCATGTGTTCCCGCACCAAATAGTAATGGTTTATTTTGAGAATCGTCATCATAAACTGAAGGTTCAGAAATCTCGATATCATTTATATTGTCGGTTTTAGTATCAAGTATTGTCGTGTCACTTCCATCAAGATCTTCTTCTTTAATCTCATCATGAACATTAAGGACTATAAAACATGAGTACATAACACTCTCGATTTCAATCAGAGGAGTAGAATAATCATTAACATCCTCTTCACCATCCTCAACGATATCTTCAACATTAGCATCAACACAACCATCAACATCATTCTTTGCCTCAAATTGCTCGTTACTCGCCACAAGTTCAACCACAGACAAAGACTCTTGTTTTAACATATCGGTAGAAGGTAAGAATAGTCGATCAAGATGTTTCTTCAATTTAATCCATGAGTTGATTTCTGATTTTCCCTGAATCCTTCGCTTAAATTCCAAAATATCATACCACAAGGATGCCCGCGCTGTGTGTTGTTTTATAACCATCTCGCACCTCGTACGATCATCATATTCTTTAAAGACAAAAATTCTCTCACATTGCTGGATCCATTCTAGATAACTTTCTTGGTTTACTTTTTCTCCAAACTTCGGGATATCCAGCTTAAAACCTTGTTTTACAAATTCTGACAAAAGCGCCATATTTTCCTCCAAAGAAGTCATACGTTCTTCCATATTTTTATATTTATTCTCCATGACCGTTCACAAACTAGAATTTGTGAAAACCTTGCTCCTGATGCCACTTTGATGCGTATTTTCTTGGTAATTTACTTTGTTGCAGCGGAATATATATAAATTACTTTTGGGATACGAAAATAGCTTGAACAGCTGACAGCCAATTAATTAGAAACCACGAACACCTATCATGGGCGACTCAACTGAATCTTGAAATTGAATAACTGTCAATTAATCCGGAAAATCTCGTTTTTCTTTATCATAAATCTCCCCCTCAAATTACAAAGATGGGGCATATATTTATAACCACGAATAAAAATCACAATCCTAACATTAATCTTGAAATAATGAATCTAATTCTATAATTATTATGGAAAATAAATAAAATCTTACTAGAATTAAAACACATTTTTATAGGAAAATTTTTGGTAAGAGAATAATTCCTAATTAACCTAGTTTTCCATTTATACTCGTATCTTCAATAGCACATTATTAGATTAACAAAAAAATATATCAGAATTCATTTTCAGTTTTATATGTGGAAATGCTAAACGCAAGTAAATGACCAATAATATATATTGAATGGTACTAAATAAATAAATAAATATGTATATATATATATCAGTTTAAAACAACTGAAGTTATTATTAAAGTATATAATTAGTATTAAACCAAATGAAACAAAACTTTTTTAAAAAAAAACAGATTCTCTCAAAAAGTGCACGAAGGTATAGGTCTTATCACAATTGACATCATATGAAAAATTGAATGCTTGTCAATATTGGTAAACTATATATGTAGAAACGATGCTTATTATAAAGAGAAAATTTTGTCTAAGTGCCGTATAAGGTTTATAATTTAAAAGTGAACGGTAAATTTACATATTTTTTAAAAAAAGATAATAATTAATTAGCATATATCCATATAATTTAACTTCTCTGGTTTATGAAACGTTTCTAATTAGCATTTCTTGTGAAAAGACAACTTCTAAGAATTGAATATGATGTTAACCCGCAAAGTTACAGACTTTGAAAATGGATGTGTAATTTTGGGGGTCGGTTTAACTCTCGGCTTCATATTTGCCACGTTATGTATTGTAAAAAATTAAAATAAATAGTATGCAATTCGTATTTTGTTGTGTTGTTGTTCAAAATAAATAATGCATCTTCAACATACACTCTACATTTAAAATTTTTTATTATTAAATATATGTATCAAATATATTATTTCTATTACATACAATTACAAATCTTTACATGTTTAATTATCAAATATAATTATGAACATACAGTAATATACACGGACTACGTATGGGAGTATTTCATATGTTGCTAAGGTATGTAAGTATTTCATTATATTTTGAGATTTTCTTGTGTATGATTGTGTTCATTGATTGTTTATGTCGTAATCAAAATTAAGGTTCTGTTATTTTTGCTTGATTTGCAAATGTAGATTGTTGTTGTGATGGTTATGGGTTCTTGATTTTGGTGTGCAAAATTTGGTGGATATGTAAGTTAGGTCCGTTAGAGAGTATAATTGAAAATGGATTGTGCCACGATTATGAAGGTGAACAAAAGATTATCAAAAGAATACCAGGCCTTGGTAGAGGAATTTATAGATGTTGGTTCACAAGACGCAAGGAGGAAGAAAGTCGTCGGTGTTAGATGGCCGTGTAGGGATTGTAGAAACAACGCTATTTATGATGATGTTCAAGTATTGAGGGAACACTTGATTTGGAGAGGTTTTGACAAATCATATACTCAGTGGGTTTGGCATGGAGAAGAAACAAGCCATGGATATATGGGCGAGTATTCGATTTTGTATGAAGAGGAGTTAAAGTATTATGGTTGTATGGATGAAATGATTGACACATGTCCAAACGATTGTATGTTGTATAGGGGTGATGATGATGATGATGATCAATGCAAGGTATGCAATGAACCACGATACAAGATAAAGGAAGGCTTGGTAAATTTGTGTGGTAAAGTTGTCACGTCATCTTGTAGACTAACCCCTGCCAAAGTGACGTGGTATCTTTTAATAATTCCTAGATTTAAACGTTTGTTTGCAAATCCTGCGGATGCGAATTTGCTGATTTGGCATGCTGTGAGGGCTAGGGAAGAAGATGACATTATCTCGCACGCCACAGATGAAGATCAGTGGAAGAAAATGGATAACATGTATCCTGAATTTGCAAATGAACCACGCCATTTAAGGCTAGGGTTATCAACGGATGGCATGAACCCCTATGCTACGATGTCTAGTACACACAGCTCCTGGCCAGTCATGGTGTTGATTTATAACCTTCCTTCATGGTTGATGATGAAGCGGAAATATGTGTTATTGTCTATTATGATTTCAGGGCCAAAACAACCAGGCAATGACATTGATGTATACCTTGCTCCATTGATTGAAGTCTTGCAAAAGTTATTCGAGGTCGGTGTGTGGATGGCAGATGTTAGTCGGGGTGATGAGATGTTTGAAATGAAGGGAATGTTACCGTGGAGTATTAATGATTTCCCGGTTTTGGGTTAGCTTGCTGGTTATTTTGTAAAGGGTCACTTAGTTTGCCCAATTTGTGAGTCTAAAACTAGCTTTTGTCAATTTAAACATGGTGGAAAACCTGTTTACCTTGGCCATCGTTGGTTTCTACCTCCAAGTCACCCATGGAGAAGGGCGAAAAAATGGTTTAATGGGAATGAAGAGCATGAGTCGCTCTCATTCCTTTGACTGGTACAGAAGTGGTTGGAAAAGTATCTGATATGGGACATGTATATGGTAAGGGGCAGAGAAAAGGTAAAGAGGCTGGTAGCTGGATAAAACATTCAATCTTCTTTGATCTTCTATATTTAGAACACCCGGACATTCGCCACTGCCTTGATACAATGCACATTGAGAAGAATGTATGTGATGCACTAGTTGAGACTCTTTTGAATACCCCTGGTAAGAGTAAGGATGGTTTAAAATCTAGAAAAGATCTCGTCCAAATGGGACTACGGCCATCTCTTGCGCCAGTTGAGGAAGATGGTAAAACATATTTACCACTCGCTTGTTATTCCATGTCAACCAAGGTAAAGGAAAGTTTTTGCAGCACGCTGAAATCGGTGATGGTGTCAACCAACTACTCCTACAATATTAGTAGTTGTGTTTCGACTGTAGAATTAAAACTGGTTGGCATGAAGTCTCATGATTGTCATAATTTGATGCAAGAGCTGAATGCTACTAGAGGGTGTCTACCCAAGCACGTAAGGAAGGCAATCACAAAGCTGTGTTACTTCTTTAAGTCAATTTGCCGCAAGAGGCTAAGTAGGCGAAGCTTGGATGTGTTGCAAGAGATGGTGGTGGAGGTGTTGTGCAGGTTGGAAATGTACTTTCCTCCTTCCTTTTTCGACATCATGATACACTTGATAGTGCACCTTGTGAGGGAGATAAACATATGTGTTTCTGTTTACCTGCAACATATGTATCCATTTAAGAGGTACATGAAGATATTCAAACACTTTGTGAAGAACAGATACATACCTGATACTGGCATTGTTCAACGTTATGTCGCTGAAGAAGTGATTGAGTTTTGCACGAACTATCTCCAAGATGTTGATACTGTCGGCATTCCAATCAGTAGGCACGAGGGTAGGGCTGAAGGACACGGGCTTAGGAACAAGTGTTTGTTTAGTCCATCAATGGATGATTTGGATGCAGCACATCTGCATGTCCTCCGTAATCACTCTGCAATTGTTGTGTATGCAGATCTTCATATGACAGTTATCAAAGAAGCGCATTCTTGGCCATATGGTAATCCTAGGATACTAGCGGAGCATTGCAGGAGGTTTCTAAATTAAAAACCGGGTGCGAACAGGCGAACATCCAGAAACTGTGAAGTGACTAGCAAGATTACCGCTTGGAACGGTAACGTCTTAAAGCACTGTGATCAGATTTAAAGTAATTTTTTAATGATTATCATCTTGCTAAAGCTCTCTGGGATAATTTCACCAAATGGTATGAATTTCAGGTCTTAATTTTAGTACCATCTAGGACAGGTTATAATACTACTTGTCATATGTTGGTTTTACAAAATTGCATACTAATCTCTTTCTCATTATTCCCAGTGTCACTGTTTGGTATTTGTTGAAAGCTAAGAACTCGTTCTTGTTTGAAAAGATAGCTCCTAATGCTGAGATTATTTTTAAAGCTGTTAGAGACTATGTTTTGAATATGTTCACTATCAAACCTATAACTATTACATTTACATTTGATAAAGAACCGTCAAGCCTAGGTTACATTCCTACTTATACCAAACCACTCAAACCTAATATTATCTCCCTCCAGGGGCTACAAGATGAATGTGAAATTTTTAGGGCATTTTAAAAGTTAAGGCACGTTTTCTTCAAAAAAATGGAATTGAAATATATTAAAAATTATTGAGTTGAGAAAAGTCAATGTACAAAAAATAGCAATAATATTATAATCCTAAATGGAACTAGAAGAGTTATTGCTCCGGTAAATATAAATTAAATTGAAGAAATTAAACTACGTCGTATCATATTAGAACCACCATAAAACTACCAGCGAGCCACCCCAGTTTTCCTTTTCTAAACCAAAACAAGCCGCCCCGATTTTTCTATTCTTTTTCCTACACGCCGCAACATATATTGAATTTTCACATTTTGCTTACAAGTTTTTCTCTCTCTCTCTCTCATGCTTATTCCTTATCTCACGTAATTATTCTTTTTTGTTCATATATATATATATACATATATATATATATATTAAAGCATATTTGGTATATCAAAGCATATAAAAAACATGAAATATTAAGCATAATTATGATATAAATATATTTTATTTTGATGCCAAAATGACGTGATTTATATTACTATATAATTCATCTCTGCCCTCACAGTTTGCATCAATCGCAATTCTCAAAGTCACTTGAGCTTCTCTTCTAGAGTTCGGGGTCTTATATTTCCCCTTTGGTCAATGATGAATTTATTCTTCTTAGTTATTCGTTTGTTGCAATTTGTACAATTAATGTTACCGAGTTCACGAAACTTGTTTTTTTTGTTGCAGAACTATTGGATCGCCGGTATTAAATTGAGTCAAATCCATTCGCCATTTCATAGATAAACCTAATCTTAGCCGCTGGTTCCTAACCTCTTCATGACCTGCAAAGTTGTTACTCGAGATGAAATTCTCACCGAAATATATATATATATATATATATATATATATATATATATATATATTATGCTGGTTTTATGCTTTAGGTTACTAACATTCTTTCTACAGATAATATGAGCATTTTATTTTACTGTGGCCAAGCTACCTTTTCACCACCGCCGCAGCCACCATGGACAATGGGATCGACGTGTTGACAGATCACGATTATGCGGTAACTCAATCAATTCCTCTTGAATCGACGATGAAGCATTTTAAAACATGTGCTTGATAGCATCTCGACCCCGCAATCATCAAGCAAGTTACATATAAAAATTAAATCTTCAATTGTATTGGTTTATTTGATTTGCTTATATTAGTTAATACATTCTACGTGTAACTTTTAGTTTATTTGATTTGCTTTTAGAGGTGCAGATGAAATCAATGGATCAAATAGGATTTTAACTTGATATGGAGGTGAGACGGGATTACGATGCATCACAAGAACGACACTTGAAAAGTTTGTGAAGAGTATAATTCACTGATCATAAAGTTTGTGAAGAGTATAATTCACTCATCATAATTACGATGATTACGATGCAACATGAAGAGTATAATTAAATCCGTATGTAACAACTCTGAAATTGATTATTCTTCTGAGAAATATAGATTAATAAATAGTATTAAATTACACCTTAATTTAGCAATTTTTATTTTTTTATTTTCCGGCGCTCACAATATATATATATATATATATATATATATATATTTGGTTTCTTTCATTCAATAAATACATAATGATTGTTTTCGTTTTGATTGTTTTTTCATTTAATTATTTATGGAACATTGCGGCATAATATTGACGCGTCGTTTAGCGTGCAAATTGTCTACTTATAAGGAATAATTTCAAGTTGTTTGAATAATGAGTGTATAATGTAATTAGATATGTATATAATGGTGATTAGTGATTTCAATTAGTTAGACACGGTGGTCTCTCAATTGTTACGATAAGGAAAAATAAATTTCATTACAATTTCATGGTCACTTTTTCTTTTTATATTATATTAAAAAATGTACTAAATTTTATTTAAATGAACTTTATAAATGGTGCACTATGATTTATTTATAGGTGCTATTTGTTGGTTTGGACTTTAAATGAAAAATCAATTTGGCATTTTCGATCCCATTTTATTGGCCTAGGTTAGTTGTCTTTGAATTTTGTGAGTATGAATTTGAGTTTGGATGGTGTCACTAATTTTTATTAATGTCATGACACGGCGCAAAAAAATGTCATGTGAAGAAAGAAACTCGGCAATCACATGGAAAGATGGTGCAATTGTTTTTATGTCGAAATTTATAAAATTATATTTTCTATGTTTTCACTAAATTAAATGAAACCGGACTAATTTACTTAGGTGATTATATATCTATGACTACAATTAAATTAATATTTTAGGTAAATAGTATTTTAAAAACCTAGGATAGTTATAAATTCCTATTAATGGATTGGGTAAATATTTTTAGATTCTTAGAAATCAATTACTATATCAAATAAATCAATTTGAATAAACACACACAAAAAAAAACTTGCAATCACAATTTCTAAATATATATCTCTAAAATAGACATAGAAATCTTACGTACTAATATATTTGCTAAAAATGTAGGATACACATATTTTTATATTATACAGAATATATTACATATGCTAAAAACAAATTATTCTCAATTTTTCAGTAAAGAAACATTACTGAAATATTACAGTGCCTTTTTTGTAACTATCAAGCACACAAAAGATTTGTTTTATATATGGATGTGTTTAAATGTTTGGAAATCAAATATTTTGTATTACATTTGAGGGACATTTGTAAATTGTAAAAATGAAATAATATAGAATGATCATTTTAATATTTTATATCTTTTATCTGACAACTATTTTCTAATTATCTAAACAATAACATTTCTAAAATTTATTATTATATATGTTAACAATAAATATATATTGAAATTTCCTCAAAAAAAAAATATATTGAAATGAACTTAAAAAAGATTAATCATAATTTTCTCTTTAGCCTTTTTAATTTGAAACCAGATTACTCAAGTCACTTTGTCATTTAATATATTCATGTTAATAAGTAAAGAACATAGTTGTATGGACCTACTAAAACCTTTATAAATTGCGTTAATACACTTTTAAAAACAATTTCAAGATATTGCCTTGAAATTTTCTTATATTAAAATTAGAGTGGTGATATATCCATGTACAAAATATAATATTTTAGGTACACTAGCACAATTCAGGGCCACATATTGTGTTTTTCAAAGCTGCATTTAGTAAATATGGACCTGCATATATAATTACTGTAAAATTATTCTTTCCTTCGTATTTTTTTGATATATTGTGAATTTTCCTTACACTTTTAAGTCCGGATTATATTTATACTTTTACCTAATTAAATAGCTATTAAAAAATTAGATAAACCGCACAACGTGCGATTCATCACGCTAGTTAAGTTAATTTAAATTTATTAAATTTTATGTTATCAAAATTAAATTAAACTGAACTAGATTTACCAAATCAGATAAGTTAGAAGAACATGCTTTTTTGGATCCGGTAGAGTTTTGCCCTAATTTGTATCACCTTCTTGTATACTTGGTCCCGGGCGCTGCGAAAAAGAAACGAATTTTGGGTTAAAAGCTGAAATTCCCCGAGTTTATAAGAAAGTGTCAATGTACCCCTTAATAATTTAAAAATATTGATGTACCCCTATTATTATATTGAATAAAGAAGTGTACCTCTAAAGCCAATTTTCGAACACCAAGTTAAAAGACAAATTTACCCTCACTTGTTGGGTTTTTTTTTCCTTGACCCAAATTCTCATGGGCACAAAAAAAGAAAATCAAGAAATCAATATCTTTGAATTACAGAATAAATGCACAATATTATTGAAAGGGGCAATTCTAGATGCAGTCCATATTTTGCTTATTTAATAGTCCAAAATAAAAATACGTCTTCGATATATATGATATGATCAGTAATTATGTATATCAAACATATGCATCAAATATATATATATATATATATATATATATATATATATATATTACTTCTATTGCATACACTTGCAAATCAGTTATATGTCATAATTATTGTATATATGATTATATATAAAAATACGGACTGCAAATAAGCAAAATACGGACTGAATCTAGCAGGCCAATATTGAAAAAAGTTAACATTTATATTCAAAAAATCAACAGATTGAAAACATTGGTGAAATTACCATAATCTCGCCAACTCTATTCTTTCCTTTGGTAATTTGAGCTAGTCACGCTAATTATTATTGGGTGTGGCAGTTTCGGTCCCCCGACTCACACTAATTTCTGAGCACGGTTGTTTTGGTCCCCTCAGTTTCAAACGCGTTCATCCGATAAAGTCACGGTGACCGGTAGTATGGATTAGGATTGCCTTGCTTAACTAGGTGTGAAGGTAAAAAGGGAAGCGGGAATTAGATGAATAATCCTAAATGGAACTAGAAGAGTTATTGCTCCGGTCAATAAATAGATTAAATAAAAGAATTAAAAAACATAAAACTACGTAGTTTTATGCTTAAACCGCCACATAATCACCGCAAGTTCACCATATTCCGGCGCCTACTATTTATATATATATATATTTTTTATTTATTTATTTAATTTTATATATTCCGCTTACCATGTACACACAAACACCGCAATTGATAATTTCAGGATGAATTGATAGTTACCATGTAAACGAATATTTCAATTTATTATTTCGGGGCTTACCATGTAAACACAAAAGCCGCAATTGATCATTTCGGGATGAATTGATTGTTCCATATTTCAATTGATAATTTCGTGGATGAATTGATAGTTACGTTAACAAATATTTTTAATCTGTACACACATATTACCATGTACCATCACACAACTGTAATTATCAAATAAAAAATCAAATCAAATTAAATCAAATATATTAATTTACTAAATCTGCTATATTTACTTTCGGTTGAATTAACTTACTAAATCAAAAATCAAATCAAATCAAGCTAAATAAAATAAAATAAAATATATTAATTTACCAAATTGAATCGAATCAAATTAAATCAAATATATTAATTTACCAAATAAAATCATTCATTATATATTAATAAAGTTCATCTTATATAAATATAAGGGTGTGGGCCACCGAAGTTTATGTCGTTGTCGACGAAGATTTGAAACGGGGCGACGTTGTGTTTGGTGGTATCCTGGAGGGATGAGTTTGTCGGATAATATTGTAGGTTATTCAATCTGTTTCGGTCTTTGAAATTAGCATGTTTTGCGAATTTATGAAACCATAATATAGTTGATTGAATTCAAGGGTTTTCGCTTGGTTTCGTTTCGAGGATTTATGTTAAGGAACGACAAGGTCACGGTTCTCAATCGATTTGCTAAAATCAACGGGTAAGATATCTTTCTCGTCAGAGCTCATAATATCATCACGGAGAACCCATATGAAGTCTACCTTGCTCGAGAGCAAACCGTGAGCTATCTCAGTGATGTCAGATTTGGTGGCATGGGCGTAGCATCCGAAGGACACGTAGAGAACGGAGCGCGGCGGTTTGGCTATGAGTCACCGTGTGTAGTCGGATTCTAACCAGAGGCTGGTGGGAACGGAAGCGGTAGTTTTGGCGGCGGTGAAGAGTCGGCCGATGGCGTAGAAGGGTTGAGATTTGTGGAGGGCTGAGATGGTGGTGTGCTCAAATTCTTGCACGGTGTTGGAGATTTTATAAAAGATCAATATGCCTTTGAAATGCACTTGAATCGCCCAATGGATCTCAGACATTGAACTCGTGACATTATTATAATGATGAGATCTTCCGGCAAAGCTTGGAAAATATCTTCTGTTATGACTTATGAGCCATCGCCAAGCTTCTTCTTCTTCCCTCCTTTGATACAAACGATATTAGGCATATTTGTCGGAGAAATATCCGTGTCTAGACCCTATTTCAGTAATGATTTATAAATATATATAAGGTATAGGTATAACACTTCAATAAAAGTGATCTATTGCATTTTAATCTATATTAAAGTAGTTATGTATATTGTATTCCCGATTTATACATACATTCACGTGGTATAAATAGACTCATTATATGATGATATTGATAATTGATTTCGGTAGCCTAAACTATTAGTCAATTAAAATATTCCTCATGCTCAAAATCACGCAATGACAGTACAAATTTTGTGTGATTATGTGTGATCTTGTGCTCACACAATTAACTAATGACAAGATCACATAATATACCTATGAGCACGTCAAAAAATACACAAAAATCATGATCATTTTTTTCCTTATTTTCATAAATGAAGATATATTCTGCCATCATGTATACCTCAATTCATTTCTAATTTAGAATGTATTATCTCATCTACTAAGGAATTGTTGCTACATCTTATTTTGAATTTTTTTAGTTTAGTTAGTTTAATTTTCATAAAATATGATCCGATGAAATTCAGCTTCATCTAGGAATATTGTAGTATTTTTAATTTATTAATTTTTTATTTCAAATCAAATTAATTTAGATCAGTTTAACATTTTTCAGTTCAATTCAGTTCATCATATTCTAAATTATAAAAAAACAAAATAATTTCTATAACAATGGAAGAGGCGATTATGACGTGGGGATAACCAGATTTGGTTCAAATCTGTTATGTGAAACTTGAGAAGAGGCGATATGACATGGGGATGTTCTACTATTTAGAACTACTTATATTTTATACATTCCATTTAAAAGTTAAAACTACTATTTCTTTTTAGAAGTTTTTCAACACTTTTTGTTTGCATTCATGAAAATGTTGTAGCTGAAGTACAAATTACACTCAAAGTAAATCATCATTTTTCCTATTTGTAATAAATCAAATATATTCCGTCCTAATACCTGAATTCATTCCCAAATTACGGTATAATCTCATGTCCTATAGTAGACGCTGTATGATTTACCTTGAATATTTTTAGTGTGATTCATTTAAGGGTCGGTTAAATATGGCTTAATTTTTACTAAGCTAAATTTAATACTAAACATGCCATAAGTGCTCATTAATTCAGTTTATTCTAGCTCAGATTAGTTTAGTTTGATATTCGCGGTTCTACGGTTTTGTAAGGTACATGTAACCCAATATAATCCCTCCACCATTTGTTAGTTTTTTAATGTTTCTTCTAAAAATCGTAGAAAAATGAATATAATATATATTTATATTAAATATTTTTATGTTTTCAAATTAACATATATTATTATATTTTAAATTAGTTATGTTCAGTTCATTTATAAATAAACTCAAGAAAACAAGAGTTAAATGATGTTAGTTTTGTTCACTAGACTTTGTACTTGTTTTATTGAGCATATTTCTTTACCAAACTAAATCTATATACCGCGCAACGCGCGGTCTATTCATGCTAGTTAGGTAGGAGAGGATTATTCATTGATTTGGTTGGAGAATTTTCGTCCTAAAATTTTTCTTTTTTACCATTAAATGAGGGTTATTTTGACATTTTACACTTGGCAAAAGAAAATTCTGCCCAAATTATACATTTGATGGTATAGTGGCACTTTTGAAAAACATAGAGGTATATTAGGCTATTAGCACTTTTTTAAACACTTGCGGGTACGACAACACTTTTTTCTTTAATTTTAGTTAGATTTTGGCTCCAAAAGTTTTGCGTGTGAAACAATCGTGAACCTTACAAATCTTTTAGTCTGCTATTTTAGTTCCTACATTGTTGCTTATTCTTAACCCGTGTATAACTATCTTCCCCACGTCATCACAGGTCTGTATGAATATCATCCCACTTTCCTCAATTAGAATCCCACTAATTGCTTGAAAGAGGTAATATTATTATTCTGGTAACAAGAATGCGCAAATCGTATATGATTGATGAATTTCTCACTTGATTAACACTCGATTCCTCTTCACGTTTTTCGATTTCATCTCTTTCAACATCATTTGTGTATCCATTTTGATTATGGGTGGATCTGTCATGTTGCAGCAAAATGGATAGAGTAAGGCCAGTATACACGAGGCAGCCGAGTGGGACGACGACGCCTACATCAGGGCAGCCGTCGTCTCCGATGAACCGCCATGCGCGTTCTGGTTCCTCTGGAAGCGTGAGGAAACCTCAGCAGAACACAAAAGCTGCGGCTCAGAGGCTTGCCAAGATGATGGCGCACCAGTCGCCCGAAGATGAGGAGGATGAAGATGATCTGTTGTATGATGGAAATGTCTCTGCTGGACTTGGCCTTGCAAGCTCAAGGCCAATGCCTAGTAGACCTCGCTCCCCATTGGTAATCTCTCTCTATTCTCCTTCAAAAGAACATCATGATCTTCTTTGTTTGAGCACAGCAGTTTAAGGTTCTTTTTTATTCGTGTATTATATGGAGTTCTATGGAATGATGTTTCATTTTGGTGTTACTTTATCATTGTTTATGACATTTTTGTTCCATTACTTAATTTCATCTGCAAGGAGTAGATTTTGATTCATCTTCTTTTGTAGCCTACGCGCAACCACATAGAATCACCTTCTCATGTCCGAGTACCATCCAGTTTGCGAACTACTCCACCGGTCAAATCCACAGAACAACCCCCGCCTTTGATAACTCGGCCAAGTTCAGGACTTCGATTATCTACATCCCATTCTGTAGACCAAATTTCCTCTAGTCAGCCTGTTTCGATTGGTCGTTCACATCAATCCTTAAGCTCTTTAGAAGAAGTGCAGCCTCTCTCTGCAAGGTCTAACTCATTTGCAGCTCAATCATATCAATATAATGCCCAAGAACAACCTTTATCAGCACGATCAATGAACCGTCAAAGTCTACCAGCAAAGACTGTACCCATGGTTCCTTCAGCTGTCTCACTATCCATTAAGCCCACCACAAGTTCTGTTTCATCAGAGGTGCAACAGGATTCTCGAAGGAATAAAAGGTACTTGCATTGCATAAAATGTTTTATGAATCGCGCGCGTTTACTGTTTAGAACTTATTGTTTATTCACTCATCTCCCAAATTTTTCATGTGTGTGTCTGGGAGGATAAAATTAAACTTTACTTGACTCAAATCATTTGGTTTTAGCTGGTAGTGAGGAAATATGAGCCTTCATCCTAGGTTGATCAATATCAGTTTTCTGCATTTTAGGTGTAGCAAATTCTGTACATTGGTGCTTCTCTTGCAAAAATGTTATATATTTCTTTGATTTGAGTGTTCATCGTGTTTAAATTTTTTATCAAAACAATACCTGTTTTTTTGGTATAAAAATGAAGACAATGCTTTCCTCCTATGAAATGCTAGCTAACTTTTTCGGATGTATTTTGTTAACAACTAGGGCGCTATCTATGGAGTTCGGGACTTTCAAAATGAAAGAAAGTAGCCAGCTGGCACATTCATCTTCAGCCTTACAAGATGAGGTATATGGGCAGTTATTACCTGCAGTTTAGTTTTCCTTTAAGTATGTTTGTTACCTGCACCTTAAGCTCCGCAAAGACTGATAAACTTGCATCGTCTTATGAACCGTGTGTGTGGATTGGAGGATTTGGAGGATTTGGATTTGGTTTTAGGATTTTGAGAATCCTGAACTTGAAATCTGGATTTTGAATTTTTGAGATTTCAAATCCTTGTTTGGTATAGATATGGATTTTGAATTGAATTATTTAAATAAAAAGGAAAATCAATATTGAATGAATTAATATAGTTGACTATTTATTTTGTGATATATATATATATATATATCAATATTGAATAAATTAATCTAGTTGACTTTTTATAATTTGATACATATTAATATTTAATGCATTAATGTGTTGAATTTTTATATTTTGCTATATTTTTTTTTGTAATATGCATGGCATACGTTACTTTTGATACATATTAAATTTAATGCATTAATGTAGTTGACTTTTAATATTTTGCTATATATCAATATTGAATGCATTAATTTAGTTGACTTTAATCAAAATAATATTTATTTTCCATTTATCCAACATTTAATAATTTTGGAAAATTTGGGCTGAAATCCGGAACTGAGATCCGGATTTCAAATCCACCCATGCCACACAAGGATTTGGCTATTTTTGGATTTCAAATCCCAAAATCCAAATCCTAAATCCATCCACACAAGGCCTAAACATTTGTATGATAATAAGGCTTTGATATTTGTGACGGCCATTTATATTTTGTTTAGGATGTCTAAATGGTCAAGTCTTATTGAACTTCCTAATTGTAATACTAATATTTGAAGCAGAAGAATTCTGATGGGAAAAAATAAATAGTATTTTTGTTAACTATTCTGGGTGTCTTTATGTATCTTTGATATGGATCATTTTTGAATTTCAGCTTGACATGCTTCAGGAAGAAAATGATAGTTTACAAGAGAAGGTGTGTAACATTTTATTTCATGCTTCACAAATGCAGTTTCTTCAAGAGTGAAATGTAAAGCTATTGTATGACCTATAGTTTTCTTACATCTATTTTAGCATGTTCTTTCTAGATTAGACTGGCAGAAGAGAGGTCAGAGGAAGCAGAAGCAAGATCAAAGCAGCTTGAGCAACAGGTAATTTCATAAAGTTCAACACACTCTTTTTTCGTTCACTCAGAGCAAATCACTTATCCGTTTCCAGGAACACTCTAGAGCTCTACTATATTCAGTGCAGTATATAAAATTATGACTCATGAATTCATGATATGGTTGGACTACAATTCATGATATGGTCAGACAAGAAATCAGGATTCAATACTCACTCCCTAAATTTAATTTGGTACCTCCCTTTACATAGTTATATATGGTTTTTCTGTTGGAGTACTAAGTATTTCATTGCTGTCAGGTTGCAAATCTTGGTGATGGCATCTCATTAGAAGCTCGTCTTTTGAGCCGGTAAATGTCAAAAACATAAATTCCCATCTTTAATAACTAAATTTGGAACAAGACAACTTATTTTCTTGTTTTCATCTCAGGAAGGAAGCTGCCTTACAACAAAGAGAGGTATGGATGTAAATGACTTGCAACTACGTCATGAATAACTTTTTTATCTGCATATAATTTAAGGGGGCCCTTTTCCCCATCCAAAAAGCTTTCAACTCCACCAAAATTTGTTCAAATTTTATTTCAGAACTCGGTTAAGAGATAGATTTGTCCAGTGAAATAAGTATATGTTATTCATTTGTTTCAGGCTTAAATTAGTGATTGACTAATCATATATGTGTGATTGTGCTGGTGCACAAATAGAAAATTGAATATTAAACCTAAGCCAATTGGAAGTAATATCATTTGATATCAGTCTGTTATGCGTTACCAAATCATCACCTGGTGCTGTTTTTTTTTTTGAGGAGATCAACTGGTGCTTTTAAGATATTTCTGGGTTTGCATTTCTAAGACAATATTACTGCCATTATATTTTTTTTCTTTAGGTTGTTTAACGAAATAATGAATCAAACCGGAGACACTAAAATGTTAAAAAACTTGCAGGCTGCTCTGAAAAGTGTCTCACAAAATTTTGGTGCGAGGGGCGAGATCGAAGCACTGCGTACTGAAGCAGAGGTACCCGAGCTTCTTTCTTGTACGTTGTGCATTTTATTAATGCCATTATCCAGTATTTTTTATTAGAAGCTCTATCAGTGACGTTTCTTGGTAATGTAAATTAGACTGCTAGAGATGACGCAAATTCTGCCTTGGAGCAGCTGCGTGAGGTTGAGAGAGAGCTCAAATCATTACGTACAATGACATATAGAGTAATGCTGACTCAAGAAGAGATGGTACATCAACAATTGTATTTGTTCATCCTGTAGTTTCTTTACTGATTGCAGTTTTCACCATAGGAAGAAGTTGCCTTGAAGAGATGCTGGCTTGCTCGGTATTGGAGTTTATGTGTTCAGTATGGTGAGTTTCCAACAATGTGAAATTAATTCCTTTATAAATTCCATCACTAATTCTCTACTGGAATTTTGTAATATTGAATAGACTGAAAACTGCTATCATTCCATAGCCAAAAGTATTGGAGAACCAATTTTGTTTTAAATAAGCCTCTTTGTTTATCAAGGGACTGAACTTGAAGTTTATTTACTCTTTCTTTGCCATAGTGTTAATACAAGATTGTTTTACAGGTATTCATTTAGAAATAGCTCCTGCTAGAAATGAGTATTGGGCATCTTTTGCCCCTCTTCCAAGTGAAGTTGTCCTTGCAGCTGGCCGAAGAGCGAAAGATGAAAACTTTGTTGGTAACATCTTAATTTCATTAGCTGTCATGGTCCAACAAGAAAATCATATCATGTTGACTATATTGAGATGATATGGACTTCAGTTTGATTTTTTGAGGGTCATCTGATGATTTTTTTAAATGTCATACCTACAGAAGACAGTGATGTAGACGAGAGAGAAAGGGGAGTTCGTAATCTGAATCAGCTTGTCTCAGAAGGAAGCGTTGAAAGCATGCTTTTTGTGGAGAAGGGTCTAAGGGAAATGACAGCTCTTAAGGTTTTGTTGGACAAGTTTTCTTTATTTATGTCCTCTCTTTCTTCAAAAACTTGAGAGTATAATCACCTCCTAAATGTGGTTCTGGTGCTTCTGAAGGTTGAAGAGGCAATAGCCGTTGCAATGGCCTACAAGCGAAGGCCAAGCCCATTAAAAGGTAGCAACTAGTGAGGCAGATGTGAACTTTATTATTATAAAATTTGAAGTATGTGGACTTTGAGTCATTGATCATAGCTAGGTCTAATATGTAAAAGGATAAAATTATATAATGTCAGTCTTATGATAAGTTAGAAAAGATAAAAATCTTACAATGGTAGAAGCTTCATTGATTTAATACTTTATATGGTACTTACATGATACTGTTACAATATCTATTTGTATGGTTCCTGAAGATTTAAGATGCTCAATATGCTTAACTAATCTAAAGACCAGATATCATTCACCTTTATATTAGTAATCACATTATATCACTGTGGCTGCAGATGATTTGAAGCTACCAATTGAAGGACAGCCTTTTACAGAAGCATTTGGTAAGTTTGCTATTGTGATGAAGAATGCTAGGTTTTGTTTTCTTTTGTAAATAGTACAGATTTGAGATTTCTGGCCTCATCATTGCTCTACACAGCCATCTGACTTCAGGTGTGGATGAATGCGCTACTCGATTTAAGTGTAGATTCTTACTCTTATAACATCTGTTTGCAGAAGCATGAGAAAAACTGAATTATCTTATAATTGAATATGTCACTAAATTTACTCATTCGTCCACTCTATTTCAGAACTGAGCCAAGAAGAACGTGATGATGTCCGTTTCAAGCAGGTACCCTGCCAAACTTTCTAGCAGATATCAACGTTATGTTTTTGTTAAACTGTAAAGGCTTTAACTATGCATCAACTATGTATTCGTTTAACTAACAGAGCCAGCATCGATTATTTAACACCTCATTTAGGCCTGGCTAACTTATTTTTGGAGAAGGGCAAAAATACATGGGCTCAGTTCAGAAATTGCAGACGAGAGATTGCAGTTTTGGATCAGCCAGGCGAATGAAGCGCCTAATTCAAATACTGCTGTTGATGGTAACACATTCTCCTTCTCTTTCTCAACTTTGTCACATTGTTGATCAAAATGCAGGTTGCATGTATCCATGTTTCCATGTTTGTTTGCATGGATAGGGATTTGGTGTAGAAATTATCTTTTAACAAACTTGATCTGATTCCATTGTTCTTTTCAGACATTTGGGTAATGAACTCTAGTTTGCAGATAACCATAGCATTAACTGATTGCTTTAAGTAGATTAGTGATTATATGACATTTATTTTTGAAATATTGGTCAATATCATGAGTAACAGTTATTTGTACGGCATACTTAACCATTTTGTATAATTTGTTTTGTAGTTGAACGTGGGCTTATTGAGCTGAAGAAATTGGGGATTGAAATTCAATTATGGGAACAGTCTCGCAAGCTGGTTGATCCTGACTCCATTAGTAAAACCCAAATGGATTTTGACATGAAATATTAGGTCTATGGTCTCAATTTCAGGTAGACATATTAGCTCGACATGAAATATTTCTTGCAAGCTGGTCACAACGTTACGTTATTTCTCAGTTTTCTGATGATGAGCTTGAATAGATATAGGGTTGAGTATTCCAATTTAATCAATAAATTTCATTAGGTTCTAATACTATTTTGGGGTTTAATTTACGCTGACCTTATATCGAATTAAACCAAAAATTTTACATATTCCCAATAATTGTTTTGAAGAATGCATATTACCAATATTGACGATGCCGGAAAGAGTACATAAATGAATCTGAATTAAACATAACGGACATTGAAGACAAATAGAGAAAAAAAAGTAAATAAAATATTAAACTAATGTATTCCTATTCATTTGTGCGTAAATCTTTATTAAATTTCATATTTATGTATTCATATTTTATTTGACGTCCTTATTTTATCAAAATATACATTGTTAAAGCAAAGATTGATTTAGGAAATAAAGGTAGAGAGAAGGGAGAACAATTGGTTAGAGAGAGAAAACGCCACTATTCCCAATAGAATCTACTCACTTTAACTATTCCTCTCCTTAAACGGTAACAAAACGGTCCTCTCCATGGCGGAGTCACCGCAGTTTCGCGGTGGCAACGCTCATTTCCGATCATTTGCAAAGTCTGTATCATCCAAAACCTCCCTCTCTATCACCCTCGCTTCTAGTAATCCAGAAATCCATCCTAGGCAAAATCGCATGTACTGTTACTCATGATCAAGCTGCTCAACTAGCCTCCCACTACCCGAACATGCTTGTTGGTGAACTCGAGAGTGGCAAGCCTTCCATGGAGTCTTATTTTAAACGAAGCTTTCAAGTCAGCTGGCTTCGCTTCGAAATTCCAGATCAGCTCAATAGATTTTCGACACATCCTCATCAGATTTCAAGACTCCGAGGACTATCAACGTTGCTGGTTGAAAGGGATATGGAGTTTCAAGGGAGTTCCTATGAAAGTACTAAAATGGGCCACTGACTTCATCCCTGGAGCTGAGTCTTCTGTTGTCGCAATATGGGTAACAATTCCTATGTTGTTATGCTAGAGTTCATTGGAAATAGAATTAGCAATTTTATAAAAATGGATGATACTACTGCATCTCTCATTAGGCCCTTTAGCTATTAAATTGTGCATTGAGGTTGATTTGCAAAAAAATCTACATTCAGAGATAACATTTGGCATAGCAGTTTTAGTTGCTGATCTTGATTATCTATGAGCAATTACCTCCATACTGCTCACACTGTAAGAAGTTAGGCCACCATATAGACTATTGCAGATTTGTTCATCCTGCACTTAGATATTCACAAAAAACTAGGAAGCATGTTGATCGGTTATAATTTATACACTTAACTTATGTGGTTTATAAGTCTCTTTTGCTATTTGATGTGCACGAAGGTGTGTTTTGGTGCACATTTAATTGAAGAATAGGTGTGAAACAATCGAATGGAGAAGTGCTGAAAAAGAAGCAAAATCAAGCATTTGGAGCCATGAAGGGGAGTTAGACACTACACTCTTTTTCCGAAAGATTTTTTTAATGAGTTAGTGTGCTCCAACGGATAATGGATCGTTACAATTCCATTATTCCGGGAAGAAGAATAAGCGACGAGAAGAAGACAATTTCTATTACTGGTCATTTTCTACGAGCGGTTAAATTGTGTTTCGACATGTCGATCACTAATCAGCTATGCGTATTGTGAAAGATCAGTTCTAGAAGGTGGACTAAATTGTGCATGAGAGTCTATTTAATTGGCCTTAATTAGTGGTGGCAAAAATAATTAATTAGTGCATCAAATTTTGAAACTGGACTTGGACTGACCATCAGAGATAGATAGTGGTGGGAATTTTGTCAATGCAAAATGTTTATTTACTCATGTAGAATCGCTAGCAATAGGTTTTAGACCGACAAGAGTATATCATATGAATAATACTTGCTCAATTGAATCTGAATGTTTGCAAGCTATTAAACTGATAAAGCAGCCTCATCTTGCTCCATAAAAATTGTACCCTTTAGTTGATGAAATGCATGTGGCACTATCAAATCTTATGCATATTTTTAGAGAAGGAAACACTTTGCTGACTCTCTGACTAAGTATGTCATTCAGTTCAAACAAATAAATTATTTTGATCATGTTTAACAATTGCCTTCATTACCAGAGACTTATACATTCTTAATAAATCTGGGACCCTTACTTTAAGGCTTCATCCACCTTAGAATTGGATGCTACTCTCTTATACCTCATTTCTGGTTTTCATGCAGATCCTACTGACACAGAAGGAGGATTACAAAAAAGTCTGATTTTGAGAAATTTATTTTGTCCTAAACATTGTTCATAATCTCCTAAAAAGTTTTTAATGCTATTCTTATTCTTTTTGTAAGAGTTGTGAAAATGGTCAATTGGTCATATCATCTGCACACATCATCAGGCTTTGATATTTGTGACGGCCATTTATATTTTGTTTAGGATGTCTAAATGGTCAAGTCTTATTGAACTTCCTAATTGTAATACTAATATTTGAAGCAGAAGAATTCTGATGGGAAAAAATAAATAGTATTTTTGTTAACTATTCTGGGTGTCTTTATGTATCTTTGATATGGATCATTTTTGATTTCAGCTTGACATGCTTCAGGAAGAAAATGATAGTTTACAAGAGAAGGTGTGTAACATTTTATTTCATGCTTCACAAATGCAGTTTCTTCAAGAGTGAAATGTAAAGCTATTGTATGACCTATAGTTTTCTTACATCTATTTTAGCATGTTCTTTCTAGATTAGACTGGCAGAAGAGAGGTCAGAGGAAGCAGAAGCAAGATCAAAGCAGCTTGAGCAACAGGTAATTTCATAAAGTTCAACACACTCTTTTTTCGTTCACTCAGAGCAAATCACTTATCCGTTTCCAGGAACACTCTAGAGCTCTACTATATTCAGTGCAGTATATAAAATTATGACTCATGTATTCATGATATGGTTGGACTACAATTCATGATATGGTCAGACAAGAAATCAGGATTCAATACTCACTCCCTAAATTTAATTTGGTACCTCCCTTTACATAGTTATATATGGTTTTTCTGTTGGAGTACTAAGTATTTCATTGCTCTCAGGTTGCAAATCTTGGTGATGGCATCTCATTAGAAGCTCGTCTTTTGAGCCGGTAAATGTCAAAAACATAAATTCCCATCTTTAATAACTAAATTTGGAACAAGACAACTTATTTTCTTGTTTTCATCTCAGGAAGGAAGCTGCCTTACAACAAAGAGAGGTATGGATGTAAATGACTTGCAACTACGTCATGAATAACTTTTAGAAAATGCTTATCTCATAACAATATACAAAAATTTGTTTTGCCTATAGAGGTGTTTAGCCAAATCTCATCTGATGATGTGTGCAGATGATATGACCAATTGACCATTTTCACAACTCTTACAAAAAGAATAAGAATAGCATTAAAAACTTTTTAGGAGATTATGAACAATGTTTAGGACAAAATAAATTTCTCAAAATCAGACTTTTTTGTAATCCTCCTTCTGTGTCAGTAGGATCTGCATGAAAACCAGAAATGAGGTATAAGAGAGTAGCATCCAATTCTAAGGTGGATGAAGCCTTAAAGTAAGGGTCCCAGATTTATTAAGAATGTATAAGTCTCTGGTAATGAAGGCAATTGTTAAACATGATCAAAAGAATTTATTTGTTTGAACTGAATGACATACTTAGTCAGAGAGTCAGCAAAGTGTTTCCTTCTCTAAAAATATGCATAAGATTTGATAGTGCCACATGCATTTCATCAACTAAAGGGTACAATTTTTATGGAGCAAGATGAGGCTGCTTTATCAGTTTAATAGCTTGCAAACATTCAGATTCAATTGAGCAAGTATTATTCATATGATATACTCTTGTCGGTCTAAAACCTATTGCTAGCGATTCTACATGAGTAAATAAACATTTTGCATTGACAAAATTCCCACCACTATCTATCTCTGATGGTCAGTCCAAGTCCAGTTTCAAAATTTGATGCACTAATTAATTATTTTTGCCACCACTAATTAAGGCCAATTAAATAGACTCTCATGCACAATTTAGTCCACCTTCTAGAACTGATCTTTCACAATACGCATAGCTGATTAGTGATCGACATGTCGAAACACAATTTAACCGCTCGTAGAAAATGACCAGTAATAGAAATTGTCTTCTTCTCGTCGCTTATTCTTCTTCCCGGAATAATGGAATTGTAACGATCCATTATCCGTTGGAGCACACTAACTCATTAAAAAAATCTTTCGGAAAAAGAGTGTAGTGTCTAACTCCCCTTCATGGCTCCAAATGCTTGATTTTGCTTCTTTTTCAGCACTTCTCCATTCGATTGTTTCACACCAATTCTTCAATTAAATGTGCACCAAAACACACCTTCGTGCACATCAAATAGCAAAAGAGACTTATAAACCACATAAGTTAAGTGTATAAATTATAACCGATCAACATGCTTCCTAGTTTTTTGTGAATATCTAAGTGCAGGATGAACAAATCTGCAATAGTCTATATGGTGGCCTAACTTCTTACAGTGTGAGCAGTATGGAGGTAATTGCTCATAGATAATCAAGATCAGCAACTAAAACTGCTATGCCAAATGTTATCTCTGAATGTAGCTTTTTTTGCAAATCAACCTCAATGCACAATTTAATAGCTAAAGGGCCTAATGAGAGATGCAGTAGTATCATCCATTTTTATAAAATTGCTAATTCTATTTCCAATGAACTCTAGCATAACAACATAGGAATTGTTACCCATATTGCGACAACAGAAGACTCAGCTCCAGGGATGAAGTCAGTGGCCCATTTTAGTACTTTCATAGGAACTCCCTTGAAACTCCATATCCCTTTCAACCAGCAACGTTGATAGTCCTCGGAGTCTTGAAATCTGATGAGGATGTGTCGAAAATCTATTGAGCTGATCTGGAATTTCGAAGCGAAGCCAGCTGACTTGAAAGCTTCGTTTAAAATAAGACTCCATGGAAGGCTTGCCACTCTCAAGTTCACCAACAAGCATGTTCGGGTAGTGGGAGGCTAGTTGAGCAGCTTGATCATGAGTAACAGTACATGCGATTTTGCCTAGGATGGATTTCTGGATTACTAGAAGCGAGGGTGATAGAGAGGGAGGTTTTGGATGATACAGACTTTGCAAATGATCGGAAATGAGCGTTGCCACCGCGAAACTGCGGTGATTCCGCCATGGAGAGGACCGTTTTGTTACCGTTTAAGGAGAGGAATAGTTAAAGTGAGTAGATTCTATTGGGAATAGTGGCGTTTTCTCTCTCTAACCAATTGTTCTCCCTTCTCTCTACCTTTATTTCCTAAATCAATCTTTGCTTTAACAATGTATATTTTGATAAAATAAGGACGTCAAATAAAATATGAATACATAAATATGAAATTTAATAAAGATTTATGCACAAATGAATAGGAATACATTAGTTTAATATTTTATTTACTTTTTTTTCTCTATTTGTCTTCAATGTCCGTTATGTTTAATTCAGATTCATTTATGTACTCTTTCCGGCATCGTCAATATTGGTAATATGCATTCTTCAAAACAATTATTGGGAATATGTAAAATTTTTGGTTTAATTCGATATAAGGTCAGCGTAAATTAAACCCCAAAATAGTATTAGAACCTAATGAAATTTATTGATTAAATTGGAATACTCAACCCTATATCTATTCAAGCTCATCATCAGAAAACTGAGAAATAACGTAACGTTGTGACCAGCTTGCAAGAAATATTTCATGTCGAGCTAATATGTCTACCTGAAATTGAGACCATAGACCTAATATTTCATGTCAAAATCCATTTGGGTTTTACTAATGGAGTCAGGATCAACCAGCTTGCGAGACTGTTCCCATAATTGAATTTCAATCCCCAATTTCTTCAGCTCAATAAGCCCACGTTCAACTACAAAACAAATTATACAAAATGGTTAAGTATGCCGTACAAATAACTGTTACTCATGATATTGACCAATATTTCAAAAATAAATGTCATATAATCACTAATCTACTTAAAGCAATCAGTTAATGCTATGGTTATCTGCAAACTAGAGTTCATTACCCAAATGTCTGAAAAGAACAATGGAATCAGATCAAGTTTGTTAAAAGATAATTTCTACACCAAATCCCTATCCATGCAAACAAACATGGAAACATGGATACATGCAACCTGCATTTTGATCAACAATGTGACAAAGTTGAGAAAGAGAAGGAGAATGTGTTACCATCAACAGCAGTATTTGAATTAGGCGCTTCATTCGCCTGGCTGATCCAAAACTGCAATCTCTCGTCTGCAATTTCTGAACTGAGCCCATGTATTTTTGCCCTTCTCCAAAAATAAGTTAGCCAGGCCTAAATGAGGTGTTAAATAATCGATGCTGGCTCTGTTAGTTAAACGAATACATAGTTGATGCATAGTTAAAGCCTTTACAGTTTAACAAAAACATAACGTTGATATCTGCTAGAAAGTTTGGCAGGGTACCTGCTTGAAACGGACATCATCACGTTCTTCTTGGCTCAGTTCTGAAATAGAGTGGACGAATGAGTAAATTTAGTGACATATTCAATTATAAGATAATTCAGTTTTTCTCATGCTTCTGCAAACAGATGTTATAAGAGTAAGAATCTACACTTAAATCGAGTAGCGCATTCATCCACACCTGAAGTCAGATGGCTGTGTAGAGCAATGATGAGGCCAGAAATCTCAAATCTGTACTATTTACAAAAGAAAACAAAACCTAGCATTCTTCATCACAATAGCAAACTTACCAAATGCTTCTGTAAAAGGCTGTCCTTCAATTGGTAGCTTCAAATCATCTGCAGCCACAGTGATATAATGTGATTACTAATATAAAGGTGAATGATATCTGGTCTTTAGATTAGTTAAGCATATTGAGCATCTTAAATCTTCAGGAACCATACAAATAGATATTGTAACAGTATCATGTAAGTACCATATAAAGTATTAAATCAATGAAGCTTCTACCATTGTAAGATTTTTATCTTTTCTAACTTATCATAAGACTGACATTATATAATTTTATCCTTTTACATATTAGACCTAGCTATGATCAATGACTCAAAGTCCACATACTTCAAATTTTATAATAATAAAGTTCACATCTGCCTCACTAGTTGCTACCTTTTAATGGGCTTGGCCTTCGCTTGTAGGCCATTGCAACGGCTATTGCCTCTTCAACCTTCAGAAGCACCAGAACCACATTTAGGAGGTGATTATACTCTCAAGTTTTTGAAGAAAGAGAGGACATAAATAAAGAAAACTTGTCCAACAAAACCTTAAGAGCTGTCATTTCCCTTAGACCCTTCTCCACAAAAAGCATGCTTTCAACGCTTCCTTCTGAGACAAGCTGATTCAGATTACGAACTCCCCTTTCTCTCTCGTCTACATCACTGTCTTCTGTAGGTATGACATTTAAAAAAATCATCAGATGACCCTCAAAAAATCAAACTGAAGTCCATATCATCTCAATATAGTCAACATGATATGATTTTCTTGTTGGACCATGACAGCTAATGAAATTAAGATGTTACCAACAAAGTTTTCATCTTTCGCTCTTCGGCCAGCTGCAAGGACAACTTCACTTGGAAGAGGGGCAAAAGATGCCCAATACTCATTTCTAGCAGGAGCTATTTCTAAATGAATACCTGTAAAACAATCTTGTATTAACACTATGGCAAAGAAAGAGTAAATAAACTTCAAGTTCAGTCCCTTGATAAACAAAGAGGCTTATTTAAAACAAAATTGGTTCTCCAATACTTTTGGCTATGGAATGATAGCAGTTTTCAGTCTATTCAATATTACAAAATTCCAGTAGAGAATTAGTGATGGAATTTATAAAGGAATTAATTTCACATTGTTGGAAACTCACCATACTGAACACATAAACTCCAATACCGAGCAAGCCAGCATCTCTTCAAGGCAACTTCTTCCTATGGTGAAAACTGCAATCAGTAAAGAAACTACAGGATGAACAAATACAATTGTTGATGTACCATCTCTTCTTGAGTCAGCATTACTCTATATGTCATTGTACGTAATGATTTGAGCTCTCTCTCAACCTCACGCAGCTGCTCCAAGGCAGAATTTGCGTCATCTCTAGCAGTCTAATTTACATTACCAAGAAACGTCACTGATAGAGCTTCTAATAAAAAATACTGGATAATGGCATTAATAAAATGCACAACGTACAAGAAAGAAGCTCGGGTACCTCTGCTTCAGTACGCAGTGCTTCGATCTCGCCCCTCGCACCAAAATTTTGTGAGACACTTTTCAGAGCAGCCTGCAAGTTTTTTAACATTTTAGTGTCTCCGGTTTGATTCATTATTTCGTTAAACAACCTAAAGAAAAAAAATATAATGGCAGTAATATTGTCTTAGAAATGCAAACCCAGAAATATCTTAAAAGCACCAGTTGATCTCCTCAAAAAAAAAAACAGCACCAGGTGATGATTTGGTAACGCATAACAGACTGATATCAAATGATATTACTTCCAATTGGCTTAGGTTTAATATTCAGTTTTCTATTTGTGCACCAGCACAATCACACATATATGATTAGTCAATCACTAATTTAAGCCTGAAACAAATGAATAACATATACTTATTTCACTGGACAAATCTATCTCTTAACCGAGTTCTGAAATAAAATTTGAACAAATTTTGGTGGAGTTGAAAGCTTTTTGGATGGGGAAAAGGGCCCCCTTAAATTATATGCAGATAAAAAAGTTATTCATGACGTAGTTGCAAGTCATTTACATCCATACCTCTCTTTGTTGTAAGGCAGCTTCCTTCCTGAGATGAAAACAAGAAAATAAGTTGTCTTGTTTCAAATTTAGTTATTAAAGATGGGAATTTATGTTTTTGACATTTACCGGCTCAAAAGACGAGCTTCTAATGAGATGCCATCACCAAGATTTGCAACCTGACAGCAATGAAATACTTAGTACTCCAACAGAAAAACCATATATAACTATGTAAAGGGAGGTACCAAATTAAATTTAGGGAGTGAGTATTGAATCCTGATTTCTTGTCTGACCATATCATGAATTGTAGTCCAACCATATCATGAATTCATGAGTCATAATTTTATATACTGCACTGAATATAGTAGAGCTCTAGAGTGTTCCTGGAAACGGATAAGTGATTTGCTCTGAGTGAACGAAAAAAGAGTGTGTTGAACTTTATGAAATTACCTGTTGCTCAAGCTGCTTTGATCTTGCTTCTGCTTCCTCTGACCTCTCTTCTGCCAGTCTAATCTAGAAAGAACATGCTAAAATAGATGTAAGAAAACTATAGGTCATACAATAGCTTTACATTTCACTCTTGAAGAAACTGCATTTGTGAAGCATGAAATAAAATGTTACACACCTTCTCTTGTAAACTATCATTTTCTTCCTGAAGCATGTCAAGCTGAAATTCAAAAATGATCCATATCAAAGATACATAAAGACACCCAGAATAGTTAACAAAAATACTATTTATTTTTTCCCATCAGAATTCTTCTGCTTCAAATATTAGTATTACAATTAGGAAGTTCAATAAGACTTGACCATTTAGACATCCTAAACAAAATATAAATGGCCGTCACAAATATCAAAGCCTTATTATCATACAAATGTTTAGGCCTTGTGTGGATGGATTTAGGATTTGGATTTTGGGATTTGAAATCCAAAAATAGCCAAATCCTTGTGTGGCATGGGTGGATTTGAAATCCGGATCTCAGTTCCGGATTTCAGCCCAAATTTTCCAAAATTATTAAATGTTGGATAAATGGAAAATAAATATTATTTTGATTAAAGTCAACTAAATTAATGCATTCAATATTGATATATAGCAAAATATTAAAAGTCAACTACATTAATGCATTAAATTTAATATGTATCAAAAGTAACGTATGCCATGCATATTACAAAAACAAATATAGCAAAATATAAAAATTCAACACATTAATGCATTAAATATTAATATGTATCAAATTATAAAAAGTCAACTAGATTAATTTATTCAATATTGATATATATATATATATCACAAAATAAATAGTCAACTATATTAATTCATTCAATATTGATTTTCCTTTTTATTTAAATAATTCAATTCAAAATCCATATCTATACCAAACAAGGATTTGAAATCTCAAAAATTCAAAATCCAGATTTCAAGTTCAGGATTCTCAAAATCCTAAAACCAAATCCAAATCCTCCAAATCCTCCAATCCACACACACGGTTCATAAGACGATGCAAGTTTATCAGTCTTTGCGGAGCTTAAGGTGCAGGTAACAAACATACTTAAAGGAAAACTAAACTGCAGGTAATAACTGCCCATATACCTCATCTTGTAAGGCTGAAGATGAATGTGCCAGCTGGCTACTTTCTTTCATTTTGAAAGTCCCGAACTCCATAGATAGCGCCCTAGTTGTTAACAAAATACATCCGAAAAAGTTAGCTAGCATTTCATAGGAGGAAAGCATTGTCTTCATTTTTATACCAAAAAAACAGGTATTGTTTTGATAAAAAATTTAAACACGATGAACACTCAAATCAAAGAAATATATAACATTTTTGCAAGAGAAGCACCAATGTACAGAATTTGCTACACCTAAAATGCAGAAAACTGATATTGATCAACCTAGGATGAAGGCTCATATTTCCTCACTACCAGCTAAAACCAAATGATTTGAGTCAAGTAAAGTTTAATTTTATCCTCCCAGACACACACATGAAAAATTTGGGAGATGAGTGAATAAACAATAAGTTCTAAACAGTAAACGCGCGCGATTCATAAAACATTTTATGCAATGCAAGTACCTTTTATTCCTTCGAGAATCCTGTTGCACCTCTGATGAAACAGAACTTGTGGTGGGCTTAATGGATAGTGAGACAGCTGAAGGAACCATGGGTACAGTCTTTGCTGGTAGACTTTGACGGTTCATTGATCGTGCTGATAAAGGTTGTTCTTGGGCATTATATTGATATGATTGAGCTGCAAATGAGTTAGACCTTGCAGAGAGAGGCTGCACTTCTTCTAAAGAGCTTAAGGATTGATGTGAACGACCAATCGAAACAGGCTGACTAGAGGAAATTTGGTCTACAGAATGGGATGTAGATAATCGAAGTCCTGAACTTGGCCGAGTTATCAAAGGCGGGGGTTGTTCTGTGGATTTGACCGGTGGAGTAGTTCGCAAACTGGATGGTACTCGGACATGAGAAGGTGATTCTATGTGGTTGCGCGTAGGCTACAAAAGAAGATGAATCAAAATCTACTCCTTGCAGATGAAATTAAGTAATGGAACAAAAATGTCATAAACAATGATAAAGTAACACCAAAATGAAACATCATTCCATAGAACTCCATATAATACACGAATAAAAAAGAACCTTAAACTGCTGTGCTCAAACAAAGAAGATCATGATGTTCTTTTGAAGGAGAATAGAGAGAGATTACCAATGGGGAGCGAGGTCTACTAGGCATTGGCCTTGAGCTTGCAAGGCCAAGTCCAGCAGAGACATTTCCATCATACAACAGATCATCTTCATCCTCCTCATCTTCGGGCGACTGGTGCGCCATCATCTTGGCAAGCCTCTGAGCCGCAGCTTTTGTGTTCTGCTGAGGTTTCCTCACGCTTCCAGAGGAACCAGAACGCGCATGGCGGTTCATCGGAGACGACGGCTGCCCTGATGTAGGCGTCGTCGTCCCACTCGGCTGCCTCGTGTATACTGGCCTTACTCTATCCATTTTGCTGCAACATGACAGATCCACCCATAATCAAAATGGATACACAAATGATGTTGAAAGAGATGAAATCGAAAAACGTGAAGAGGAATCGAGTGTTAATCAAGTGAGAAATTCATCAATCATATACGATTTGCGCATTCTTGTTACCAGAATAATAATATTACCTCTTTCAAGCAATTAGTGGGATTCTAATTGAGGAAAGTGGGATGATATTCATACAGACCTGTGATGACGTGGGGAAGATAGTTATACACGGGTTAAGAATAAGCAACAATGTAGGAACTAAAATAGCAGACTAAAAGATTTGTAAGGTTCACGATTGTTTCACACGCAAAACTTTTGGAGCCAAAATCTAACTAAAATTAAAGAAAAAAGTGTTGTCGTACCCGCAAGTGTTTAAAAAAGTGCTAATAGCCTAATATACCTCTATGTTTTTCAAAAGTGCCACTATACCATCAAATGTATAATTTGGGCAGAATTTTCTTTTGCCAAGTGTAAAATGTCAAAATAACCCTCATTTAATGGTAAAAAAGAAAAATTTTAGGACGAAAATTCTCCAACCAAATCAATGAATAATCCTCTCCTACCTAACTAGCATGAATAGACCGCGCGTTGCGCGGTATATAGATTTAGTTTGGTAAAGAAATATGCTCAATAAAACAAGTACAAAGTCTAGTGAACAAAACTAACATCATTTAACTCTTGTTTTCTTGAGTTTATTTATTAATGAACTGAACATAACTAATTTAAAATATAATAATATATGTTAATTTGAAAACATAAAAATATTTAATATAAATATATATTATATTCATTTTTCTACGATTTTTAGAAGAAACATTAAAAAACTAACAAATGGTGGAGGGATTATATTGGGTTACATGTACCTTACAAAACCGTAGAACCGCGAATATCAAACTAAACTAATCTGAGCTAGAATAAACTGAATTAATGAGCACTTATGGCATGTTTAGTATTAAATTTAGCTTAGTAAAAATTAAGCCATATTTAACCGACCCTTAAATGAATCACACTAAAAATATTCAAGGTAAATCATACAGCGTCTACTATAGGACATGAGATTATACCGTAATTTGGGAATGAATTCAGGTATTAGGACGGAATATATTTGATTTATTACAAATAGGAAAAATGATGATTTACTTTGAGTGTAATTTGTACTTCAGCTACAACATTTTCATGAATGCAAACCAAAAGTGTTGAAAAACTTCTAAAAAGAAATAGTAGTTTTAACTTTTAAATGGAATGTATAAAATATAAGTAGTTCTAAATAGTAGAACATCCCCATGTCATATCGCCTCTTCTCAAGTTTCACATAACAGATTTGAACCAAATCTGGTTATCCCCACGTCATAATCGCCTCTTCCATTGTTATAGAAATTATTTTGTTTTTTTATAATTTAGAATATGATGAACTGAATTGAACTGAAAAATGTTAAACTGATCTAAATTAATTTGATTTGAAATAAAAAATTAATAAATTAAAAATACTACAATATTCCTAGATGAAGCTGAATTTCATCGGATCATATTTTATGAAAATTAAACTAACTAAACTAAAAAAATTCAAAATAAGATGTAGCAACAATTCCTTAGTAGATGAGATAATACATTCTAAATTAGAAATGAATTGAGGTATACATGATGGCAGAATATATCTTCATTTATGAAAATAAGGAAAAAAATGATCATGATTTTTGTGTATTTTTTGACGTGCTCATAGGTATATTATGTGATCTTGTCATTAGTTAATTGTGTGAGCACAAGATCACACATAATCACACAAAATTTGTACTGTCATTGCGTGATTTTGAGCATGAGGAATATTTTAATTGACTAATAGTTTAGGCTACCGAAATCAATTATCAATATCATCATATAATGAGTCTATTTATACCACGTGAATGTATGTATAAATCGGGAATACAATATACATAACTACTTTAATATAGATTAAAATGCAATAGATCACTTTTATTGAAGTGTTATACCTATACCTTATATATATTTATAAATCATTACTGAAATAGGGTCTAGACACGGATATTTCTCCGACAAATATGCCTAATATCGTTTGTATCAAAGGAGGGAAGAAGAAGAAGCTTGGCGATGGCTCATAAGTCATAACAGAAGATATTTTCCAAGCTTTGCCGGAAGATCTCATCATTATAATAATGTCACGAGTTCAATGTCTGAGATCCATTGGGCGATTCAAGTGCATTTCAAAGGCATATTGATCTTTTATAAAATCTCCAACACCGTGCAAGAATTTGAGCACACCACCATCTCAGCCCTCCACAAATCTCAACCCTTCTACGCCATCGGCCGACTCTTCACCGCCGCCAAAACTACCGCTTCCGTTCCCACCAGCCTCTGGTTAGAATCCGACTACACACGGTGACTCATAGCCAAACCGCCGCGCTCCGTTCTCTACGTGTCCTTCGGATGCTACGCCCATGCCACCAAATCTGACATCACTGAGATAGCTCACGGTTTGCTCTCGAGCAAGGTAGACTTCATATGGGTTCTCCGTGATGATATTATGAGCTCTGACGAGAAAGATATCTTACCCGTTGATTTTAGCAAATCGATTGAGAACCGTGACCTTGTCGTTCCTTAACATAAATCCTCGAAACGAAACCATGCGAAAACCCTTGAATTCAATCAACTATATTATGGTTTCATAAATTCGCAAAACATGCTAATTTCAAAGACCGAAACAGATTGAATAACCTACAATATTATCCGACAAACTCATCCCTCCAGGATACCACCAAACACAACGTCGCCCCGTTTCAAATCTTCGTCGACAACGACATAAACTTCGGTGGCCCACACCCTTATATTTATATAAGATGAACTTTATTAATATATAATGAATGATTTTATTTGGTAAATTAATATATTTGATTTAATTTGATTCGATTCAATTTGGTAAATTAATATATTTTATTTTATTTTATTTAGCTTGATTTGATTTGATTTTTGATTTAGTAAGTTAATTCAACCGAAAGTAAATATAGCAGATTTAGTAAATTAATATATTTGATTTAATTTGATTTGATTTTTTATTTGATAATTACAGTTGTGTGATGGTACATGGTAATATGTGTGTACAAATTAAAAATATTTGTTAACGTAACTATCAATTCATCCACGAAATTATCAATTGAAATATGGAACAATCAATTCATCCCGAAATGATCAATTGCGGCTTTTGTGTTTACATGGTAAGCCCCGAAATAATAAATTGAAATATTCGTTTACATGGTAACTATCAATTCATCCTGAAATTATCAATTGCGGTGTTTGTGTGTACATGGTAAGCGGAATATATAAAATTAAATAAATAAATAAAAAATATATATATATATAAATAGTAGGCGCCGGAATATGGTGAACTTGCGGTGATTATGTGGCGGTTTAAGCATAAAACTACGTAGTTTTATGTTTTTTAATTCTTTTATTTAATCTATTTATTGACCGGAGCAATAACTCTTCTAGTTCCATTTAGGATTATTCATCTAATTCCCGCTTCCCTTTTTACCTTCACACCTAGTTAAGCAAGGCAATCCTAATCCATACTACCGGTCACCGTGACTTTATCGGATGAACGCGTTTGAAACTGAGGGGACCAAAACAACCGTGCTCAGAAATTAGTGTGAGTCGGGGGACCGAAACTGCCACACCCAATAATAATTAGCGTGACTAGCTCAAATTACCAAAGGAAAGAATAGAGTTGGCGAGATTATGGTAATTTCACCAATGTTTTCAATCTGTTGATTTTTTGAATATAAATGTTAACTTTTTTCAATATTGGCCTGCTAGATTCAGTCCGTATTTTGCTTATTTGCAGTCCGTATTTTTATATATAATCATATATACAATAATTATGACATATAACTGATTTGCAAGTGTATGCAATAGAAGTAATATATATATATATATATATATATATATATATTTGATGCATATGTTTGATATACATAATTACTGATCATATCATATATATCGAAGACGTATTTTTTTTTTGGACTATTAAATAAGCAAAATATGGACTGCATCTAGAATTGCCCCTTTCAATAATATTGTGCATTTATTCTGTAATTCAAAGATATTGATTTCTTGATTTTCTTTTTTTGTGCCCATGAGAATTTGGGTCAAGGAAAAAAAAACCCAACAAGTGAGGGTAAATTTGTCTTTTAACTTGGTGTTCGAAAATTGGCTTTAGAGGTACACTTCTTTATTCAATATAATAATAGGGGTACATCAATATTTTTAAATTATTAAGGGGTACATTGACACTTTCTTATAAACTCGGGGAATTTCAGCTTTTAACCCAAAATTCGTTTCTTTTTCGCAGCGCCCGGGACCAAGTATACAAGAAGGTGATACAAATTAGGGCAAAACTCTACCGGATCCAAAAAAGCATGTTCTTCTAACTTATCTGATTTGGTAAATCTAGTTCAGTTTAATTTAATTTTGATAACATAAAATTTAATAAATTTAAATTAACTTAACTAGCGTGATGAATCGCACGTTGTGCGGTTTATCTAATTTTTTAATAGCTATTTAATTAGGTAAAAGTATAAATATAATCCGGACTTAAAAGTGTAAGGAAAATTCACAATATATCAAAAAAATACGAAGGAAAGAATAATTTTACAGTAATTATATATGCAGGTCCATATTTACTAAATGCAGCTTTGAAAAACACAATATGTGGCCCTGAATTGTGCTAGTGTACCTAAAATATTATATTTTGTACATGGATATATCACCACTCTAATTTTAATATAAGAAAATTTCAAGGCAATATCTTGAAATTGTTTTTAAAAGTGTATTAACGCAATTTATAAAGGTTTTAGTAGGTCCATACAACTATGTTCTTTACTTATTAACATGAATATATTAAATGACAAAGTGACTTGAGTAATCTGGTTTCAAATTAAAAAGGCTAAAGAGAAAATTATGATTAATCTTTTTTAAGTTCATTTCAATATATTTTTTTTTTGAGGAAATTTCAATATATATTTATTGTTAACATATATAATAATAAATTTTAGAAATGTTATTGTTTAGATAATTAGAAAATAGTTGTCAGATAAAAGATATAAAATATTAAAATGATCATTCTATATTATTTCATTTTTACAATTTACAAATGTCCCTCAAATGTAATACAAAATATTTGATTTCCAAACATTTAAACACATCCATATATAAAACAAATCTTTTGTGTGCTTGATAGTTACAAAAAAGGCACTATAATATTTCAGTAATGTTTCTTTACTGAAAAATTGAGAATAATTTGTTTTTAGCATATGTAATATATTCTGTATAATATAAAAATATGTGTATCCTACATTTTTAGCAAATATATTAGTACGTAAGATTTCTATGTCTATTTTAGAGATATATATTTAGAAATTGTGATTGCAAGTTTTTTTTTGTGTGTGTTTATTCAAATTGATTTATTTGATATAGTAATTGATTTCTAAGAATCTAAAAATATTTACCCAATCCATTAATAGGAATTTATAACTATCCTAGGTTTTTAAAATACTATTTACCTAAAATATTCATTTAATTGTAGTCATAGATATATAATCACCTAAGTAAATTAGTCCGGTTTCATTTAATTTAGTGAAAACATAGAAAATATAATTTTATAAATTTCGACATAAAAACAATTGCACCATCTTTCCATGTGATTGCCGAGTTTCTTTCTTCACATGACATTTTTTTGCGCCGTGTCATGACATTAATAAAAATTAGTGACACCATCCAAACTCAAATTCATACTCACAAAATTCAAAGACAACTAACCTAGGCCAATAAAATGGGATCGAAAATGCCAAATTGATTTTTCATTTAAAGTCCAAACCAACAAATAGCATCTATAAATAAATCATAGTGCACCATTTATAAAGTTCATTTAAATAAAATTTAGTACATTTTTTAATATAATATAAAAAGAAAAAGTGACCATGAAATTGTAATGAAATTTATTTTTCCTTATCGTAACAATTGAGAGACCACCGTGTCTAACTAATTGAAATCACTAATCACCATTATATACATATCTAATTACATTATACACTCATTATTCAAACAACTTGAAATTATTCCTTATAAGTAGACAATTTGCACGCTAAACGACGCGTCAATATTATGCCGCAATGTTCCATAAATAATTAAATGAAAAAATAATCAAAACGAAAACAATCATTATGTATTTATTGAATGAAAGAAACCAAATATATATATATATATATATATATTGTGAGCGCCGGAAAATAAAAAAATAAAAATCGCTAAATTAAGGTGTAATTTAATACTATTTATTAATCTATATTTCTCAGAAGAATAATCAATTTCAGAGTTGTTACATACGGATTTAATTATACTCTTCATGTTGCATCGTAATCATCGTAATTATGATGAGTGAATTATACTCTTCACAAACTTTATGATCAGTGAATTATACTCTTCACAAACTTTTCAAGTGTCGTTCTTGTGATGCATCGTAATCCCGTCTCACCTCCATATCAAGTTAAAATCCTATTTGATCCATTGATTTCATCTGCACCTCTAAAAGCAAATCAAATAAACTAAAAGTTACACGTAGAATGTATTAACTAATATAAGCAAATCAAATAAACCAATACAATTGAAGATTTAATTTTTATATGTAACTTGCTTGATGATTGCGGGGTCGAGATGCTATCAAGCACATGTTTTAAAATTCTTCATCGTCGATTCAAGAGGAATTGATTGAGTTACCGCATAATCGTGATCTGTCAACACGTCGATCCCATTGTCCATGGTGGCTGCGGCGGTGGTGAAATGGTAGCTTGGCCACAGTAAAATAAAATGCTCATATTATCTGTAAAAAGAATGTTAGTAACCTAAAGCATAAAACCAGCATAATATATATATATATATATATATATATATATTTCGGTGAGAATTTCATCTCGAGGAACAACTTTGCAGGTCATGAAGAGGTTAGGAACCAGCGGCTAAGATTAGGTTTATCTATGAAATGGCGAATGGATTTGACTCAATTTAATACCGGCGATCCAATAGTTCTGCAACAAAAAAAACAAGTTTCGTGAACTCGGTAACATTAATTGTACAAATTGCAACAAACGAATAACTAAGAAGAATAAATTCATCATTGACCAAAGGGGAAATATAAGACCCCGAACTCTAGAAGAGAAGCTCAAGTGACTTTGAGAATTGCGATTGATGCAAACTGTGAGGGCAGAGATGAATTATATAGTAATATAAATCACGTCATTTTGGCATCAAAATAAAATATATTTATATCATAATTATGCTTAATATTTCATGTTTTTTATATGCTTTGATATACCAAATATGCTTTAATATATATATACATATGTATATATATATATGAACAAAAAAGAATAATTACGTGAGATAAGGAATAAGCATGAGAGAGAGAGAGAGAAAAACTGGTAAGCAAAATGTGAAAATTCAATATATGTTGCGGCGTGTAGGAAAAACAATAGAAAAATCGGGGCGGCTTGTTTTGGTTTAGAAAAGGAAAACTGGGGTGGCTCGCTGGTAGTTTTATGGTGGTTCTAATATGATACGACGTAGTTTAATTTCTTCAATTTAATTTATATTTACCGGAGCAATAACTCTTCTAGTTCCATTTAGGATTATAATATTATTGCTATTTTTTGTACATTGACTTTTCTCAACTCAATAATTTTTAATATATTTCAATTCCATTTTTTTGAAGAAAACGTGCCTTAACTTTTAAAATGCCCTAAAAATTTCACATTCATCTTGTAGCCCCTGGAGGGAGATAATATTAGGTTTGAGTGGTTTGGTATAAGTAGGAATGTAACCTAGGCTTGACGGTTCTTTATCAAATGTAAATGTAATAGTTATAGGTTTGATAGTGAACATATTCAAAACATAGTCTCTAACAGCTTTAAAAATAATCTCAGCATTAGGAACTATCTTTTCAAACAAGAACGAGTTCTTAGCTTTCAACAAATACCAAACAGTGACACTGGGAATAATGAGAAAGAGATTAGTATGCAATTTTGTAAAACCAACATATGACAAGTAGTATTATAACCTGTCCTAGATGGTACTAAAATTAAGACCTGAAATTCATACCATTTGGTGAAATTATCCCAGAGAGCTTTAGCAAGATGATAATCATTAAAAAATTACTTTAAATCTGATCACAGTGCTTTAAGACGTTACCGTTCCAAGCGGTAATCTTGCTAGTCACTTCACAGTTTCTGGATGTTCGCCTGTTCGCACCCGATTTTTAATTTAGAAACCTCCTGCAATGCTCCGCTAGTATCCTAGGATTACCATATGGCCAAGAATGCGCTTCTTTGATAACTGTCATATGAAGATCTGCATACACAACAATTGCAGAGTGATTACGGAGGACATGCAGATGTGCTGCATCCAAATCATCCATTGATGGACTAAACAAACACTTGTTTCAGCCCTACCCTCGTGCCTACTGATTGGAATGCCGACAGTATCAACATCTTGGAGATAGTTCGTGCAAAACTCAATCACTTCTTCAGCGACATAACGTTGAACAATGCCAGTATCAGGTATGTATCTGTTCTTCACAAAGTGTTTGAATATCTTCATGTACCTCTTAAATGGATACATATGTTGCAGGTAAACAGAAACACATATGTTTATCTCCCTCACAAGGTGCACTGTCAAGTGTATCATGATGTCGAAAAAGGAAGGAGGAAAGTAAATTTCCAACCTGCACAACACCTCCACCACCATCTCTTGCAACACATCCAAGCTTCGCCTACTTAGCCTCTTGCGGCAAATTGACTTAAAGAAGTAACACAGCTTTGTGATTGCCTTCCTTACGTGCTTGGGTAGACACCCTCTAGTAGCATTCAGCTCTTGCATCAAATTATGACAATCATGAGACTTCATGCCAACCAGTTTTAATTCTACAGTCGAAACACAACTACTAATATTGTAGGAGTAGTTGGTTGACACCATCACCAATTTCAGCGTGCTGCAAAAACTTTCCTTTACCTTGGTTGACATGGAATAACAAGCGAGTGGTAAATATGTTTTACCATCTTCCTCAACTGGCGCAAGAGATGGCCGTAGTCCCATTTGGACGAGATCTTTTCTAGATTTTAAACCATCCTTACTCTTACCAGGGGTATTCAAAAGAGTCTCAACTAGTGCATCACATACATTCTTCTCAATGTGCATTGTATCAAGGCAGTGGCGAATGTCCGGGTGTTCTAAATATAGAAGATCAAAGAAGATTGAATGTTTTATCCAGCTACCAGCCTCTTTACCTTTTCTCTGCCCCTTACCATATACATGTCCCATATCAGATACTTTTCCAACCACTTCTGTACCAGTCAAAGGAATGAGAGCGACTCATGCTCTTCATTCCCATTAAACCATTTTTTCGCCCTTCTCCATGGGTGACTTGGAGGTAGAAACCAACGATGGCCAAGGTAAACAGGTTTTCCACCATGTTTAAATTGACAAAAGCTAGTTTTAGACTCACAAATTGGGCAAACTAAGTGACCCTTTACAAAATAACCAGCAAGCTAACCCAAAACCGGGAAATCATTAATACTCCACGGTAACATTCCCTTCATTTCAAACATCTCATCACCCCGACTAACATCTGCCATCCACACACCGACCTCGAATAACTTTTGCAAGACTTCAATCAATGGAGCAAGGTATACATCAATGTCATTTCCTGGTTGTTTTGGCCCTGAAATCATAATAGACAATAACACATATTTCCGCTTCATCATCAACCATGAAGGAAGGTTATAAATCAACACCATGACTGGCCAGGAGCTGTGTGTACTAGACATCGTAGCATAGGGGTTCATGCCATCCGTTGATAACCCTAGCCTTAAATGGCGTGGTTCATTTGCAAATTCAGGATACATGTTATCCATTTTCTTCCACTGATCTTCATCTGTGGCGTGCGAGATAATGTCATCTTCTTCCCTAGCCCTCTCAGCATGCCAAATCAGCAAATTCGCATCCGCAGGATTTGCAAACAAACGTTTAAATCTAGGAATTATTAAAAGATACCACGTCACTTTGGCAGGGGTTAGTCTACAAGATGACGTGACAACTTTACCACACAAATTTACCAAGCCTTCCTTTATCTTGTATCGTGGTTCATTGCATACCTTGCATTGATCATCATCATCATCATCACCCCTATACAACATACAATCGTTTGGACATGTGTCAATCATTTCATCCATACAACCATAATACTTTAACTCCTCTTCATACAAAATCGAATACTCGCCCATATATCCATGGCTTGTTTCTTCTCCATGCCAAACCCACTGAGTATATGATTTGTCAAAACCTCTCCAAATCAAGTGTTCCCTCAATACTTGAACATCATCATAAATAGCGTTGTTTCTACAATCCCTACACGGCCATCTAACACCGACGACTTTCTTCCTCCTTGCGTCTTGTGAACCAACATCTATAAATTCCTCTACCAAGGCCTGGTATTCTTTTGATAATCTTTTGTTCACCTTCATAATCGTGGCACGATCCATTTTCAATTATACTCTCTAACGGACCTAACTTACATATCCACCAAATTTTGCACACCAAAATCAAGAACCCATAACCATCACAACAACAATCTACATTTGCAAATCAAGCAAAAATAACAGAACCTTAATTTTGATTACGACATAAACAATCAATGAACACAATCATACACAAGAAAATCTCAAAATATAATGAAATACTTACATACCTTAGCAACAAAGGTTACTAGGCTCTAATAACCCAAATCTTTAAAATTTACTAAAATATCCTTTATTAGTGATAATTTATTTTAATTAAATTTAAACCCTTTTAATTATCAAGGCCGAAGGGGATAAGCCACATGATGCGCAGCAGCGTGGGGATCCCAGAATACCATAAGCAAGAAACACAATGTTTGAACCCAGAAAAATATGAATCAAATTAAGAACAAATACTGGGCATCAAAACTCGAAACTGCAATAACCCACAAGAAATATCATCTCCTAGGCAAACAGATTGAGAGAAAACGTGTGGAAACTGCAAAGAAATGACGGGTTCGATCTGATTCTCCACCCGGCACCCACTCGTCAAGGTTCCGTTACCATCTCGCTGAGGTCCGGGCAGAGGGGAGGAGTGCCGGCGGATCGGAATGACTGGATCGAAATGACCGGCGGGTCGGATTAACTGTCGCGGTGGTCTTGATCTTCAGAAGGTCGCCGAGCTTCGGTCCGATGGCGGCGGCGGGAGGTTTGCCAGGGAAGGTCCCGCTGGTTCGCCGTGGACATAAAGACGGTGGTGGGGTATCTTCTTTTGGAGGAATCACTGTCAGAGGACGCTTCATCCATAAACAGTGTCAACGGTGGGGGTGGCGGCACCGGGCTAGGATGGTGGGTGACTGTGTGTCAAGTGGCGGCGGCGGGAGGCTTTTCGGACATGGACGATGCTTGATTTTAGTATTAAGTGATTTTTTTGGGCTAAAATTAAATAAATAAAAATATCATTTATGAAGGATATTTTAGTAAATTTTAAGGAATTGGGATCTGAAAATAGGGATTTGAGATCTGCAAATAGGGCTTGTGATAAATTATTCTAGAAGGAGAACTGAAACTTTTAGGACCTAAACATTTTCAATCCAAGAGTTAATTTTGAGGTCTATTTATCTACATGTTAGCTTTAATTTTAGTTATAACTTCAATATGACGTAAACAAGTTAAAAATGCTACTCAGTCTTTTCTTTTAATATTATTCTATTTTGACCACAAAAAATTTTTATACTGCATTTGACTAGTAATAATTTTTTTTTGAGGAAAAGGATGAATATTATTAAGCATGACGGGAGTTTATATTACAAAGTTTTCTACCTAATTTAATAGCTAAATTATCTTCTACCATATGATTAAAGGCGGATCCAGAAATATATATATGGGGTAACAATATAACATATAAAAGTTATATTAACTAAAAGATTAAATAATGTTTTATTACAAACTTTTTTCGACACATACTGTCGGCGAGGTTTTATAATTTCAAAATCTTCTGTAAGGTATCACAATTTCAGTAGAATCATCTCTTGCTTTTTTTCCCGTAAAAACTAGTAATACGAGCATTATTTCTTTCAGTCATTTTGAAATTATCCAAAAACGCATTAGAATTCATCACAATTCACACAAATACATCAAAGAAGAAAGCTAAACATAGCACTTTCACTGTACACCACCAACAAAAGCAAATTTTCTCTAGCACATGCAGATGATTACCCCGAACTCTGCAATTTCAAATCAACATCACAAATCATGAAATTTATGAAACTCTTTTAAAATCAAAACCCTAATAAAACCCTAAAGCTTCCGAGTTCCGAATGTCCAATTTAAACCCTAAATAAGATACATAATACACTTATATATACCAGTGGAGATTGCCGACTTGTCAGAAAAGAGAAAGAAGCGGAGTATTAATTAGTTGAACACCAAATATGCTGAGGAAAGAGCTGACTTGCTTTGATTTAGGTTTAAAACTGATTTTTTCTTTTCTTCTCGTAAGTAAAATTTTTTATGTTCAGTCGGTGCTTTGTTTTTGTTTTGTTTTTAGTTAAATTAACTTTTCTTTTCTATTAATAGCCTTTTGTTTTTATTAAATCAAATCTTCTTTTCTATTAATAGAAGAGTAATATTTCTTTAACATTTGTGATGCGTATTTGCGTGTTGACTCAATGACTCTGACGTCTATGTGATTCTTTTTAATTTTTAATTAAATTAACTTTCTTTTCTATTAATAGAAAGGTAACAATTTTTTAATGGGTAACATACATACTAATACTAGGTAATTATTTTTTACTATGGGGTAACAAGTGTTACCCCATGCTCCTAACTGCATCCGCCTCTGCATATGATGACTTCTATGAATCTTAATAACCTTGAACTCTAACAGAGAATTCAGCAGCAAACTAATACTAGCAACGATAGATTTTATTTCTATAGGTGACTTCCCAAGATCTGTTATCGAATCTGCCAAGATTGTTGAGTCTGTGACTATGTTGATTCGACGGCATCCTTGTCTGCACGCGGACTTTAAGGCCCTCCAACAAGCTTCCGCTTCCGTTTGAAGCGGGGACAAAGTCGTGAAGAAATCTGTCCCTTGCGTTTGGAGATCCTTTGGCCAGTCTGGCTTCCATAATCTCCATCCTCTTGTGCCAAGCAACTCTGCCTTTCTAAAAGAGCCATCAAAACTAAGAACACATGCTTCCTGAAGTAAGTTATCCACTTCCCCAGCTTTAATACTTTCCACTGTTATGTTCCTTGTAACAGACTCCCCAGCTAGGTTAGTGTTATCAGCAGCCCGGTTCACATCTGTTCTTGCTCTCCCTCTACCCAACATAATCTGGTACTCAGCCTTAGCTTGCTCCCAGCACCAATTTGATGGTTGGAGTGATTGATGGAACACCTTATGATTTCTTTGTTTCCATATTTCCCATAGAATAGCAATATATTTCACCATCTCTTCCTCTTGTGTATTTGAAATGATTAGTTGAAAGAACCAGGTACTGAAAGGGATATTTGAATGCTGTATTGAGATTCCAGCTTCCCTCCAAATCATTTTTGCTTCTGGACAATTCAGGAATAGATGAGTCTCATCCTCCAGCTGAGATGTACATCTACTACAGTTACTGTTATCTAAAAGTTTTCTTTTTTGCCTATTAGACTGTGTAAGCAAACACCCCAAAGTTGTTTTCCACGAGAATGTCAGCATTTTGTAGGGCACATTTATCTTCCAGAGCTTTGTCCAAAACTTCATTGCTTGTACTGATAATCTGATGTGATGTGTTCCATTTTGAGGCTGGTCATGGCAATGTGATACCCCATTTTTGTGTTATACTCACCATTTTTAGTCCATCTCCAGAAAGGAATATCACTTTCTTCGGTATTTATATGTAGTGACATGATATGAGGAATTACCTGTGTAGGGAAAATATTCCTTATGAGTGACATTCTCCATGTGTTGCTCTGTTGGTCTATCAAATGTTCCACTCTGAGGTTGGTGTGGGTGGATATAACTGCAGTGTTTTGTATAGGATTTGCAATGGTTGGAATTCAGTGATCATGAATCCTGATATCTTCCAGTGCAGATGTTTGAATATTAGTTCTGAAGCCCACACTATTGATTTCCACCCCCATGAATCACCAGGCTTAGTTACTACTGTTCTGATGGATTCATTCCTTAAATACTTGGCCTTATATACCTTGCAAAGTAAAGAGGAGCCTCCCTTCAAAATATTCCATGCATGCTTAGCCAGGAGAGCTTTGTTTAGACCCACTGTTGACCTAAGGCCTAAACCTCCTTCTAGCTTGGACTTACATAGATATTTCCAAGCATTCCAGTGTACTGATCTCCCAGTTAATGATCCTCCCCAAATAAACTGAGCTGTCAATGCATCCAGCTTCTTTAGAATGCAGACAGGGATTCTAAATATACCCAGTGGGTAGACAGCTATAGACTGCAACACATGTTTTGCTAGAGTCAATCTTCCAGAAAAGTTTAAAAGTCTGACCTTCAAAGACTCATATTTTTGTTTCACTTTCAAGATTAAATTCTGAAAATTTTGTGACTTCTTCTGATCAAAAATGACTGTGGTTCCCAAATATGTCCCTCCTATGCCTTCCTTTTGTATATTCAGCCTCTGCCTCATAAACAACTGCATCTGAACTGGAGTGTTAGGACTGAATTTGATAGCACATTTGTTGTGATTCAGCTGCTGTCCAGAAAGACTGACATAATCTTCCAGAATACCTGCAAGTCCTCAACTGCTTGTTCTGTGCATTTGATGAACAAAATGCAGTCATGCATACATTAAATGTGATATCACAAGGCCCCCTCTTGATACCTGAACTTCCAGACTTTTATTATGAAGCAGCTTCTTCTTCATCCAAGTTGACATATATTGTTGGCAGATGATAAATAAATATGGGGATAGGGGGCATCCTTGTCTCGGACCTTTATTGGGGGAGAAGGTCTGTCCAACCTCACCATTAACCTTAATCTGATAAGTGACTGTTTGGACACAAAGCATAATCAAATCTATTAGAGACTGTGGAATTTGAGTGTGTCTGAGTGCTTCCTCTAAGAAACTCCATGAAACCCTGTCATATGCCTTACTCATATCTAATTTGATTGCAGCCAAACCACCTTGCCCTTACTATGCCTTCTCTGATGTTCCATTACTTCATGAGCTAACAATTCACTCTCAGAAATGTTTCTCCCAGGAACAAAACCATGCTGGTTATCAGAGATTAAAAAACTAATATATTTCTTCAACCTGATTGCTATCATCTTTGCAATAATTTTATACTTAACATTGCAAAGAGATATAAGTCTGATGTCTGAGGGTGTTTTAGGCATTTTTACTTTGGGAATGAGGATGATTTGTGTGCAATTCCAATCCATAGGGAATTCATTACCTTTTGTGATATGAAAGATTGATGAGGCAACTGAGTTTCCCACTATACTCCAGTAATGCTTATAACAGCCGGCTGGGATTCCATCTTCTCCAGGAGCCCCCCAAGATTTCATAGATTTTACAGCTTCCCACACATGTGCCTTAGTGAAAGGAGCACTTAGTTGTTGAATCTGGGAAGGAGTAAGTATCTGATCATTAGCCTGCATGAACTCTTGAACAATGGATGGAGGCAGTGCTTCAGAGTATGGTAACTGTGTATAAATATACACCTCTCTGATATGATTGTTAATTACGTGCACTATTTTTGCATTGTTTGTGTTCCATACTCCATTGGCATCTAGAATACCTTGTATTGTGTTGAATTGTCTTCTCCTGGTAGCCCACTTATGAAAGAATTTTGTGTTTCTTTCACCAAAGGCCATCCAATTGAGTTTAGTCCTTTGCTGGCAATACTCATATTGTCTTTGTTCCAGCTCTTTCTTCAGTGCTATAAGACATTTGATCTGAGAATGATTTTGATGAAGGCCCAAACCTGATTGTGCTTTCTCTATCTTCTCTGCTACTGTCTTCAACTTTCTGTCCATCTGGCCAAAGGCTTTCCTGTGCCAGTTGCACAAGTGAGTGAGTGAGATATTAAGTTTGTTGCTCAGAAGCTCCACAACACCTAAATTTCTGTGGTCTTGCAAGTTCCAGACTCTGGATATAATCTGATTAGGTGCTTCCATCTGTGTCCACATGGCTTCAAACCTCCTGATACTCCTACTTCTTCTCTGTTGTGGCTGAAGCTCAAACAAGATTGGACTGTGATCAGATTCAGTTAAGGTAGCTTATTGAACTTTGTATTCTGTGTATGGCCACAAACTACCCCAATCTTTATTTGCAAAGGTCCTATCCAACCTTTCCACTATGGTATTAGGTGGATCTTGATTGTTAGTCCAAGTGAATCAGAGTCCTGTTGTACTTACCTCCTGTAGCTGATGTTTGTAGATGAGGTGTTGAAGCTCTGAGTTCAAATGAGGAGACACTGAAGAACCTCCTCTCTTGTCCCTTTGATCCAAAATCTGATTATAGTCCCCTATAAGTACAGTTGCGAACCTACTAAAGTAGTGCAAAGATGATAATTCACTCCAAAATAAAGGCATTGTTGATGCAGAAGCTGGCCCATAGACCACTAATAAGCACCATTTATGGCCATTTGCAGCAGAAACTAAACAAACTAAGTAGTTGTTATCAACCCGATCAACCACTAAATCTACATAATCTGCCTAAAAGAGAGCTAAACCCCCAGATCTACTAGCTGCATCAACTATTCTAGCATTTCTAAAATAAGAGTTTTCCTGCCAACGGACAAAAGCATTCTCGTTGGCTTTCGTTTCTAGCAAACATAAGATACCGGGCCTATACCTATGCAGCAGCTGATTGATCTCTGTGAACGTAGGGGTGTTATTACAACCCCTATAATTCCACACTATTGTCTTCATAGCTGATTGGGTGGTTGATTTGGTTCAACCACCGGAAAACCTTCTTGAGTGGCCCGTTCTCCAGCCACCTGCAGCAGGGGTAGTCTTCTGGAAGACACCTCCTCCTCACCACTGCTGGTCGAGTCTTCAGGATCCTCCTCTTTGACAAGCTCCAAGACATCCTCTAGCTGATCTTCTCCAACAGCATCTGATTGAGCCTCATCCTCATCTGATGAGATGACAATAATGGAATTGGATTTTGGCTCCGCTGCACTTGCCTGCTCCACAGTTTCCATGTTAATAGCATGCCTCAAAATGACCCTTCTTCTTTTTGGGGACTGCAATGCTTCTACTAACGTTTCCACCATGCTTCCACTACCTTCAGATCTAGCTCTCATTATGCTTTCTTGTATCTCTATCTGATTGATTGGCTCCGAAGATGCTCTGTGGATCCCTCTGACATTCCAATTATAGGTCACCTCCACTGTATTTGTTTGAAGTTGAATTGGAGCCCCTATTTTCTCCCTTCCTTGAGCTACCACTTCCTCCTGCTCCTTAGGCTCTTCCTCATTGTTCCTGGTTGAAAGATCCAGCTCCTGAGATTGCTCAGATTGTGCTCCACTGTCCCTAACTTGCTGAACTTGTCTTGATGATTGGCCAACCTCAAAGTTAGGTATTCTCCTTCTCAGCACAAAATAAGTCCTTCTGTGGCTCCTCCTTTGTTTGCCCCTCTACTGATCAATCTTCATTTTCTTTTTCCCCCTACTATCCTCTTCCTCTTGATCATGCCTATTTCTTTTTGGCCTACGCTGCCTTCCTATTATTATGGCTGGACCTCTGCTGTGTCTGGAAGACTCCAGGTCTGATTCACCAGAAGATGAATCTGAATCATCTTCATCTGAAGAAATAACCACCACTTCATTCTCATTTTCTGTTGAATGATCCAGCTGCGTGACTTGAGGTCTAATTTGTTGAAGAGGCGGAATTTTTGAGATAGCACCTCCCTAGCCTGGAATTGCTGACGCGCCATGCACCGTGACTCTCAGCTGCATCATATCTGGATTTTCTTTTAAGACCGATTCCATGAGTGCAATTAGTGTCTCCTCAGCTGCTTCCAACTCACGCAGATCCACTGTTACTCTTTCCATCTCCACCCTAACTTGATCTTGTATCGCCTCTGCCCTCTGTTGAGATAATGGAGCTTCAATTTGTGGGCCATACATCTCATTATCAATTAACATATATATTGGTGGGGAAGGAGAGTTTGAATGGGTCTGCCTTAGATTTTCTAATTCCACACCAAAATAGGGATCAAAAGTCTGATTCCTCTACTGAAACGGATTTCCCTGTATTTTGTCCCCAATTGTGAACCTCCTGCCATTTCCTGGCTCCACTCTCATAGAAATTAGAAAGCCTTCCTGAATGTCTCTCTCTCTCATATGTCTGTATCTGAGCCTCCTTGAGTCCATATAGTCTGCAGGTACATTGGTGTTTCCGTGACCCCGCCTGTGATTGTAATCCCTAATATCACCAGCATACATTTGCCTTTTAGGATCATAGACAATATTCACCCCGCTTTCAACAAAATGAGACCTTACCTTATGCTCAATGAACTGAACTAGCACAACACCACTCTCAATTGGGCATCTGTGCATGATATGTCCAATTACTCTACATCTCCTACAAAACCTATAAACTCGTTCATACTGAACATCCACCCAAATTCTTCTATTCTCCGGAGCTCTAACATATTCAAGATCCACATAAAATCCAGGGAACAGAGGCTCCCCCGGAACAATCCACATTGTCGCCTTGAGATAGTTAACATTCATTGCTGGTGGTGGTTCGATCTCAACATCAACCACTTCTCCAACCATATTCGCAGCCTTGATCGCTAACATTGGAGCAAAGCACTCAGCCGGCAACCTATGTAGATGCACACGTACCTTAACCTTTTCGACATGCACATCTCTTAAAACTATCCCTGGCCCCCATCTCCTAAGAGCTAAAAGACCCCCTGCCACTGCAAAGGGGCTACGGTGGAGAATCGCCAGAGCTTCCTCCCTAGTATCAAATCAAACCACAAAAAGATGTTGGAACCTATGAAATACCTCTGCCGTGACCGACCAGAAACTCCTGAAGTACTGATTCAGGTCCTCCTCCGTGTACTCCCTATTGTCCATCCAGTAGGCCAAGAGACATTCTGCTCCACCGGCACCGCCTCTTGGATATCCTCCCTCGTGATGGATAGGACGCCTCCCCTTCTTGTTGGCCTGGAAATTCCATAGAAATATACTCTAGCACTGACAGGCTCCATTCGTTCCTCCAAATAATCTGACCCCCTAGGCGTAAGGGTCATTTCTGCCTCATTGAGTGATGGGCTATCTCCCATTGATTTAGAAAGGAGACTGGTACTACAAAGATGACTATTTTCAAGCTGTTTAGTATGATGGATTTTTTTGGAGATTGAGTTCTCCTTCCTGGTATTTATAGCACAATTCCTCCACTCCATCCCTTCAAATTATGGGTGACTAAACGTGTCTGAATTGAACTTTCTCATGGTAAAAGCGACTCTCATGATTAATATCCTATATTCCGATGTGTTTGTCGAGAAAAGGTGTTATCGCCACACAATGAGAAAACTAATGAAGCACTAACCTCTTATCATTCTGACGCTTCAAAATTTCTTTTCACTGCTCCACGCAAAAAATCCTTTGTTGTTGCAGAAACAACGTGCTCACACAGACCAAGCCATCTGCTGCCTTTCTTCGTTGCCCAATAGAAGCCGGGGAATCTACTTTTCCACTTGCTGCCAAATCAATAAGATGGAGATACCGTGCAGAAAACCCCTTTCTGAAACTCAATGCATGTGCAAATAAATCACTCCACTGTATGATTGATTGATTGATTATATAGAATCCTAACTTTCTGATAGCAAATTCTATAGATCGGAGATGAAATTTGATGATTAAACTTTTATGAAGATGAACAGTACTACTCTCTGATTTTAGAGAGAGAAAGTGTCGATGAAAATTGTAAACAATTTTTTGTAACTTCCATCATAATTACTAGTAATAATTTTATTTAGAGAAAGTCTCTGAGGAGACCGTCTATAATATAGACAGGGACTAGATAGCAAATATTGAAATTAGGGCCAAAACTCGCGGGTTGGCCCGGTCCAATTTTATGACCCGAAATTGGCCCATCCCAATTCCCAACCATATATAAGCAAACCCAGACCTTCATAAATCCCCAATTCTACCTCTCAAAACCCCACGTTTCTTCCCCAAATTTTCTGAATCAAAATAACAAATCACGGCATCTCTTCTTCAAACACGGGTTCCGATCAAATCGAAACTTAAGTTCAATCAATTCGAAACTTGAATTCAATCGAGGTTTGATTGAATCGATATTCGGATCTTCAATTCGAAGCTCTAACCTGAAAAACCTAGCACTCTGGATCGGATTCGTCAGCAAATAGAGATTGAATCTTTGGTAAGTGCTTTGTATTGCTTGAATTTCATTCTAAATTCGATCCATGTGTGTAGCTGACGACGCTTTGTATTTGAGCATGATCGAACGATCATTGAAGAAGAAAGTGAATCAAGCGCTGTAATAGCTCTAACAGGTATGACACTACAAATCCGTGTGTTGTTTGATGCTAAAACGTGGAGGTTCTGCTTGTGTGGAGTTTTTTTTGGACGAAACGGTTAGGTTTTGGTTTAAATGCGTAGGTTTGTGTGCTCAGAGTTTGCATGAAAGCTTGCATGTTTTGAGCTATATGTTTAGGTTTGTGTCTATGTTGCGGACCTTCTGCACTAAAACCTTCATGTTCTAGACCGTGTGAAACTTATGTGTCTAACCAGTGAGGTCTGGTATGAAATTCCCTAGGTTTGGTCCTATGTCCTATTTGTTTTGGACCGTGTGAAGTTGCTGTGATGAAATAGTGAGGTTTTGAGTAAAAAATGCATAGATTTCCTTGCTTAGAGTTATATGCTTAGGTTTTGTTTATAATATGGACCTTTTGCAATATATCATGTTGTTTGGACTATGTGAAGTTTTTTTGGTTAAACAGTGAGATTTGGAGTCAAAATGTCTAGATTTGCATGATTAGAGCTATATGTTTAGGTTTTTGTTTATAATATAGACCTTTTACATTACATCCGGTATGTTTGGACTATGAGAACTTTTTTAGGTTAAATAGTGAGATTTGCCTAGGTTTATATGCCTCGGTTCTCATATTCAATCCCTTGATTGTTTGTTCTTTATCTGTGAAACTTTTGTGGTTAAATTTTGAGGTTTAGCTTGAAAATGTCTAGGTATGTCTGCATGAAACTTTTGTGGTTAAAATGTGTTAAATGATTTGTTATGCATGCATGAAGCTTGTTTGTATGAAGTTTGTCTGTTATTGCTTCCAAATTGAATTAATGAAATTGTTGTTCTTATTGGTAGAAATCGATCTAAGGTTGCCGAGCTGCTTGACTTGACAAAAATTGATGCGACGTCATGTTTTGAAGACATTCGAGCAAGAACTATCTTTGAGTTAGAGAAACTTTATAGATTGCAATCAAATGCTCTTATACTGTTTATAGGCTTTGAGTCATGTCTATAGACTGTTTTGTCTTTCCAAAACATTGGTGTTATTAGCAACAACGTTGTAGTTTTATGTTGAAAGCTTGTGTATGATACTGGTATTATTTGTAAGAATGTTGGAATATTATTTGCAAACATATTGGAATTTTATATTGAATGCTAGTGTATGATGTTGATTTTATACAATTACTATATACTTTTGACTTACAAGGTACATGTTTTATAACATCAGTTAAAGCATTGATTTTAAACCTGTAATATAGACTTTAAAATTTTGTACTTATAATAGGGCCCTTTTGAGTTCCAACCTGTTTGTTCAGCTCATGTATACTTATGTTTGTATGGGTATGAGTTATAGTTTACAATCTGGACCTTTAAATATAAAAGTTGTTTGTTTTGATGGTGTCATGCTTCTGTATTAAACCTTTGAGGTTTAGGTTTAAAATAATTCAGTTCTTAAATGTAGTTTAGAGCTTCATACTTCTTAACTAAAACAATGACTAGAAAATTCTTTGATTTCAATTTAAAGACTGGATTGCACAAGTAAAAATTATTTTAAAACTTAAAACATTGATATTATAACACCAAACATAGATGTTGCAGTATAAATGCTACAACATAGAAATAAATCAAGTTTTTGCTAGAAATCAAATAAACTCTATAATGTACAGAATGAGCACGGAATGAACATATCAACTCTCCAATTTCTAAAGACCGCCATTAGGTGAGTCAAGATGCAAGTCATCACAGTTTATGTTTTTTTTTTGGTTTGTATGCATGTACATATCGTCTAACATCTAGTGGAAATTAGGATCACACCAAAATTCTTGCCTTTCCCAAATCTCATCTCTCTCTCGGCACCGTGCTCTTCTCTTGCCTGCGCTCAAATGCTGTAAAAACAGAACAACCACTGGATTTGTCTTCCCCATAACCGTTGCACGCTGCAAAAAATCATTCAAATATTTTTAATATTAAACAGCGACCTTTGAATACAAAACATATACTTTTCTCATAAGAACATGTAACATCATAATTTTCTAAAATATAAATCTTTGAAACTTAAAAGTTAACCTTCGACACTAAAAATAGAATGTTATGTATTCTAGAAACTTTTGATATTAAACAGCCACTTTCGAATATAAAACATGTACTTTTCTCACATGTAACATCATAATTTTCTAAAATAAAAAATTTGGAGACTTAAAAGTTAACCTTCGACACTAAAAATAGAATGTTATGTATTCTAAAAACTTTTGATATTAAACCAAAAGCTTTTAATATACAACATATACGTTTTAACCAAACACTTGGACCTTTCGATCCTAAAAGCCTAGGTCCTAAAATATAAATCCAAAAAAGTCATACGCTCAGTTTTATATCCACGACATGAATAACAACAACACAACACAACGAAAATAACAGAATACGAATCAAATCGCTCAGTTTCATATCCAAAATAACACACAAAACACACACAAAAGATGAATTATATACGAAAACATCACATAATCATGAAACAAATGCTGTAGAACAAAAGCCCCAACTAAAACACAGAAAAGCCCTATCAAAAACATCACAATTGATCCAGAACAATTAAAATAGCAGTCGATATTACCTTAATCATCAATCGAACCAGCAACGCTTGGATTCAATCTCGTATTCACCATTATAGATCCGCCAAGCACACAGTAGATGCAAAAAAAACTTATCAATCAAAGCAAATTAACCGTTATTGCCAGAAACACCTGGATTTGCTCTAATCATCACCATTACGCTCTGATCTGTAAATCAGGACATAAAATATCATAAAAAATTCCACGAACAAAACGATAAAGCGGACGAAATTAAACAGCGACCTTTGAATACAAAACATATACTTTTCTCATAAAAACATGTAACATCATAATTTTCTAAAATAAAAATCTTTGAAACTTAAAAGTTAACCTTCGACACTAAAAATAGAATGTCATGTATTCTAGAAACTTTTGATATTAAACAGCCACTTTCGAATATAAAACATGTACTTTTCTCACATGTAACATCATAATTTTCTAAAATAAAAAATTTTGAGACTTAAAAGTTAACCTTCGGCACTAAAAATAGAATGTTATGTATTCTAAAAACTTTTGATATTAAACCGAAACCTGTTAATATACAACATATACGTTTTAACCAAAAACTTGGACCTTTCAATCCTAAAAGCCTAGGTCCTAAAATATAAATCCAAAAAGGCCATACACTCAGTTCTATATCCATGACACGAATAACAACAACACAACACAACGAAAATAACAGAACACGAATCAAATCGCTCAGTTTCATATCCAAAATAACACACAAAACACACAAAAAAGATGAATTATATACGAAAACATCACATAATCATGAAACGAACGCTGTAGAACAAAAGCCCCAACTAAACACAGAAAAGCCTTATCAAAAACATCACAATGATCCAGAATAATTAAAATAACAGTCGATATTACCTTAATCATCAATCGAACCAGCAACGCTTGGATTCAATCTCGTATTCACCATTATAGATCCGCCAAGCACAGAGTAGATGCAAAAAAAACTTATCAATCAAAGCAGATTAACCGTTATTGCCAGAAACACCTGGATTTGCTCTAATCATCACCATTACGCTCCGATCTGTAAAACAGGACATAAAATATCAGAAAAAATTCCACGAACAAAACGATAAAGCGGACGAAATCAAAGACATCAGAAGCTTACTTGAATTGTGCACGCTCCGATCGCTATTGGAATCGAAAAACAATAACAGTTGGAAGAAATTTAGGGTTCTGGTTTGGGGAAAACGAGAGCGGTTCTGGAGAAGATGAAAAGTGGGGAGAGAGAAAGAGAGTTTTTATATTTATACTATACTATTTTACGAAATTGCAAAAGGAGTCCCCGCTTATTTCATGTCTTTTCAACATAGCCCCCGCGCTTTTTTTTTCCTTTATATTGAACCCAGTCTATAATTTGGATGGTTTCTTTTGAGAATTTCTATTTTATTTATACTTATTTAAATTGAAAAGGTACATTATATGAGAAATTAATTATTAATTATTAACAATAATTGGTGTATGATATTGTAATTAATTTAAATAAATTATTAATTTGTAAATATGTTATGAAATATTTGACGGGAAACTATGACAAAATAAATGGGACTGAAGTAGAAGTGCCCTTTAAGTTTTTATCTCCATTGTTCCAATTACTATCATACTTTAGAGAGTAACTTATCAATTATTTTTCAGAAAAAAAAAAAGCGTCAATTATTGAATTGGCAAAATGATCTTACGGGCATATATAATAGGTCGCACCAATTCATTTTCAATAATTATATATGCAGGTTCATGTTTACTAAATGCAGATTTAAAAATATAATATGTGATCCTGAATCGTGCTAGTACACACAAAATATTATATTTTAAACTTAAATTAATAAATATGAACCTGCATATATCAACACTCTTCATTTTGAGTGAAGGGCTCAATTTGATCTTCAATATATACAGGGTCGGTCACTTTCAACAAACGAGTCGTAAATAAGGGCGTAAATTAGACCACGATGGCGTAAACTAGGTTTTGATCGGAAAAGATGGTGTGGTCATGCTGACATCAAGGACTCGTTTTTGTTTTCATTTTAAAAAAATTTAAAATAATAAATGCTGACATCAGGGCGCAAGATGATGTTGTCATGCTGCCATCAAGGACTCGTTTTTGTTTCTTTCCTCGGAGGTAATATGAAATTTTGCAACAGAGCTAGAGTTTTGCATGCATTTTTTTTTTACAAGAAGTTTTGCATGCATTCCATTCCCTCTCAATATCTCTCTTTTATCTCCTTTCAATCAACACCATATCGGCTTCATCTTTAACCATAAATAGCCTCATTCTTATTCTTATTCTTAGGGGAGTTCAACTTTCTACACGATTGGGGCTATCGAAAGATTTAGCTAAAATTTTCCGGTGAGTTTCGCATCGGATCTTTGCCTGAGTTGTGATTCATGGTAATAGAATATCTTAATTTAATTTAGAGATATTCTTGTATTGTTGTAGAATATATCTATTCCTAGTTTAGAGTAACCTAATTTAGGACTCTTGTATTATATATTGTACACTCTCAGATCAATACAATCATTCTGAATTTCACATTCACATGGTATCAGTTTTGGTTATCGATCTCCAAAATTATTACCCAAAAAAGTGTTAGGTGCACTAAACCCTAACCTGCTAAACCCTAGCCGTCAAAGCTCTAGGTGTATCACTAAACCCTAGCCGCCGCCGCCGACAGCTTGGTGCTTCTTCTCCGATCAAAACCCTAGCTTCCCACCGTGTCCAGGTGCCGCCACAACAAATCCTTGGATTCTCGGCCGTTCTAGGTGCACTCTTCAAACCCTAGTCTTTGCTCTAGGTGCCACTCTTCCTTTGCCAATGTCTGCTCTTCCCGTTTCTCCGATCAACTCATGGAATCCGGTAAGACCCTCTCCTACGCCACCATGATCCATATGTTGCCGATCAAACTTGGATCCGGCAACTTCATGGCTTGGCGGTCACAGGTTAAAACGCTCTTCGAGTCGACGGGACTTTTTGGTTATCTTGATGGATCACTCGTCAAACCGCCCGTCGCTGCTCCGGCAGAGTCAAGCTCCTCCACCGACGTGTCTGACGCTGCCTTGAAGTCTCCCGCCGATCCGGTCTCGTCGTCGAACTCGGGCCTCACGCCGGAATCGTGGATCGCCCAAGACAAGTTTGTTCAGGTTCTCCTCCGAGCTTCTCTCACCGATGACTCCATCAAGGAGACCATTGGCTGCTCATCCGCCGCCGCCATGTGGGAAGCTCTCCTAGCGGCGTATGACAGCGTCTTCGATGCTCGTGAAATCCAACTTCACGACGAGCTTCACTCGGCCCGCCGCGGCTCCTCCACCGTCATGGAATATCACCGCCGGTTCAAGCTTATCACCGATGGTCTTGCTGCCATCGGAACTTCGGTGGCCAACAGGGATAAAGTTCTCCACTTTCTTTGAGGTCTCGGCGCCGGTTTCGACACGTTCGTCACCATCCAGTTTGCATCGTCTCCTCTTCCGCTCTATGCTAAGATCGTCGCTAGGGCTCGCAGTCATGAAATATTGATGTCAACAGGTGGTTATGGTGCAGCTCCGGCGTCTGAATCGTCCCCCGTCGCCTTTGCTGTTTCAGCCCAGCGCGACTTTTCAAACCCTAACCAGGCGTGTGGCTCGCACGCGCCGCCTTCTGGCGCGTCGACTGCCACGCGCGGCTGTTCTGGCGGCAACTCTTCTGGTGGCAGGTCTGGTGGTCAATCCTCCGGTGGTGGTCAGTCTTCAGGTGGTCGAAATCGTCGTGGTCGCAAGAAGTGATCCCAAATGCCAGCTCTATGAAGAATTTGGTCACATTGCCAAAACATGCACGAATCCCCAGCCTGAATCCAGTCTTGCTGATGCGTTTCAGTCCAATGTGTCTCTGGACGACTCTTCAGACTGGTATCTAGACTCTGGTGCAACCAATCACATGGCAACCACATCTTCTGGTCTGGACAACAGTGCCCCTATAATGGTAATCGTTCTGTTGCTCTTGCTAATGGTAGACCTGTTAATATTACTCATGTTGGTCATCGTCGGTTTTCTCGTAATTTTTTTGTATCTGATGTGCTGGTAGTTCCGGATATTACGAAAAACCTTCTCTCCATTAGTAAACGGACCAGGTATTTGAAATCTGTGATCTCTTTTGATGAAAATATGTTTGTTATTCAGACAAAGGTCACAAAGAAAATCGTGGGCCGAGGTCGCTGTGAGAATGGTCTGTATGTGTTGGAGCAGGGTGGTGCTACTTTTGTTGCTTATGTTCAAGCGAATAAACATAGGGCGTCTTTCGACATATGGCATGTCAGGCTGGGCCATACTTCCCTAGCTGTTATTTCATTATTAAATAAGTTGAACCTAGTTAAGGTTGTTTCTTTTTCGCCTAAACCCTCTTTATGTTCTTCATGTGAACGAGCTAAGGGTAAACGGCTTTCTTTTATAGATAATCTCAGACGGGCTGACTCTTTACTTGCTTTGGTACACTGTGATTTGTGGGGTCCTGCATCGGTTTTATCAGAAAGTGGTTTTTCATACTATGCTATCTTTGTTGATGATTTCTCTCGCTTTACTTGGTTTTATCCGTTGAAGCGGAAGTCGGATTTTTTTGAGACATTTGTGCGGTTTCAGAATTTGGTTGAGAATCAGTTTTCCTGCTCTATAAAAATATTTCAAAGTGATGGAGGCACTGAATTCACAAATTCGCGTCTGCAGGCTCATTTTTCAGACAAAGGAATTTTTCATCAGATTTCTTGTCCTGCTACACCTGAACAAAATGGTAGAGCCGAACGCAAACACAGGCACATTACGGAGATGGGACTTTCGATGCTCATGCACTCTCAGCTACCATCATCATACTGGGATGTTGCTTTTGCTACTGCAGTCTACACCACCAATCGTCTTCCTACACCGGTGCTTCGAAATGTCTCACCCCACTTTCTGGTCTATGGTCGTCATCCTGATTACTCTAATTTCCACCCTTTTGGGTGTAGAGTTTATCCTTATACCCGACCTTTTGCCCCTCACAAACTTGCTCCAAGAAGTGTACCTTGCATCTTTATTGGATTCAGTGCTCAGTATAAGGGTTTCCGTTATCTTGATCCGTCATCCAAGAAGGTCTATCTCACTCGTCAAGCTCGATTTGATGAGACCTCCTTTCCATCTGCTAAAGATTTGACTCCTGCTGCTGATGTTGCTCCTAACACCTTGGATGTTTTGGTTTTTGTGGATTTGGATGATTCTGTCTCGGGTACAGTCTCTACTCCAGCTTCCTTGGTAGACACGCCTTCACCTACTGCACCTCCAGTTTCGTCGCCTGCTTCCTCAGTCAGTTCCTCACCAGTTTCTGCTTCACCGCTCTCGTCTCCACCGGTTTCTCCTTCGCCTCCTACTCCGATGATTTCTCCGAATCCGTCGCCTGCTCCTCTGCGACGCATGACTACTCGATTGCAAACTGGTAGTCTTACAACAAATCGTAGGTTTAGTGATTATGAGATGACTGGTCTTCTTGCTGCTTTGCTAGCTGAGACTGAGCCGCGTGGATTTCGCTCGGCTATGAAGGACCCTCGTTGGACTTCTGCCATGGATGAGGAAATGCATGCTCTTCGCCAACAACACACTTGGGATCTTGTTCCGCGTCCAGCTGATGCTAATGTCGTCGGTTCCAAGTGGGTTTATAGGATCAAACATCGTCCCGATGGTTCTGTTGATAGATACAAGGCTCGTCTGGTGGCTCAAGGGTTTACTCAGCTTCCTGGGTTTGACTTCACTCATACCTTTAGCCCTGTTGTCAAAGCGTCTACTGTTCGCATCATCCTTGCTCTGGCTGTGACATTTTCGTGGCCGCTTCATCAGCTGGATGTTAAAAATGCGTTTCTAAATGGAGTTCTGGATGAACCGATCTACATGGCCAGCTGGTTACTCTGATCCTGTTCATCCGGATTCTGTCTGTCGTCTTCGGAAAGCCATTTATGGGCTCAAGCAAGCCCCTCGGGCTTGGTTTCAGCGGTTTAGTTCCTTCCTTGTGCTTTTGGGGTTCAAGTGCTGCTTAACGGACACTTCCTTGTTTGTGTTCTCTCGTGGATCGACTGTACTCTATCTGTTGGTTTATTTTGACGACATTATCCTTACAGGCAATGATTCTGCTCTTATCCGCAAGTTTGTTGCTCGTGTTGATACTGAGTTTGCTGTTAAGGATCTTGGTTCTCTTCACTACTTTCTGGGTATTGAGGTTGCTCGCTCTTCGGCTGGACTGTTTTTGGGACAGGCTAAGTATGCTATGGAGGTCCTTCAGCGAGCTGGAATGACTGATGTTGTTTCTGTCTCTACCCCATTTATTCCGGGTTCGCAGCTTGTCAGCTCTTCTGGTCCTGTGTTTTCCAATCCCAAGCTCTATCGCTCTCTCGTTGGTGCACTGCAGTACTTGACGATTACCCGTCCTGATTTGTCTTATGCGGTTAACTCGGTCAGTCAGTTTCTGCAGTCTCCTACTGATGATCACTTTCAGGCGGTTACTCGCATTTTGTGCTATGTTCGTGAGACACTTCATTATGGTCTGATGTTTCGTCCTTCGCCTGTTAGTTTTCCTGTTCTTGGCTACTCCGATGCTGATTGGGCTCGATGTCTTGAGACTCGCCGCTCCACCTATGGCTATGCTATTTTCTTTGGTGGCAATCTTGTTTCCTGGAGTGCTAAGAAGCAGCCTACTGTATCTCGTTCCAGCTGTGAGTCTGAATATCGTGCTATGGCGAACACTGCTGATGAACTTGCTTGGCTGTGTCAGCTTCTTCGTGAACTTCTGGTTTCTCAGTCCTCCACTCCGCTCCTGCTTTGTGATAACAGTAGCGCGATCTTCTTGGCTCAAAATCCGATTGCTCATAAGAGAGCCAAGCATATTGACATTGACTATCACTTTGTTCGTGAGCTTGTTTCATCTGAAAAGTTTCGTGTTAGTCATGTCCCGTCTGCTCTTCAAGTGGCTGATCTCTTCACCAAAGGTCTATCTCGTCCACTTTTTGAGTTGTTTCGTTCCAAGCTTTGCGTCTCCTCGAATCCGACGCTTCGCTTGAGGGGGGATAATAGAATATCTTAATTTAATTTAGAGATATTCTTGTATTGTTGTAGAATATATCCATTCCTAGTTTAGAGTAACCTAGTTTAGGACTCTTGTATTATATATTGTACACTCTCAGATCAATACAATCATTCTGAATTTCACATTCACACATGGGTTGTTGTGCACTGGGTTTTGAAGCGAACAATCAAGGAATTCAGATTTATTGATGATCGGAATTAATATATCTAACTGAATATATCTAATTTAAAGTACTTGAAAATTTGAGTAGATGTTAATAATGATCTATAATTTGAGTAGATGTTTATACCTAGAAAAGTCACAAAGTACTTATAAGCGCATTCACAATGGTTAGTTTGATGATTGTGTAGCTTGCTTTGCCTCAACCTAACGGTGTGGCAAGGTACATACTCCTATAATGGTAAGTCACCATCTTTGTAGTTTACATATGTCTCATATATTTTAGTATTTATTACAAAAGTAAAATAAAATTAAATAATTAAATATGTACAATGATAAATATAAAATACTCCATCCAAAATTTCTTGCACAAATGGATTGTGTAAATTGAAATTTGAGATTATGAGGTAAAGAATTTCCAAAAAGTTTATTGTTTTCATGGGGATATTCTTTTTAAAATATACGGTAGAAATGGTTAGTAATTTCAATGTAAAATTTATCATGGATGTGAGATGAGCAACCTCCAACTTCTCTCTAGAAAATAGCCGAATCTCTCTCTAGAAGTTATTTCACGCGCCACCATAATCAGCACCCAAACTGCACATTTATGACCGTTCATGGCTATTTCTGACAGCCAACGGTCAACAAACGGCTCCCCCAATGGGGGAACCACCCCAATCACCACCCCTTTCCGACGGAATTTCCACCGGAAAAACCTTCTCCCAAGTCCTCACGGCCAGACCACCACCACTATCCACACATCTACCCACAAATCCCGAAATCCGGCCGATTACACAGTTTAACGGCAAGGTTTTTGTATGTACCCAACCGAATCCATCCCCACTCTAGCCAGTCACTATAAAAATGCACTTATCGGAAAATTCCTCAGAGCTAAGCCCCCAATGCCCATGATTCAAGCAGCCTTTGAAGAAATCGGCTTCAAATCCAGATTTCAGATCGGTTCCCTTGATTACAAACATGTACTGATTCGCTTCCACGACAAAGAGGACTACCAGAAATGTTGGTTGAGCTCGAATTGGAAGATTGCAGGTTCTCTGATGAAGTTCACGAAGTGGACGCCGGAATTTCTCGCCGGAGCACGAGTCGCAGGTAGTCCCAGTCTGGGTCACTGTCATGCTACTGGAATTACTCTCTGATGGAAGACCTCGGCAATCAAATCTGTAATTTCATCAAGCTTGATGGGGCAACTTATCTGATAACTAGACCATCGGCGGTGAAGATGTGCGTCGAAATTGATGTTACAGCAAAGAGGATACCATCAATACTCATGGGCCATCCGGGGGACTTCAGAGATTGCGAGATCATATATGAAAATGTACCGCTCTATTGCAAACACTGCAAGAAGATTGGACATTGTGATGACAACTGCAGAATCCAGCACCCCGAACTGAAGCACTGGCGCAACAAAGATGCATCTCCACCAAATCTTGGGACTCGACATCAGGCAACTAAAGTGGGAAAGCAGCCAATGGCTCAGCAAAAGGAGAAGCAAAGGCCACAGCCATCAACCTCAGGCCTCAATGTTCAGCAAAAAGAGGGCATAATGAAATGGCAGAAAATCACTACCAATTTGGAGATAGTGCTCTACATTGCTCCTCAGAAGGTTGCTCCACAACAATGGGTGACAGCAGCAAACTTCAAAAATTCTCCAAGAGAAGCTCACATATCCTTTTCTCTAGATGATATGGAAATATCAAATAGGAAAAAACATTTGAAAGCACTGAGACACACACTACAGGACCACCATATCTCTCTGAATTTTAATACTAACAGGGCTATAGTTCCATATACACATATGGAAACTTCAAATAAATTCTCTTTTTTGCAGGATGATATTGATGCAGACAGTTGCTCAGAGGATGAAGCAGATATAGCTCACACAGTTATAGCTCAGGCACAGGACACTGGACAAATAGAGGAACCTCTCACAACACACTCAGAATGTCCAAAAAATCCACAAATTGGAGGCTCTACTAAGCACTCCACTGAGGTAACAGTATCAATCTCATCTCTAGGCACTAGTATTTCTGACTCTGGCAGTAGAATACTAAGACCTAAACAAAAAATTTCATACCCTAAATGATTAGTTACAAACTAGTAGGTAATTTGCTAGTATGGAATATTAGGGGATATGGCACTTCCATGGAAAGATTGAAAACATTAACCACTGTACATCATGTATCTATTCTGTGTATCTTAGAACCTATGCATGAAAATAATCAAATTCAGAATCTACAATTTGAGTTGGGATTTAAACATTGTATTGCTGCTAGCTCAGAAAAAATCTGGATTTTTTACAACAATAATTTCTCTATTGACCCTCTATCTGAGACTGATCAGTTTATTCAGGTTCAAGTCACAGATTTAGGTTCACTGGAGAAATTTATTGCTATTTTTGTATATGCTAAAATAAATAGGTCTGATAGGAGAGAGCTGTGGCTAGATCTAACTAATATATCCCAGGCACCAACCATATTTGTGGGTGATTTTAACACCATAGCATCAGTACATGAACACAAGGGTAGAAATTCTCCTCCTTTAGGCAGTATGAGAGATTTTAGAGCCTTTATTGATACCAACCAGTTACAAGAGATCTCTACTGTTGGAAATATCTTCACATGGACAAATAATAGACTGAGGGAAGACAGGCTGCTTCAGAGGCTTGACAGAGCCTTGTGCAACTCAGGCTGGAATAATGCTTACCCTCACAGCTCAACACATGTACTAAATAAAACCTCATCTGACCATAACCCCCTTCTCATTTCCATACAAAATGCTGAAGAGATGCTCCCCAAACCTTTTAGGTTCCAAAATATGTGGCTACATAGACCTGGAATTTATGATTTAATCAGAAACAACTGGGAAGCTCCCTCACCTTTCTCTGGCATGTATAACTTTATTTTCAAACTTAAAAGGCTGAAAACATGTCTGAGAACTTGGAACAAAGAGGAATTTGGTAATGTACATCAAAACTTACTGACAGATGAAGATAGAGTAAGCCAACTGGAGGAAGTATATCAACTATCTGGTTCTGACCTAGACCTCATTATCTTGAATAGGGAAAGAGCTGTACTGATTAGAGCTGAAAAAGAGGCCACTACCTTCTGGAAACAAAAATCTAATTTGAAATGGCTAAGTGAAGGTGATGCAAGCACAAAATACTTCCACAATTCTGTCAAGGAGAAGAGAGCCAAAGCCAGAATTACAAAAATCAAATCAGCTTCTGGACAGTGGCTGACAGATCCAACCTTAATCAAGAGGAGGGGGTACAGTTTTATGAGAAATTATTGAAGGAAGAGGCAGCAGATCTATCAGGACAATATCTGGACCTCTTTAAAGCTGTCATACCCAGGACCATTACTGAGGAGGATCGATAATCAGACTCTACTGAGAGAGGTTGATATGGAGGAATTGAAAAGGGTTGTTTTCAATTTAAATAAAGAGGGTGCAGCTGGTTCAGATGGCTTTTCTGGCCATTTCTACACAGCATGTTGGGAGATAATAAAGCAAGATCTACTAGACTCAGCCAAAAATTTTATGGATGGCCAAAAATTACCTAGAGCTATAGGCAGCACCTGGCTTACCTTAATTCCCAAAAAACAAAACCCCTCTACTTTTGCAGAGTTTAGACCAATAAGCCTTTCTAACTTTATCAATAAGGTCTACTCTAAAATCCTACTTGAGAGATTGAAGCCACTGATGAGTAAAATTATTTCCCCAGAACAGTCAGGATTCATGAAACACAGAGACATATCAGATAACATTATCCAGATGATGGAAATGATCAGATTAGTGAATAAGAACCCCAGTTACCAGAATATTGTTGTGAAACTTGACATGCAGAAAGCTTTCGACAGGGTTTCCTGGTCATTTTTAAACACAGTCATGATACAATTTGGATTCCATGGCAGTTTTGTTAAACTTATTTTACAAATATTTCAGCAGCCTGGTTTTCAGTACTTATCAATGGGGTGTGTAGTGGCTTCTTCCCATCCAGTAGGGGGATAAAACAAGGGGACCCCATCTCACCTCTTCTATATAATATTGTCTCTGAAGCCTTTACCAGGGGACTGAAGCAACTTTTCCATACTCAGTACCTTGACAATTTTATAATGCCTAGAGGGGTCTCACCAATCTCTCACCTTATGTATACCGACGACACTGCCATTTTCCTGAGTGCTAAGAGCAGAAATCTAAAAAGATTCAAATCCTTTCTGCTAGCTTATGAGTCTGTCTCTGGTCAAAAGGTAAACTTCTCCAAATCAGAGGTTTATACCCACAAAAATGCCCCAGCTAGGAGAATCTCTACCATAAAAAGGATCCTTGAAATGAAGATAGGGAAACTACCTTTTTCCTACCTAGGAGCCCCAATTTTTAGTGGGAGAAACAAAATTATATATTACCAGCCAATCTTAGAAAGAATGGAGAAGGTTGTTTCAAACTGGAAAAATCACTGGCTGTCTCCTGGGGGAAAACTAGTGCTTATTAATCATGCTTTGATGTCTGTCCCCATTCATATACTTGCAGTCCTTAAGCTTCCTATGGCAGTTATAAAAAAGATGGAGAGATTGGCTTCAGCATTCTTCTGGGGGGGAAATGAATATGGTCAGAAAAGGAGCTGGAAAAAATGGTCACTACTTACTTTGCCAAGGGAGGAGAATGGTTTAGGACTTAGAAATCTCAGACTAATAGTTAAGGCTTTTTCGTGTAAATTATGGTGGAAATTACAGAAAAATGACACCATTTGGTCAAAAATTTTGTGGTCTTTACCTGAAACTTACAAAAAATCCTTTACTTGGTCTAGAATTTGCACTGTCACTGAACTGTCAAATAATCACTCACAAATAATTCATGGGAAAGGACTTTGTTCTTTTTGGGATGGTAATTGGTTAGGAACTGGTCCTTTATTTTATATGTGGCCTGATAATTGTGATTTGCCTTTTCCTAATATTACTCTGGCTGATTTTATAGAACAGAAACATCTGTATATGCCTAGTTTGGAGCCTCACTTGGCTACCAGTGTTCTCAACAAATTGCAGGAGGTGCAATCAGCTTTAATCATGATGACAGGCTCATCTGGAAGCCAGGAATTGATGGCAACTTCTCAGTTAAGAGCACCTACAAAGCCAGCATGGAGCACACAGCACCAGTATCAATTTTAAAAATGGTATGGCAACCCTCTGTCCCTAAAAAAATTTCTATCTTCATCTGGAAGATGAGAAATAGAATTTTACCCTTTGATGATATTCTAGCAAGGTTTGGTTTTATTATTACATCTAAGTGTCCACTGTGCTTAAATCTAGATTCCCTGGAGCATTTTTTTAACTGCTGCACTCCCAATATGGACATTTGGAACCACATTCATACCCTGCTACAAATCCAAACACCTGTATTCTATTCTGTTAGTGCTAGATTGAGTTTTTACTTATCATATAAAGGCCAGTCCAAAATCCATAATAAAGTTATTCAGATTACTACACTGGTGTTCTTCTGGATGCTTTGGAATAGGAGAAACAAGCTTTTATATGATGAGATAAAATTCTCTTCCACTCAGATTATCCAAATGATTCAGAAGCTCACTAGTAATATTTTCACTGTTAGGCCTGTGTCAGGAAACAGACAAAGAAATAATTTTTTGATTCTTGCTGAATTAGTTCCTTTCATTAATCTGAATAGACCTAAGAGAGTAAAAATCATTAAATGGCATCCACCAGACACAGGCCATAAAATAAATGTAGATGCAGCTTTTAAAGATGGAAACTGTGGTATAGGTATCATAGTTAGAAATGCAAATGGGAACATCAGGCTGCTAAGAAAAATTTTTACTCGGTGTTCTTCAGCTCTTCACTCTGAGCTGACTGCTATAAAATTGGGATTTGATGTTGCTCAGTCACTTAGCCTACATGAATTTTTGATTGAGACTGACTGTAGTCAAGCTGTATCAGCTATAAAAAATCCACTTAGTGCACCCTGGCCCCAATATTCCCTGAGTCATGATTTACATAATAAGTGTATGTTCAAGGTCACACACACACTTAGAGAAGGAAACATACCTGCTGATTATCTGTCTAAAAGCGCTCTATCAGATGCTCTGACTGCTGATATTATTTTATCTGATGCACCCCAAATTCTAAAAGGTCATATTCAAATGGACAGAATTGGTGTTCCTTCTGTCAGACTCTACTCTGATTAGAGGACTCTGGTACTGCTGATACTTTGTTGACTTACAGGTACAGAAGTTTGGGACAGAAGTGGATACTGAAGAAATATGCAGGCATCAGGAATCAGCATCCCTGGTGGACAAAGGCTGTGCAAAGCCTGGATAGGCACTTTTTAGCAGAAATCCAGCCATTTTTGAACCAATTTTTGGTTGTTTTGGGCTGTGAGTAAATATTTAGGAACTTTTGTCTAGGTTTGGATCAGGGGGTGGCAGAGTTGTGCTTCGGTATTTGATTATTCGATCACTAAATTGCTCCCCCCTTTAGACCCTTACTTAGATTCTCTTACTATTAACCTAGAACATAGGTTTTTGAAAGCTGAGAAGCTTTTGGGGTTCATACCCTTGTATCACAACTATGGCAATGCCTTATTAGGTCTGGGGAGCCAAATAAATTCCCCCCACCTCATGGTGGTTTTAATTTAAAAAAAAAAAGTAAAATTTATCATGCTTTGAAACGGAAATGGTATAAAAAAACACGTGAAAATAAACTTTTGCGCATGTAAAATAAACTTTTACGTATGTGGATTGTTTTTCATTTATATACTGTAAAAATTAGTTATTCCATATGTAAAATTTACTATTCACGTAAATGGTAACACTAGTGCACATATATAGGTTATAAGGCGGTTCTAACGTACCATTTAAGGCATTTTTAAAGTGTCTTTCAAAGATGTGCTGTAAATTGAAATTTGAAATACGGCGGTTATTCAAAACGCCGTAAATAGGTTACGAAATTAGTTTCGCAAGGGTTAGCGAAACAAATTACGAACTCGTAAATACATCTCAGTCCACAAAATTTTTCCCACCTTGAAATACTTTTGAATTCGTAAGTAAGTAGCACGTGAGTAAAAAAATTAGCTCCCTGATTCTGTATCAGAAAACTTTGCTCTTTCCGGCCACCAAAATCGATTTCCGGCCGAAAATCCATACTAACACAAAACCTGATCTACACAACATACCCAACCATTCAACCAAACAAGAATCTCCGTCATTACACATCAACCCAATTCCTGCATACAAACCCATCAAATGTTTACCACAATTCATTCAAAAAATATCATCAAACATGAAGAAATTATTAAAAATTTGAAAGTCATACATAAGAAATACCTCTAGAATCGAAGTATAGAGCTATCATCACATTTATTATTGTCACCGTGGTGAATATGAAAGGGGGGAAATCAGATCTGCGAAATCGGAGGTTTGAGATTTGGAGGATGATGATGGATTGGTTGTAATATGTAAATTAAGAAAGAGAAAATGATAGATGTGAAGGATTGATGACGATGGATTAGTGGAGATCTAGAGTTTGAAGATAGGAGGAGTGGGAGAATGAAGGAGTAAGAGAAGGTAAAGTTGAGAGGTAGAAAAAGAATGGCCTATATAATATCGTATCTCCACTAGCGATATCGCTAGGAAGAATCACGCAACGATATCGCTAATGGTAACGCTTGTGGACGAATCACGTAATGATATTACTTCTGTCGTATTTGAAACTCGTAGAAATATAATTGTAATCACAAGCGATTTCGCTGGTGGTAACACTTGTGGACAAATCACATAACGATATCGCTTCCATGTGTCTTTGTTACGGCATTTTTGGAAAACGCCTTACATAAACGTGAATACGTTGTCATTTTTTCATGCCATAGGCGAATGAGAGACTACGAATTCGTAACCAAGTACTACGGCAGTTCCGCACAAAATCCGGCCCCGAAAATGGCGTGATGTGATGCCATATAACTTTTACGTTTCCACTAAAACAATAGATAACACTTTTTTTGTATGGGCAAATTTGTTTTACGTACGTAAATAACGAGGTGCAGCATTCCTGCTTAACGCATCAGTACTACTTGATATGATATAAGCTGCGTATGTGGTCGTCTGCAATGGTATTTAAGTACCATGCTTGAAAGTTTTAGAAAATTACAAGCAAGTATAGAATGAGTACTAATGCAAATATACATATTTTCTCAATTAATTTATCGAACCTATACATTCAAGCGAGTTTAGTTTAACCAAATTAAATTTCTTGACAATTGCTCGCAAACCGCGCATGTCATTAATATGTTGAGATTAAATTCACCCTACTTATAACAAAGTCATTAATTTTTTCTAGATTTTCTTTTCTTTAGTAAAAAAAGAGAGAAGCTAATGGTATAAATAACGCGGTTTATGTACAGATAATGATAAAAGCGTACCAATGTGGTAGCCCTAACTCTCATATATATACTCAATATTTACATGGAAAAGTCTATACTAGCCTTTACCCTAATACACCCCCTCAATCTTTACGGGGTGCAATTACGGATAGATTGGATCTATGTTTACAAAACAAATCACTAGAAAGACCCTTAGTAAATATATCAGCAACCTGCAACTGTGTCGGAATCGAATGAACTCGGAGACCACCATGGGCAACCATTTCTCGAACAAAATGATAATCAACATCAATATGTTTGCTACGATCATGCTGAACCAGATTGGCCACAAGATATGTCGCAGAAACATTGTCACAATAGAGAGTGACCGGATGACGAAGATAATACCCAAAATCTGCAAGCAATTGACGAAGACAAATAGTCTCCGCCGCAGTGTAAGCAACAGCACGATATTCTGCTCCGTAGAGGATTTCGACACAGTAGGTTGTTTCTTCGAGCGCCAGGAAATCAAATTCTTCCCCAGGAACACAGCATAGCCTGTGGTGGAGCGACGAGTGTCCGGACAACCAGCCCAATCAGCATCGGAATAAGCAATCACCATCTCCGGAGAATTCACGGCATGGAGAAAAAGACCAAACTCCATAGTGCCCTGCAAATACCTGAAAATCCTCTTCACAGCATGAAGGTGAGTAGTACGGGGAGCATGCATAAACTGAGAAACCATATTAACAGCATAAGCAATATTTGGACGAGTCATAGTTAAATATTGCAATGCACCAACCATACTACGATATTCAGTGGGATCAGCAAGAAGGTCACCATCAACAGATGACAATGTAACTCTAGAAACACTAGGGGTCCGTACAGGTTTAACTGTGTGAAGATGAAACTTGCGCAACAAATCAGACACATATTTTTGCTGAGACAAAAATAAACCTTTAGGAGTACGAGACACCTGTAAACCTAGAAAATAATGAAGATCCCCTAAATCGTTCATATCAAACTCAGAAGACAGAACAGAGATGAATTTATGATCCCCTAATAGTTTATATTGATCATATGCATCATTTCTGTTTGTTCGGAAATTTATTAATTAGATGGAAACATTTATATATGTACTAAACTTATCGAAGACTATCAAGAATAATCCGTCGACAAAGCCCGGCATGTCTGTTCCTCTTGACTTTATAGGATCAAAAGAAGATTTTGCGACAATATTCTCGGCTGTGTCTGGCAGCTTACGCGTCATATCTTTTCTTTTGGCTTGTATGACGATGGACGGTTGCAAAATATTCCTCTGAAGAAAAGGTTACTACGGTAACTAACGATTCTACACGCCAGCTTGATTAGACTTGCCCAGGTCATCAGTAAGTTTGTTAAATTTTAATAATCTCCTTTTTTTTACCTTTTCATATGGGAACCTAATTAAGAGTCGGTGGCTTCACTCATCTGCCTAGTTAAATGAAACAAATGATCTTTTTCTCCAATACATTGTTATCTTAATTACTCTTTATTTTCAGATCATAAATTTTAACCTGTCATAAGAGGAGATTGGCTCGCCCTGAGCGCCCCACCCGCCCGACATCACAGACCTTGGTGGAGAGGTAAGTCACGGTAACCTAGAGTTAGGACCCATTGAGCGTCTTTTAATTCAGTGCGCACAAGAAACCTTGCATGTAAGAAATCCCCACACTGCCGCTGGTGAGATTCAAATCTTGGATCTATCACAATGAATCCAATGTTCCAACCGTTAAATTACACCCGTGGGTGTGTGGTAAATTTGAACTGACAATACGATTAAAATGTACATTCTATGATTTAAAATTATTCATTATTAGTCTGTAGAAAATGTTTATGTTATATGCGTAATGAATAAATACTCTGCTTAAATTACACATTTTAACTTTTATAACTATATAAGAATTGTTATGAAACGATTTAAATATCCACTTAAGAAATACAAAGTCTTAACCTTATAGTATGATGGTTGATTTCTCATATATCTACTAAGTTAATTTGTATGATTGTAACCTTTATTTTCCGTTCTAACTCCATTACGGCATTTATTATATTTAAATAACTTTTTTGAAGAAAAACTAACAATCAGAAAAAAAAAATACACAATATAGAAATTTTAAAGACACAAACTTTTTAACTATTTACAACATATAAACACTTTTTCATTAAACTAGATAATTAAAATTATCATGTTAAGAGGGTAATAAAATTAACTCATACATTTATTTCATAAAAATATGGAATAAAAAATGGTTCTATCATACGTTTGTGATGAGACCATCATTACAAAACTCTCTCCTTAACCAGAAGAAATATCTTATTTCATGATTAGTAGGATTGAATTGATAACAATTAATGTACGGATAATTAATAACATTGTGGCTAAATTAATTTTAATTGAATTAAATTATATTTCATTAGAATTAACTGAAATGAATTTGAGAAATGTTGGATAAAGTTGGAGAGAATCGACTCTTGCTTCACAAAACAAGATCATATCTGTTCAATCAATCCGTTCTCTGACTTGTCTTATCCTCTCTTTTATAGGTTCTTCTCCATATATATATATATAATCTTAATTTATTCAAATAATAGGTTGAAAAAATATAATCTGCTCCCCATGCCAGGACAGCGGATTCAGACAGGAAGTGTATATATACACGTATATACGTACAATGTATCAGAAGTGGCAACATTGTCCTGTTCGATGGGATCTATAACGTTCTTGATTTTGTCAAGTTCAACTTATTGCAGCACATTTCAGCACAACACAATATTCATTAGCAAAGCACATCACTCATCAGCACAGCACTATTCAATTCAGCACGTTTAATCTCTAATGGATACTATTTTTATGTTTTGTAAAATTAATATTAATTAAGTAAAATTGTTATTTTATGAGCAATAAAATTATGCATTTTCTTCCGCTCAAATGAACACTATTTCAACACTTTTAAGCACTATTCAACACAAAATCACCACAGCACTTATCAGCACCGCAATAAATAAGTGGCGTTGATTAGAAAATTATTGGTCTGAAACACGTGTGCTGGCGATGGTGGAAATCGAATGGGGTCGTTGGAATTTATGTTAAAGAATCATGGATTCGCAACGCAGTTTTTAAAGTGATATCTTGACTTCGTTGAAGAATACAAATGAAAACTATGATTATGGCGATAGATCGTGTCTTTTATGCCAGTGTTTCAATTCATTAGTACTAAACATAGAAAATGACAAAGCAGAGTGATTGGAAGTTAGGATATTCGTGAAATATAGCAGCATCTCGAAGAAAATCAAAATTTATGCACAAGACAAAACAAATTATTTAGGACTTATTAAAACGGGATCTATTTAAACAGCGGTATACCAGAGTAGACAAGAACAATTTATAAACTATCTGGAAAGACCGGAATATATTTGAAAATGGAGGGTAATTTAGCTGCTGAAGGAATTCCGGTGTCTACACAGAGTGAAGGTGTTTTTGGTGAGGAGGAAGATCATGATGGAAGCACGTCGAGTATTAAGAACAGGATACTGTCATGGGCGAGAGTACAAGGGCGCATTGATTCCCTCAGTTTGGAGGCTGGCAGGATTTCCTTTCTCAATCATTCCGGCCATGGCTCAAAGGTAAAACTGCACGCTTTACTTTTATAATTAGTCTTGGAAGTGACGGTCACTATATAGTGACGGGGTTTATATGCAAAGAAGTTTGGGACGGGGGTTTTTCTGCAATTTATGCAAATTGCATTTAGCATGCTTGAATTTCACGCTCTGATGCTTGTTTTTTAGACCAAAAAGGTTGTTTTTTAGAACATGCTTGCATTTCACACTTAACAAGTTGTTTTTTAGAGAATGCTTGCATTTCACAGTTAACAGGTTGCTTTTTAGAGTTTATATATTTTGAAGCAAAAAAAAATGGTTTTATAGAGTATGCTTGAATTTCACCCTTAAATACTTGATTTTTTAGAACATGCTTGTATTTCACGCTAAACGGGTTGTTTTTTAGAATAAAATGCTTGTTTTTTAGAGTGTGTGGATATGTTTGCTAACGTCTATTTTTAGACTAAAATGTTTGTTTTTTGACCGAGTGAACAGTGATTTTTGTCAAAATTGCAAATAAGGACCTCCTTCCTTCCATATTTCAATATAGTCCTTCGTCACTATATAGTCACCGTCACTCAAGAGACCAACTCTTACTTTTACATACTAATTAAATTTAAAAATATTTAATCTTTGATATATCTAAATTGTTCTCCCCGAGCTTCTACCTAATTGTTTATATTGGTTAGTTAGTAATGATATTTCTTTTTTAATTTTAATTCATACAGTACAGTTCGTTCAGTAGATTATTTTTTACGCTAAAATTAATTATATTTCTACCATATACAATGATATTTTAAAAAGTTTGAAATTATTAGTTCATAATTTTGCCAGTTCAATTAAGTTCCGTATCTGATTTATTACGCCAAAATTTGTTATTTCTCTTCCATATATAATGATTTATATGAATGAATTTTAAACTATTCCAGTTCACAGTATTTTTTCAGTTATGTACGTTATACATTCTTTAGATCATAATTTTATATTATTTCTCCGTTATTAATTATACTTTAAATATTCATTATTCATGATAAATCTGCTGCTAAAAGTTTGTATTCTGTCGTTATATTGCAATGCTTTGGATCTCGTCAGTTTCTTGGCCATCGAATCTAAAAATTAACAACGTGATGTTTTGTGGCGGCGTCTCTTCTTAATTAAACACAAATATCTACCGTTGTGGATCTTTCATTTCATGTCTAGGAATTTATTTGGTATCTTATTCATTTTGATAATAACGTACTAATTGCTATATTATTTGACTGAAGTTTTTCTTGTTTCATTATACCTGCAGAGAGTGTCGTGGATGACAACAGCAAGTTTGGCATTTCAGTGCATTGGTGTGATATATGGAGACATTGGGACATCTCCTCTTTATGTTTTTGATAGTTCATTTCCTGAAGGGATAAAGAACTTGGACGACATCTTGGGAGTCTTGAGTCTCATTATTTACACCCTAATTCTGGTTCCCGCCATTAAGTATATCTTCATTGTGCTCTGGGCTAACGACAATGGCGATGGTTAGTTACGTTTGTAAATTTTCGACTCATTTGAAGCTATATTTTAGTTATGTAAATTGAGTGCGTAAATGTTTTCAGGTGGAACATTTGCGCTGTATTCCTTGATTTGCCGATACGCGAATGTGAGCCTGATGCCAAATGATCAACCGGAGGACAGAGAAGTTTCTAATTACAACCTGCAGGTACCTTCCATGCAGTTGAAAAGAGCTGAAATGGTTAAACGGAAACTCGAAGGCAGCACTGTTGCAAAGATTGTGCTTTTTCTGGTTAGCATTCTTGGTACTTCCATGGTGATTGGCGACGGGGTTCTTACTCCCTGCATTTCCGGTAACTCACGGACAATTCAATCTTAAATTGTTGAAATTTAGAGTCATGCATGAAAACCCTAAACATTTAGGTATGAGTTTTGAAGTTGGATACTTCAGAAAAACCCTATTTTTTTTAAAAGAAAATGGCATGGAAGGATGAAAAAGAAAATGAAACTTAATTAATAAAACTCTAAGAAAATGTTGCATATATTTGTATCATGACTGTTGGGTAAAGAGAAAGGGTATTTGTGATGTATCTGGATTTCGATAGAGTCACGTAGGCTCGCTTTCTTTTGAGAATAATTCGACCCTTATAGCCTGGGTTTCACGAATTCCCTCGCAGGATAAAACTATCGAACTTTCTTGATTCTAGGCCTGAAACAAGAAAATGCATTTGAACATTTTGTTTAAGGACTGTAATTACTGTTCTGTGATTCTGTGTCATGCACCAAGAGCATGTGTATTTATAGGGAAAACCATCGGTACCAAACCACACCGTATCAGATAGGGATGAACAACTGCAGGTAACCACAGAACCTACCAAGAGGCAACTGCAGTAACTACAGAACAACCAAGTGGCAACTGCAGTAACTACACAGCCAAGAGACAACTGCAGTAACCACAGAACACACCCCGATCCAATCCACAATGGTGAGTTAACTGCATGCATGCATCCAATCCAATCCAAAGGAATAACTGCATGCATACGTACGTACCAAAACAATCATCCAATCATATGACCCCAATCCAAACACATGTTAATTGATATACGTATACATTTCTGCATTAGTATCAATGTAACACTTTATTCCGAATTAATCATACAAACATGATTATTCCAGAATTGTGAGCTTGTGGATGGGTTTATACAAGTGTGCACTCCGCACCACCAACCTTGTTATAACGTCCCGAGCTCACTAATACTCAAATCCAATTATGCTTAAATGATTGTGTTTCATAAAACACCAACAATCCTCCCCCATTTAAGTATAATCCTTGATTTGGAAAAACAACAATCCATTAAAACCAAACAAGTGCATAAATGAAAATGTCTTATAGATTGAATTTTCATCTTAGTGAATTACACATTCCAAATGCTCGAGAATCGGGGTGTCTAAAAGATTGAACCCTTCAACCCATTTGAACACTTGAAGATAATACACACACAAGTTCAAATACAACTCAAAAGCTAAACTGACACTATTCAAGCCATGTGTCCCAATCCATTCATGAGGTGCATACAAAGCCAAGGCTTAACTTCTTGAAGCGGATACACTTCGCTCTTCATATAGGTGAATCTTTTTAATCATACACATGCATATGTATTTTTTCAAAAAATCCATTAAGAAGTTTAAACTTCATCCTCTGGTCTTCATACATGTCCAAACATATACCATTCGGGATATAAAATTATATGTTTCAATCTTAAATAATGGGCCTTCCACATTGAATTTGACTCTAGCGTCGTACTAGAGCGAAATTGGGTATACCACCATCAAAGATTTAAATAGGCTTTAAACTCATCCCGATCACCGACTTAAATACCAATTCCCTAGCTAACCCCTTCGTCAAGTGGTCTGCTAGATTTTTCTGTGTTCTTACAAAATTAATTGAAATCACACCATGAGTTAATAACTCACGAACCGCACTATGCCTGATGCCCAAGTGTCTGGATTTTCCATTGTACACTTCCTTATAAGCATTAGACAAAGTATTTAGACTATCACAATGAATTGAGATAGGCGAAATTGGCTTAGGCCACAATGGAATTTCATAGATCAGATTATGCAACCATTCTGCCTCTTTACCGGCTGCGGCTAAAGCAATAAATTCAGCTTCCAATGTCGAGTCAGCAAGACAAGTTTGCTTCTTTGAAGACCATGAAATGGCTCCTCCACCAAGCAAAAATGCCCAACCGCTAGTAGAAGAATTAGCATCTCCGCTATTATTCCAACTAGCATCCGAATAACCTTCCAACACTGAAGGAAATCCCACATAGCACAAACTATAATCCTTGGTTTTCTTTAAATACTTGAATACACGCCTAACAGCTTGCCAATGAAAGGTGCTAGGATTACTCGTGTATCTACTCAACTTGCCAACCGCAAAAGCGATGTCTGGCCTTATGCTTGTCATGGCATACATCAAGCAACCAATTACTCGAGAGTACTCGAGTTGTGATACTGCTTTACCCTTATTAGGTACAAGGTTCACACTTGTATCAATTGGAGTACTAATTGGGGAACAATTCTCACAATTAAACTTTTTGAGTATTTTTTCAATATAGTGAGATTGTGTCAGAGAGATTTTATTATTCTCTCGTTTGATCTTAATGCCAAGAATAACATCCGCCTCCCCCATGTCTTTCATGTCAAACCTTGAAGACAAAAAAGTCTTTGTAAGGTCAACCTGATTTTGGTTTGTACCAAAAATCAACATGTCATCCACATATAGACAAATAATAACTCCATTTCCAGAATTATCAAATTTGCTATATACACATTTGTCAGATTGGTTTAATTGATAACCATTTGACAAAACCACCTCATCAAACTTTTGATGCCATTGCTTAGGAGCTTGTTTTAACCCATACAATGATTTAACCAGTTTACAAACCTTATACTCATTTCCTGGCATAACAAACCCTTCTGGTTGTTTCATGTAAACCTCCTCTTCTAGATCTCCATTTAAAAATGTTGTTTTGACATCCATTTAATGGATCACTAAGTTGTTGATAGCAGCCAAGGCAATCAACAACCTAATAGTGGAGATCTTGGCAACTGGGGCATATGTATCAAAGTAATCAACACCTTCCCTTTGCCTAAAGTCTTGGATAACCAATCTGGCTTTAAATTTGTCAATAGAACCATCGACTTTCATCTTTCTTTTGAAGATCCATTTGCAACCTAATGGTTTGCAACCACGTGGTAGATCAGAGAGAATCCATGTATTATTACCCATGATGGAATCCATCTCATCATTTATCGCTTCTTTCCAGAAAGCAACATCTCGTGATTTCATTGCCTCACTAAATGTTTTAGGATCCTTATCAACATGATAACAATAAGAATATTCATTATCAATCTCATCTCTTGATCCCTCAACCAAATACATTTGGAAATCAGGACCAAAAGACTTTTCAATCCTTCTTCTCTTGCTTCTTCGAAGTTCAAGTGACTTATCAGGTGAGATTTCATCTCCCTCTATAGTTCTTATTGAAGTTGGAACTATATCCTTTGGTCTTGACATTGAGGAGAATCGAGTTTCATCAAAAATAGCATCTACCGATTCAATTACGGTGTGAACCGAAATGAAATCATTAGGTTCAATAACATAGAACCTATAAGCCTTGGAATGCATGGCATATCCAATAAAGATGCAATCAATTGCTCGTTCCCCCAATGTTTTTCTTTTGGGATCAGGAAGTCTCACGACCGCCCGACAACCCCAAACTCGAAAATAAATCAAGTTTGGTTTCTTTTTGCACCAAAGTTCATATGGAGTTTTCTTGTTCCTTTTATTTGGAACCCTATTCAATAAATAGCAAGCCGTTAACATGGGTTCACCCCAAAATCCGTCACTCAAGCCCGAGTAGGATAGCATGGAATTTACCATTTCCTTGAGAACCCTGTTTTTCCTTTCAGCCACACCATTTGATTGTGGTGTATAAGGAGCGGTAACTTCATGAATTATGCCACAAGATTCAAAAAACACAGGATCATAATATTCACCTCCTCTGTCAGTGCGCAACTTTTTAATCAAAACAGATTGCTGCAATTCAACTTCATTTTTGAAAATCTTAAATTTAGCAATTGCCTCATCTTTAGAATGTAACAAATATATGTAACAAAATCTAGAATAATCATCTATAAATGTTACCAAATATTTTTTATTTCCCAAAGATGGTGTTGCATGCAGATCACATAAATCACTATGAATGAGTTCAAGCAAACTTGATGTCCTTTCAATACTTTTCATAGGTTGTTTGACAATTTTAGTCAACTTGCAAGTATCACATTTTTGCACATTTATATCAAAAGGTGGAATCAAGTTTTCTTTGGACATATTAAGCATGCGATTATAATGAACATGTCCTAGTCTTGCATGCCATAAAGATGGTAAATCAACACCAGAACAAACCATGTTTACAGAATTAAAATTATCACTCAAATTCAACATAAACATACCATTACAATAATATCCAAACCCTACAAATACATAATACCTCGACAATACATACTTATCAGATTCAATCACTTGCTTATAGCCACACTTATTTAAAATGCCAACAGAAACTAAGTTCTTTCTAATTCTAGGTACATATAATACATCCTTTAGATGAAGATATTTCCCAAAACTGAATTTCAACACAACTTCTCCTCGACCAAGATTATCGGCGGTAGATTCGTTTCCCATATGAATAATGGCACCATTAGTAATCAGTTCGAAAGACTTGAACCACTTTTTGTCCTTGCAAACATGTTTGGTTGCACCAGAATCTACCCACCACGCAACTTCATCATCCTGCATGTAAAATGCTTCAGGAATGAGTGTGACATAATTTTCATAAAAAATAAAATCATTGTCAAAATACTGACCTTGAGTTGGTGGACCTTGGTCCTTAGACCCCTGCCCAGAATGGTTTGATACCACTCCCTTCTTGCTCTTTCCGACACGACAGTCACGTTTAAAGTGCCCCGTCTTGCCGCAAATCCAACATGAACCCTTAGGCTTTTTGTTTGATTCCTTGTTGTTGTTGACAAAGGGACGCTTTTTGCCCTTTTTCTTCTTAGTACTTTCACCATCTTCCATCACATTGATAGAAGAAGATACCACTGTTTCTTTATCTTTGGGCTTTCCATTTTCCTGCACCCTTAGAGTTTCCTCTATCCGCAAATGGCTCCCAAGTTGAACAAGAGATAACTCTTCCTTTTTATGCTTAAGCATGTGTTTGAAATCCTTCCAAGTGGATGGAAGCTTGTCGATTATGCTTGACACAGAAATAGATTCATCCATTTCCAATTTGTGTTGTGCGAATTGCCCAAGAATACGAAGCAGTTCATTGTACTGCTCCATCACTGGCCTGGAGTCTGACATCCTGTAATTCATAAAATTACTGACAAGGAACTTCTCACTAGAAGCGTCCTCATCCATGTACTTTGACTCCAAAGAATTCCACAACTCCCTTGCAGATTCAACATGTTGGTATATATCAAACAGTGAATCAGACATACCATTCAAGATGTGACCGCGACAGATGTAGTCATCATTCTCCCACTTGTTTCTCTTGCGTGTCTCCTCCAATGGTTCATCCTCTGCTGGTTCGGTGATCGGAGTAGACAAGACGTACACCACCTTGAGAGTGGTTAGGAGGAAGTGCATCTTTTTCTGCCACCTGCGAAAGTCCACACCTACAAACTTCTCTAACTTCATAAACTTAGAAGTCATGTCACGTACAGAATCCATCATCACAATGACAACAAATTATTCTCAAAGATTGTTGGGTAAAGAAAAAGGGTATTTGTGATGTATCTGGATTTCGATAGAGTCACGTAGGCTCGCTTTCCTTTGAGAATAATTCGACCCTTATAGCCTGGGTTTCACGAATTCCCTCGCAGGATAAAACTATCAAACCTTCTTGCTTCTAAGCCTGAAACAAGAAAATGCATTTGAACATTTTGTTTAAGGACTGTAATTACTGTTCTGTGATTCTGTGATTCTGTGTCATGCACCAAGAGCATGTGTATTTATAGGGAAAACCATCGGTACCAAACCACACCGTATCAGATAGGGATGAACAACTGCAGGTAACCACAGAACCTACCAAGAGGCAACTGCAGTAACTACAGAACAACCAAGTGGCAACTGCAGTAACTACACAGCCAAGAGACAACTGCAGTAACCACAGAACACACCCCGATCCAATCCACAATGGTGAGTTAACTGCATGCATGCATCCAATCCAATCCAAAGGAATAACTGCATGCATACGTACGTACCAAAACAATCATCCAATCATATGACCCCAATCCAAACACATGTTAATTGATATACGTATACATTTCTGCATTAGTATCAATGTAACACTTTATTCCGAATTAATCATACAAACATGATTATTCCAGAATTGTGAGCTCGTGGATGGGTTTATACAAGTGTGCACTCCGCACCACCAACCTTGTTATAACGTCCCGAGCTCACTAATACTCAAATCCAATTATGCTTAAATGATTGTGTTTCATAAAACACCAACAATGACTACCATTTCCATTGAACTACTTACATTTTAACACGACATTAATGCAAGCACTTGAAGCTCAATATTGTCCTGGTTTTGCAGTTCTTTCAGCTGTCTCTGGAATATCAGCGCTCGGACAAGGTTAGCATCTAAAAGTCCTCGGGATTTTGGCCTTCATAGTCATATCATTTGTTATGTCTTAACATAGGTTGTCTATTATCAATTTTCAGGAGAGATTGTGGGGATTTCAATAGCCATTTTGATTGGCCTTTTTGGTGTTCAACGCTTCGGCACTGATAGAGTGGGATTTGCTTTTGCACCGATAGTATGCTTGTGGTTTCTCTTCATCAGTCTTACTGGCATCTACAACTTAGTCACTCATGATATTGCAGTTCTAAAGGCATTCAATCCAATATACATTATTGATTACTTCATAAGAAATGGCATGGAAGGATGGATATCCTTAGGTGGAGTTGTACTGTGCATCACAGGAACTGAGGCCATGTTTGCTGATTTAGGTCATTTTAGTGTCAGGGCTGTTCAGGTACATAAATTTTGCATTATTTAATGAATTACTTATACAATGTTCACTATGCAATCTTTAGCTATTATACTGCCAAAAAATACTATGTCATTTACAAACATTAAAAACGCGACTCTTGCTCTTGAAAAATCTAGTATATATACCCTGAACTAATGTGGTTTAAAATGATCTAACTCAATCAGTTTTTCTAATGCAAACAACTTCATGATTATTTCAAACAAATTGGTACATGTGTGGTAATTAGTTTCTTTTATGGGACAGTGATTTGATTTTCATTTATCAGTAAAACAAGTTATGATTCTGGTTTTTAATGATTCTGTAGATCAGTTTTTCTGTTGTGGTATTCCCATCCCTGCTAGCGGCTTATATAGGACAAGCTGCTTACCTCAGGAAATTTCCTGCTGATATAGGTCATACTTTCTATCGCTCGGTTCCAGGTGTGTGATTTTTCACAATTTATTAACAATGTCAATCACTATTTTCTTACTAATTTAACCATTTCTATCTAATATAACAGATCCTATCTATTGGCCAACATTTGTGATAGCAGTTGCCGCGGCCATTGTCGCTAGTCAAGCTATGATATCCGGAGCTTTTGCCATTATATCTCAATCTCTTGCTCTAGGTTGCTTTCCAAGAGTTAAAGTTGTTCATACTTCTGCCAAATTTGAGGGACAAGTCTATATTCCCGAGGTTAACTACCTCCTCATGATTGCTTGTGTTATAGTCACTTGGGGATTTCAGACCACAGCAAAGATAGGAAATGCTTATGGTAAATGTCATATTTTACTCTTTCAGATTATAAAATGGCAGCATTCATTTCTCATGAATCTATATATTCTTCACAGGAATTGCGGTGGTTGCTGTAATGATCATAACAACTTCTCTAGTCAGCCTGATTATGACCATGGTTTGGAAAGTTCGAATATGGTTGATTCTCGCTTTCTTCCTGGTCTACATGTCAGTAGACCTCATATATTTTTCATCAGTTCTCTACAAATTCAAAGACGGTGGGTACTTACCATTGGCCATCGCGCTATTCTTAATGATAATCATGGCAATTTGGCATTATGCTCACATCCAAAGGTATTGGTTTGAGCTCAACAACAAGGTATCAAGTGAATATGTGATGGATCTTGCCAAAAATCCAGAAATAGAAAGATTGCCTGGGATTGGACTTCTATACTCAGAACTTGTTCAAGGAATTCCACCAATTTTCCCTCATTTTATTTCCAACGTCCCAGCTGTCCACTCAGTCGTTGTGATTGTCTCCATAAAGCACATCCCAATCAGTAAAGTTTCTCTACAAGACAGATTTTTGTTCAGGCATGTTGAGCCCAAGGATTTTCAGGTTTTCCGTTGTGTGGTTAGGTATGGTTACAATGATAGCATAGAGGAGCCAAAAGTTTTTGAGCCACAACTAGTAGAGAATTTGAAGGAATTCATCATGAATCAGTATTTCTTCCTCGATGATGGCCCGTGCGAGCCAATGCAACCACAGTCAGTACTTGATGTAGAGGTGCCTCGAGTATCATTCGCCCATATTCAACCAGATAATCCTTCAAATTCAACTACTTCCATGACTCGGCGTGCTTCAATTGTCATTCCATCTGGTGTAGAAGAAGAGATACAGTTGATTCAAAAGGCGATGAATCAAGGTGTGTTTTATCTATTAGGAGAAGCGGAAGTGTTTGCAAAGAAAGATGCGTCAATCTTCAAGAAATTTGTCATCAACAAAGCTTATGGTTTCCTCCGAAAGAATGTGAGGCAAGGAGAGAAGTGGCTGGCCATTCCGAGAAATAGGCTTCTAAGAGTAGGAATGGTATATGAGGTTTAGTAATACACAAATAAGCTATTTCAATGTGGTTGAATTAGCTCATAATTAAGATTGTGTTGCGGGATACAGAATGCAACTATATACTATGAATATGGTTAATTACTGGTCTTTCTGCTTATTTACGGGGCACTCTTACCTGCTGCTCAAGCTCATATTATTTCTTGTCAGAGAATTTGATGTTTTGCAGTATTATTTGCAGGAGAGCTGACATCTCTAATCATATATGTTATGAATTCTACCAGAACTGCTCGGAACATTATAAGATGTGTACTTTTGCTTTCCTGATTGTACAGAAAAGAACAAAACTAAAATAGTTATTGATCAGTTTCACAGTGTTCTTAACTAATATTTTTACTCTAGCAAGTATGTTTAAATATGCGATAAAGTTTAAACACTAAAAGTAAGAACACAAAAATTGGTTACGCAGTTCGGTGCTCAAACACCTATATCTGCGGGGCCTTTCCCAGTCTGAAAATCATACACTAAATAATCAAGATAGGTTACAAAGTTTCTCAAACAACTAACTATCTAGACTTATCTTTCCGTGTGAATTTGTGAGTTCCCCTCACAGCCGGTCAGCAACTCCCCGTTGCTGTCTTGATCACTTCTCCCGAATTATTAAGACTTCTTGATTTCAGACTCTAGCGATGGCGAAGGTCTATTGAATCTACGTTCAATTTGCTGCTCCAAACTGTAAAACTATTCTGAACTCCAGAATACTTTCACTAAAGATGGATACATTCTGTCGCATCTTCTTTGTCTATTTATAGCTCAATGTTGTGTTGCCTCGTTTATCTTCTCGATCCTTCAATCTCGGCAATGCTGATCTCTCATCCATCTTGTCACAGCTACACTTAGTCTTCTAACCATACTCTACTTCTATAGCTATAAGATAAGAAATATATTCTTTCCTTAATTAATGCTACTTCTAAATAAAATACAACTCAAGAATATCTTCTCTATCTAATTAAATCAGAACCGAATCATTCTTCAAATATCATCTTGATTAGTTCGAATATCTTGTTTGATCGCATCTGAGTTGTACTTCACCTCAAAGACTATTGCTCGGTTTTTGATCTCTTTGAGCAAGTGTTTAAACATGAGAGCATGTTTAAATATAGTCAATTTCTACAAAATAGCCAACAAATTAATGGTGAGTCTTCTGGACTCTTCAAAAACCATATCATAGGTGAATGAAGTCTGTAATGGGGATTTATTTTCAATGTGTTTTTCAATTAATCTACAGAAGTCATGCGTGCCCGTTTGATTGGTGCGATTTCATTGTATTTCTTTCTTCACTTTTTCGAAAATCACAACAATGCAATTTGAGAGCAAGGTTTTAACATTAATAACTACTAAGCTGCACATGCTAGCCCTAGTCGGCGTAGCCCAACTGCCCAAGTGATTATGTAAGGCTCACGATAGTAGTTTGTATTCCATTCGTTCTAGCTTTTATAATTGACTTTTTAGTCTAAAACTAATATTTATTAATATAATTTAACACAGATATAATTAATTACTTAATTAATTAGTATTTTAAAATAATAAACAATAACTTTTTTGAAAGTAAAATATACGAACCCAACATCACCAATCACTTTGATTATAATTTTTCACTCTACTTATATTACCCACTATTATGATTCTCATTCGCATTGTCATTTCCCTAAACCAACCAACCTCCCCCTAAATCATTCATAAACTCGCAACATACAATAAGACTTCGCATTGGAACTCAAATGACATTTTCAAAATATCTAATTAAATTATCAAAATATTATATGATATGGATTGACCACTTAATGAAACATTTCAAACTATACAAATAAATTTAAACATGAGTAATTATAAATTTATTTATGATAAATTGTTTGATGTCATTTTATAGCATTTTACGTAATACAACAGCTCTCAACCAGTATTAGATAAACATTCATATACGGAAAAAGTTGTCATCCCTTTCGCTTAAATCCTAGAAGAGCGCATCCAAAGCTCCATTTTTTGTTGTTTAGAAATTTATACCATAGACATAAATCTATATCACCCCTCTCTCAATTTTCAACCCAAAACTCTTGTTATCGCCATTGAAAATCTTCGATCTCTGAGACTGCAAAACTTATATAGCAGTTGTTACACATGATTTGGAATCTCGCAACGGGTCGCTACCGCCGCCGAGACACCATCAGACGGGTCGCCGTCGAATGGTTTCCACCATCACTGTTGCAATGGAGATCTTAGTGTCCCCACCGTCGATCACACTAGCCGCTGCGAAGATTCCAGCAACGTCTATAAGTAGATCTCCAATTTAATTTCATCAACACCATGGTCGCTTGATCGAATGTTGGGAGCTTCCGCTGCGATCTCTTTCAAGATCCTAGAAGTCGCCACAAGTTTTTCCATCCACAAGCTCTTCGGACAAGGGTTGGGTCGGGTTCGTCGTGCCGTTCGTCATGCCGATCAGGATATTCATCATCAAATCTCCTCGCCACCTAGAGACCTTCGTGGCCATGAATTTTCCAACATGTGGGCTTGCAAGCCTGGGCTCGCGGGCTTGGGGTTGACCAAACACTACTACAAAGAGGTAGATGCAAGACACATATTTAAGGCGTTTAAGCCTGGCGCGTTTTTTTACGCCTTGATTGAAAGTAGCGAGTTCGCTACAATGTCAAGCTAGCAAAAAAAATTACATTCAAGACGGAAAGAAGCAGTTAAAAGGCGGAAATGGGTTTTGACGTTAAAAAAATACTTGACCAAGGCGGAAAAAATGTATCCGCCTTAAATAGAATTGGTTGTTGCGATCTCGTAACCGTTGTAGTATAATAAACGTGTCTGTAACGATTTCGTAGGTTAGCTCGTTAGTCGTAGGTTTGTGCGTTGCGATCTCGTAAGCTTTGCTAAACCCTAATTTTACCAGGCGAGGATATGGGAGATGTCGTAACTGGGACGCTAGTATATTGCGTTTGATGTTACGGTATCGCTTCTGTGCACGTCAAATTTGTCATTGTTCAATGTACAGTGCATGTGAGGGTGATTGAAATGTTACGAGTTCGCTGGCTATTCAAAGGTGTTAGCGACGTATTAGCGACTTCGCAAGAGCGTCTGTATAGGTCACAGATTTAAGCTGAACTGGCCGTTCTAACTCCAAAAACATAAACTTTAAAAGGTTCTAAACAGGTGGGTATTGAAGGGTGATCAATTGAAGTGTTCTCGGAGGTCTCATTGTTCCCGTGTTGGTGTAGGTAAGGTTTAACTTGCGTAATATACTGGCTTGTCTCTTGAATTTGGTTGATTTTATGCATAATTTTTTGTTGCATTTTGGTTTATCTTGGTTGTTTTGTTAATGCAGTGTGTAGTTTATGTGTTGATCATCTAAAGTCAGTGGGTTAGTAGTATTGTGTAGCTGTTTGTCTGATTTGTGAATTATGGACCGCGAAAGAATAATGAAGGAGAATGCTCGATTATCGAAGGAGTACTTAGATTTGGTTGAACATTTCTTAGATGTTGGGTTGCGACATTGTAGACAGAACAGCATAGGAGGGGTTAGATATCCATGCAACAAGTGTAGAAACAACGCCATATTTGAAGATATTGATGTAATGCGTGAACATTTAATTTGTAAAGGTTTTGACAAATCCTACACAGAATGCGTTTGGCATGGGGAAGGCCATTATGGAAGTGACCAGGTGGAGATGGAGGAGGGAAGCGCCGAGGAAATCCTGCAGTATAATGAACAGCTATCAGATATGTGTGACGATGTTGTTATGGAGTTTGTTGGGAAGAAAAGTATGCTGGAGGCAATGTATGACGATAAAAAGACAAGCTTATATGTTGGGGCTAGGCATTCTAGACTGGGAGCAACATTGTTGTTAATGAATCTAAAGGCAAGGCATGGTATTTCTGATAAAGGAATGACGGAATTGCTAGAGTTGGTTAAAGAGTTACTTCCTCAGGACAACTTATGTCTTGACAGGGTTTATGCTGCGCGGAAGATATTGTATCCTATGGGCATGGAGTTTACTAAGATTCACGCATGCCCGAATGATTGTATGTTGTATAGGGGGATTGTTGATTCTTTGAGGGATGATTGCAAGGTATGCGGTGAGTCTAGATGGAAAAAGAAGGAGGGAAAGGTCGAGGTATGTGGAAAAACAGTGACAACATCGACAAAGCAAGGTCCTGCTAAGGTGATGTGGTACATGCCCTTGAAACTGAGATTGACGCGTTTGTATGCCAATCCAGTTGATGCAAAATTGTTAACATGGCATGCCGATAGGGTTCGAGAGGAAGATGATGATATTATATCTCACGCTTCTGATGGTGATCAGTGGAAGAAGATGGATGCTATGTACCCAGAATTTGCTGACGAACCTAGACACGTGCGCTTAGGACTATCTACTGACAGAATGAACCCTTTCGGGAACATGTCCAGCACCCACAGTTCATGGCCAGTGATGCTTGTTATTTATAATCTACCTTCATGGTTGATGATGAAACGAAAGTATGTGCTTTTGAACACTATGATCTCGGGGCCTAAGCAGCCTGGTAATGACATTGATGTATATCTAGCGCCTCTTGTTGAGGAATTGGAATCCTTATTTAAGCATGGGATTCATATTCCTGACGGAAGTCGAGGGGACGCGAAATTCAAACTCAAAGCCATGCTGATGTGGAGCATCAATGATTTCCCTGCGCTGGGTAACCTTGGAGGGTGTTCTGTGAAAGGTCATTTTGCATGTCCAGTATGTGAGAGCAATACCAGCCATTGTCAATTAAAGCACGGTGGTAAGCCTGTGTATCTAGGTCATAGACGATTTCTGCCTAAAAGTCATCCGTGGAGGAGTGCTAAGAAGTGGTTTAACGGTCAGGAAGAGCATGGTGTTGCCCCTGTCCCATTATCAGGTTCTGAAATATTTGCAAAAGTATCGGGTATGGAGAACGTGCTAGGAAAGGGAAAAAAGAAAAGCACTCAAACCACGATTTGGAAGAAATGTTCGATATTTTTCAAACTCGGTTATTGGGAGCACTTGGATGTGCGCCACTGTCTAGATGTCATGCATATAGAAAAGAATGTATGTGAAGCTTTGGTTGGGACGCTCTTGAATACACCGGGAAAGAGTAAGGATGGATTGAAAACTAGAAAGGATTTAGTCAATCTTGGAATACGGACGTCACTTGCTCCCGTGCAAGAAGAAGTAGGTACGACATACTTACCACCTGCTTGTTATTCCTTGTCATCTGAGGAAAATGAGAGTTTTTGTAGGACTTTGAAATCAGTGAAGGTGTCTTCTAAATATGGTTCGAACATTAGCAGTTGTGTATCCACTGCAGAGCTAAAATTGGTGGGAATGAAGTCGCACGATTGCCATGATCTGATGCAGGACTTGAATGTCATTGCTCTGAGAGGTTGCTTGCCTTCTCACGTTGGAGACGCGGTTGCCATGCTTTGTTATTTTTTTAAACAGATATGTCGCAAAAAAGTAAGTCGGCGTAAGTTAGATGAATTGCAGGATATGGTAGTTGAGGTATTGTGCAGGCTAGAGATGTATTTTTCCCCATCCTTTTTTGACATAATGATTCATTTAATAGTTCATTTGGTGCGAGAGGTGAAGCTGTGCGGACCGGTATACTTGAGATGGATGTATCCATTCGAGCGGTACATGAGCATTTTCAAGCATTTTGTTAAGAATCGATTCATCATCATGGTGGCTCAACCTCATCAGGTGTTTTATGTGAAAGATCCAATTGATGCTCGATGGGAGATCGTTGTTGATGGTAAGAAAACATTCATCTTATGGTGACGGCTTGTTCGACGATGACTCCACTGTTTCTACCGACACCATTCCGCCCTCGGTGTACGAAACTCTGGAGGAGGATGATGACATTGTTTGTGCGTCGGTGTGCAGAATGGATCATGAGGAAGGCATGTGGATTAATCCTGCGGGGAAAACTACAAAGAGGAAGGGGAGGCAACCAAAGAAGAAGAAGACTACAAAGAGTAAAAAACAAAAGTAGCTATTTGATAACCATTGTTTTTGAATATTATGCTGTATTTCATGGTTCATGTAGTTAAATTTTGATTTAATTAACTTTAGTACACTAAATCTTCTAATTCTAAAAAATTTGTACACTGCTGTAGACGTGGCGATACCGTAACTAAACAAGCTAGAAACTAATGCATATTAACTTGTTACGTAGCGAGTTCGTAACATTGGCGAACGGTTACGATTTCGCAACAAAAGGCTGAAATTCGCAGATGAGCTTCTGTCTCTTGAGTCTGACAGGTTACGATCTCGCTTGATGTGTATAAATTTGTATAAATTTGATTAACTTGATACTAGCGAACTCGGTAGTAGCTCGCCAGGTAAGTAACTTGATACTGGCGAGCTCGCTAGTATAAAGCCACATACCAAAATTTTAATTTTAACTCCTTAGTAAAGTGGTGTTATATTTTGAAAATTTAGCCACACTAAATAAATAATGGAAGTTTAAATAATCAAATATACATAATAAAATAGATAACATTCAAATTCAAATATTCTTTGCAATGTTGTTTGAGAAACTGACAAAAACAAATTGAAAATGAAATTGTTTGGATTTGAGTACAACTACTAGCCAACATGAACGAATGCAAATCTAATCATCATTGCTAGGAGGTGGTGTCTGTGATGGTGCTGGTGGAACCCCCTTCGATTTTTTCCTCGCACTAGCTCTTTCAACGCCACGTATCACCTTCTCCGTGACCAATTTGCGTGATTGATTTTGGCCATCTTATCCCTGAAAAGGTCGACCGTGTCTTCTACACCCTTGTAGTATGCCTCTGAGGATACACCTGTTCATGTAAGTGAAACAAAAAAAAGGTGAGTATAGCAAATAAATTGTATAAAACAGAAATTAAACTGTAGGGGTTTAGTGTGGCTAACCTTCGACGTTCTCTCTGACTTCTTCAGGATTAAACTGTAGCGGTTTCTTGGGTCCATCCGCTACTTTCTGCCACACACCATCAATCAGCTCAAACTTACCTTTCCTCTCAAAATATGACATCGTATAGAAGCAACACTCCTGGGCTATTGGAGATAATTTTATCTTGGGATTTTGTGAGGTAAGAAACATGGTTATGAAATTACCGTAAGGGAGCTTCTTGACTGTCCTATTATTTTCGACCACACTTTGTCTCATGTGCTCGAAAATGACATGGCCCGGGTTCAACTCTATCTCCTCCATGACGCAGTAAAATATGCTCACAGTAGTATAGTTCATCTCGGTGATCCAACCACCCTTAGGCACGACACTCCTAGCGACCATCTCATAAACATTCCTCTCCTCACCACTAAGTTTATCCAACTTATAAGATCTAGGCACCCCTAAATCATCAGCATCTCTATCAAAGTACTTCTTAGCATACTCTACAACTTGGGCTCGATCCAAAACCCCACACTCAGGCCATTGTTCTCTAATGTAAAACCCCGGAGGGGGTTGGTTGCTATAGTCATCGTTAACAGCATAGGACACGTTCAATGCCTTGTTAAAAAACTCCTCCCCAATCTCGTAGTCCTTCTTATTAACCCTAGTGAACCACCTACCTGTCTCCTTTTGTTCCTCAATCAACTGGTGAAAATTAGCATAGAATTGGCACGTCTCATCCTTATGTGCCGGATAATTCAAACCTAACAAGTCACCCAACTCATGAAATTGAAATTTCTTTAACACATTCCCCAAACCTAGTTCTTCTATCTGATTAAAATCAACAACATAACAATCTAACAATTGACTATGCTGCATGTAATTAGAATAGGCCTGGGATGCATCAAAACTTATAAATTTTTGCTTATCGTATTTGGTTGAACTTGTCCCCGCCGTCGCCCGTGGCTGAGATCCTGAAGTCTGACCTTCATCACATCGGGCACCCTGCACTAACGGATTGGGTGCCAAATTCTTTGTCCTTGCCATTACTCTTGTCGGATGGGTATGTGAGATTTTGGTTGGTTTTTTTTTCTAAACTCTGAGACGTTTGATCGATGTTTGAAATCAGAAGATCCCCAAATTTGATATTTATAGATTACTGTCTTGCGATATCGTAACTGGCAAGACAACTTATATTCAAGTTGGTTGCGATATCGTAAGTTTCCACGCACAAAAGTAAACGACGCCGTGTAACATGCTGCTAGGGTTTAATTCTCAGCAGTAATACTAGCGATATCGTAACTAATTAAATTCATATTAAATTAATTCTCAGCAGTACTACTAGCGAACTCGCAACTAATTTTATTCATATTAACCTAGCGAGGTCGCTACTATTCCAGTCATAAGTTTTGTTGTTCTATGTGATCAATCTTTGTTGTAACGAATTCACAAGGGTAGACAAACTACTATGCGAGGTCGCTACAGATTCTCTACCTAGGCTCTGTTGACTGAATACGACATGTCGCGATATCGTTAGGACCTCGTAAACATGCGCTAGTTAGTTCCGATTTCGCTTGTTGTTCTGTTACTAATAAATCATCATTAAACGTGGCAGTGACGAGATCGCTATGACCACGCACTATACAAAAAGTAAATGATTTTGCTGATACGTTATGGGCTCTTTGGATGAAAAAATAAAATGAAAGGGACAAGATATCAAAACAAGAATAGCTATTCAGTAATTAAATGTGCCAAAATGGAAAACACAAGTTCATTAGAATCGAAACAAACTGGTGATACAAAAATACATAGTGAAGAACAAACAACTAATACTAGTAGATCGTTCGTTCACCGAGGACATGAAGCAGTTCCTGATCGCAAGTGCATGCATCACAGGTGATGTCCGCCGGATCAAGGGGTGCCCAGGGATCGTACCTCACCCATTTATTGAGGCCAGCATGAGGATTGCAGCAGATCGGCCTAGGCCTAACTGCTGCTTCTGAGAAGTACCTGAGGTAGTGTCTCCAACCCCAAGCGTATCTCAGACCTCTTTTGACGCGTTCCCGAGCTAGACAGAGGCCCTTCTTGTCGGTTCTCTTCATGGTTATGATCACATTCATGCTCTTTGAATGTCACCTTCGTAAATTGCAAAAACAGCCAACACATAGGTCGACGGTGTGTGACCTATTGCAGAAGTTTCGGTGAGCCACTGTCGAGTCCACTCGGTCGCTCTTCCGCTCACGTAGCGACGAAGAACCCAGTCGAACATAACACGAATCATTACCAGATTTATCATGTCATCTGGGAGGGCGTTGAATAGAGACACATCCATGGGAAGCAGAAGGCAAAGAATATGAGAAGGCGGAAGGGAATGTTGGGAATGAAGGCTCTAATGAGGTTCTAAATGGAGAAGGAATTGATATTTAAAGGGCTGAGGTGCTCCATTATTCAAAAATATGTCAGAGTTCCTAGACAAAAATCTGTCATTATGGTATTAATGGAAGGAAAATGTAAAGGCATTCTCACCTTTCCATGGACACCCCATGCAAACCCCCAAAATAAATTAATTACTGATGGAATTTAAAAGGTTTTTACTGATGTCATAGGTCAGACAAGCCCAATACTTATACTATCACTACTATTACAGCCCAATATACTACCAAAAGCCCTTATCTCGTTGCGATATCGCTAGAGAATCGCCAACTAGGCTCTGTTGACTGAATACGACATGTTGCGATATCGTTAGGACCACGTAACATATAAGCGAGTATGTGACGAGTTCGCTTGTGCTGATGCTACTAATAAACTTGACACTGACGATATCGCTAGGAACACGCACTATACCAACAGTAAATGATTTTGCAGAAAAAGTAACTCTTACGATGAAGCTAGTGATTTAGCTAGCGATTTTGCTGGAAAAAAAACTGTTACGATGAAAAAGTAAAATGTAAGGGAGAAGGTATCAAAACAAGAAAAGCTATTCAATAATTAAATGTGCCAAAATGGCAGACAAAAACTTATTACAATCCTAACAAATTTTAGATAAAAAACAACAGAATAAAATAAGAAAGAAACTACAACATTTCAACTCAAGAAGAACCGAGGACGTGAAGCACTTCCTGCTCGCAAATGCATGCATCACATTCGATGTCCACTGGATTAACCCTCGTGTAGCGACGGTACCTAAAGCCGCGATTGAGGTGAGCATGTTCCTGGCAGCATCTAGGCCTAGGCACTACTACATCGAGGTACCCAAAGTGGTGCGCATTGCCCCAGGCGTAAGCCAATTCGGCTATGACGCGTACCCGAACTTCCTTGAGGCCTTTCTTGTCGGTTCTCTTCATGGTGGTGATGACATCCATGCCTCTCTGAGCATCACCTTCGCAGATTGCAAATATAGCCAAGGCATAGGCCGACTCTCTGTGACCTATTGCAGAAGTCTCGGTGAGCCACTGTCGAGCCCAATCGGTCGCTCTTCCGCTCACGTAGCGACGAAGAACGTGTTTGAACATAACACGAATCATTATGAGATGAAACATGTCATCTGGGAGGGCGCTGAAAAATGACAAATCCATGGGAAGAAGAAGGCAAAGAATAGGAGAAGGGAGAAGGGAATATGGAAATGAAGGCTCTGATGGGGCTCTAAAGGGAGAAGGGGCTGATATTTATAGGGGTGAGGTTCTACATTTGTCAAAAAAATGTGAGAGTTCCGAGACTAAAATTAGTAATTGCTGTATTAAAAGAAGAAAAATGTAAAGGCATTCACACCTTTTCATTGACCACATTCACACCCCCAAACAAATTAATTACTGATGGAATTTCAAAGGTTTTTACTGATGGGTTCCTAGACTGTAGCGATATCGCTACTCTCCAAGCCTAACAATTGTTTGTCAGGTGTGTCAAGCTTTGTTGTTACGAGCTCGCTAGAGAAACTCAAGCTAGGCTATGTTGACTGAATACGGCTTGTTGCGAGGTCGCTACTATAAGTCACACGGGTAGCGAGTTCGCTAGTGAGGCGCCCACTTGGCTCTGTTGACTGAATACGACTTGTTGCGAGGTCGTTACTATCAGTTACACAGGTAGCGAGTTCGCTAGTGAGGCGCCAACTTGGCTCTGTTGACTGAGTACGACACGTAGCGAGCTCGCAAGTTACACGTAAATGGGAGCGAGGACCAAGCGACGTCGCGAGGAGCACGCACTATACCAAAAGTACTTGATTTTGCTGAATTGAAGTAACAACAACTCTATAAAAAATTGAACAGTCTACAACTACAAATTGTAAAATTTATTGACCACATTCTTGTAACCAAAACGGCATCTTTGGTGACGCGTACACAAGTGATCATAATCCAAAAACTAGTTAATATTCAAAAAAGTAAACGTTTAAACCAAACTAAACTACGAAATCACAGGCCGGCTACTAAAATATCATGCAAGTCATCAATACACATCTTGTCGCTGCCTTCGGCCTTCTCCCCTGAACTGCCTTCATCGTTTTGCTTGTCTTGCTCGTTCTGGCCTGCTGGTTGAGCTTCAGTCTCGATGCAGGTGTTCTCTTCTTTGCCTTGTCCCGGTTCAACATCCTCGTCGGGTTCTCCGATCAGCCTCTCTTTCCTAATCATCTCATACCTCGCCGGCTCATCTTCTGCATCAGAGTCGCTGTCATGATGATCACCATCATCACCATCATCAATTTCCGCATCTGCATCCCTTACATGATCAGCAACAAGCTTCCCATCGGATGGCTCCTTCTCGCTGGCTGTAGGCAAATCTTGGCTAGGACCCGCGGTGTCTTTTTGCTTGGGAAATGTGGTGCGGAAATCAGGTATCTCTTCCTCATCGCTCATATCGCACTCCACTACCCCGCTGGATATCAGTTCGCCGAGTCGTTCGTTGTTAGCACATGCCATTTTCTGGGCCATTTCAATCTCATTCAATAACTGGCCCATAGACACCACAAGCCTACCACGGGCATCAAAAAAAGCATCTACACAAACACATCAAGGTTGATAAGAACAAAAACATAACAAATGAAACAACTTGAACCAACTACAGTTAATAACAAGCTAGAATCATACATGATACTCCCAGCCTACCCGTTGCCGTTCTGGCTGCCTCTTCTGCTTCTTTCTTTCTCGCGTACTTCCCATCAGCCTTCAACTCTAACCTCTTATGCTTGAGCCACTCCTTGTCGTATTTTCCGAGCAGCATGGGACGGCCTCTTGGAAAAATACCTGCTTTCCTGATCAGAGCTACAATCAAATTGCCATACGGAAGCGCGGCGTTCTTGTGTCTGGCCATGTTCATCATTTGAGTCAGAATTGTGAAGCCGGGGTTGATTGGAAGCTTCTCCATGATATAGTAGAACACCATGAGACTGCAAACTGTGGGCTCACATGCATGCCCTAGGGACGGGACCACATTACCGCAGATTAGCTCAAAAACTAATCTCTGCTCCTCGGTAAGCCTGTGGATCGGGTAATTCCTAGTTGTACCCGGCCTATCAGAAGTCCTTTTAAACCACTTCTGACCCATCTCACCGGCCTTCAACGGTTGCTTGGGGCTAACAGAAGGAAACTTCTGCTCGTAATGTACCTCGTACGGACCATCCTTTTTGGTAGGCCTCAGGTCGTTACGAGACAGATAAGGACATTTCAGAACTTCATTGATGCTAAACTTATCGACCGTAAACTTAACACCCCGCACCATTGTAGTTATTTCCTCCACCCCTTCCTCTAAACCTAGGTTCGCATAAAATTGGAGAACCTCTTCATGGTAAACAGGCTTAGGCAACATAAGCAACTTATCTAGATGTTGTGCCCTAAAATGGTCTAGCACGTAATCTAGTTGCAGCGAAGGCACCACACTACTATCAAACACATTATTATTTACAAGTTTCCGAGAGGAACAACGCTCATACCTAGCTATGGCGGCGTCGTTGAAGAACTCAGGAGTGTCCTCCTCCTCACTGGAACTGCTGGGCCCTTCCCCACCATCATTTCCGGCAGCAGCGGCGGCGGCGGCAGGGACGACTGGAACTTGCGGGGCGACTAGAACCTCTGCCTGAACCGCAGGCTCCTCAGTCCGAGGCCGTTTATTTCCCACCGCCGGACCACGTCCCCTTCCACTGTCTGAGCCTCTACCACCGCGTCCCCGCACCTCTGGAACTTGCGGGGTGACTGGAACCTCTGCCTGAACTGCAGGCTCCTCAGTCTGAGGCCGTTTATTTCCCACCGCCGGACCACGTCCCCCTCCATTGTCTGAGCCTCTACCACCGCGTCCCCGCACCGCTCCTCTGGTCTTTGGCCGCATTTTGTCGGAGAAGGTACAGCGTCGTCGCCGGTTTTTAATTTCAGTAGGGTTTTCAGTTTGGGGCTAATTAATTTTAGCCTTTATTTATAGTACTGTTACTTGCGATATCGCTAGTGGATACGCTTCTACATGTTGCGAGCTCGCTAGCATACACGCATCTGTATGTTGCGAAGTCGTTAATATCTCGCTCAAGCCTGAGTTTCTAGTAGCAAGTCTTAAAAAGCCTCGCCAGGCAAGCGTTCGAGTAGCGAACTCGCTAAAGAAGAATCATTCTAATTAGTAGCGAGGTCGTAACCCAAAAAGCCTTTTTTTATTTGAACTACTAACTAGCGCTATCGCAACTCCTTCATACTGGTTTTCTGGGTTATGTGGGTTTGTGGGTTTGCGGGTTTGTGGGTTTAGGGTTTAACTGTGGTAACGTGTATACTAGCGATTTCGCTACTACACAAGCTAATTAGATTGTAACTAAAAATTAAAACTTTTTAATTTTTAATTAGCAATTTTCACATTCTAACATATATATATTTTATATAGATGCAGTATAATACTCTATTTGTTAAATATCCATCAAGATATTAACTCAGCCTACTCAGGTAGAGTACATATTTGTACATAAGCAGTATGACATAACTCTATGTAAAACATCAATAATTCGGTTTAAATTTTTAAACGCACTATCATATTCTTAAATATGTACATTTTTTATATAAACAGTATAACACTCAATTTGGAAAATATCGAAAATCACATTATGTCAAGCAGAGTACATCTTAGTACATCAGCATATAATGTTATTAAGCGATGCTCGGTAGTATGATGAGTGATGACAGTTGGTGAGTGAACGTGTGCATGATACTTTGTTTAATTCAAGAATCGTGCTTTTAATCACATAAATGAGTTGTAATAAACTAAGTATCTCTAATGAAATGCACGTGAATTGCGCATATATATATATATATATATATATATATGTGTGTGTGTGTGTAGTTCATGTGTGAAACTCTACTATGCTGTTGTCTCTAAAGGTAAGCGATGGATAGCGTTTTCAAGCGTACACATGATGTGTAGAGTTTCTTATTGTCTTACAATTAAAGACTAGGTTTCTTAAAACTCTTTCAAATTGTGTAATTGCAGATTAAGTGACCAAATCCCTATCCCGTTATACATGAGCATACGACGGAACAAATGAAAATTATTCTTAAAATAGAATGATTAGTGTCTTATACCATCATTTCGTTTAAATCGTTTAAATCGTGATTTAAAAATGTATGAGTGCATTTAAAAAAAAAATCTTAAGTAGGGTTCTAGCGAGCATCTTAGTAACATACTTTATGCCAGCGTTTCAGTTACAATGTCGCTAGAAGGATAAAGTAGACCATAAAAGGCAATCACATGAGCACGTAACGACTTCGTAAATAGCCACGTCAGGTGTAACGAGAGAGTTCCGATTTCGCAACAAGGTAAGCTAGAATAAAGTAAACACGTTATAGAACAGAAAAACACTACACTTTTGGCATCTTATCCATCACTTCTTACGGGTTTCATCTCCAAAAGTTCAAACTATTGCACATCTTCTCAAATCTCCTCAACTTTCTTCACATCAAATCTCCATTACCCATCCTATACATGTTGGACACATCAATTGTGTCAAAACAAAGTGGAACTAGCCACTAATTGCATGCAAAAGATTGGTAAGTTTTGCAATAAATTCTCAACCACATTTTTGCCTATAGTTTTTGCAATTAATGTCAATATTTATTTGTTCTTGTTCAATTTGATAACATCTTTTGTTATGGGTAGGAGAGGGACAAACAAGGTAGACCATCCCCAACCAAAATAATCAATTCTACCGACACAACTTTGTCATATACCAAACGTACGATTTTTTTCATTCTTATTTGCTAAAAATTTGATTTTCTTGTACATAGTGCCTCCATTTATCATGTTATTACTAAATATCATGTCAGAAGCATGTCCTGAACGAAATCAAGATTTTCTTTTAAAATTCTCCATAGCTTGCTTAGCCCTAAATTTTAGGATTATGAAATATAATGTTTTTACTACAAAGTACAACTTTGATTTATTAGTATTGTGTTAGTCATTAACTAATTTCAATATACAAAGGAAAGTTTAATGGAGAGCCCTTCAAGTTCCGTTAACTCCGACTCAAGTGGGGGGGGGGGGAATGTTGTTGGCGGTTCAAGTGAGGTTAGAAGACAACGAGAAGTGACTCGCGCATCGAAAGAAGCTCAACTCTTCACACATTGTCGCGAATTAGAGATTAGGATCGATAACAAAATACTAACACATGTCAAGTTTAATGACATTGGTGTTGCTATTTCACCCGACGATGATGCCGCGCGATGGTCGAGTTGGTGTGCTAAGACGGGTAGGATACGCACACCATTAGACACAACGGATTGGAGGCTACTAAGCATCGACATCAAAAAGGATATATGGAAGGAATGCAAGGTTAGTGTGGTACTTGTTATTTTTAATTTCAATTGAAAATTGTGAGTGTGACTATTTTTATGATCACATTTGTAGCGCCCCTTTATTATCGAGGAAACATCCTATGATCAAGTAAAGAAGAAGGCTCTTCAAATCGCATCAACAGCTCATCGAGAACACAAATATACCCTTGCCAAGGATTATATCAAACCGAAGGGCACGAGGTTTGGGCAAGATCCAAGTACGCGTTACAATCACATTGTAACCCTTACTTGGAAGGCATTCAAGAAACGATGGTTAGAAAATGACGCAAAGGTTAGTTTACTTACTACATCTTGCAATAATAGTGTCATGCGATGAGCCAAATATTTTTGTTTCGGTTAGTGCTTTATTCCTAAAATAACATAGAATTTTTAAAAGGGTTTGGGGGATAGGAAGCGCAAAGCCACTGCTGATAATGTTATGCCTTACACCGGGGGTAGGGCGGGGTACTTGGGTGTGGGGAAGAAAACCTCAAAAAACAAACATGAAACCGAGGTGAAAGAGCTTGTGGATGGGGGCATGGACGCGGAAGAGGCGAACAAGCTAGTCATTGCCGAAGACCCTACAACATATAGTAGACAACAATTATTCGTCTTGGGTAGAATTAAAAAAGACGGGACTTTCTCAAGTGATGAGGCAAAAAGGGTGGCTAATCGAGTGGTACGCTTTACCTACTATGCCATACCATGTTCCATTTTAGTATCTACAATCACACCATCAAACACAACAATTGATTACGATAATAACTTTTCATTTACTATACTACCTTTTTAGGACGAGGTCGAGCGTGAAGTTGAAGAAGGCTTGTTCATCCATGTCGGTAAACACGATGTGCTACGTAGGGCACTTGGGAAGGCCGAGCATCCGGGAAGAGCTAAGGGAATTGGTGGTTATGTTACTCAAATAGAGGCGTTTGGTATCAAACGTAGTAGCAAAGACCCTAAACCATCCAAACTCCAAATAGCATTGAACCAAGCCAAAAAATCCGACCAAGAGGTCAAGAAATTGAAAACAATGTTGGCCAATATATGTTCTTTTATAAAGTATCCTCTTCCATCCGATTTTTGTGACACCGATCCAATCAATGGACCCTCGTCTAGAGGTTCACATCCTTCCCCACCACAACATGAGGTTGACCAACCTATTTTTGACCAACCTATTTTTGACCAACCTATTGTTGAACCCAACAAGGAATATGCACACCTTCGGCCCCTATCAAGGAGCAAGTTCACATACAACCATCCGATCCCAAACCAAAGGTACGTTTAATTACTTGCACCTCAATCGAATGAATAATTCTACACAACTCATGATTATTGATATTTTTTAAATATACTCATCCTACATATGTCTAATTCGACCTAATTAAACATGCCTTATTTGTATATTAGAACTCCCCTTCTTGCAAGTTGTACGCTGAATGTGGGATGAATTCTCAACCCCGCCACGTTGCAATGGGAAATTCATATCATGACATGGCACTACATCATGAAGCCAAAGTACCTATTGGTTTCGTTAGGGTCTCTATACTACATGTGTTAGTCGAGGATGCGTTGGTACCGGTCGCGGATCAAGAGTTCACGACAGTGGGTAAAGGTTTGGGCCGTTTTTTTGTGTAGCCCAAATGGTTGGTCGTTGATGTGAATTCTAATTCTATCCCAATTAATAAAAACACACCTTCACCCGTCGTAGACCCGCTAGATTTTCCGGTAGCTAAGAAACCGATGTCGGTGGGAGAAGTTGGATTCATAAAATCACTCCCGGGATTCCTTCGCACGTTTTATGATCTGGTGGGCCACCATAGTCGGGATTCTGTTTACTATTTCTACTCCAATAAACAGGTGTTCGGCGAAGCGAGGGAATTAGTCGTTCCATGGGAAGACTTTGCCCTTTTCTGGCACTATAAAACCCTTCCCGAAACAATCCTTATACTACATCAAATGTAAGCTACTTGATCTCATCTCTTCTATCGTATTGCAAGTTGCGAATTTTCATGTACTTGTGCACTATTATACGTTCATATCCCATCTATTGTTTATTTAGGTACATGCAATGCCTTGCTCTAACTGCAAAGACTTTCATTGGGTTTTGCACCCAATATGCTTGCAAGAAATGAATGAAAGTAATCAATCACGACTTGCTTATCTCTCTAAGATCCTTAGTGACAAGACCAAGACAATTTACATAGGCCCATATCTAGAGGGGTTAGTTTTCTTTGTTACAATTGGATATTTGCACTTCATTAACATTATAATCTTCGAGACGGGTTCTTACATTTTCATTTCTTGAAATATGTAGCGGCCATTGGAGTCTTGTAGCTATGATACCATCGTTGAAGCGAGTGTATTGGATGGACCCGCTACACTTTAGTCCATCTACAAAATTTGCAGATTTATTAGAGGTTGTTATGCATAGTGCACATGACGACACATTACTTTCCTTCAACCTTATACAGATTCAGGTGACAGTATAAATCCAATGCTCATTTATTTCCACTATGATTTCATTTCAAATCATTTGTTATACTTCTTCACTTTCAGCACCGAAAGCAATTGTCAAATTGGGAGTGCGGTTACTATATGATGTTGTACGCAAGCGAGTGTGTACCTGGCCTAACTCAAGATAATTTGGAATTACATCACGTAAGCATTCTTATAACCTACTTATTGTACCTATTACTATCTACGTTGCATTCAATAGTATTAAAAAAACATTTCATATTCTTAGATTATCGAGGAAAATCATGCACCGTACACAAAGAAGGAGTTGGAGGATGGTAGAGATGCATTGGCTAGACACTTGGTCCTTATTAGATCTCGGTACATCTCTAGGCCTCACATTCCCAATAAAAGCTAGTTCTTTTTTTGTCAAATGGATGCATATACTTTTGAGTTCCATTACTTCCATTAGTTTATAAAGTGTGGCTTGATAGTGTTTCATGTTCATGTTTTGTGCTTAGATACCATGCATCTTGCAATTGACAGCTTCGACAATTAAAATGAAACACAATTTTAGTGGAAATGAGTGGAAATGGCTCAAATCCTATAATTTTGTGACACTTACGAATTCCCTGCGAGATCGTTACTTCTCTCGCCCGTAACATTAAAATAGTTGCGATCATCTTGTACTATCGCTACTTCAATCGCCCAAATTATATTTCTGAGCTTAGTTTTTGCTCACTCGCTACCCAATCGCTCGTTCTTCTCTGCCTCTCCAATCTGATCTCTGTCGAGGTCGTAACAATACATGCCAAAACCAGGCGAATGTCTAGCTTACTCGTAACGTCATTTTTTTTTCTCGCTCACCCGGTGCTAAAACGTCGTCGTTTAATGGTTCTGAGCTTAGTTTTTGCGCCCTCGCTACCCAATCGCTCGTTCTTCTCTGCCTCTCCAATCTGATCTCTGTCGAGCTCGTAACCATACACGCCAAAGCCAGGTGAATGTCTAGCTTACTCGTAACGTCATTTTTTTTTCTCGCTCACCCAGTGCTAAAACGACGTCGTTTAATATTAGTGATATCAGTAGCGAATTCGTTACTATACACATAAGAGATTTTCTTACGATATCGTTAACTCTCTCGAACCAACAAATTTTAATATATTTTTATAATATCATTTTTACAATTTTTATATTTTTACAATTTTTATGAAATACAAATGTTCGGTTGCGACCTCGCTACGGTGCTACTAGCGAGTAGCTAGTGGCTGTCATAACCTGGCTCGTTTTGATTAACCAGAAATGTTTAATTTGGCTTGTAACGAGTTCGCTACTTATGACCGAGCGATTCGCCTCTATTTGTCGTAACCAGTCTCGTCAGCAGATAAATATATGACAAACTAGGTTCTCTTACGAGATCGTAACTACTATTAGCGATCCGCACGGTAGAAGTCGTAACCAGTCTCGTACACATTCATAACAGTCTAGGATTTTCAATGTAGCGAACTCGTTAGTATTTCATCTGGCGATTCGTAAGCTTCTGTCGTAACATAACAATCAACCATTTGTTTGGGACTAGCGTTTGCTAGTTACGGTACCGCAACGAGCCAATTCATATCATAAAGACTTTCACGCTAACGAGTTCGTAAGCTTTTAGCAAGGCGTATAAGCCTTCATCCAAGGCGGAAACAAACGCCTTAAACCCAAAAACATCTAAGCCGGAAGAGGAACCACCTTAGATGATTTTTCTCATTCAAGTCACAACCAGAGAAGGCATTTGTTTTCTGCCTTAACACATGAAGGATGAACTGCCTTAATTGGCTTGATATTCTAGTAGTGAAAAAGTCAAGGAATCGGTCCAGCTAGATAGTGAATCACCTTATTGGTATTTCATTGTCGAATAGAGTTTTGTTCTTTTTTCTTTTTATTATTTTTTGCTAAAAATTGGGTTTGTGCTAAATTTAGGTTTGATTAAATATTATTCTGGAGTTTTATATGCCAACACTAGTTTTCCTGCAATTATTGGATTAAACTTAAACTGTGTTTGCCTTCAAATATGATCTTAGTGGTATGTTAGTATAGGAGAAATCCGAGTTAGAGTGGTACACTGACTTAATTCTGGCAATTTTATACTGGCCCGCGCCTGTGCGACAAGGAGAAATTCGAGTTAGATTGGTTTAAATACTTACTTGTGGCAGGTTCGTACATTATATTTGTAGACCGAGCAAGCTAGTTAATCTTTTCTTACCTGTGAAAATACCTTGGAAAATATCTTATTGCCTCCGAGGGGAGAAGCAAAGAACGTCTAATGAGATTGACTGGTGATGGATGTCTGGAACCCGCGTTTGACCTCGAACCTTGCTCACAAACTGATCTGCAAGACAAAGTCCGGGGTGGCCCGGGGGTAGACACTCCGATACTTAAATCAGTGACAGCTTTATAAAGTTTGTAAGTGTAAGGCGCAGTGTGTGTAAGATAATGGATAGAGAAATCTACCAAACTTGTATTTAGGGTTAAAAGCATAGGTACCCCCAAGTTCTTAAGAAAGTGTCAATGTATCCCCGAGTAATTCAAAAGTGCTGATGTACCCCTATTATTACATTGAATAAAGAAGTCTACCCCTAAAGCCAATTTTCCAACAACATTTTTGAACTAAAAGACAAATTTACCCTCACTTGTTGGGCTATTTTTCCCTGACCCAAATGCCCATGGGCACAAAAAAAATTCAAGAAATCAATATCACTGAAAATTCATAATATTATCGAAAAAAATTAACCTTTATATCCAAAAACTCGAGAAATTAAAAACATTGGTGAACTTACCATAATCTCGCCAACTCTATTCTCTCCTTTGGTAATTTGAGCTAGTCACGCTAATTATAACTGGGTGTGGCGGTTTCGGTCCCCCGGCTTACACTAATTTCTGGGCACGGTGGTTTTGGTCCCATCGGCTTCAAACGCGTTCATCCGATGAAGTAACGGTGACTGGTAGTATGGGTTTGGATTGCCTTGTTTAATTGGTAAACTAAAAGGGAAACGGGAATTAGATGAATAATTAGGTAGGTGGGGATTATTCATTGATTTGGTTGGGGCATTTTCATCCTAAATTTTTTCTTTTTTACCATTAATAGTGAGGGTATTCTTGACATTTTACATTTGGCAAAAGAAAATTATGCCCAAATTATACATTTGAGGGTATAGTGGCACTTTTAAAAAACATAGGGGTACATTGGCACTTAGTTAAACACTTGGGGGTACAACAACACTTTTTTCTTGTATTTATAGAGTTCCAGTTCGTAGATTAGCAGAGTTTATAATTAGAGTAAGACAACTCTTATGGTGATAATAGTTGTATTCCCATAATTAGAGGAAGTGTATTCCTTGTAGGCAATTGAGAAAATATGTGTTCCTTATAAACATTTGGACCGATGGTCCTATAAGTCAATCTCTCGCGTATCTCGAGCCCCTGACCCTTCTCGTGCATTGGTCTGAGTCTGAACGAAACTCTAGAGTGTGAATCATGGACTTATCAACTTGGAAGTGATCACAGACTAATATTTGATTAGTTATCTTGTGTCGTGAACTTCAATAATTCTTTGATGGAATAAAAGCGATCTGGTAAATCTCTTACTGCCTGGGAGGGGAGATGCAATTACATTTAATGAGATGACCCCGAGAGTGATTGCAAAATTAGAGCGTTAGAGACCAATATTTATTAGATGTATTAACCCATTAGTGGTTATTACCTTTGATATCACCTTCTATTTATTATAATCCGATTATTAAGTAAAATCCGCTTTTTGATATAGAGGAATGCATTCTAATGTTATATAGATATAAAATTTCCTATAATCTTATAAATTGTCTCTTACTAAGGAGTATTGAGCTGTTGAAGATTGTCTCAGATTTCAATTAGTGCTGAACTTGGAAATAATATATATTTCTGAGTTGGTAATTAGATAAACTTGGTAACCCGATATTGTCTATTTAGGATAGATTATTGTCTATTTAGAATAGAATATCATTTATTGTTAAAAATAGTCAGGGTTTGTTTATCTGTCAAACACAAGAAACAAGATACAGAGCACAATGTAGTCATACGGGAATTGTGTGGCTAGGGTTTAGGGTGTTTTCTGGTGAGTGTTCTTGGGAGAGAAGATAATTAGTGTAGAGAGTTATTGAGATGAGTGGGTTTACTCTGTACTAGTCTCTAGAATTATACTAGTGGATTCTCTGGTGGATGTAGACCGGATTTGGTCGAACCACGTTAAATTCGTGTTTTATGCTTGTTTATTTATCGTTACTGTCAAGTGTTCGTTGATCCTGTTCCGCTGCGGTAGTACTAATTCCTGACGATTGGAATTGGTGCTGGAGAAAGAGGATTAATTCCCAACATGAGCTTCCAGCTATATGCTTTTGGTTATATTCACTTGGGAGGTACCATGAATAATCCTCTCTTAATTAAAAAAACATTCATAGTCAAATAAATAGACAAAACAATTAGTCAAAATATAGTTAATGCAATTAGCCAACTATAACTAACAGCCCATACAGTCAACCAATAATGAACTGCTAACATTAGTTCTAGATCAGGATCATGTAAATTTCGTTCAATCCAAAAACAGCATTTCTTCAATCTGGATTACAAATTACAATAATCTGTTTTTTTGAGAAAAAGGATTTGGCCAATCGAACTAATCGGTAATTATATATACATACCCCTTACCAGCTTACCTCTTAGTTCTCAGCCTAACGAACTAAAAGTTTTTTCCCTTAATAGATCAGATTGAAATGGCATTCACTCACAAAATCAGCAGCAACAAATTAACCTTCATCATCGTGTTTGTCGCATTCATGTCCACATTAAAAGCAGATGTAGACCTGGTGGAGGTTGTTTGCGACCGTAAAATCCGTCCAAATAACTTCGACGCCGAGTACTGCAAAAAGGCCCTTCGCTCAGACCCTAACTGGGGAATTGCAGACATAGCGGACCTGGCACTGATCGGGATCGGTTTAGCTCAAAAGCATACGACTGCCGCGATTGACCTATTGGAGAATCTGAAGCTCGGCGCTAAGTCACCGGAGGTTCTAGGGATGTACAATTCTTGCCTGAGGAATTACGAGACTGCGAAAAACGAGCTCTTGAACAGTATCCCTGATTTCAATCAAAAGAATTATATCAAAACTGATCAGCGCGCTCAGGCTGCCAATGACGCGTCTAATGTCTGCGATGACAATTTTGTAAGGATTCCGGAGCCTCTCCTCCTTAACACCGTCGCCAGTGAATTGCGCACGTTATGCTCTACCATCAGCTACGTAGCCCAGAAGTTGCAGGAGAGTGAATATCAACGAATTTCGAATTAAGATTATGGAGATCCAATATCCATGTGTTGCTTCTTCATGATTCATCTCAGATTATGAAAATAATCATATTTACTTGGCTTCTCCATTGATTTATTGCTTTTATTTTTTTATCTGAAATCCTCGATCCCCAGTCTACACCATCCGGATATATAAAATTAAGAGGATCAGGGAGAAATGATACATCGATAACACACATCTGTTTAAGAGTTATATATTAAACAATATAACGTAATATCATTTATTAATGTCATCAAAATCTTATATGAATACGGATTCGCCACTTACTGAATAACATTTCAAAAAATAACTAATTACTATACAAAAAGAATTGTACATATGAGTATTATAAATTTATTTATAATAAATTGCATGATGTCACCTGATTTTACGTAATAAAACCTTTATTAGCTTCATGTAAGTTAAAATATTCATAGGCAAACCAAAAGTCAAAATAATTATTCAAAATAGTTAATGCAATCAGCTAATAGTTTACGACTCTTATAGACCACCGACAACCAATCGTTATCAACTATCCCCTCCATGTCCAGCTCAAGATGCGCATTTTGACTTTATAGATTGACTAGAATTATTTTTTACCATCAATATATTTATTTATATGTAATTATGTATGATGAACTTTTGATATTATGAAAATACATGTTACAATGGATCCAAAAATATCTCATGTGATTATATTTGATTAATAATGCTACTTCAATTTGAACATTGAAAATGCTAAATTTTGACTAAATGAGAATAGGGGCCTGAGTAAGTTGAGCTGGCAAGGAGAGTAATTATTATTAATACAAGTAACAACTATATTGACATATTATATTATAATTCTTAATATTTACTATTATTATATATTTTATTCAACTTTCAGCGCACACCGAAAGATTTATAATAGATTAGCTAGTTTTTTATAGGATTTTTAAAATAGAATGATTCTACTTATTTTATTCGCTCTACGATTTGTAACATCTCCCATTCATATTCTTTAAAAAATAAAAAATAATACATCACAATAATTGTTGAAGCTAATCTAGAAAAGGATAATTAAAAATTTATATATATTGTTTTTTTTAGGAAAAAAATGTATATATAATGTTTAACATCTCTTATTTATAAGTTATTTTTTAGGAAATGAAGTTTTGTTTGGAACAGTCTCACAGTGATCCGGCATGGTCAGATGTTATAATGTTATATTGTTGCTGCTTTAAATATGATTAAGTTTATAGTGGAGAATTCATCATAATCTCATCTAAAAATCAAGTAATTTCAACAAGGATCAAGTAAACCATTTATTATTTGCAGAATTATGTTGATTGTATCTGTTGGACAGGACGGTTCAAGGATCTGGTGCACAGTTCTTTCAGTTAATTAACTAAATTCTAATAACGTTCTTCGATTATTTAGAACTGTTGTCACTCATTCCACAGAAAGATTGAATATATATGATAGATAAAGGGCAAAAATAATATTACTTTGGACCTAATGGAGCTTTGGTACGAAAGAGGAACTCTAATATTCGTTAATAAAGTCTATCTGAGGACACTGCCTTTGGCAGATCTCAAAAAAAGAAAACCCTGAAAATGTAATTCACGAGTACAAAACGGTTGATGCTGCAATTGTACTAGGCATAGAGTCGGGAAATGAACAGCTCATCGGTCCTTCATTTGGCCTTAATAACTTGAGCACCACTTCAGCTGCACTGATCTGTTGTTCTCTAAGCTGATCATCATGCACTAAATCACTGAAATAAAAATACCACAATCATATCCCGGAAACTACTTTCCTTAAAACACTTGAGCAAATTACAAGGTAGTCTACGAGGAGCTCACCATAGTAGCGATGCCAATTTTGAAGGTGTGCAATCTTTAAAAAGAGCTTCGGGGATTACAGCAGACTCCAAAAGTATGTTGGGAAGTGATATGTAAGGTACCCTAGCCTTGTAGCGTATGATCCATTCAGTCAGGAGATGCGCACGATAGGCGACCACGCATGGTAATTGTGCAAGCTGCAATTCCACAGCCACAGTTCCAGAAGTGCATAATGCCAGCCTGCTCGCCTGCATAATTAAAAAATTTACACTGTCATTTCAATTTAACTTATCTAAACAAAAATTTGGTCAGCTCTAATTCAATGGTTATAATCATATTAGTTCTCGATTCCAAGGGTTATTTCAAATAACTGGTTTGTTCACATCTTTGCATCTTTAGCTTTCAAGAGCAGTAAAACCTACTTGTGAGCAACAAAATCTTCCATGAAAAGCTGACCACATAGGAATAACAACACCACAAATATACAGGATCAAAGTAAAATCACTTTGGAGAAGGCACATGAACATTTGACACCAACAGCTAAATATATTTTTATCAGTTCATCAATATGCAAAGTTGTGGCATTGCTATATCAAAGTACTGCACGAAAATCCAGTCAGTTTCATTGCCATTTACATAAAATTTATTAACATTCTCCAAATATATCATCTGTTACTTCCTCAGAAACCCATCAAGCACGAATATTTCTGAGCAGGTTGAAAGTCCAGTGAACAGAAGGTCTAGCATAGCATTCCTACTACAAAACTCTGTCCAAGAGAGAAGAAAATTCATTCTCCAATACAAACAGAAGTATACATATTCATATAGTTTACCATAACACAATATATATGATCAAGACAAGCAACCCCTAAGTATATATCTGCACCTTCTACCCAGGCTTTGTTCCTTGGTTTGGTGAGACTAGGCCGCTGAAAAAATATATGGTACTTGGTAAGAAGGTAACTAACAAATACAAACAAACTCTAAATGTCACGTTGAGGATGAAGTCCCCAGAACCACATAAGCCTAAACTCTTAAGGAAGGCAAAAAGGGTAAAACATTTCTATTTCACCACTAGTCTGCCAAGCTCATTGACCAACACCTTGATAACAAGAAAAGTATGAGGAGCCTTACACAAAATGATTTGTACTTTATACTGGGAGATCCACCTGGAACCATTACAGCAGGGACAGGCCAATTGCAGACAACTTTATCTATGTGGCCTTCAACATGCCGATTAGGTGCTACATGGAGTATTGCTATCAAGTTTGGAACTGAATCTTTTAACAGCTCTATAGCATTTGAAAATATGGGAAGCATGCGGGTTACTTCTTGCATTCTACTTCCTGGAAGCAAGCTAATGACAGTGGATCCTTCAAAATTACACATAAAACTGTGAGAAAACTTCAGACAGTACTATTGCAGGAGAGAAGGCCAACACTAATCATCGAATGAATGTTGCAGGATATACAGAAAACAAAGATCAAAGCATGTGTCAACTAGATCACATATGTAGAATGTAAATGGTTGCTAGTATACTTTTGACCAAATAGGTAAAGTAAGTTTCTGAAAATGAATAATAAGACAGGATCTTTTGAATATGACATGTCCCACCTGAAGTGATTCCATGTTCAGCTTTAAATTTTTCTCCTTGAAGCATTCTGGATGTTTGCTTCTCCTGAAACATCTCATTGGCATTAGTTTATACATCATTGATACTATAGTAATTTCCTTGCCTTAAAAAAAAATTTAAACCTTCATCTCACCATGTGGAATAACTATACGAAATGCCGAAGCATATCTCTAAACCATTCTAAGGATATATCAATTGCATATACAGAGTTATGTTCTTAGTGAATTCTTTTAAAGTCTTCTTAAATTCTCTCTCCCTTCTCTCTCTAATTTAAGTTGATAAGAAAATTGAAAGCGGTGCAAGGCCATTTTTACGTCTCCTCTGCACAAGTACAGAGAACCTTAAAGATATCTCTCATCTTTCATCCATTGGGATTGCCACCCAGTTTCATTTTTTCCTAAACAGCAAACTGCTAAATTATCTTTTAAACTTGAATTGTGTCACATGCATAGTCTTCAACTGTAGGAATATGGAACCACCTTGAGCAATATGGAACTACCTTGAATTTAAAGATGTCTTCAACTGTAGGATGCCCAACAAATGTTGCAGGTAAGCCATTCAACTTCAAAACTTCTTCCTCAAATGGAAGGATGCACAAGACATGATCGACAAATCCAGAAAGTCCTTTTATTCTGGCTTCACCCCCTTTCCAGGCCCAAAAAGATGGCGCTACGTAATGGAAGTGTTTGGGTCTACTCAATTCTTTCCGGTTATAGCTAGCTGCAAAAATTAAGTCACCATTCCTACACCACATTTAATCATGCATAAGGAAGAGAAGTGTGCCTTGGTGACAAAAAAAAAACAGATGTTTTTATAGCTACCTCGCAGATGTTTCAGAAACCGGAAGGAGAATCCTTTTGAATCCACTGTTAGTACAACATGAGGCTGAAATAAAAGAGCAGCATCCACTGTCTGCTTCAATTTAACCTGCTATTCCAATTCCACTTGAGTATATAAGAGAAGAAACTTAGCAAAGACAATGGGGATATATTTGACAGTAGTATCATGCAGATGTATATAAATATAGGGTGTTTTACTACATACTCTGAGTTTATTAAGGTGAGGCAACAACTCCCAGATACCCATTACCGAAATATCCTCCATAGGGAAGAGAGAATTTAATCCTTCCTCACACATCATGTATCTGAGCATAAACCAAAGGAAATCAAAGTGGGGGTGAAAAGAGGATTTAAACTTGATACATACAGCATACATGCCAATCCACACTGAATAGAAATTCTTCTACTTCGACAAGTTAACAAATCAAAGAACCAGCTTACAGCTTACCCTCCAACACCAGCAAAGCGTAACGGGAAAGGAGAATCCCTGGCGAGAGAATCCATGAAGCGAGAAGCAATCAAGTCACCAGAAACCTCACCAGCAACAATAAAGACCCTCAGTTCCCCATCCTTGGCCGCCAAATCCGCGACACTTTGACTAGAAATTGAAAATGATCGTCTCATTCGACATTCATAGCCCATTGATCTCCCATGGCACATGTTCCGCAAAATTGCTCGAAGCATAGCTCTAGGAGACAGAGACAGACAAGGACACAAACAAATTCAAAAGATCCCACCAGAAAAGATGATAAAAAAGAATCAGCCAGAAGGCTTTTTATTCTAGCACTTGAAGCACAGAAGCCCAGACTATGGAATACAAAATAAGTAAACGTAAAAAGTAAATGAGCCCAATAATGAAAAGAGAAAATTCCTATTAGGGCCGCAACATGATGTTAAATTTCTAACTAGGGTGTAATACTTTGAAACTCCTGCTAAGGGCATTAAAATACAGTAATGTATTTTATAAATATAGAATTACACTTTCATCCTTCATAAAATTAAATTCCTTTCTGATTAAATTTTCTCGAACCCATATTCAGTTTGAGAGGCTTAATACTATCCCATAATAACTCTCTTATCTGCTGAAACATTTTTGACCGATTAAATCCTTTAATTTGCAACTGTGAAGAAAAAATGTTAGCATTCAAATGACAATAGTTAAAGACAAAGAAATATCATATTAACAAACTTTATTTTCAGAAATTATCAAACAAAATCATGTCCAACTTTTTCAATGGAGTTGGATCTCTGGCAGGGAAGGGCGGGAGAAGAAGGGGTTTCTAGGTTTGGGCGACTTCCGAGAACAATGGAATTCTGATGTTGGAAAGGAGTAATTTAATCATAAAGGAATTTAATTTTGTGAAGGATAAAAGTGTAATTCTATATTTATAAAATACATTTTAATGTTCTTAGTAGGTATTTCAAAAGTATTTCACCCTAATTAGGAATTTAGCATTCTGTTGCACCCCTAACAAGAATTTTCCCTAATGGAAATCATTAAGCCTATGATATCTAATCTTTCTAACTACAAGTTCGAAACTTTCACCCAATTCTAAACAGGGAATCATAGACTAAATCCCAAGTAAAGTAAGGGTGTGTTTTGTATTCCAATTCAATAGAATTGTTGTTGCAATGGAATTGTTGTTGAATTTAATAGAATTGTTGTTTTGTGAACTCTATTGTTTGGCTAACCATTAGAATTATTTAAGAATTGAAATTAGAATGACAATCTTGAGTTTGGAAGTTTAATAAATAAGAATTAACATAAAATTTGAATTAGAAATGTCTTTTATCATTACTAATAAATATGTGTATTGTGTTCCTTTTACAATATTTTTCATTCCTTTACATGACTAAGAAAAAAATGCAAACTAAAAATCAATACATCCACAACTTATCGAACTTCGGGAAAATAATGGAACGTTGGAAAAATTAATCACAAGACAACAAGTAAGAATACAAAAGCAATATTTTGCCAACTTGATTTCTAGCACTTAAAAGAGTTGCAGAACAATGTGGAAAAATCAGCACAAAAGAAGAGGTCACGCTCAGTTTTATTCAAGAAAAAATTATACACGCAACAAATGAGGTTATTAATTTCAAAATAAAATATGATGTTGCTTAAGAGTCCCATCCTAATAATTTTCTCAAAGAGGACACCTCAGTTTCATTGAGCAAATTATACACACAAACCATCAATATAGAGCACATATATCATCTGTGGAAGTTCGCGAATGTTAAATGATATGTTGTGCAACAAAAAATAATATAGCATGTAAATCAAACAGATAGTAATAATACTACATGATTGAAGGCCTCAACTAAGATGGACAGGCTGCTAATTCCTGTCTTAACACCTTAAATTAATGGCGAGTCAGAGCCATAGAAAAATGTGAATCTTTTCTGTCACGGATTAGACTGATGGATTCAACGATATTCTTTTGAATATCGTACAACTGTTCCTAGCATAGAACATTCAGATATTCCCCCTTTTTAAGCATGTACTTTATTTGCACTGGTTAATTATACTGCTAGGTAAAGATTAAGACCATTAAAATGTAATCCCGCGAATAATCATTTGGATGTATTTTCAGTGTCTCTTCTTGTTTCTTTATTTATCTAAGGACGAACTGAAATTCACATTTAAATGTCAGAACTGAAATCTGCATACTAGTTAAACAGTTTGCAAATAATATTTATTACACATAACTTGAAGGAGATCAACATTTGCAAATGAGTGTAAAAGCGACCATAGGTCATATTTTTTATTATTTACAAAAAAAGGAATCACAAATTGATAGTTTCTAATATTATTATTATTATTCACAGAAGTGCTGCAGCACCTCTTGATTTTAGCATGAATTGACTCAGGGAAACATGAAGACTCACTAGTTAACTCTGCTTTCGGTGTGCTTCGAAGCAAATTAATATACAGTGTGTATATATATACATATACATATATAAATATAATCAACTATTCACAACAGCAAAAACCATCATTATAATATGTCTTTCTCGGCCATCAGGTGCAGAATAAACAAAGTAATGCTAAATTTCATAATAGCCAAAAACAAGTCACACATACACACAACGTGGCTTTAATTTTGAATCTAATACCATGTGGACAAACAACTAATAAAATGGAGATAACTTTCAAGTTAGAATTGTCTGAGATGCAGTTTTGCATGGTTTTGCCTTATGCATTTCAGGGAAGCTGACCATACACTCACAAAATTGAAGGGGGGGAGGGGAATACAATCATCTATGACTACAGAAGGATACATCAGCATCACTACTAAACCAAAGAGCCTAAATCAGCACTTCTTATATAAACATTAATGCATAAGATGATCAAACACCACAAAAGGCATAATTTAGAATAAAGTCATAGAATTCTCAAAAACTTAAGAGCCAAAATCATCACCCCTTATATAAACATTATTGCATAAGAATAAGATGATCAAACACCAAAAAACCATAATTTAGAATAAAGACATAGAATTCTCAATGTACAGAACTTAACCAGCCAACTCAAGATTCTAAACTGAACATCAAGTATTCGAATGGATATCTCAAGGACCGATTCAATGTCAAACTCAACTCATAAAAAAAAAATATTGAACAAGCCCGATACTCATCGGAACATAATCTGCAACCCAGAAACCTTAGCTGACTGTTAACTAACCTGGAAGAAGGATGGTTTCGTCAGTCAAGGCGACAAAAAAGAAGAAGATGCCGACTGCGAGACGACAGTGGTCAAGCCCCACAGCCCGATGTGATAGGATTGAGCAGTAGGCGGCTGCAACCCGGAAAAGTGATGAAGGCCGGTTCAGTTGAAAAAGCTACTAGCGACCCGTAATTTTCTTATAACCCGACTTTGACCCGCAAAAATTACTCTGTTGGACCACCTCCAATCCTAACCTGTATTTGGTAAAAGTGTATTCCAACGTAGGATTAATAGAGTATATCGTAAAGGGAATTAGAAGAGTTATTGCTCCGGTCAATAAATAAATTAATATAAAGCATTAAAAAGGTTGAAACTACGTAGTTTTGACTAAAACCATCACATAACCACCGCAAATTCACCATATTCCGACGACTACTATTTTTATATATTCTTTTTTTTCTTGATACACGCCTACCATGTCCAGATTCCTTTTTATTTGTTATTATTCTTTCGAGTTATTATTGGTACACGGTGATCATTTTTCACCTATAAAATCCTAATAATTTATACGTTAATATTTGCTCCGGTAAATAATTCATTAAATATAAGTGTAAAAGACGCTGTACTTTGGTGGATTTATTAGGTATTTAGTTTACAGGTGCCGGACGTCTTAATAATTTTAACATTATATTTAAATGAGGTATCAGTATATACATTCTTCATGATTAATAATTGTCAAACCAATTAATATGGCATTATATATGGCATGATACATATATGTCATAATATATATATATATATATATGGCATAATGATGCGTTAACATTAGCTATCCCATTAAGTATATGTAAAGCCACCTATGAATGTTAATAAATATAAATTCTAATATATATTAATGATATATACATATACTAGCTAAATGTATCGCGCGTTGCGCGATATTTTTAAAGCACTTTTTAAGTAGTAAATTTGATATAAATATTAATTTTTGTACTAATTATATTTTATAGTAAAAATATAAAGTAAATGTAAAAAACGTAATATATTTTAAAATTTATCTCCCCATCCTTACTTCATAGAAAGCAAATACAATGAAAAACATAAGTTTAACCGGCTAATTAAAGTTCAATGGTATCATAAAAACTAATTAATTTAAAAATAATATACATATAATATATATTTTACTAAGTTAAAGATACATTTAAAGTTAAATAAATATATACTTAAAAAATGATGACTTGATTGATTGATTGATTTTTAATTATACAACCATCATAAAATAATAAATAAAATATTATATAATCGTTATGACCCCATGAATAACAAAGTAAGCAACCTTAAATCCTAACATATAATTACCGTTTATTATACAAATCAATCGAACAACAAAAAAAAAATATTATGTAAATGTTACCTGTGTTTGTAAGTACAACTAAATATGAATATATGTATACATATATCTAAAAATTACATTTCATTAACTATAAATTGGTTTCACATGTGGACATATATTTATATCTAAATATATTATTAAGTACAACTATATGGACATAGTTTTATTTCTAAAAATTACATGCCATTAGCTATATATTGGTTTTCCATTAAATAAGTTGGAACGTTAGGGAAGATGGATTTGGATACATGTAAAGAATATATTCATTCAGTAAATAAATCTAATATGTTCACTATCTGAATAATTTTAAGTTTAATTTTATATATTTTCAATTCAATTAAATATTATTCAGTTTAGTTTTGAAGATATGTAATTTGATAAAATAAAATTTAATTTATTTATACTATGAATATTTTTAATATATTAATTATTTTATTTTATTCAGTTCAGTATTTTTCATTTTAATTCAATTTAATTTAGCAAAAATAAATAGTAATAAACAGGGACTATAATAAATTATGATAATAAATGCACGAAATTTTTTATTTCTTTAATTATCATAGGAGTAATATTCATGTTAATTTGTAAAGTATTTGTAAATCCGCAATTTATATCTTACATCGGGTGTACGTACCCCGAAACCCGTGTTTGTAAATAAAAGTAAACATTCGAGTAAACTTTCGTTCATTTTTAACCAGGGTTAAATTACGTTGAATATTACTGCATTACCTACCCACGTTCACGTTGAATATTAAATGACCCACGATTAAGTCTGAAATTTTTCATCTTGTAAATTAAACATTCTGCGATCACAAATTCACACCCATCAATAAAAAAAATGCGTTTGTGACTCATCCGCCGGAACATACCACTCTTATCTAGTAATATTCTGACGCATCGATGACTCATCCACAACAACATACCACCCCTCGTTCGTCTGGTAATATTCTAATAGAAGATATGTATTTGTTTTAATTTATCTTACTCGTCAAGTGTTTTACTTTATTCCACCGTCGATCCGATCATATTCGTTTATAGATGAAAATACTTATTAATCCTAATATTTGCTACTATTTTGGTAGAAATAATTGCATTTTTTGAAGGGGAAAGAATGTGCATGTTAGATAATTTTATATTTTGGAAGAGGTGTGTTTCTTATCAGTATTAGCATGACTAATTTTTACATTGCGCATCATGAAGTTATGAAATGCAAATTATTGCAATCTACCATGCACATTCTCGTCTTGTTTCTCCTGATCAGAACTTTCTTTCCTTTTTTTTTATCCTTCCCCGATGATCAAAGCAGGTGCTGGAGCAGCAACCAACACTTGTCTCTGATCGCTTATTTTCCCTGTGTCCTTTATCTTCAACTTAATCTTTGAATTCCTTCAGAATACAAAATAATTCAAAACGGTTAATATTCAATCGGTAATGCACAACATCATAGTTTATACCGCACGTAATAACATATTGGATACACATAATATAATTAATATGTCATTTGTCATGCACACTAACGTAATTTAAAATAAACATAAAATCGGATTGGATTGCACCCTCCCTCATTTAACAAAAAGCGTGGGGTGGCTACTAAATATTTTAAAAATGCACACACAAACGGATTGAAATGCTCCCCGCTTTATTTAGGATGCACCATATTTTTTCAATACAATATCTGGTTAGGGAGGGATGGAGTGGTGTACTTATACATATGCACATTCCATCAACATACGATGCACATACAGTAGATTCGGAATGCACAATCATACATCTTTAATAAGCGTATCATTTTTCAAAAAATATTACTACAATCAAAATCAAAATTTGCTCCTTATTTTTATTCAAATTGCACTAAACATAATTAATATTCTATTAACATAGTTCATGAACGTGATTTAGAATGCACATGATATTATACTGGAATGCGCCCCAATCAAGATTAGGATGCACACTAGTTTTCAATAAAACATAGAGTGCACATTAGCGAGTGGTACTTTATGCACATTCCATCAACATACAATGCACATACAGTAGATTTTTTACGCACAATCATACATTTTTATAGGCATATCGTCATTCAAATAAAAAATTACTACAATCAAAATCAAAGTTTGCATCTTATATTTATTCAAACTAAACTAATGAACATAATTAATATTCTATGAACATAGTATACCGACGTGATTTAGAATGCACATAATAGTATACTGCAATGCGCCCACTTAAAATTAGGATGCACACTATTTTTCAATAAAATATACAGTGTACAGTAGCGATGAGTACTTAAATAGCTATGCACATTCCATCAACATATAATGCACATCCATTAGATTTGGAATGCTCAATCACATATTTTTAAATGCACATGTTTATTCTATAAAACATACAAAAATACCGCAGGAAATTGTAATTAATTAATTCTGCACATTCTATCTACATGTAATGCACCTACAGTAGATTTGGACTGCACATCCATATATTTTTTAATGCACATATCTTACGATCATATACCATCCACCCATATACAACCACCAAACGTTACAACACCATCCGCAACCTACCCAAATCACAAAATTGCTAAGAAAAACGCCAAAAAACTAAATTATTTACGCCGCCGGAATGACTACACGTGCATCAGCAAAATCCTCGTCCTCCATCACTAAACTTGGTATACCTATTAACAATTTAACTTGCAATCAATAGATTTACCATTAAATCAAAACATAACGTTTTTAGTTTTGAATTAACACCGATATCTAAAACCTTACCCACAATAACAGATGATCTGCTCCATAACCCTTTTGATATATCACCTAATCCAATACCATCGTGTTTTTTATATATAATCTGTTTGATACATCACTCAATTCAGTAACAGCGCGTACGGGTGGGTTTAGATTGGTACATGGATGTGCAGTTCAAATGATATTATCAGCAAAACGATGCGGCGGTTACGATTTAGTGGGAAAGTAGGCAGTAATTTAACCTCGCACGTAACGTATATTTAATATTTATGAAAATGTCTACTTATTGCAATTAGGGGTCTCGGGGTACGTACACCCGTGATAAGATCTACCTACTGTTGTAAATCACCGCAATTTATATCGTACATCGGGTGTACGTACCCCGAAACCCGTGTTTATAAATAAAAATAAATATTCGAGTAAACTTTCGCTCGTTTTTAACCAAGGTTAAATTACGTTGAATATTACCGCACTACCTACCCACGTTCACGTTAAATATTAAATGACCCACGATTATTTCTGATATTTTTCATCTTGTAAATTAAACACTCTGCAGTCACAAATTCACACCCATCAATAAAAGAAATGCGTTTGTGACTCATCCGCCGGAACATACTACTCTTATGTGGTAATATTTTGACGCATCGATGACTCATCCACAACAACATACCACCCCTCCTTCGTCTGGTGATATTGTATAGTTCAAAACGGTTAATATTAAATCGGTAATGCACAACATCATATTTTTTATACTGCACGTATTAAAATATTGAATACACATAATATAATTAATAGCCACCACACACTAACGTAATTTAAAATATACATATAATCGGATTGGATTGCACCCTCTCTCATTTAGCAAGAAGTGTGTGGTGGCTACTAAATACTTTAAAAATGCACACACAAACGGATTGGAATGCTCCCCACTTTGTTCTAGGATGCACCATATTTTTCAATACAATAGTCAGGGAGGGATGGAGTGGTGTACTTATACCTATGCACATCCTATCAACATACGATGCACAGACAATATATTTGGAATGCAAAATCATATCTTTTTAATAAGCGTATCGTTTTTCAAATTTTTTTTACTACAATCAAAATCAAAATTTGCATCTTATTCTCATTCAAACTGCACTAAGCATAATTAATATTCAATTAACATAGTTCACGAACGTGATTTAGAATGCACATGATATTATACTAGAATGCGTCCCAATTAAGATTAGGATGCACACTATTTTTCAATAAAACATAGAGCGCACATTAGCGATTGGTACTTTATGCACATTCCATCAACATACAATGTACATACAGTAGATTTTAAACGCACAATCATACATTTTTATATGCATATCGTCATTCAAATAAAAAATTACTACAATCAAAATCAAATTTGCATCTTAATTCATTCAAACTACAATAATGAACATAATAAATATTTTACGAACATAGTAAACCGACGTGATTTAGAATGCACATAATAGTATACTGCAATGCGCCCATTTAAGATTAGGATGCACACTATTTTTCAATAAAATATACAGTGCACAGTAGCGATTGGTACTTAAATAGCTATGCACATTCCATCAACATATAATGCACATCCATTAGATTTGGAATGCACAATCACATATTTTTAAATGCACGTGTTTTTTCTATAAAACATACAAAAACACCGCAAGAAGTGGTAATTAATTAATTATGCACATTCTATCTACATATAATGCACCTACAATAGATTTGGACTGCACATCCATATATTTTTTAATGCACGCGTCTTACAATCATATACCAATCTACCCATATCCTACCACCAAACGTTACCACACTGCTGCCCAGCCTACCAAAATCACAAATTGCTAAGAAAAACGCCAAAAAACTAAATTACTTCCGCCGCCGGAATGACTACACGTGTATCAGCAAAATTCTCGTCCTCCATCCCTAAACTTGGTATACCTATTAATAATTTAACCTGCAAACAATATAAACAAAAGATTTACCATTAAATCAACACATAACGTTTTTAGTTTTTAATTAACACCGATATCTAAAACCTTACCTACAATAACAGATCATCTGCTTCATAACCCTTTTGGTATATCACCTAATCCAATACCATTGTGTTTTTGTATATATAATCTGTTTGATACATCACCCAATTCAGTAATAGTGCGTGCGGGTGGGTTTAGATTGGTATGTGGATGTGCTGTTCAAATGATATTATCAGTAAAACGATGCGGCGGTTACGATTTAGTGTGGAAAATGAGCAGTAATTTAACCTCGCACGTAACGAATATTTACTATTTATGAAAATGTCCACTTATTGCAATTAGGGGTCTCGGGGTATGTACACCCATAATAGCATCTACTTAGGTAAATCACACGCACGTTGTATGGAAGACTAAACAACAACTGCATCAAAATAAAAGCTAACTGCATGCACTCACCAATTTAAAACCAACCGCAAAAAATAGCAAAATCATCAATTTCAATTAAACCACAAACAACTCATCTTATACAATCTCCACATGAACTAAAACCATTATAATATCATTATAATATGAAAAATATCATTATAATATGTACACGAACTGTGTGCTCTTTTATCGGATCTATGTATATGATACCGATAATTTGCCCATCTATATTTAAGCTGGCTATGATCTTCATTGTTTTTTTCCTTCTTCTTTTTCTTGCAGTAATTTACTTTGTATGTACGTACATATTTATGATGATATAAAGTGTTCATTTGGAGTTCATCTTTGGTATTCATGTCAGACCAGTAGATTTCATATAGTTAATTTGTAAGTATTTTTCAAAACCCTTTCGTCATAGAAAACATGAACATGCACGGATAAAACAATATAAACGGTTCTTTGCTATTAAAGTGGAGTGAAAAATGAATGTTTTGAAAAAAATAAAGTTAAATTTCATTAAATAAGTGTACATCATATAAGCAGTGATCATTCTATCTGTTCCATGTATGATCATCCGGAAAAATTGATGATATTTATACTTCGTTCATCAATTTTAACCCCCATATATCATGCTTCTCTGCAAAAAATTATCAATTTTCCGGCTTTGAATACATGCGATGGAGACAGCATCTTAGCAATATGTGGTTGAGATTCAAGTTCCATATCAATAGCAAAGTTTTCTTTTGCAGACTCTGCTGATATGTGTCTGTTGGTCTTGTTGGAGTGACCGGAATCTTCCTTCACAACCCTTGTATTTTTGAATGGCAACAACAACTTCTTGGAAGAAGTTAAAAAAGTCGAATTAACATTTTCGATTCCAATATCCATTAAATTCTGGTTATTCAAATCAGTGTAACTCAACAACGACTCCATCATATGATCAATCAACATAAGAATCAAACCCTGAATGCTGCAAACAATCATAAAGCAATGTTGCAACCACATATCAAAAAATAAAAGTGACTCCATCAAAGCTCAAACAATCATAAATCCTGCAAAAAGTAACAATCAAAATCAAAATACATTTAAGGATAGCACATAGACCCTCAAAATCCGTCTCTCTCTCATCTAAGCTTTAGATGTCGTCATTTTTTTCTCTCATCTACCAAATAATTGTTTTCGTGCACAAAAACATAAAGGTCTGAAATTGATTGTCTTTTAATCTGCACGAGAAAACATAAAGCATAGTTAGCATCAACTATCATGATTTCACCTCAGTTCTTGGTTTGTGAGAAATTCAAAAAAATTACGATAAAATGAGATTATATAATGAATGTATCCGGTGATCGGCATTCATATACAATATATTAATACCATAATAATTATAGTAATTATGGTATATAATATACGCTTAGTGTCAGTTAAAAGAAGCACATTACGGCGGATGTGTAATATTGATGTGATATATTATATAATATCCAAGAATGCCGCTAATGCATCAATTATCCAAGAATGCTGATAACTGATAATTTATGGTATATTATAATATTATATAATACCATTATTATATACCATTCTTTATATAATATACGCTTGTGATAATTGATGTGAAAGACGCTTGTGATGTAATATATTCATACTTAATTAAATATTGATAATTGCGGCGGTGTTATTATTCTGTATTGATACAGAATATTTCCATGCATATTACATATAACGCACATTCATGTTTTCCTTTTGCGGGCGTGTTAATTATCAGCCCGATGAAGAATGAAATAATAAAATTAAAAGAAATAAATATATATATATATATATATATATAAATGGTAGGCGCCGGAATATGATGAACTTGCGGCGGTTATATGGCGGTTTTAGGAAAAAACTACGTAGTTTTATGCTTTTTAATTCTTTTAATTAACCTGTTTATTGATCGGAGCAATAACTCTTCTATTTCCCTTTAGGATAAGGTTGCACGTTCCTTTTATATTAACTTTCATATTAATATATTACATTGGTTAATGCTATTATAGCACCGGATGTAGTAATATTTATGGAATTAGGTTTAAATGTGGTATTAATATATTCGTTTTGAAGGAACCTGTGATTCTTTGCCAAAACGACATCCTTTGTTTTTTTTAATATAAATACGATGTTCGATGAATAATAAACAAACGAATCAGCCAAACTCCACCACGTCGATGAACCCGGCGGCCTAATCGGGTGACTTCTTGATGTTTAGCGAAATCAGGTCGGTGGGATACATGTTGGAGTTCATGTTGGGGATACATGCTAGGGTTGAACTGAATCAAATCGCTTCGCAATTTTATAGATAAACCAACCTTAACCGTTGATTCCCAACCTCTCCATGATGGTAAAGTTGTTCCGCCAGCATCCTTTTTAAAGATAATATGAGCAACTTATTTTACTGTGACCAATTGGCTGCCTTTTCACCACCGCAACCACTATCGCCGATGGATTAAACGTCCTAACAAGTCAGGATTGTGCGGTATCTCAATCAATTTGTGGACGATCTGATGCAATTCATTTTCATGCACACGAGTTTGGAGATTAAAGCATCACGACCCCACCACAATCGATCACAAAGCTTCAGTCGATGTGGCATGATCACGATTTGAATGATATTCATCTCATCGGCATCATTCTTCGACTCATCATCTGCTGCAAAACCTTTTTTATTGCTGGAGATTTGTTTGCTTGAAATTTTATCTGTGCAATGACAATATTGTACGATCTCTTTAAGGAGAGTGTGAAGCAGTATCAAATCCCTAAAGTCTGGATTCCAATTTTTCTTTCAGGCTCTCCATCAAATTATGCATTTGTTTAATTTGTGGAGTTTTTATGGAAAAGATTAATACTTTCTATTCATAATTATTAATTTACTTTGCTTCGGTTTGTTTCGGTTAACACTTTTAAACGCGTACATGACCTCACAAAACAATTTGAAAAGTTTGTCAAGGATAGGATAAACTTATCTACAAATTATGTTGTGGTTTATTATCCATATTCAGAATAAATAAGCTCTCTATTCATATGTATGAAATATTACCATTAGATTTAGTTTTCACAATGACAAGCAATTTGCTCCCAATATTTTGATTTTTTGGGAATTCGACATTCTCCAAACCTATTAAACGTCGGTTGGTTATTTTAGTTTTGGTTTTAAAATATTATATTTTCTATATATATACTTCACAAGTTTTGATATCTTTATTTATAATTACTATTATAATATTACATCATATTTTCCTTCTAATTGTCTAAACTTCATAAAACAAAAATTACAAGACTTTATGAATTACAAACATATAAATCTTGACACAATCATGATCAAAAATAATCTGTCCGACTGAGCCTAAATATGCATTCAACTATTTTCAATTAATGTAATAAAAAATTATTATTACTTACAAAACTAAATGCACGTGATCAAATACCAAGGTGAAAATGTTGTGTAAATTCAACAAGGAAGATAACAAGAATACTATATATAGTTTGAGTATCATAATATCCTTATATAGTATATATACTGACGGCTAGATGACCCTATTTTGTTTATTTGCAGTCCGTATTTTTGTTATATAATCATAAATACAATAATGTTGATATATAATTGATTCATAATTTTATGCGTTAGAAGTAATATATATGATGCATATGTCTGATATACATTATTATGAACATATCATATATATTGAAAATGTATTTTTTATTTTGGACTGCGAATAAAAAAAATACGGCCCGCACCTAGCATCTCTCATTATATATAAGCCTCATATGGAGAGAAACTCTCTTGTAAGGCAGCCTTATTGTAAGGCAAGTGGTATTAGGTTCAGGGGCAAAATACTTTTGGGGCTGCAATATAAATATTTATTTTTTGGTGCTAGTACTTAACATGTTAATAAAACCCAGGGACCATTTTGCAATAAGAATATATAACACATTTAATCTCCTTATTCATCATTACTATCATCAATCATTATTATTAAATCATCAAATCATCGTTGATCGTCATCAAATCATCAACGTTTATCACCAAATCATCGACATTCATCATCAAATCATCGTTTTTCATCAAATTCTCACCGTTCATCATCAAATATTTATTGTTCATCATCAAATCTTAATCGTTCATTATCAAATCATTAACGTTCATCATCAAATTTTTGTCTTTCATCATCAAATCATCAACGTTCATCACCAAATCATCGACGTTCATCATCAAATCATCATTTTTCATCAAATTCTCACCGTTCATCATCAAATATTTATCGTTCATCATCAAATCTTCATCGTTCATCATCAAATCATTATCGTTCATCATCAAATATTTGTCGTTCATCATCAAATCATCGTCGTTAATCGTCAGATCATCGTCGTTCATCGTCAAATCATCGTCGTTCATCATCATATGTTCGTTGTTCATCGTCAAATCATCGTCGTTCATCGTCGTTCATCATCATATCTTCGTCATTCATCATCAAATCATCAAATTTTCGTTTTTTATCATCAAATCACTGTCCTCATTATCAAATCATTATCGTTAATCATCAAATCATCACCGTTCATCGTCATCATAATCAAATTATCGTCGTTCATCATCATCATAATCAAATTATCATCGTTTATTATCAAATCATCGTCATTTATTATCAAATCATCGACCCCTTCATTATTCATTATCAAAACTTTGTCGTTCATCATCGAACCACCGTCCATAACATGAATTTATCAAATCATAGTTATTCATCATCAAATCATTGTCAACCCATCAAAATCATCACAACTAGCACCTAAATCATCATCATAATATCATCATTATCATTAATAATTATTATAATAATACATCATCATCACCCAACCCACCACCGCACCATCACAATACAATCCTTCTGGGCTAATACTAGTACTGTATTTGGTTTCAGTGAATCCCAAAATCCTAAGAATTATGAGCTTTTGATTTGTTCTACAATTGGATGTTTCCATTTCTGTAATGCGTAATCCCAATTTACAATCCCGACTTTTCGCTGCGAACAATTCCTCTCTGCTCTGTCACCACCAACTACACCGATCTCCGGAACCCAAGCTGAATTTCTCGGCACGCTTTTCTCTCGACAAACCCTAAGTTTCCGCCACCGGATCTCCGCCTAAATTCTCGCGACCATGGCTTCGGGGAAGACCGCCGCCGCGAGCTCGATCATCTCTGCCTCGCCTGCTCCTCACCTGAATTGATCATCAAATCAAAATCGGAGAGAACCTGTGACTGTGTATTTCGATGGAAGATTGAGATGGATTCGTTGATTGGGAGAAGAGTAGTCTTCGATATAACGGCGCTTAACCGGCGCACCACCCACCGGTTGAGCGAGAACGAGATAGCGGTGGATAGACTTCTCCACCAGATGGTGGAGACCGAGGCTCTGCTGCAGCGAGCCAGGGTGCGATAATCACACAGACAAGGTTGTGATATTCGACCAAACTGATTTTGGTCGGTCGAACATAAACCTGCCACCTGGTCAGGTGTGCAGGAACGACGACGACCTTGTCGTGAAAGTGAAGAAGAGGTCAGTCGTAGAAGATCGACTCATTTGGAGCTTTTATATAAAAGTTTCATTATTTATAGAAAAGTCCCTATAGTTTGGCGTAATTTCACTATTGCGCCGAATTTCAATTGTTTATTTTTTGACCCCAAAAGTTATTAGAATGAGTTTATCAGCCCTTCTGCCTTATCATAAGGCTGCCTTATGTGATTGTTTCTCTCATATGGAATGGATTTCTTTCTTAATAGTCACAAAAAAATATATTATATTTTAAATAAATTAATAAAATATTTCATTACGTAAACTAAATATTTATTTAAACAATTAGATAAAGTTGTCTTATGGTAAGGCAAATCTTTTTTTCTTTTTTTTTGAAAAGATGGTAAGGCACATCTATATGTTAAAAAAGAGTATAATTGCTAATTTGGGCCCAAAATATAAAAAGTTAAACTATTTACTTATCATAATAAAACTGCATTACACAAATTTTTCTCAATAATATATCTACAATTGAATATATACAATTAAATATTTTATTAATTAACTTCCCAATTTTGAACAATGATGCTCGGTCTCATTTTCTATAACTAAACTAGAAGACTAGACTAGAAGAGAATATCACATAGAATCCCACATTTGATACTTCTCAAAAAAATTATAATATGGATTTTATAATTTTTATTACCTTTTACCATTCTTCTAAATGTACCTTAAATTAATCTAAATTTTAATTAAAACAGCTGCACAAATTTCCATAATACTTTTGAAATTGGAAAACGAATATTTAAATTAACGAAATCAAACACTTCTGGCTTTTAAGGAATATAAATTTTAGTGAAATTTATAAAAATTAACATTCAGTATAGTATATTTCTCTTCCTTTATTTACTACAAAATATCTAATTAATAAGCACAACATATCAAAGCATATGATAAGAAGTTTTTTTTGGATTCACATCATTAAAATATATTTTGGTCAGAATTATAATTAATTTCAAGTGTTAAAGACTTTTCTTCCCTCTAGAAATTTCTGATTTGTTTTGTAAAAATAGGTATACTTTAACTAAAATGTACTTAAATCAACTCAACTAACAGCATGCCTAATAAAACTTAATAAATAAAATTAATAATCAACTCAACTAAGTAATTAATAAATATTTGTTTGCCATCTAGAATTGAAAATTAGTTATTTATAATATATCAATAATGAAGACATATTTTTAATTGACTTCAAAATCTTTTTATTCATTCTTTAAAATAATATAATGCAATTAAATTTTGCTGTTTTATGAAATTAGAAATATGTAAAATAAATTTGTAGTATCATAAAATGTTTCAAATGGTACATCAACGAGAAACTAGGAGTAGTATTCGTAGTAAATTTTCATAGCAAATATTCATGTGAATGGTAATTAATGATTTTCATACAGTAGTTTTCGATATGATAATTATGGGTTTGTGGTTTATTTACTTAGTCCTATTGAGTACATTTTATTTGATTTATTTTCATTATTTTTTGGTTTAGTTTCCATGAAATATGAATTGATGAAATTTAGTTTAATTCATATGTATTATTAGTAATTCTAATTCAGTTCAGTTCATTTCAGTTCGGTTTAATATTTTTCAGTTTCGTAAAAATCATTTGTGATGAACGAACCATGTTATTTTCCAATCATTTTTTGAATTTATTCCCTAAATTTTTATTCTTTGTACTATCTGTATGCTTTTCCATGCATGTATGCTTTGCTTTCTAACCCAATTAAAACGTCATTCTTTTTCAATTTTTATGATTTTTATGAAATCTAAACAAGGAGCTACCATTATTGAATTCTTAATTTTCACACATCATTAATCTATCTATACTATTAAAACAGCAACTTCTTGAAAAGTCAAACCCTCTCTCCTTGCGCCACGTCAGCTTTCAAAGCCTTCCATATCCTTGCTCCACATCAGCTTTCAAAACATTTCTAAAAAAGACACGTATTTTACTTTTATTTTTATCTTCATGAGGCTTTTTTTATTTTCCGTCCCTTCACTTTTCCGTCACTTTGCAAGGGCCGCTCCGAAAAACCTGTCGGGATCTCGCCGGAATCCCAATCCCTCCTCAAACCCTCACTCCTCATCCCAATCCATCGCCCTCTTCGCAATCTCCTTCCTCTACATCTCATCGGAGCCCTTCCAACTGCTCGCTATCTGGCTCGCCGCGTCCCTCCTCACCGGCCCTTCCGCTTAGGCGAGCCTCACCGCCGACGAGGGCGGTTTAAGAAATTTTCAGGTGGGTTTTTAGAGAAAAGGATTGACAGCGAGGAAAAGAAACAGACCGTTGGAAGCTGTGAAATTGGTGGCGGAGAAAGTGGCCGGTGCTTGGGCAGGTTGTCGACGTCGCGAATGCCGTGGTAATCTCGAGATTTTTATTCATCTTCCTCGAATAATAGCAATCTTATTGATCTCTTCTTCAATACTCCTATTCCAATTTATCTTTTCCGTTTTTAATGACTTTGATTAAGCCCTTCAATAATCGATTATAGTACTCATACTGTCCCACCGTACGCGTTTCAGGTTTTAGCCAGCCTTTTTCTATTTGATTGATGCTGTAAGTGATCAGGGAATGATTATTTTGCTTCCACGTTGATGCAGAGACAAAGGTCAAACTCAAGCTCAAACTAAAACAGAACCAAAAGGCTTTCAGGTAGCCGCTCGGCGATACCATGAAACCTTTGGGGTGGTGGCTAATGCTGGTCGGTTTGGTTCGTATTCGTCGACATGTGGGCCCTCGGCCTCACCGTCTTCTCCAAGCACACGAGTTTTTTCACCATATTTTTAATGGTTGCTTTCATTCACTGCTCTTGATTGTGTTGTTAGTTTGTGTCCAAATGTAGTTCACCTACGAAATCTGCTTTCTCGGGTTTTGATTTGTTTGAATTAGATTGTTTTATTGCAAGTTGAAACATAGATCCGAAGTGGGGAAGATCTCTTTGTTCGTGGCTTTTGTTGGATGCAATTTAAAGTTAAGTTCTTTAATTGGGATTTAGTTTCACGGTTCACTGCATTTTGCCTGATTTTGTTGTGCATGTTGATGTTACTGCCTTCCAGTGAAAAGCATGTATGCCACCACAGTGTTTGGAAAATATTTCACTCTTTTGTGTCTCTGAAATGACCAGGAGAGTTTGGTTAGTGGAAGATTAGGTTTAATATGTCAGAGAAAGCTTTTCTTTTCTCCTTTTAAGGAAAAGTCTAATGTAAAATGGAGCCTCTGACTGTTACAAGTTGTTGGTTATAGTTTATAGCCTCTTAGGGGTGTAATCATCAAAAAGATTGCATCTTCATAGATCAACACCAGACGTTATTGGCCACGAGATGTTAGTATCTGGTATGTGATGATATTTTCATGTTTTCTTTGTTAGTTTTTTACGCTTCTTAGTAATGTGTTGTTCTGTTTCGATGCTTATTTGATTAGGGTCCCTCAGATGGAGTCCTCTGATTCGAAGCTACAGGTAAATGTTTTATTCTTTACAATAAAGGTTTGTTTTTTTGTAATGAAACCCTTTTTCTGATTAAATTCTGACTGCCATAAATAATCTTTTCAGTCAACGTCATCTTCTAAGATATAATGTGATAAATGAAACGTTTGGCTACAAATTTTATTTGATGCTCATTTTTTTCCAGAATGCAATTGGAGCTCTAGATGGAACTCTCATAGAAGCCATTATTAGTGAAGAAGAAGGCGGACCATTTAGAACTCGCAAGGGTAGTAAAAGTTGGAATGTCTTGGCTTGTTGTTCATTTGATAAAATCTTCACATTTATTCATGTGGGATAGGAAGGAAGTGCCCATGACACCAAAGTGTGGAAAGATGCGTTAGCTAATCCGCAATTTGTTTTTCCTCATCCACCATAAGGTAATTTTTAATTAACGTTCTTAGTTCATGCTTAGTTATAACCAAAACTTATGTATTTCGTATTGATGAATGTTGTGTAGGGAAATACTATTTGGTTGATTCTAGGTATCCAAACACTCTTGGATACATGGCTCCATTTAGTGACGGAAGATTGAGAAGACATCTACCACAGTTTAGACATGCACCACCAAGAGGTTTGCGAGAACATTTTAACAAGCGACATTCTTCACTAAGAATGAAAGTGGAAGGAGCATTTGGTTAGTTGAAAAGTACTTGGAGAGTGTTGAAAAGTACTTGGAGAGTGCTCAAAAGAATGCCGCAAACATCAAAACATGTTCAAATGAGAATCATTGTTGCATGTTTCACGCCTCATAACTTCATTCTAATACATCAGAATGAGATTCCTATTTTAGATCACCAGCCAACAGAAGGAGAAAGTGATGTAAATTTGTACGATGAGAATCGGAAAATGGCTATGGGAGAAGCGCGTGATGCGATTGCAAATCAAATTATGAATTAAGTAGGTAGTGATCCTAGTGAAGATGAACCATTAGATAATAGCGATTAGTATTTGATGTAACTGATTTCAATTTATGAATATTTTATGTATGAAGTAATCTTGTCACTTGCTATTTTATGAGTTTTGTTCATCGGTACAAGTTAAGATGTAATAAAATTTTCTCGACTATTTATTATTTTTCGTATCATGTGATAAATGGTGAACTACATCCATTTTATGAAACTGGAATGAATTCGTGAAAAAATTACATTAAAAAATTAAATTGAAATATTGAATTACATTTAATTATATTAAAATTGATCAATGAATTAAATTGAATTGAAATAAAGAAAAAAAAAAGTTTTATTTTCTCAAATTAATCTGAGATTATTTTGGCTGAACTGAGATTATTCCAGTTAAACTGAGATTATTCTAGCTGAGATTATTTGGAAATAAACTGAAGTTGACAGGGTCTTATTGTTCGTCGGTGCTTCTCAAATTATTTTATAATTTAGAGTAAGTAAGCATTTTGGATTTTTCGTCGGTGCTTCTAGCTTCCTGAAATTGAAAGCAACTATCTTGAATTTTTTATGTGAAAATATATTTTTCTTATATAATCTTCGATTGGTCTGGGTTTTTATTGAATCTTTTTGGTTGATGTTGTATTTCACTCTCCATGATTTATTATTCTATTGTACAAGTGCTTGAATGGCTTTACAATTTGAATTCGGTCTGTATTAAATGAGTTGGTCTCTGGAGTGACCGTCTATATTATAGCTATAAAATAGACCAATGACTATATTACAATATGGAATGAAGGAGGTTCTTATTTGCAAAATTTAGGAAAAGTACTATTCACTGCTCTGTTCACGGCACTATTCACGGCACTGTTCACGGCACTGTTCACACAAAGAATATGTACTCAAATCAGCAAATATAATTTCAGTATTTTAAACACTTGTAAACACAAAAGAATTCAGGTTAGAAAGACAAATTTCCATATTATAAACATCAGATTTTAGGTACATAAAAACTAGGGTGTTTAGGTTAAATAATGTTGTGTTAAGTATAGTCAAGTTTCACCAAAGTATTCAGCCTAAAAAATCATTTTTTCACAATCATCACAGTTTTCAGCCTAAATAATTAAATTTTCACAATCTTCACAGTTCACAATAAATAATCAAGTTTCGCAAACACCAAAGTTTTCAACCTAAACAATCAAGTTTTCACAATAAAAACAGTTTTCAACCTAAACAATCAAGTTTTACAACCACCACAATTTTCAGCCTAAAAAATATAGTTTCTACAGTCACTGTAGTTTTCAGTCTTAATAACCAAGTTTTCACAATCACAGTTTTCACATTAAAAAATCAAGTTTTACAAACACCACAGTTTTCACAATAACTAATCAAGTTTCAACACAAATCAAGAAGCCTAGTTTTCAAGTTAAACACACAAAATTTCATATGCAAACAGAAACCACATTAAACAGTCTAGTTTTCAAGCTAAACACATAAAATTTCATAACAAGACAGAATCCACAAAAAAGCAAGATAGCTAAACACCGAACAACTGCATCAACAACACTGGTATTTGCATCAAACAACTGTCTTTGCATCAAACAACACAACATATAAAATAACTGCACACACATATATAAGCACTCCAACACAGCACATATAGATGCCTCACGGGAACTGCATAATCAAAAACCACACAACACATATATTTTGCATCAAACAACTGCACATACATATATATAAGCAACCAACAACACACATAGAGATCACAACAACAAATCAACAACTAAAACAGCATATCCTAACATAATCACAGCAATCAGAGCATAAAAATAACACAACAATCGAAATCACAGCAATCAGAGCATACATAGATATCACAGAATAGATCAACAGCGAAACAGCAGATCCTAACATTATCAGAGCAATCAGAGTATAAATCGGAATACAAATCATCACAACAATCGAAACCACAGCAAATCGAAACCACAACAAATCAGACACGAGAAGTTACCAGGAGTCGGAGCCGATCGGAATACGAGTTGAACGCCGACCGGAAGATGAGTTGAAACAATCGGAAAATGCCGAGTTGAAGCGCCGATCAGAGCTCTGGAGAATTTGGGTGAAAGGGGAAAAGACTCGTTTCGGAATTTGGGGAAAAGGGCATTGTTCACGTGTATATATATTTATTAGGTTTCGGAAATTGCATAAAAAGGACCTACCCAAAAGTAATTTACAGGATGGGGGCCGCTTCCTATTTTAATTGCAGAAATAGACCGTCTATATTATTGCTATAATATAGACGGTCTATTACAAGACTAATATGTATTAAATACGGTAATTTTACTCGACGCAGTTTTAATTTCATTATAAGTTTAATTTTGCTTTTCATCAATAACAATATTGTCATTTTACGTTTCAACGAGGTTGACCAGCCTCTAAATTTTTTGACTAGATACAAACACACTTTTCTAAAAACTCATACATTCATTAATTTAAACACTTGAAGATACATCTGCACTCATTAAATAAGAGATATGAGCTAGATGTAATCCGTATTTTATTTCTTTGTTCCAAAATAAAAAATACATTTTCAATATATACACTATAATCTATATTTATTTATATTAGATATGTATTATATATATTATTTCTATTACATATGCTTGCAAATCAGTTATACATTAAAACTATTGTGATATAATTATTTAATAAAATCACGAACAGCAAAAAGAACAAAAATACAGTATAGAGTGAATCTAGGCTGTTATTTAACGGAAAGTGTACGTATAACCGGTGGTTGGACAAACCACCGGTGTGTACGTCTCAAGTTATCCACAATTTAATCTAATTTGGTTATTAAATTATTTATGTAAAGACCAAGTAATATTTTCACATGATAATTATCAACAGTAATTTATACGATTAAAAATTTTATTTTTAGACTGAAAAATTTGGGCATTTTAAAAGTTCCTAATCCAACAATTAATTAGACCTGTCAATTTTTACCCGTTATCTGCAGGTAAAACGAGATTTATTTTTTATTCATATGATGAATACGGGTAAAATATGAATACGGGTAAAACGGGTATGTGCATAAATGAGTAATTTAAAAATACGAGTTAAAACGGGTTGGGTCAATGGAGTCATACAGGTAAAAGTGCACGGGTCTAACCCGCAGGTTTACCAATTTTAATATATCTTTTACCCGTTTCCAGCGTCACCATCTTCGGCCATGTTTGCTAGAGCTTAATTCTCGCTGAACGGAACTAGAAAAATAAAAAAATACTGAATTGAACTGAAATGTTTTTAAAAATATTGAACTGAACTGAAAAATAAAAAAAACACTGAACTGAACTGAAAAAAATTTAAAAATACAGAACTGAACTGAAAAAATATAAAAATATTAATTGAATTGAAATAATGTAAATATACTGAACTGAACTGAAAAAATATAAATATGTTGGATTGAACTGAAAATATAAATATACTGAACTGAAAAAAATTAAATATATTTATTTGAACTGAATTGAAAAAATTAAATATAGTAAAAATATTTATTTTTTTTGAAAGGAAAAGTGTATATCATACTCAAAGTGGTGGACAACGTCCAACAACGTTTGATAAGAGGAACTGTGGAGTATTACTCCACTCTACATAATCCGAACTATTATTATTCCCTATGCTAGCTATCATATGGGCATCCGTATTTTCGTTTCTTAGTAAAAATATTTATTATTAACAAATAAAATGAGGTAAAAAAATATTGAGATTGAAAATACTGAATTGATAGAGTTTTTAAGTGAGTATAGCATTACCACATAATAAATATTAAATTATTAAAAGATGTCGTTGGGCTAACCGCATGCGTAGCGGCTTCCTTCATTTAACGGAAAGAACTCCAAATTAAATCTACACTTATTTGAAAACTTGAGGGTACCGTAGCCATTTCCCACAAAGATCATCTAATGGCTCCTGGGTGTCCTGGCACAGCCTAAAATAACGAATGAAAGGGGGAAATCTAAATTCAAAATCTAAACCCACTCAGCCTAGCAGCGGGATCTGTTCTTCCCCGATTCTCAAAATGGCGGAAGCCCTAAGTCCGACAAACACCAAGCAGCGATGTCTCTTCTCTCCCACCAGCCCCTTCTTCCTCGGCTCAAATGACGATAAACTCGAACGCGCTCAAGCACGCGCCGCACGCGCCGCCGCTGTCCGCCGGAAGATCCCCACTCCCTCAGACCTTTCTTCTGACTCCCCGGCCAACGAGTCCTGCCTCGACAAGGATCAGATTCTCGAACTCTTCCAGAACTGCGTCAAACTCGCCAGTGAAAATGTCTGTAATCAATTTCTCTCCCTTATCAATTTCCGCTAGCTTTTTTCTTAGAGGGTTTTGAAAAAAAACGGGTCCTTTTTTGTGGGTTACAGAAAATAAACCAGAAGAACACTTGGGAGCTGAATTTAATTGACCATCTGTGCGAGATTATTAAAGTGGATGAAGAAAATGATGCCGAGACCAATTTCCAAAAGGTACCTTTTTATGCTTGCAGTAAATTTGATAGGCAATTCAGTTTAAAAATCAAGTGTTTATGGTAACTCATATGTGTTGAATTTTAATGTGAAAAATTTAAATTGGCTTCTGTTAGGCAAGCTGTACTCTTGAGGCTGGGGTTAAGATATACTCGCTGAGGGTTGATTCAGTGCATTCCGAGGCTTATAAGGTCCTTGGAGGAATCAATCGGGTTGGTCAAGAGAATGAACAAGGTAATCTGTTTGTTGGTTGTTACTACAAGATGTTAAACTGCATTCAGAAGGGAAACTTGATTCTTGCTTGTGCACGCCTAGGTATACCCGTTATGAGTAGAATGTTTAGCTCGATTGAGGAAAATAGATAAATGGTACCATGTAATTGGGTTAGGTTATCATATCATATCATGTAGTACTCTTTCGCGGAATGTTTGAAGGAACTAATTGTATGATTGATGATATTATCTTCTTTTAAAGATTATATTTGAATAGCATTGTTGGTCTTTTACTGATTGTGGGGTTTTTCGTTCACGAGCTGCTTATTTTACCAAATTTAAAGTACTTAGCTACTTGGTTCAACAACAGATGGCACATTGGAGGATGGGGTTGATAACAATGGACAAGAGGAAGGCCCCTCAAAGACAGAGCAACAGAGAAAGGTGACAAATTTTCTTCTCTAAAGTACAGATTAATTATTCATAGATTGTGTTTGTGGCCACTCAAATTGCAACTGAATTATGCAGCTGTCACCTTTGTCGACTCTAGAGTCATCATTTGATACATTAAATGTGAAGAAGTTTGATGGTGAGTATGAATCCCCCTGACATACATCAGAAAACTGTTAATATTAGTCCCATGAACATGATTGTGTTTCCTCATTCCACAGTTGCCTTCTCTGTGGACCCCCTCTACCATCAGACATCTGCGCAGTTTGATGAGGGTGGAGCAAAGGGTCTTCTATTGAACAACCTTGGAGTGTATGGTAACTGCCAGGTCCTTTTTGATTCATTGGAATTACCTGGAAAGTGTGTGTCATCTGCAGTTCAGCCTGGTGTACCTGAAACAATTGATCTATCTTTTCTGAGAGGTCTGTTTTCTTGCATCTCCTGATTCTGGGATTCATTAGCTGCGTAAATGGAGAGAAGTTAGATGCGGTATGTATTAACTGCTGCTTCATTTCACATTGGCTTTGATTGTGCAGAAAATATACAAGAGATGGTTTTGAACATGCCAAAGACACAGGAAATCTCCCCCAGTCTTAAAGATATTATTAACCTTTTCGACGAGGAAAACCAAAGACCTACCGAACCATATAATCTAGGAGAAAAATCACCAGAGCAAGCTGAAGGGACTGAGGAGGATAATTTTGGGTTGGACAATGATGCATTTGATAATTGTGGTAATTGGGGTTCTGATCAAGATGAACAAACAAATATGGGGGATGAAAGCAATTATGATGCTGGAGAGCCAATATTACCAAGCCAACATGAGGTACCAAGTTTCTCTGGCTACATATTTTTTTACCTGCTAATTACAGATATTATTCAAACAAACTGCAACATGCAGATGATATTTGGTATAATGATGCAGGGTAGTGAGCCATCCATGTCTCATGAATGGGAAGTAGGGGACAGATTTGAGAAAGTTGATGACTATCTGATTTTAAGTTTAGGCCTTTCTTCAAAGCAAAATGCTTGGGCAGGTCCAGATCACTGGAAGTATCGGAAAGCCAAAGGTAAATATTGACGGGTTTCATTCATCTTATTCTTCTTATTTAATCTCATTCTTCTTATTAGTATTGACGCTTTTTAGCTTCAGAGGTCCCAGTGGATGAACATGCACAGCCAGTAAAAGTGAAAAAAGCAAAGGGTAAAAAAGCTGAATCGGATATTGATTTTATTAAAGCACTGGACACTGATCTCTCCAGTATCTTTGCTCCCCCCAAGAATCCCAAGTCAATTCTACTGCCTTCAACCAAAGCACCTTGCACCACAAGACTTCCAGAAGATTGCCACTATCAACCAGAGGATCTTGTAAAGCTCTTCCTTCTGCCGAATGTCATGGTACAATATATTGAAAACGAAAATGCATTGCTAATTATCATCTCAATAGCACCTTTGATTGTATTCTAATTAATTTCTTCTTCTTTTTGTTCTTCTGGTAGTGCATTGGGAGAAAACGGAGAAATGTTTCTGGTAAGCATCACCCTAACATCAATTAATCCTGAGTTACACGTATACAATTATAAATGTAGTAATTCAGCATACTGTGACAACTGGCATGAACTTGCAAGTGAATCTGTTTGAGAAATGACATGACTAGTCAATGCTCCATAGAGTTTTAATTCAGTTAAAGTGGAATTTTTCCTGAGTTTAAATACAGTGTTCTAGACCACGATTAATTGGGACTTTTGAAGCATCCGCTACTTTATTATGTTGGAAAAACAGATTCAAGTATTTTTGTATGTATTAGTATGAGCTGTATAGTTTTGCGGCCTCCCCACTTTTTGAAGGAATAAGGAGAACAAATGAAGGAAGTGTTAGTCATGTGCTAATATGGCAAGAGTAAATGCACTTCACTGTTGCTAACTGTATATGTATGTTCCCCAAATCATGGAAACACATTATGTCAGGTGTCAACTATAAATTATTGACGTGTAGAGCTCTAGAGGTTAAATTTTTTACTAGTGTCTTACCCAAATGTTTTTTGTTCTCTCGTGCTTTTCAGCAGGATCAGGTAGAACAGAGGAAGGTATTACATTTAATTATTTTCTGACTATAATTTTTTTGGAGATAATAATCTGAGAGCTGACATCAGCTATTGGTAATACTGGTCAAATGATTGGATCCGTTTCACGTCATGACACATACTGCAGTCCATCAGTTGAATTGAGAACATAAAATGGTGAAATTGAATTGCTAAAAAATATATCAATACCAACATAGGTTGCCTTTGCTTACTTTGAATTATGTGGATGTTTGTTTTTATGGTTATATTCATTTTTACTAAATACAAATTTGATGCACTGTAAATTAATCTTAAATATTAAAAATCATAGACAGCAAAATGTATGTTTTGCATGTAAGTATAAGAAAATATTTACATTATCAATGACAGCTGTTTTTATGGCCAGATGCTTCATGTCCACCAGAAAATGAATATGGGTCAATGCCATCATGGGAGGATGATAATGGTTTTGATGGTTCAGCCGACAATGAAAGTACTTATGGAGAAAATGACGATATAAACGATCTTGTCTCTCAGCCCCGTCAGGTTGACTTTACTTGTATTTTCTGTTTATATAGTAACACTTCTTATTTACTCATATATTGACACTTAACTAACTGGATGGCCATAGTAGGAAACACCATGAGTGTTTAACAGTTTCCAATTTGTTTCTCTAATTTAAGCATGTGGATATTTTAAGCTTTGCGGAGTCCTAAAGTTCTTGAATTAACAATTATAACCTCTTGAGACTTTAGAAGTTTGAGTTGTTTTATTAAAATTAGTAATCAACTTCTTGGTGAGTTATCTCCTCCTCAATTGATCTAATCAAGTATTATGATAATATGTTAATTTGAAAAATAATATATTACTTCAAACACTTCATGGTCAGCATATATCTCATTCACGCTCTACAAAATTAAGGGTTGAGATACCTATTTAATGATAGAAAGTGTTTTGCAAAATAAAAATTTAGCCATATTTAGTAAAATGTGTTACACATACTCATCGAATTTGAGTACTCTTTAACCTAATGTATATGTTAGAGGATATATTTAGATGTTCGTTGTAGCATAATGTGCGAGATGCAAATAGAGCAGGTAATTTTAATAATTACATGTTTGTTCCTTGCTGAAAAATTCAATAATCCCTTACTATTATATTGATTCTCCCATAGAATTACCAGTAACTTTTGGATTTTAATCTTTTAATTAATGATACTTAGCTTCTTTCATATGAATGCCATCACACTAAATAAAATTCTGCAAGCAGGTAAACAAGATTGAGGTTCAATATGATAAAACGTCAAAACAAGTTGATGTACAGGTACTCAAGGAAACCATGTGGAAGCATATAAGGAAATTGAATAAAGAAGTGGAGGTAATCTCTTATTTTGTTGACATCATGGTACTTTTCTTTGGTGGAGTCTAAGCTGACTGTATTTGGCTGATGCAAAATGAACTTCACTTTGATGGCTGGTAGTAAAAATAATTAACCATTATATTTTTGGTGGGTGCTTTGGTATTTATATTTTGCTTGACTTAATGTGGAAATATTTTAAATTGTTTGCTGATGTGAGACCAACATTCTTCGGTTACCTGGGAGAAATAGACAAGCTTTAAAAGCTACACTCTGGTGACCTCTATGATTTATGTTTTTTATCTCCAAAAAATCTGTTGATAATACATGGAGCAAACAGAGACCTTTATAAGATTTTCATTATAGCTAAGAATTCTAATAGTCAAGAACTATAATCCTGATTTGCAGACAGTTAATTGTTCTGTTGGAAATTGTAATTCCGTAAACATCAATTCACTCTATTGAATTGTTTACCATTTCCTAACAATATATTTGACAGCCTTAACACGAGAAATCAAACAATTTAATGTATCTGCAGGATCAAGAGCATGTACCAGAGAAAGTATCTTTCAAGCGAGCATTGGCATCATTTCCAGATGATTGCGGGGCTGCATCATCCCTTGCAGACATCTCTCCACATCTGTGCTTCATATGCTTGTTACATTTGGCAAATGAGAACGGGTTGTCTATTGAAGGTTCTGAAAATTTGGATGATCTCACAATTACTATCTAGATTCATAAGACAAGGTTAATTAAACTGCACTAGTCTGGCATCTAGGCTGATGTTGATCTGTACCAGTACGTATTTACAGCTGTACTACTCTTGAGTCTTGACAGTGTCCAACTGTTTGATTAGTACAGTATGGTGTAGATTAGTGGTATTTACAAATGTCTGTAATGTATCCATCCTTTTGAGGTCTTCTAGCAAGTATTGGAAATATGGGATTATCTACTGTATGGGATTTATGTTTTGAAGCAACAATCGTTAACCGAAGATTGTTATTGGTATATTCCCTGCGTCCTTACCATTTATACAGTGCTAATTACTAAATAAACAATGCCGTTTGATGATTGAGATTACTTTCATCTTCCTGCTTAATATAATGTTATTAAAGAAAAAAGTGCTATTGTACCCCTAACTATTTAAATAAGTCCTAATGTACTCCTATCTTTTTTTAAAGTGCCACTATACCCTCAAATGTATAATTTGAGCAGAATTTTCTTTTGCCAAGTGTAAAATGTCAAGAATACCCTCACTATTATTTAATGGTAAAAAAAAAAAAATAGGACGAAAATGCCCCAACCAATTCGATGAATAATTATCCGCTACCTAATTAAGCATCTAATTCCCGCTTCTATTTTACTTTCACACCCAATTAAGCAAGGCAATCCAAATCCATACTACCAATCACCGTTACTTTATTGGATGAACGCGTTTAAAACCGAGGGGACCAAAACCACCGTGCCCAGAAATTAGTGTGCGCCGGGGGACCGAAACCGCCACACCCAGTAATAATTAGCGTGACTAGCTCAAATTACCAAAGGAAAATGAGAGAATAGAGTTGGCGAGATTATTGTAGGTTCACCGATATTTTCAATTTGTTGAATTTTTGGATATAAATGTTAACTTTTTTCAATACTGGTCTGCAAGATTCAGTCCGTATTTTGCTTATTTACAGTCAGTATTTTTGTTATATAATCATTATAATTATGATATATAACTGATTTGCAAGTGTATGCAATAGAAGTTTTATATATATATATATATATATGATGCATATGTCTGATATACATAATTATTGATCATATCATATATATCGAAACAGTATTTTTATTTTGAACTACAAAATAAGCAAAATACGGATTGCATCTAGCATGCCCCTTTTAATAATATTGTGCATTTATTATGTAATTCAGTGATATTAATTTCTTGATTTTTTTGTGCCCATGAGCATTTGGGTCAAGGGAACAAACCCAACAAGTAAGGGTAAATTTGTCTTTTAATTCAAAATGTGTTGGAAAATTGGTTTTATGGGTACATTTCTTTATTTAATATAATTATAGGTAGGGGTGTAAATGAGTCGAGACCGAATAGGGGTATGCTCAAACTCGACTCGTTAAATATTTTTCGAACTCGAGCTCGAGATCGAGCTCTTTCGAACATAAAAAATTGTGCTCATGACTCGACTCATTAACTTTTTGTGAGCTCGAGTCCGACTAGCGAGATTAACGAAATTCGAGCCAAGTGAGCTCGTTTAACTCAAAAAGCTCATTTTACTGAAATTCGCAAATGGAAGAAGAGGAAAAGTTAGAGTTGGACTTGGATTCAGGGTAAAATAAAAAGGTTTGCGTGTATACAGATTATACACAAGCGGTATTACAGTCATACATACCCTAATACTTAATTTAGATTTTATATTTTTAATTATTCACAAAGAAACCCCTATATTAGTTATATATCTAATTATATATATATTTGCTCAATAACCTCGTCGAGCTTATCGAAATAAAATTTAAAAGATCAGACTCGACTCGTTACATATTCGAACGAGTTCGAGGTCGAGATCGAGCTTGGTCAACCCGAGTTCGAGGTCGAGATTTGACCGAATTTCTCGAGATTCTTTCACGAACGACTCGACTCATTTACACCTCTAATTATAAGGGTACATCAGCACTTTTAAATTAGTCGGGGGTTGACACTTACTTATAAATTGGGGGTAACTTAACTTTTAACCCGTTATTAAAAGTAAGCGTGACATTATTTTTTCATGTTTAGTCAAATAGAAACAGGTGGCGTCATGCCTGATTGGGAAATTAAGCTAGCATGAGAAACAGAAACTAAGCTAGCATGAGAAATCTGGAACACTTCATTTTCTTGATGCAGCATGAAACAACGTTTTCCACACTGTGGGGCGATTGTGAGAATTTGATCTTTATTTCTTTCGATTTTTGTTACTGCTTTTCCGGGTACATATGCCTACTAGAAGGCCTTGAATATCCAACGTCTTATTACTACTTTTTCCAAGTTATACTATTCGTTAGGATAATCATTAATATTATTTTCACTTAATCAGAACGAAAACAGAAATAAATATCAGTAACTCAATCACATTGACATAGATCATATCAAACAGAAAATTCTTTATATAGGAAATGGTACCCGGGAAATAGATTACTTTACCGATTTATCATCATAGACAGGACATGGCGAATTCTGTAACGGGATGGAAGAAAAAGATATAATTCTTTATTATATGTATAATTGTAGTGAATGTGAATCACGTGGGAAACTCTTCCTCATGCCCTGGTCCATGGATTAATAACGAAAATTATTATGCCATCTCGCAACAATTATTTGGATATTTTGACTCTCTTGTGTGTATCGATAGCCATACATTTTTGCGATTCACTTTTTATACATTATATTATCAAAAACAGAATAACGAAAATTAGTAAGAGAAAGGACTATCGTAAAATAATTGTCTAATTTTTCATTTCTTGATCTCAAAATAGTAATTAGATAAACTTTTTAAATATACAATAGTTCATATCTTTTTTATAAGGCTTTCTTTCTAATTTTTTTTGAGCAAACCACTACGTAGTGGGGATATTTTATTGGGTATCACAAACCTCCAAAAAAACAGTACAAGTTATGATACACCTACAAGCAAAAGTGTACGGAGATAAACTCCCAAATCATTGGTAAATACTTTGCAAAAAGAACAGGCACATAGGCCCTATACAAAAGAATGTAGAATATGTGATTTATAGGACCTATTAGAGAATTGTTAGACAAAACTCAAGGCAATTCCAATAAAAACACACTCCACTGAGCTAGGTATAACACTCTATTACTATCCCTAAAAATGATAATTCTATTAAACTATAGGGGAGAAAAAGCATTGAGGAATCTGAATTTTTTCAATGTACAGTGAAACTTTCTTATCTAATTGTTTGTCAATTCGTAAATAGATATACTCGTTCAACAATTTAGTATATCGTTTATGTGAATTCGGGGTGGAGACAAGATTCTTAATTTGATGATGATAGATCAATTTTAACAACTAATTTATAATTGGTAATAAAACCTTTAATTTTGGAACTATTATACCCAAACTACGTTAGTATTTATTAAAATATGGTAGTTAAATTGCCTAAAATACAAAAATTCAATGTATAAAAAGGTTTTTTTTTTCAAAAAACGACTAATATATAACTATGTGTACGTATCCGCCCTGAATTATTTATGTATATAAATAATTTGATTAGTTTTGAAATAGACTGTCTATATTATAATTATAATATAGACCGCCGGACCTAGTTACAAAGAAAATTCGAATGAAACGACTAAACTATAAAAAGAGATTGGGAAGGAGTTCGTTATATTGCAATTTATTAAAATCTACTCCTAATTAATTATTCACGCGCGACACGCGCGCCTACACATTGCATCTGCGGTTTTGCAGTCACGCTGGTGCATAATGCCGAGGCCATTCAATTTAAGAGTATGCATGTACTGGCCACTGGGCATTCAATTCAAGAAAACGACATCCAGGTGTACATTCATCCACCACCAACTTTAACTAACGTACATTTTTTGCTTGATATATAATTCATTGACACACTACATAGTGTTTGTGAAACTTGATTTTTTAGTTTGAAAATTGTGGTGATTGTGGAAACTTAATTGATTAGGCTAGTGATTTGCAATTATTTAAGCATTTTATTTTAAAAATTAGACAATTTAGACAGTATGAAAAACAGACATTTTATGCTAGAAACTAGAGCAATATAAAAAACAAGCATTTATATTAAAAACTAGACAATTTAGAAAGTATGAAAACAGACAATTTATGCTAGAAACTAGAGCAATATAAAAAAACAAACATTTTATTCTAAAAACTAGACAATTTAGACAATATGAAAAACATACATTTTACGCTAGAAACTAGAGCAATATAAAAAACAAACATTTTATTCTAAAAACTAGACAATTTAGATAGTATGAAAAACAAACATTTTATGCTAGAATCTAGAGCAATATAAAAAAACATTTTATTTTAAAAGGAAATATGAACAGTGCGCGTGAACAGTAACCGTGAACAGTAATTTTTCAAATTTTGCAAATAAAGACCTCCTTCCTTCCATATTCTAATGTAATTCTTGGTCTATATTATAGGTATAATATAGACGGTCGTTTTAGAGACCAACTCTAAATAGTTATCAAGAGAATCCTTTCAAAATTTGTTTTTATCAAGATTAATATAGATTATTTGTATTTTTGTGCATGTGTGATTTTGTTGTGTGTCACCATATATTGATTGATATTTGTTTTTTACGTTAGCACATTTTCTTAGGACATTGCATTGCAACAAATAAAAGATTACAAGCATTTTATATATAATTAACAAAATTAAATATATGCATTTTGTGATGGTCTCTTGAAAATATAATCCTATAAACATTTTAGAAAAATCGTTAAAGTTTAAATTTAAGCAACGGAACTTATAATTTGAAATGCGTTTTATGTAATTTAAAATTTATAATTTTCATATATTTGTTGAATTTTGTATTAATTATCGTTTATTAATGAGTATTATTTTAATTAAAATTTTTTAGTGTTTGCTGAAAAATATATTTCAAGAGACGTTATTATTCGAGATCATCATGGAAAATGTCATCGAGTGAAAAGTATGCGAGTGAAAAGTATGCGAGTGAAAATGTCATCATGGAATAGTATTTATTTTTTCATCCATGATATATAAAATAAATTTCAAAAAAAAAATTAAATAAGTATATATGTTCATATAAAAGCAAAGAAAAGGAAATCATGTTACTATTTTGAGAATTAATAATAAGAGTCCATCACTCTCACAAACTCCATTTCCATTCAACAAACAGTACACCACTATGGCCGCGCTAATGGCCCGAATGACCGGAACACCCCCACCGTCGTCGCTCTCATCGTCACCGTCCCTAACCACCCCACCGGCGCCGTCGTCTCTCCCCCTCCGTACAATTCCCGGCAGCTACGGGTGGCCGGTGCTTGGCCCCATCTCCGACAGGCTGGACTACTTCTGGTTCCAGGGCCCCGAGACCTTCTTCAAGAAGAGGATCGAGAAGCACGGCAGCACGGTTTTCCGGACGAACATCCCGCCGACGTTCCCGCTGTTCGCCGGAGTGAACCCGAACGTGGTGGCGGTTTTAGACGTGAGGTCGTTCTCGCACATGTTCGATATGGATTTGGTGGAGAAGGCGGATGTGCTCGTCGGAGATTTCATGCCCAGCACAAGCTTCACCGGAGACATAAGGGTCTGTGCTTATCTTGACACTTCCGAGCCCCAGCACACTCAGGTACACTTTCTGCTGTTATCCATTTCATTTCCTGGTATAGTAATTATTGGATGGCTGGCAGAATTGCTGTGAAATTTAACTGTTTTTTGTTTTGTTTTTGGAAATCATTGATGGTGATCAAAATAATCTTGCCATTTTAGACCTTAACCTACAGTATTTTAAGTGTATATCAAGATCAAGATTTTAATTTGTTGATAAAATAATTTAGAGAATATTATTTAAAAATTTGACTTTTATTTAGAAAAAATGAATGTTACTCCGTCCAAAATATGACTTTGAAATTTACCACAGTTGAATAAAAAATATCAGCATCTAACTGGGTGTAAATATAAGTTATAAAATAATAATTATAAAAACATATTAATTTTTACGAAGTTAATTAATAAAATTTAGTAATTTTAACTAAGTATTAGTAGGGGAACAGTACTTGATTACTAGTTCCATGAATACAGAAGGGACTGGAAGTCCCTACAAATTTTGACATTTTTGTACTAATATAAAAGATGGCCACAATTCATTGATAAGGTCCCCTAAACTTTGTCTCGACATTTGTTTCCTGTCAATTCTTCGCTCATCTTTTATAGATCTTTGATTTAGTATTGTATTTCGAGTTTGTATTCCTGATATTGAAGAAAAAAAATGCAGATCACGCACTCTCTTTGTTCAGTCCATTATTCATATTAATAAAATAAAAATATTTATCTGAAAATAGAGTACAGTGTATAGTTTAAATTTACATTATTTGTCACTGCATTCTGCATGCATGAGAAACTTGATTGAGTGATAAAATGAACAGGTAAAGAAGTTCATAATGGACATCCTGAAAAGAAGCTCATCCAAATGGGTGCCAACAATGGTGGCAAACCTGGACAAAATGTGGGAATCCATAGATTCTGAAATTGAAAAATCCAAAAAGCCAGCAGCAGCCCTAGTTCCCCTGCAGAACTTCCTCTTCAACTTCCTCTGCATCTGCCTTGTTGGAGCTGATCCTTCATCTTCCCCTGAAGTCTCAAAATCAGGCCCCGGCTGGCTCGATGCCTGGCTGGCCCTCCAGCTCCTCCCTACTGTCAGCACTGGTGTCCCTGGTTATCTGCAACCCTTTGTAGAGATCTTCCTTCACTCCATTGCATACCCTTCCTTTTTAGTTCAAGGCGGTTACAATAAACTCGCTGAATTTGTCGAAAAGGAAGGCAAAGAGGTGATCCAGAGAGGTAAAACTGAGTTCAACCTCAGCGAAAAGGAATCAGTTCACAACCTTCTCTTCACACTGGGATTCAACGCGTTCGGGGGTTTCCTCGTGTTTTTTCTCAGCCTTTTTAGTGCTCTTGGTGATGAGAAGAATAAGGAGATTCAAGAAAAGCTGAGGAATGAAGTTAGGGAGAAAGTTGGTACTGATCCTTCGAGACTCAGCTTCGAGAGCATCAGGGAAATGGAGCTATTGCAGTCCTTTGTTTACGAGACTTTGAGGCTAAACCCTCCTGTCCCTCTGCAGTTTGCTAGGGCTAGGAGGAACTTCCAGCTGGCTTCACATGATTCTGTGTTTGAGATCAAGAAAGGCGAGCTTTTGTGTGGGTTTCAGGCTCTGGTGATGAGGGATTCCAAAGTGTTTGAGAATCCTGAAAAGTTTGAAGCAGACAGATTCTGTAGAGATAAGGAGCTACTGAACTATTTGTTTTGGTCCAATGGACCTCAGACTGGATCTCCTAGTCACCACAACAAGCAATGTGCTGGTAAGGATATAGTCACTCTCTCAGCAGCTTTGTTCTTGGCTCACTTGTTTCAGAGGTATGATTCAGTCACCTTCTCCGGCGTAAATGTTGCCCCTCTCAAAAACTCTAGTTGATGTTTTTACCAGGGATATGTCTATACTCAAATCTACTTCATTGATGTTATGTACTATATTATGACTGTTGCAAAAATAAGTTTGAAATTCCATTAAAATAACAGAGATTTAATGTTCACACTCTTTTTCCTTCCCTCCTCTTAACTCATCTGTCCCAGTTGAAACCAAAGTACTATCATAAGTTTGGGAAGAATAAGGACCTGTTCTCCCCAGTTCATCTGAATTTTTTTCAATTCAGTTCGGTTCAGTGGAGTACATTTCATTTCAGTTCAGCTCAATTCTGTAAAATGAACCGGTGAGAACATGCCTTAAGTTAACAGGTAAGGCAAAAGCTAATTCAGCATTTTGCAACCAACCAATTTCATTGATCATTGATCAAAAGAAAAAAGTGCATTGATAAGAAAACAAAAGAAACCAGCACAATGATGTTACAGAGATGAAACAGCATGAAACGTAAAATCATTGATCACAAACTACAACGCACACACACAACCACAAAAGGTACGAATCAAGCGAACGATGATGATGTTTTAGAGATGAGCCCGAGGAAGATGGGGCGGATCCAGGGTGGCAAACTGGAGGATATCTGGATGTTTCTGTAAACTCTCCATTTTTGTTTCATCCAGAGTTACAATAACCTCAATTCCATCACCCGGGCAATCAGTTGTCGGTAGACTTGAACCGCCATAAGCTACCCAAATCGGCTTTCCCCACCCAAAATCGACTTGATAAATACCAGACCTGCAAACAATGGAGCAACGGTAAAGGTCAAATCCTCCATGATCACCATCACCCCCAAGTTTGCTCCACGACTCGGCCACAAGGTGGGAAATGTTCTCACTCCCATCTTCCCCCGTGATAAGCTTAGCAAATTGTTCACCCTGAACTTTAGCAATACTATCTGCCAAGCTCTTGATCACCACATTTAATGGAGCATCAGGAATGGAACGAGCTTGGGAGAAGCAGAACAGATTCCCTGTCGAATTAGGACAAACAGGCAGGCCGTAGGCTGCCAACGTGGCCCTCAGACTCACAGTCGAGGAGAAGATGGATGGATTCGGAGACATTGAGGCTGTGCATTTCCATAATAGTCCAGCAACCGCCAGAGCTCGACTAGGAGCCCCGGTTTTGGCCTTGAGAGCAGTCAAACCCGAGGCACCGAACACAAACCTTCTCATAACCACCTTCTTCTTCTTCTTCCTGCTCCCGGTTTTCTGATCAAAGTCATTAATCACCAAATCTGAGACGAACGTGTTCTTTTTACTCAGCTCCGGATCTTGCTTGAAAAGAGTTGGTGCAGTGTACAGATCAGGAATGATGTGTGGTCCCTGAGCCGCCTGTGCCGCCCATGCACCGCCTTGTGGCACGTGTAGATGCCGATCCCAATTCCACCACACGTGAATGTGTTGACCTGAATCATGACCATGTGGGTCTGAGCTATGAGCTCTGCCGATCTCGGGTGAAACGGGAGAAACTCGACCACCGCTTCCTCATCATAAGGCCTGGAGAGAACATCAGAGAGGGGTTCTTCAACCACGGCTTCCACGTAGTAGGCTCCATTGTCATTGCAGTCGATGTGTAAACCGTCGCGGCTGACCTCTCCAGCCAGGGGATAGAAGTGAGACAGCGTGGAGGAGAGTGATTTCTTCAGGACTTGGCCTCTTTGTACGGCCGCCATTGATGATGATGATGATGAATGACTCAGGTAGAACATAACAGAGCCGACATGTATGTGATCAGGTTCGAGTTGATCGAAAAGGGAGAGCTTGTACATCTTCCGCTTTAGTGGAGTAGCCCTCGATGGCTTAACCATCTGCCTGGAAGTGATTTTGACTTTGCTTTCTGATGCCATCTTTCTAACTTTCTGTACTCAAACTTCATTTATCCCACAGGCTAAAGTTCAATGATATCCTCCATTAAACATGATACATTTTATGAATTGTTAGACTCGTATGGCTATATTCAGTTCATAATCCTATCTTTATCTTATCTTATCTATGGAGGCAAATAAGTAATTTGATGAGGGCTGAGCTTGATCCTATCGGAAGAGAAAGGGGGGAATCCCTCTTCGAACAGCAGATTGGCCGGAGAAGCAAGCCGCGTCATCGGCGTCATCAGAGAGTTCATGCCTCATGAGACACTTGCCAAACATTTGTTTCACTGTAAGAATGAATCTGTACTCATTATTTCTTGATTCTGTCATCTAGCTTTGCTTTGATCAAATGTAAGGTTAGGACCATATGTATGTTTTTGTAATTCTTTGGGTTGAATTTATTAGGGGATGATCAGCCTTTGAACGAGCTACGAGGTTGAGAGTGGCATTAAGTATTGCAGCAATAAGGGACAAACGTTGTACGTACCATGATCTCAATGCTTACAGAGTTTTCTTCGACCAGGTAAAATGTAGTCAAATTTTGCTTTCATATTACCTTAACACATCGAACCTCGTATACTCAAGTACTTATTTTATGTACCGAACTTGTAGGAAGCAAAGCCTAGGTTTTCTTGCTTTGGCTTGATTAAGAATAGTAGAGATGGCAAAAGTTACAGCACTAATTTGGCTTTTACGCCTCCAGAATACTTAAGAACAGGTTTAATTTGCTCAATGGCATTTCTTTATAGTTGGATTTTTAAGCTGAAGTTAGTTAATATATTGACATTTATGATATGACAGGAAGAGTAACCACAGAAAGCGTAGTTTACAGCTTCGGGACAATGCTACTGGATCCTCTAAGTGGCAAGCCATGTAAGCAAATTCATTCAGTAGAATTTATCCATGCCATTTATAAATTTCATATGATAGATTGCTTATATTTAATGAGGTGCTCATTTTAGGCACTTGATCTCATTCGGGGAAAGAATCTTCTTAAGATCATTGATTCTTGTTTGGAGGGTCAATTTTCTACTGATGATGGATTAGCCACCCGTTGTTTACAATATGAAGCACGCGAGAGGCCATATGCAAAGTCGCTTGCTTCTACTCTCTCATCTCTTCAAATAGAATGCAAGGTATACCCCAATGAATTACATTACTAAGGCCATATTCTTGACTGCATTTCATTTCATTGAATGAAAAATTACACGATTTGGTGAAATTAAGCTTAATTTAGTTCCACTATTGCTATTTCTCAACATTTTTATTCCTACTTCAGTTCAATTCAGATGAAAAGATGGCAATCTTTATTTTCCTTTGCAGCTCTCTATAAAGATGAATATAACATGATTCTGACTGGTCATCTTTCACCAGGTTCCTTCTTATGTACAGAATTTATTGAATGCAAGGACACCAGCTCTGCGGACCTACCATCACTCTCATCGCCATTTAGCCCATCCAAGAGCTTCTAAAGCTTCTCTTGTTGTATTTGTGCTTGTTTGAGATGACAGTTAACGGTTTGGTTATTGGAAGATCCTGGCTTTGAAACAGGTTTGCTCTTTGACGAAACAGAGTTTATTAATCATAAAATTACAGTTCTTGATTGCATTAGACTGAGTCATAGTCATTGCATCAGTACCCAAATTAATTTGTTTTGCAATCAAACTACAATTGCTTATTTTGGGAGCATAAAATTATTTTGGCAGGTTTAATTTTGAGTCTCTTTTTGCGATCTCTTCAATGAGAATGTGGATGGCGCTTAGTCACTCTCTCGGCAGCTTTGTTCTTGGCTCACTTGTATCAAAGGTATAATTCAGTCACCTTCTCCGGAGTAAATGTTGCCCCTGTCAAAAAGTCTAGTTAATGTTTTTATCAGAGATATTTCTATACTCAAATGTACTTTATTGATGTTATGTACTGTATTATGACTGTTGCAAAAATAAGTTTGAAATTCCATATAGATAACAGAGATTTATTGTTTACTCTTTAACAATATCACACTCTTTTTCCTTCCCTCCTCTTTTACTCATCTGTCCCAGTTGAAACCAAATTATCATATTGTAAAGATTTTGGGAAGAATAAGGACCTGTTTTCCCCAGTTCATCTGAAATTTTTTTCAATTTACTGCGGTTCAGTGGAGTACATTACATATCAGTTCAGCTCAATCTGTAAAATAAACTGGTGAGAACATGCCTAAGTTAACAGGTAAGACAAGCTAATTCAGCATTTTGCAACCAACCAAGTGCATTGATAAGAAAACATCAGAAGCCAGTACAATGATGTTACAGAGATGAAACAGCGTGAAAAATGGAGCGTGCGTGCGCGCACACATAAAAGACACGAATCAAATGAACCATCACGAGGTTTTAGAGATGAGGTCGAGGAAGATGGGGCGGATCCAAGGTGGCAAACTGGAGCAGATCTGGATGTTTCTGTAAACTCTCCATTTTTGTTTCATCTAGAGTTACAGTAGCCTCAATTCCACCACCTGATCTGGTATCCCCCAACAGGATCCGGCAGTCAATTGTCGGTAGACTTGAACCGCCATAAGCTGCCCAAATCGGCTTCCCCCACCCAAAATCGACTTGATAAATACCAGACCAGCAAACAATGGAGCAACCGTAAAGGTCAAATCCTCCATGATCATCACCACCCCCAAGTTTACTCCACGACTCGGCCACAAGGTGGGAAATATTTTCATTACCATCTCCTGTGATAAGCTGAGCAAATTGCTCACCCTGAACTTGAGCAATACTATCTGCCAAGCTCCTGATCACCACATTTAATGGAGCATCAGGAATGGAACGAGCTTGGGAGAAGCAGAACAGATTCCCTGTCGAATTAGGAGCAACAGGCAAACCATAGGCAGCCAACGCGGTCCTCAGACCTACAGTCGATGAGAAGATGGATGGATTTCGAGACATTGAGGCTGTGCATTTCCATAATAGTCCAGCAACCGCCAGAGCTCGACTAGGAGCCTCGGTTTTGGCCTTAAGAGACGCCAAACTGGAGGCACTGAAAACAAACCTTCTCATAACCACCTTCTTCTTCCTCCTCCCGGTTTTCTGATCAAAGTCATTAATCACCAACTCTGAGACGTAATTATTTATTTTACTCAGCTCAGGATCTTGCTTGAAAAGAGTTGGTGCAGTGTACAAATCAGGAATGATCTGTGGTCCCTGAGCCGCCTGCGCCGCCCATACTTTCCTGAACAAGCCAACAGTCTTTCCGTCCACCACCTTGTGAGACGTGTAGACGCCGATACCAATTCCACCACACATAAATGTGTTGACCTGAATCATGACCATGTAGGTCTGAGCTACGAGCTCTGCGGATCTCGGGTGAAACGGGAGAAACTCAACAACCGCTTCTTCATCATAAGGCCTGGAGAGAACATCAGAGAGATGTTCTTTCACCACGGCTTCCACGTAGTAGGCTCCATTGTCGTTGCAGTCGATGTTTAAACCGTCGCGGCTGACCTCTCCAGCCAGGGGATAGAAGTGAGACAGCGTGGAGGAGAGTGATTTCTTCAGGACTTCGCCTCTTTCCACTGCCATTGACGATGGTGATGATGATGAATGTGTTTCTTCGGGACTCAGGTAGAACATAACAGAGCCGATATATATGTGATCAGGTTCTAGTTGATCGAAAAGGGAGAGCTTGTACATCTTCAACTTTGCTGGAGTTGCCCTGGATGGTTTAACCATCTGCCTGGAAATGATTATAACTTTGCTTTCTGATGCCATCCTTCTAATTGCTTAAAGACTTTCTGTACTGAAAGTTCATTAAGCCCACCGGCTAAAGTTCAATGATATCCTACATTTATACATGCACTTCTAAACACGATACATTTAAAAAATTAAATAAGTCGAGGAGAAGAGTTCTTTATGAATTGTTTGAGTATATATTCAGAAAAAGAAGACAGAGGACAGTTGTTCGACTTCACCTAACGATATAGACTCCTATGGCAAGATTCAGGTTGTTCGACTTCACTAAACGATAAAGATTCTTATGGCAAGATTCAGTTCATAATGTCATCAAAATACCAGAGTGTTTATTTATGTTTACCCCTTTCTTTCCATAGCCCAAAAGAGAATGATGTCATTTGAAAAAGATGGCAATCAGTAAGTTTAGTTATAAGAAAACATCAGAGTGATAAAAAGAACAACATGAAAAACTACCGAACCAATGATGTTACAGAGAAAAAGCTATTAATTCCACAGTTCAAGAGAAACATCATCAAATACTATATCTTGTTGAAACCAGTAGTATTATATAACACATGTATGTGAGGAGCACAATCAAATAATAGGTCAAGTGGAAACTAGTAAGGCTTTGCCTTGCAATATTAGAAGTAGTTTTCCGGCTCCAAAACTACTTGTATATGGCTCTTAATTTGTGGTGATGTAAAACTTCAGACTGGATGAACCTAATGCATGCGTATAAGCCCTTGTGAAGATGATACTTTACCAGAGCATTAGGCAGACTGAGCCTTGGCCGCCCCTTCTTTCCATCCTTTCTGCCGAGCTCTCATCTCCCACAAGGCAGTTAGCTTTTTCTGTGATACTAAAGTCTCTTCCGCCTTTTCTCTTGCCACTTCACAAGTCTCCATCCCAGAATTGCACTTATCGGCCTCTTTTTGATATGAAGAGGTCATCTTCTTTGCCTCAAGCAATTGCGTATCAGCACGTCGCTGGTTTTCCAAGGCTTCAGCTTCTCGAAGTTTTAGTTCCTCTGACAAAAGGTCAATGAAATTCTTCTGCGTGTCATCACTAACATCTGTGTCATGCTTAGCACAATCTGCATCACAAGTGGCATTGCATGAGAAAAAATGCACAGAAACTCATTCTTAATTTAATTGATCATATGGACATCATGGTTGAACTCGATAAGGTTAATGTCCTCAACCAATAAATCATTCCTAAGCATAGAATCTCTACGATACTTTTTAGAAAGGAAAAAATAAAATCCAACTGATTCATGATGGCTGATTTAGTGATTTTACACCTGGAGCTGAATTTTTGTCAAAATGCAGTTTAGAGACGGGGGGTGGTGGTGGAAAACTTTAAATTCTACATGTATTAACAAATAATAACAATGGTGATCAAACAATTTTACTAAGCTGTTTCAAATGATAATCGTTCAGCCTCTTTGGCATCTGGATCATACGTCAGCCATTTCCCGTATGCCAATTTCATCGTTTATATACTATGGTAGACCATGTTTTTCAGCTTTCGCAAGGTCAGCTCATTTGGGTTCAAAGATAAACTAAGACTACACACAGACCTAATCAAAGCCTGATCAATTTTGCATCGTCAGAAAATAATTATGGCTATCATATCACAGAACAAATATGGCTAATGGTATCATGACTGACTTGGACTACTGGGTTTATCCCTTATACCATGGATTTTCTGCCTACAACAGGGGGTTTACAAATTGTACCTGCTGCACAAATGTTCTTCTATACAAACTGAGAATGTTGTTTTAAAGGACTAAATCTCGATAGCCCTCTCTTACTTGGATCAGCAACTAAAGTATACAATGATGATGTGCATACGATCAATTTAATTTAGATTAAGACTATAGACATAAGTATAAGAAGAAAATGAAACATATATACAAATACTGACCTGCAAAAGTATTGTTGCTCAACCCTGCAAAAATTGAAAAACACAGAAAAGATAAGCGACTAGAGAATAAAAGGAGGATTTTATATGAGAATACAACAAATAAGAGGAAAAATCAAAATCAAAATGGAAAGGAGCTGAAGACACAAACATACAGAATGATCAAGCCTTGTTCCATTGCAAGTAGTCAAAATCTTTAAAATGAATACAATTCTACTGAAAGATATATCAAACCGTTATAGTAATGTGGGATATCTTATGTCAACCCTATCAATGTCAATCGTTCAGCTTTCAATCATTTTACACTACATTCTAAACTGTCGCGCATCTGTCCATGAGAGAGCATTGAGCTAAATCCAAACGTAGATTTATAAAAATATTCAACTGGTAACCCACGAAGGTCATCAATAGGATTTTAAGCAGCAAAAGGCTCAGGTCCTAAACACGAAGACCTCGTGTATCTTAATTCTTAGCAAATCAGCAAAGTAAAAGTACGGTAAAAGCGACAGAATTCGAAACAAACAGTCATCTCAACATACATCACAAATCATGAAAATAAACATCACTAACACCATCACATTACTAAAAGAACCAACTTGATGCTTTTATAATGTCTACATTACCAAATATACCAAAGAAATGGCAAGAAGTGTAGAGAAACAAGATCCAAGCGCTTACCAATCGGAATGGAAGGAAGGGAGTTGAAAGAGCAGTCGCAGTCGCAGGGAGGGCAGGTGAGGGGAGAAGAAGGTGAGGAGCTGGTCGCTGCTAGAGCTTCCATGAGATGCCAATACAATGGCGGGCCAACTATGTATGCTGCAAAGCAAATTGCAACCAACCCAACTCCTGCCTTCAAGATTCTGGGGTTATAGCACGATGATCTCACTTGATTAATTGCCATACTTGCAGGTTTCTCTCCTCTGAGAAAAGGGATTTTCTGGGCTGCAACTTTCTACCTCCTGAACTGTGTTTGGGTAAATTTTGCGGGATCGAGAAAGGAGTCAATGGGGAAATGGAGTTGAAGAACCCTTTTTTTCCTCGGTCTACCCTGTCTTTCCCTATATCACTGCCGACACTGAAAAACGCGGACATTCTTCCTGTTATGCGTAGTTTTCCAATAAGTCCTCCTATTTCATTTTCTGTTAAAATTATGTTTCAAACTCTTAAGCAAAACTTATGATTCTATTTATGAGAAAATTAATTTATTCTCACATAGTGCTGTTCAAGAAATCGGAAAACCGTTAACAGACGGAAATCGAACTGTTATGATAATCGGTTATCAGTTAATAGATGAATAGGTTTTAAACGGTTTGGTTAATAGGTTTAGTCGGTTAAATAATTCAGTTTTAGTTTTTGAAATTTTCTTAACGGATTAACCGTTTAACTGTTCATATAATATATTAATTAATTAATAATTTACATTCCAACAATATTTTTACAAATCGATATTCTCTATAAATTGTAAAGTTCAAACTAATTATTGGTATATTTATTATGAGAAAAAGTAATTACAAACTAGTAAGTAAGAACTTGAAACTGCTTACTATTTGAACTATCAAAAGAATCTGTTCATGAATACGTGACTTTTTTTTAAAACTTATCTTTATTTTTTGTTTGAAGTATCTTTTATAGATTTAGTATGTGTTTTTATATGACATGTACAATTTTACTACTTGTTTTGCATGAGTTCGATTCTTTGCATTTATGTACACAATTCTTATAGTATTATTATTATGTAAATTTTTCCATTTTAATATTCAAATAATCAAACCGGTTGAAACCGTATAACCATTAAAATTTACCGAAATCGGTACAGACCGAACCGTTTTACCGTTATTATAATAAGTTGGTTAATAGGTTTCTTCTTCAATGTTAAAAACCGACAAAAACCGAACCGTTTAATCGTTAATCGGTTAACCGGCCGGTTGGACACCTCTCTCACATACTCCGTTCATCTCCTATAATATGAGTGTGTATTTTATTATCACATATGCCCAGTTCTAATATTATTTCTTATATTCATGTTCAAACGTTCAAACCGCTAAAGTTTATGATAGTGAAATGATATAATACCACTTTTCAAGAATTTAGGGTATTTACTTTCATAAAATTTCAGGATATGAAAGCGCTAATTTGATCAAAAAATATTTTAATTACTAGCGAGACATTACCGTGCGTTGCACGGTATATTTGATCATTCATTAAACAGGTCTATGTAATTAAATGTGGGTGAAATCTTGAAATTAATTAAAAAATAATTGAAATTTCATTATTATTTTTATTATTATTTTACTTATGTTATCATTTTATTTTACATTTACACATATCAAAATATTTTGAAATCTCCATCAAATATATTCCAAAGTTTGAAGTATATTATTTATTTTTATATATGTCAAAATATATAGAAATCTCCATCAAATATTACGAAAGTTCAGTTATATCTAATTTCCAAATATCTAAACTCAAATATAAAGAAAATATTATACAAAATATTTTATTAGTATTTTGCCCATGAGAAATTAAGGAATGTTTTTGTTGAATTTCTTTGCTGTTTCTAATCATCAAACTCATCCTCAGATGGTTTGAAGTGGTAATCGATTTCTAATCATAAAGTAATTAGTTGGTAGTATGTTGAGTAATTCAATCTTTAAAATATATAATAAACTAATAAATTTATGTATACTCATGTCAAAATTTTCTTCAATCTATTTACTTGATTTCATCTATTCTACAACCATCTCCACACATTAAACATTTGATTTCCACTACAACATGATGATCACGTTAGGTTGTTATCGCGGATTTCAATTATTTTTTCTTCGTAAACCCGATAAAAAAGAACTTAGTAATTAGACAAATCTAACGTAACAGTATATATTTATACCTCCAAAATATACACCCTAGTTGATTATGAACCTCCAAACATACTGGTACTATGAATCCCTAAAACCAAAATTTGAAAATTAAATACCATTAATATAAAAGTGCATGCATAGTTCTGCTATTCCATGGGCCATTTTTTCTATACCAACTATATAGTAAAACTATTTAAGAATAATAATCATCAACCAGATCCATAATCATAATGATGTTATGTGCCTCTTACCAAAAACACACACATATATATGGCAAGTGCCCGCATACATGTATATTGATGAAACAGCCTCACGACAGCGACTCTCCGAAGAAGTCATCACACGATCACCACAAATGTATAAATAATGCCATTAGCGACCTTCAGCACATCAGCCGGGGCCTAATCACTTCAGCACATCAGCCGGGGCCTAATCACTTCAACCAACGGCGAGACTCGAGAGCTCTTCCCAGTGAATTCACTTAAGGTCGAAGCCCTCGACTGACCGGCGAATGAAGGGGAACATCTCCAACATCTGGCAATATGCATGACACCAAAACTATAGTATTAAAATTTTTGTAAAAACTTTTGCAGCGACACCAGTTCTAGACATCGGTTCAAGACATTGCTTACGCTGCTTCGGAAATTTAAGGAGGAAAACTCAGAAATTTACAAATCAGAGAAACTAAACTTACCTATGAAGCCGAGAAATTAAACCAAACTCTTCTGAAGGAAATCAAACACTCACTTTCAAGTCACCAGTACCCCTTTTGAATTTATCCGTTCACCAAGCTTATCAAACCCAACCTGAAAAGGACCATGAGTATTCAAGCAATACTCAAGCAAAAAAAATATTGAAAAGTTCCATACATTTTAGAATCATAAATTCATGTAGTAACAAATAAGATATTCATAAGCTAGACGTTTATGATATTCATAAGCTAGACACGTGTGTGTATATATATATGTGTGTGTGATATTGGAGACGTAGTTGCGGATATGAATTAAACATATTTATGTGATTGCGAGAGAAATAGACTGAGATTATATACAGCGAAAGAACATAGAAAAGTTAAAAGTTTATATCAATATAATAATACCATAAAAATGTAATAATATCATTCAAGAATATATTTGCGCCGGAACATTCCAAAAAATATATAATAATATGATACACTAACATAGAATAATAAGATACATGAATATATAGTACTTCGAAAAAAGATATATGAATATATAGTGTTAGTACTATTGCCAAAAATAAAAGAATGAAATTTAATAAAGAAACCAAAAAGAAATATATGAAAATTATAGGCGCCGGAATATGGTGGTCTTGTGGTGGTTACGTGGTGGTTTCATTCAAAACTAAGTAGTTTAGAACTTTTAATTAATTTATATATTTATCGGATCAATAACTCTTCTAGTAACGTTTAGGATAAACAAATGAATTAGTTAAATTCACATTTAAACGTATTAATGATCTATGTGGTGTTATCGAGCCCAAATTTCTTTGGGTGTGCTTAGGAACATGTTTTTCGTATTGATATAAGCTTTTTGGAAAAATCCCTATAAACATATCTAACTAGATTAAGAAATAATGATGGTTTAATTGTGAAAGGATAATACTACTCTTGATCAAAATGATGGAAATGAAAAATATCGACTCTCTTTGTATGGTCATTTAGAATGAGAAAAATCATATAATTACGTTAAATGAAAATTTTAAGAATGATAGTGTTCGCAATTAAATAAATAAAATTTTATAGAGTTTTCTAAAGTAATTGCAAGGTTTAAAGGATTTATTATGTTTGGGGTTACCCTAATTTTATCTTGTAATTTTCTCCTAGTATTTTTCAATTGTTATCCATTTTCAATTTTAATTGAAATGGTAATTTTAAGATGTGGCCAATTTAACAAGCTACCCCATTATAGCTATTTTTGTTCTTTTATGAGCAAGATATATATAGAGTCCTAAAGGCACCACACAAAGGCTCCCCTCATCCTCCAAAAACCATATCCATGGCATTTTCATATTCAGCACTGTCCAATACTGCCATACTGAACTCATCCCAAACAAGGCAGCAGCTGAGGAGCCAGTTGAATGAGGAGCCAGTTGATATTTCGAAGAAGAAGAAGTTTGCCATAGGTTCTCCGGTTGTGTTCATTGAAACTCCAAAAGCAATCAAGACTGCTACTTCCATGCCCTGCCTCAGAATTAACTCCGGCCTGGTTAAGCCCGGCGACGTCGGAAGGTAACAAAACGCACACCGTCTCTTCAAAGCCTAATGTTACTTTCTATTTCTCTTTAATTAGCTAAATGTTCAGATTTGATATAATCATGTGTTTATTATTACAATCGAATAAGAAAAGTGGATGCATTACAGGATTGTATCAAGGAAGCCAAAAGACGTATGGGCGGTGCGGCTGAGCATGGGAACATATCTTATCGATGGAAAGTATTTTAAGGCTCTCGAGTTGGAGGAATGAAGATGTATTCACTAATTAATGTTTCTTCAACAGAACTTTGGATTGAAAAGATATTTCGATATGTATTATTCATCAAGCATATCATATCGCCAATGATAATATTTGAATACTTGTTTGAGATTAGAAAACTCTAATTTTATGATATTTAATTTTTAATTCATTAACTGAAAATATCATTGAATTTGTTATAAAATGTATTTTCATATTTATCCCAACTATGAATTATTAACTTCTTTTTTTTCATACTCGAATTAAGGTTTCGACGGACCATGAAAAGAGTTTTTGAAAATAATGACGGTGTGGAAAAAAAGGGAGTGCATACGTACGGACTAGACGGAAATAGCCATAATAATGTTTGTGAACGGCACTCAAAACAAATAGATATGGCAAGCAATATCAATAATTATATGAGCCCAGACAGACACAGTTCATAGTTATTGGATTCAAAACTAGTTAAATTATCATGGCCGAACAAGAATATCCCCCTCTCTTCCAACGGAAGAGAATCAAGAACACCATCGCAAAACTCATCGAGCTCAGCATCCTCTTCCTCTGCCTCGCCCTCCTCGGCTACCGCCTTCTCCATCTCAAAAACAATGGTTTCGTTTGGTTTCTTGCCTTCGTCTGCGAGTCTTGGTTCACTTTCACCTGGTTCCTCGTCCTCAACATCAAATTTACTCCGATCAAGATCGAAACCTTCCCGGAGAACCTCCGACAACAGTACTACTAGTAACATCTTTAACTTTCTATATAATATTAATGGTCTTCTTGATTTATATCTTCGCTCTTTCTGAAGGAAACTTGAGCTGCCACGGGTGGACATGTTTGTGACGACGGCGGATCCGGTGCTCGAGCCGCCGATAATCACCGTGAACACGGTGGTTTCGCTGCTGTCGGTGGATTATCCGGTGAACAAGTTGGCTTGCTATGTCTCCGACGACGCGGCTTCTCCTCTGACGTACTATTGTCTCGTTGAAGCGTCTAAGTTTGCTAAGCTATGGGTTCCGTTTTGCAAGAAATACGAAATCCCCGTTCGAGCTCCCTTTCGGTATTTTGACGACCGGAATTCGGCCCTCCAGTGTAGTTCCACCGAGTTTCACAGGGATTTCGAACGGATGAAGGTAGTCTCACTTAATGACTTCTTTATTTCAATTTTTGATTTGGATAACTGGACATTCCTCATCATCAAACTTTAGTCATATATTTGAAATTTTGAATGTATACATAATCGTCAAAGATATTAAATATGGTATTGTTAAAATTATCACAAATTATATTATTCAAATATCGAAATTAAGTTTATTTTATCATAATATTCATAATAAAAAAATTAGTGTGATTAAATTGTATATTGAATAATGTGAAAATGAATAAATAAAGACGGAGTAGTATCTTATTTATGAAAGTGAAACTCTTACAAATCTAAATGAAACGAGTGATGAAATGAATATTGATAAAATAAATATAAAAAGTGGATGATGCATTCATAGAAAATATACTATTTTTGGAAGTGAGACACTTATTATTATAATAATAAAATGATGAAGAGAAGTTGCACGAACAAATTATATATACACACTCTTTTTAATTTTTTTTCTTTTAGATCAATTTCGTTCATTTATTTTATTAATATGAACCTTAAGTCAAACTAGATATTTTTAATCACTAAATTAATTTAATTTCCCTGAAATTATGTAATTCAAATCAATCAATACAATGCTTATCTTGACCAACTAGGAGATCAATTACACTTTGTTGTCTAAGAAAAGGACTGCCTTCCCAATCTCTATTAATTAGGTCGAATCATTAACATTAACAATTTTGAAAACTCCAAGAATAATTTTGAAATCTAAAGATGGTAAATATAGTGCCACTTCCTGAGGACTATATTAAATATTCACACAAGATAATATATAACGACTGAATGTTACGCTCTCATATTTATAAAAAAAACTCGAGTCAATTAAGTTATACATGTCTCAATATTACAGGATGAGTACGTAAATCTGTGCCACAAGATTGAGGATGCATCCAACAAACGAGAGCCATGTGATCTTTCTGGGGATTTTGAAGAATTTTCCCATATCGACAGGAAAAACCATCCAACCATTATCAAGGTACGTATATATCACCCACTTCATTAATTATTTTATTTTAAAATAGGAAATTTGATCATTCTAACATTACTTATTTTATTTTATTTTATTTGTATTTTATGTGGATTCTGTCTCGAAACAATGTTCCTCAAATTTCACTTTATATTTTTCCCAGTTGTTGCTTCAAAATATAAACCCTAGATTAGCTTTTGAAAAATACATCCATTGTGTTATTTCTTTTGATCAATATTCTTCCCATTTTTTATCATTATTCTTTGCATACTCTCGTTAAGTTTACCAGTCAGCTCAAAATTTAATTATTTAAAAAATATGTACAATAATCTACTTCATATATGCATGTATACAATTTTCATATTCTACATTACAACTTACAAATTACGACAGGTACTTCAATTTATATCGAATCATGTTATTTGTTACTTGATGTGTTGTACATACTTTTCAATGAAATGATATAACTTTTAATAAAATAACGTGGAACTGATTTAAACTGAACAGTGTAGAAATAATTAATCGTTAATATCTTAAGAAGCATTTTATTTTCTTTGTTGAAGAGCCTCTTTGTTTTAGGAGTATGCTAAATGTAGTCCATATGGAGTATTGCTTATTCACAGTCTAAAATGAATAAAATACGTCTTCAATATATGTGTTATAGTACATATTTATCTATATGAGATATATGCATGATATATATTATATCTATTATATACAATTTTAAATTAATTATATCTATTATATACAATTTTAAATTAATTATATATAAAATCATTATATATATACATATATAATAAAACAGACAGATCGGAAATAAGTAAAATATGTAGTATGTTTGTTGTTTTACTAGAATACTTTTCCACAAAGAAAAATTATTAATACCGAAAAGCGATAAAAAGCAATTATTAAACTCGGGACTAGAAACAAATCCAATTTAATTTTTGCTTTTCTATTATTAGCCACGGGCCAAATAAATAAATAAAATACAGCTGGCGGTAGCAGCATGGCCACAAAAAACAACAAAATAAGGACGCATGCATGCATGGGGGTGTTGCCCCACTTGAATATGAGTTTTTGTTACGTACAAATCAAACTCTAACTTATTTTGTTTCTATTCCTCAAAACTTACTTTGTTTCTTTTATATTTTGGGACGAACTCTATCAAAATTTTCATAGGTTAAAACAGATCTAAATCAAGAAATATAGGTGTCAAAGTAAATTTACGAGAATTTTGTGTCATAGAGCTTAATTTTATCCTTTTAATTTTAAGTTCAATGCATTCTGTTTATCATTAACTTCATACTTTACTTATACACGAAAAAATATATTTAATCAAAATTTATTTCAGCCTACGGTGAATCTAGGAATTAATATTATAATAGACGGTATCATAAAAAAGTGGTGGTATTTTAATGATAATTAGCCAAAAGTTAATATTCAATGAGTTTATTTGCCGGACTTGAGCGCAGACGGTCACTCCAAAATCTTGGAATAAATCTATCATTAATTTTAGCCAAAAATTTACTTGACGTTAATTTTACAGGAACATTCGACGCAAATTCAATAGCATACATTTACAGTTTGATCTCTTCTATTTTTTTCTGGCGAACGGTCACTAAGTTCCAAAACCTAGGGTTTATCTTCTAGAAATGAAAGGGCAACTAAACTGTGTCCTTAACGAAAGAGTTCAGTTACGAAGAATTCTCCCGCCTGCAGTATCCACGTTCCTTATTTCTTAACCAATCACCAATATGCTTCCTTTTTTCCTTGACTAATAATGCACGGATAACACATATAATTTAAACTTGAATATGTTGGAAAAGTCTTTTGACAGTCCAGTATTTTTAAACACTACGTTATACATTTTAAATTAACGCTATATAAGTTAATTAAAATATTATACAAATTATACAGTTAAAAATATAAATTGAGATACTCCGACCCTCTTATATCATCTCATTTTTCTTTACAAAATTATTTTTTACACTACATAAATTTCTTTAGTTACCTGTATTATTAATGATTAATAAAAACTGGGAATTGATATGTGCAGTGTAACATTATTTTTGTCTAACGTATTTGTAAAACACATAATATACCTTTATTTATGATACACAGGTTGATATGATACGATAAGTAGCTAATGATATCATATCTAATAATATATATTGATACATGCATCTATTAAATAAAGTGTCAAAATCTGAGACAGAATAGATTCAATACTCAACGCGTGAAAAATACACTGTATTTGCATAAACAATATCTGCGTATTTTGATGAAGGTCATATGGGAGAACAAGGAAGATGATGGCGATGGAGTTCCTCATCTCGTCTACGTTTCCCGGGAGAAACGTCCAAAGCATCCTCACCATTATAAAGCCGGTGCCATGAACGTTCTGGTTAGCCCTTCTTTTCCTTCATTGGTTGAAACCGAAATTTCATCATTTATTAGGCTATTTATATATAGGATAAGAACTGAGGCCAGAATCGGTTAGGTTTCTTGCATTTTCAACATTTTCTCAGACTTTAAGCAAGAACTAATCAAACTGTTTTGGATGAATTAATGAGTATGATTTATAACGGTACTGATGTGACCAGTATTAATTGTGTGAAACAGACTAGAGTATCGGGGGTGTTGACAAATGCAGCAGTGATGATGAACGTAGACTGCGACATGTTTGTCAACAATCCACAAGTGGTGCTGCACTCCATGTGTCTTTTACTGGGCGATGATGAACACTGCGGTTTCGTCCAATTTCCACAGAGATTTTATGATGGCCTGAAAGATGATCCTTTCGGAAATCAAATGGTCGCTATGCTTACGGTAATTACTTACTCTCACTAGTAAGTTTTCATAAAAATTACTCAGCTCCAAATACAATTATAACTACTAATAATTATAGTTAAGAGAGGAGAGGAAAATATTTACTCAGAAATTGAAGATATAGGATGAATTTTTGATGAAAAATTCCACAGTATATAGGAAGAGGACTTGCAGGATTGCAAGGCCCTTATTATGGAGGAACGGGATGTTTTCACAGAAGAAAAGTCATTTATGGTTTATCACCCGTCGGCAGAACGGGCAAAGGTATTTATATATATATATATATATATATATATATATATATATATATAATCACAATTTTCAGCCTTTTTGTTGATATAATATATCTTCAAAAACAGACCAGTGGAATATCACAACTTTAAAAAGTTCAAAATATCTTTTTACCTAATGATCTGTAAATATTTAACATTCAGGGAGGTTGAGTTTTGATGATTTAGAGCAAACCTATGGAAAAGCCCCAGGGTTCAACAAGTTAGCAGCTCAAACTTTATCATCATCATCATCAAATTCAGTTGTAGATCGTTCTGGTTCCCTTTCTGATTCCGTGGGGGAGGCATTTCAAGTTGCGAATTGTGGTTTTGAGAACAATACCTTGTGGGGTAAAAAGGTGACAACTTACCTCTATCGATTCACAAATTTTCTTTTATTATTAATTAAATCATGTATTCCATTTTATTAAAGAAAAATTAGGTGGTAAACGACGTGAGTGGAATCAGAAAATTATTTTAGCATAAGTCGAAATGACAGTCGTTATACTAATTTTTTACGAACACATGATCGGAAAACTAAGAATGATAAATTCAACTATTATAGGCCTACATCGCCCTAGACGGATAAACCAACCTGTCGGCCCTAAAACAATATTGCAGGCTTCAAGACGGATGAGAGGGGCCTCCAAGTACTTCCGCCATTGAGTGTGAGCCCAATAAAATTACACCCTTTTCTCCCTTCCCGAGAGTATCACACCCTTTCTACCTTTCCAAGAGTTGAACCAGTACTTTTGGGTAAATCTACCAGTGTTTTACCATTAGAGTCATTCTCAATTCTCTACTTTGAACAAAATAGAAAGCACATTTCACTTTCGTCGAATATAATGCACATATATGATGCACTTGCGATAATACATGCAATACACAGACTGATTCTATATATGGTACCACAAAATGTACTATATATAAGAACTACATGTATTCACTAGTGGGCTTCAATTTCATTTGTACATCCTGAATAATATATATAGATAGAGATTATATTTTTATTTTCTTCTCTAATATTAGGGCTCTTCATTAACAATATTTTACAGATAGGATGGATATATGGAACTACAACAGAAGATGTGGTAACGGGGATGAACATACATTCAAGGGGTTGGCGATCGATGTGGCTAGCAACTCAACCACATGGATTTCTTGGGTGTGCTCCTTCATGTGGGCCTGATACTCTAGTCCAGCAAAAGAGGTGGTCCACTGGGCTCCTTGAAATCCTCTTCGGCCCAGAAAGTCCAGTCTCTGCAACTTTAAATGGCGACATGGAGTTCAGGCAATTGTTATCCTATTTTTGGATATTAACCTGGGGCATGAGGTCCATATTTGAAGTATGCTATGCTGCTCTTCCTGCCTATTCCCTAATTACAAACACCAACTTCCTTCCAAAGGTAAATTTTTGACATACTATTTCATTTTTGTATCATACTTTAAGATCAAAATGTAAGATTATAAGTAGAAGAAATAGTAGAACCAGTAAATTAAAATAATGTAACCGTTTTTTAAATAAACTACATAAAAAACCATGTTTTAAATAGGAAACTAAGGGAGTTACACACTTTTTACTTCATTGAATGGATTACTATATAACACAATATTGTTTTGTCTTACACCATATTGTTTCTATTTCCTAATAAATCCATGTTAGCACAATTAATAATTCAGTTGATAATGGTAAATTTGCTTCCATTGTCACCCAATCTCTCATATATGTAATACATGCAGGTGGATGACACCGCCATAGTTATACCAATATCAATCTTCTTGATCTTCAACTTATACGGCATGTGGGAGTACATCCATGCTGGGCAATCAGTAAGATCATGGTGGAACAATCAAAGAATGTCCAGAGTTATCTCGATGACAGCCTGGCTATTCGGATTCATCACTGTCATAATCAAGTTGTTGGGAATATCTGATACGGTTTTTGAAGTCACAAAGAAGGAACAAACCACAAATAGCTCTGAAGATAATTGTGTTAGTCAGAAGCTTGCAGGGAGGTTCACGTTTGACGGATCCCCTGTTTTTGTGCCCGGAATTACGATACTGGTTATTAACCTAGCTTCCCTAGGGTGTGGATTTGCTGGATTGGTAAATGGAGGTCGAGAAATATCGGGAGAATTTGTGTGTAGTGCTTGGGTGATCCTTTGCTTTTGGTCATTTTTGAAGGGGTTATTTGCAAAAGGTAAATATGGTATTCCCTCTCTCACAATTTACAAGTCTGTGGGATTAGGGTTAGTGTTCTTGCAGTTCTGCAGATGGATCTCTTGAGTCTAAATAAAAAATGAAGTACTTTATCATGAAAATAACAAGCAATTGCATTTGTAGCAATGGAATTGATCTTTTCAGAATATGCATTTCATATTGTAACAGTAAACTATTTATTAGTTTAGTAGAATAAAAATGTCAAACTTATTTATGTTTAAATGCTTGATAATGATGGTGATGAACACATACTAAGTGGACACACAGAAAAACACACAAACACATTTTGACTAAACTAATTTTTTTTTTGTATTTTGTGAAACAATTTCTCATAACAAAATGAATTGATATACAATGTTCAGTATTTTATAACTATACTTGTACAAAATTAGGTATATTTTAAAATAATTGTAACGTGCATATAAAGTGCATTGCAAAGAAACCATTTAAACGTACATTTATTTTAACATACTTCATCATCAACCGAGTATATATATAGGAGGTCACCAACATTATAAAATTTATTTATACAATAAGATGGCAATACATTTCCCAATGTCCTTTATATTATCCAACTAAAATAAAGCTCGAAAATCATTTAGGCATTCTTCAATAACCGTCCATAAGTCCAAGTTTGAGATCTAAAAAATAGTGTAAAGGGTGGGATGCGCTACAGTGTGAAATTTTAATTTACCATCTTTCCACAATCTTATTAGTAATCACTTAATTATTACAGTAAAAAACATCGAACAAGTAATCAATAAATAGCAAGAAACATTATTCAAGTTAATTTGATGTACAAGAAATATTTTAAGATGACAATAAAATTAGAATCAACCAAAACGGAGTCATAGTTAGGAAGATATGACTCTTTTAAGTTCAATGTAGAAACTTAGATAATAAGATTTTGCACTTCAAGGTTTTATAGATTCTATAGTTAGTTTTTAACTTTTGAATTGATTCTTGATTGCTTGAATATAAGCAAATACCAAAACCAAAAGTGATATTGAAGCAATGTCGGATAAGAGGTGATTCTATTCTTACCATTGATGATGTGAAAATGTACATTAGCGGTTTGAGTTTTACTATACCGAAACCAAAGGTGATATCGAACCGATGTTGGATGCGTATCAATTGTATGTACATGCGCACTTAATGCAAGACGAATACAATGTGAAGATTTCGATTTTGCGGCTATTACCCGATAATGGTTTACGTTTAAATGTACTGAAACCAGGGGTAATATCGTATGAATAATGGAAGAGTGTTGACTCTATTTTCACAAGAAGTCGTATTTTGGTAAACGTAATTAAAGTAAAGCAAAGTCGAGGTATCATCGATTTTTGGTAGTGGACTTAACTCCTTAACCAACAAAATTTGGGCTTACTTATGGATTAGTTTTGAGAAATATTGTTGCGTTAATTTCTTGGGCTAGGTGGGTGTTGCTCTCTTACTATGAACTTAATTAATTGGAAAAAGTCTTACTTGCTATAAATATGAAAATAATTTGTGGAAAGTTCATTAATATTAAAGTCAAAATTAAATTATATTCATTCTATGATGATTATACTTGGAGATATTTCCCTAAATTGAAAGGAAATGTACTTGGATGGTACTAGTATGACAATTTCCTATAAATAAGCACAAGAAGAGCGAAATGAAGGTATCAATCCGAGAGAAGAGATGAAAGGCTTCATAGCTATCTCCTTACTCTCTCTCTTATTCCTACATTTTTCTCATCCATTCACTTCATCCTATAATCTTGTAAAATTTCAAGTTTTATAATAGTAAATTTCATAACTTTACCCGTGGTTTTTTCCCAAAACGAATTTTGGATTTTTTTCATGCAAATTTCGGTGTCATATACTTATTCCAATTATTTATAACACGTTATCAGCACGAAAACTCTAATTTAATTCAACTGGTAAACAAGTGGTAAAAAGGTTAGAGGTTAATTTTATGTGTCGATGTGATAACGAGACGATAAATATAGTAGAGGTTCTTACCAACTCTTCTACCAGCTCATCTATGCCCTCTTCTATGCTTTTATCTTTATCGGAGCACTTCTTAATTAAACTGAAACAAGGTAACAAAAGGTATTACCAAACACATAAAAATGTAACAATATAAGATAATATAAAAAGAAAGCATACCGATGTCGGGGTACCCCATCTTCTTTTGCACGGTCTCAAAAGGCATAGCACCCCGGGCATCACAATTATTAACAAACACGAGTGATGTTGCATATGCTAAGCCAGGCTACAAACAACAATTTTAAATCATTAGATATGTTAAATAAAATTTTAATAATTTTTTCCATTATCCAAATGTTTTCAGGAAAGCCAGTACAGTTCTAAACTTTCAGAATTTCAAGCAGCCATAATTTCTAATTATGTCTAGGAGGATAATCATCAAAAATTACTCTCTGAAACTAAATATTATGAAGGCGTACCTTAGATAGAAGATTTTCCAGTTCAAGTTTAGCACGAGGTACAAGTTGATAATAGCAGCATCCACCACGAATACGAGGCCTCTAGATTTGGGTGGCGTCTTGACCAACTCCGGAAGAACCTACAAATCCTCAGTTACATTCTTTGAATAAAACTAAGTAAAAGAGGAAAATCAATTTAGAGAATTACCTGATCATGGCTTCCCACATCGAACACATGCAATTCAATATTCTCATGTACAATTGTTTGCAGAGTGAAGCCTACAAGAAGCATACATTAGCAACAATAATTTTACATCAGCAGTAAGGTCATTCATGCCATCACTAGTGCACATATATAGGTTACTAGGCGGTTCCATCGTACCATTTAAGGCATTTTCAAAGTGCCTTATTAATATGATGAGTTAAATTTTATTTGGCTAGCATTTTCTTTTGAATAGGATATTTTAAAAATTAAAGATAAATTATCTCATGCAAGGCTAAAATATATTTAAAACGTATAGAATGGTCAAAATAATAAATAATAATAGGTAAAATTGCTAGCTAGGGTAAACATTATGAATAATAAATAGTAATATGTGGCAAAATTTGGATGAAGTTTACAAAAAATAGATAATATAATACAACGAACTAGGAATATTGTAATTACAATAATGTATGAGGCAACGCGCGTAATTAGCTAAACTCTATGGATATCTTACGCTCCTACACACGCATATATATAAGCTAACAAACTCCCATCCCCATCCCCTTTTCTTTTTCCCCAAATCTTCGACGGAGAAATCAGAACTCCTCTTACAAATTCAGCCTTCAACCGAAATCCATAACTTCACTCTCTTACAAATTTCATACTCGTCAACACCGGTCTTTCTACCCTCCCTTTGTTGCCATGTCTTCTCGCCAAATGTTTCCGCAATCCTAATGTGCAGCTAGAACTTCTCATCCCTGATTTCTAGATTCGCGCAAAAAATCTCTGTTATTGAAATGTAATGTCACGATTGGTATCACTATCTTTCAAGCCTCATTCCTGAAACAATTTTTAAATTGTTGAATTGCTAGAAGTATAATTGAATTTGATTGAATAAAATAATTATGTTTTTCTATTGAAACTGGATGTTATAGGTTACAAGATCATAGTTTGAAAAAAGGAGGTGAAATTGTTCAACATGTCGATTTAATGTATAATCCCCAATATTTTGCTAGAAGCCTAACTTAATTGATGTTACAATGCATAAGCCCAATCTATTAAGCTATACCCGTGACCTACAATTTTTTGATGTATAATCTCAATATTTTGCAGTAAGCCTAGCATGAATGATGTTTATGTTTTACTGTATACACCCAAAATTTTATAGTATACCTATCATGCTTCATGTTGTATATGCAGATGTAGTAATATTATATGCAAGTGTTTAAATAAAACATCATTATATGCAGACAATTCAAGATGAAAGGCGGATTTTTGAATCTTGTTGTATGGGCCAAGTTTTTAGTGTATAATCAATCTTTTACCCTATGACATTGAACAACAATGCTTTATATATGTGTATGTGTGGTAACATAGTGTGTAGGTTTTTTAACATATGAATATGATCTTTTCAGCAAAAACAGTAATCCTTTGAGATTTGTTATGAGTTTGCATGAATTCATGCTGAACGAAGCTTAAAATAAGTTGAAAGAGACTCACTTGTGGAATTGGAGAACGTCAAAAACGTTCAGCAAAAACAAACATCAAAAACGTCTGAAAGTGAGGAATATAGCGCGAACCGTCGTTAGCATTCGGATTTGCAGATTTGCACACTGTAGATGCAGGCGGATCAACGTCATTGTTAGATCTGGCGGTTCCGGCGGCTTGCTTGTTATTGATCACCATAACTGTGAACAAAATCGATCAGTAAAAAAACAGTTAATAGCAGGGAGTTGATCAATTGATAATATTCAATCCGATCAAATAAGCATACCTTTAGATAATCCGATCGAAATCCAATGTATTAGAGGGGAATTACAAACAAATTAGGGGCAAATTGAATATATAGGGTTCGTTCGAGTAGAAAGAGAAATTGACATCAAAAATCGCCACTGAAGAGAGAGAAAAGAGGGAATAAAATCTGAATGTAGTTCGGATTTGGTAGCTTATATACATGCATAGCTTGGTATAATTACACGAAACCCCCGAAAAATGTATTTGAACAAACACCCCGTAGCTCCTAATTGCTCCAGAAAGTAGGACTTTTTGGAGACTTTGCTGAGAAGATCTCTTGAACTCCCAACTTTCCTGACTTTTCATAACAAATTTTATACGTTTTAACTTTACAGTGTACCCTTTAATTTGTACTTTATATTTTGTTACTTACAAATTTTAAATTTTTATATGAAATTTCTAAAAAATTTCGCATTAAAACATATTTTACAATATGTTTATTATAAAATGATTAATATTTTAATACAAAATTGTATCATTTGAGTTTGAATATACAACGATAGTTCCATAACGTTTAGGAAAGTTGGTCTTTCAAAACATTTTGCCTAAATACTATAGTAGTCAGACAATTCAGTATTTTCTAGTATTGTTACTTAATTAGGCTTAGGTCATTCCATCCTTTTACAATGTTAGCATTAATCATTAGTGATTTTATCACTTCATCTTTAGAGCATTTATGATATCCTTTTGACTCTCTTTTGGAGAAATATACTTGGGTTTTCAACTATTATGATCTCAAACTTTGATTTTAATTTAATTTAGAAAAAATCTTTCTTCAAAAAAAACATTTTAAGTTAGAAAAAATCTCGGGACAACATAACTCAAGTCTATGGAGAACTTATGCATTGAGAGGAGCCATGAATAATAATCTCCTAATCCTTTAAATGGTTCAATAATATATAAAAATAAAGGCAATAAAAATTTGAAAGAAAAATCTCCATATTAGGTCCCGTTTGGTACAGCTTTATCACAGCAGTTATAACAGTTAGCAACTTCAAGCAACTCAAACAATTCACAGCAGTTCAAGTAGCTCACAACAATTTTAGCAGTTGACTTCATCCGACTTGTATTTTTTTAAAAAATTAAAATGTTTTGAAATTTAGATGCTAATTTTTTTTATTTTAATTGTTGTTAATGAAATATTTTTATTTTAAATAGCTATATCATGTATAACTATAGATAATTTAATAGCTAAATTAAGTGTTTCAGTTTTGTTCATAGAGAATTTTGATAAAATTTATTTACACTCGAATATAATGTATGTCAATTAGTGCTACTTAAATTAGTGAAATATAATGAAATTACATTAGTAGCGTTTTCCTAAAATAATTCAAAATCAAAACTTCACTTTTAACTTGTTTAATTAAATTTAAACCACATACGAATATTCATTCATAAAATATTTATATATTAATCTGTATATTCATAATTATATAACAATATCTGGTATATTCTTTCATTTTTTTCTCTTCAATACATGCTTTATGCTTATGTAAATATTGTTTGCATTTTACTATACTTTTATATTTCATTCGTTTTAGTTATTCTAAACTCCAGTAAAAACTATTCGAATAATATTTAAAATTAAATACAGTTATATTTAAAAATTTTATTCATGTGAACGTATGAATTTGTATGTATCATATTTCAATTTAAATATTATTGTAAATATAATTTCAGCTCACAATAATTAATTTTCAATTAATATAGCAACTCAAACGGCCCAAGCAGCTAGCAGCTTGCATCTAAGCAGCTCAAAAGCTTCGGATGGAATGCAATACTTAAAAATAAATTAAAGACCATATATATTTTACACGGAGAATGAGAATGTGGTTCATCAATTCACAGGAACTTAGCCAGAGACACGGCTACACTGACGACGAAGCCCAACACTGCACCTGCCATGACTTCAACCTTTGTGTGCCCTACAGTCTCCTTCAACGGAACGTCACCAAGAACGGCTGAAAGGTGCCCCAATGAAGTCTTGTTGATCACTTTCGCATGATCTCCGACTTGCCTTCTAACACCCTGTGCATCGTGCATGATAAGGGAAGCAAAAACAAGCGTCAAACCCAATATCGAATCCGAAAAACCTCTTTCGATGCCGATTGTGATTGCAGTGGCAACAACCGCAGATGAATGAGTCGAAGGGAACCCTCCTGGCCGGAATGCTTCACCGAAGTCAAAGTTCCGGCCGTGCAGTACAACTGAGGTGAATGGTTTGGAGAATTTGGCGATGACTGCAGTCAAAGCCACTGATATCAGAACCTTGTTGCGCAGAATTTGACAGAAAGGAGTGCTGATTGCTGTTAATGGCGCGGAAAAACAGCTAAATTTTCTTCTCGGCCTTTGAACGATGGTTGTTTTCCTCGCCGGAGAGAGAACTATGGCTCCACACTGCAGGGACATCGCCGCCGGCATTGATAATCGATCCTGACACTTGGTCAAAGGGTAGATCAGACAGCTCTTGGCCTCTTGTAAATACTGACGATTATATTGCACGCGCTTTGGGTTTGGGAGGCTTAAGTTCATTTATTTGCTCACTTGGTTCTATTAATATGTTACATTTTTTTTTTTTACTTTTCAGAGTTAACTAGACACACATTTTAAAAAGAGGAATAACCCATGCACATAATCAAGACGGTAATTCAAATATGTTTCCGTTGGCTGAAATTATAGGTAATTGATGGATGCAGTACAAAATTACTTATGCAGTCCGTATTTGTATTTAAAGTACCTGATATATCCTCATTTATGAGAACCACATTTACTTTTAAATAAATATTGAGGATATTAGTGTCACTTGATGAATAAATACGGGACTGCATAAGTAAATAATGGACTGCATATATCAATGCCCAAATTATATCAGCCAAAGAAATTGTTAATTTAGTTTCATTAGTTGTTGTTGAATAAATTTTCACTAGTAGTTTGGTTAGTTACAACGTTAATAAGTGTGAATTGTCCACTTGATATTATATCATTCATTTTGATAGTTTAGATCTAGTGTACACAATGTTTGATTTGGAATTCAATTCGATATTTTGTTTTCGATATGGTTGCAAAGGTCGTGTGTTGTTCTCCATCAAATTTACGTGTTGTATATTGTTCTCAATTTGGTTTATAGTTCTAAATTGTCTTTCAAGATACTGTTAGTAATTAGGAAAACATAGAACATGCTCTGCATCAAGTGGTGTTGCAATCATAGCATATCCCTTCTTGGCGTAGTGATTGATGCATGAGAAATTCATCTTGCCCAATAATCATAGCAGATCACTTCTTCGCGCAGTGATTGATGCATAAGAAAATTCATCTTACCCAATAAAACGAAGGCATCTTTTGAAAACCGCCGTCCATGTGCGCCGTGGTAGCTCATCCGTGGAATAGTGTCTTGAGAGCAGTATTACAACTGTATTGTATTAGATTTGTAAATTGATAATGCTGCAGACGCTATTAGTCTGATTAATTTAGAATTTAGTTACTCTCATAATAAACTAGTTAAATTGGATTTCAATTATATTATTATAATAGTTTATAGCGTTTAAAGCATTTCAAAAATACTGTATCAGAAAAAAGTTTCAACTCTCTCCTTGGAAAAAAAAAGAAGTTCCACTTAATGTAAATGTTATCTTATAAGCGCGTATCCTATTGATCAATGAACCTTACAATTAGATTTTTTTAATGAACCTTACGATTAATTTATTTTAATAAATGAACTTTACGATGTTTGAATAGAGGGAATCGGCAGGCCAATTCTGTTGGCATATTCATTTTTGTCTCTACGAATAGCAATTAAATTAGAGTTTGTCTTTTCTACCTACCTTAATCAGTAAACGATGAACAAAGGATGTTTAAGAATAATCCAAGAAAAACAATTGTCTCTAGCTAGTATAATAGAGCGTCCGAAGTAGCAGATTTTGTCTTTTGTATCTAGCTAGTAGTATCTTTTAAATCAAGATAGACAAGAGCATAAACGTAATTTTCATGTGTAACATCCTTACTTTTTATTATGTGAAAAATCAACTAGCTAGTTACAGCCGAAGAACAAATTGTAAAGATTAATTTCCAAACTGATTTTCATTAGAATTTATCAAAATATTTATACTACATACATGGGTGTAATAATAATTACCAAAACTATCTAAACCCTAAGGACATAACTGCAATATACAATAAATACAATAAACACAAACAAAACCCTAATCGGATTCTTCTTCTATTGTCACACCCCCCCTCAAGCGAAGCGTCGGATTGATGGAGACGCAAAGTTTGGACCGGAAAAAGTCAAACAAGGCACGATTGAGACCCTTGGTAAAAATATATGCCACCTGTAGAGATGTAAGAACATGACCAGCACGAAACTTGCCTCCAGCAACCAGCTCCCGCACAAAATGATAATCAATATCAATATGTTTAGCCCTCTTATGTGCAACAGGATTCCCCGCCAAAAAGATAGCACTGTTATTGTCACAGAGAAGTAAAGGAGAACCCTGCAGAGGAAAACGCAGATCACGAAGAAGATGCATAAGCCAGACAACTTCCGAAGCTGTATTGGCCAAAGCACGATACTCCGACTCCGAACTCGATCTAGAGATAGTAGGTTGCTTCTTAGCACTCCAAGCAACTAGATTTCCACCCAGAAAAACAGCATATCCATATGTAGATCGCCGAGTCTCTAAACACCGAGCCCAGTCCGCATCCGAGTAAGCAAGTACCTCCGAAACACCACCAGCAGAAAAGGTCAAACCACAATGCTGTGTACCAAGAACATACCGAAGTATCCGAGTCACTGCCGAGAAGTGATCATCACGAGGATCCTGAAGAAACTAACTCATTGAGTTAACTACAAACGACAAATCCGGACGAGTGATAGTCAGATACTGAAGAGCTCCAACTAGTGAACGATACAACTTGGGATTATGAAAAGGACCACTCGTGCTGCTATGAAGCTGAGACAAAGGTAAAAACGGAGTGGAAACAGATGTAGCATCCAACATTCCAGCTCGCTGAAGTATTACTCTAGCATACTTGGCCTGCCCAATAAACAAACCAGTGGAGGTTGGAGTCACTTCCAGACCAAGAAAATAGCTAAGAGAGCCAAGATCCTTGACCGAGAATTCACGATCAGCTCAGGCAATGAATTGGCGAATAGCTGTACTTTTGTTCCCTGTGAGAATGATATCATCAACGTAGACAAGCAGGTAGAGAATAACATCATCACGAGTGAACACAAACAAAGACGGATCCGAGAGACTCCCAACAAAATCAAGATCCCGAACAAACGCACTGAACCTGTCATACCATGCCCTGGGAGCCTGTTTCAGACCATAGATCGCCTTCTGAAGGAGACACACATGATGAGGACGAGCTGGATCCTGATAACCCGCTGGCTGGGCCATATAAACTGGAGTATCAAGAATACCATTGAGAAAAGCATTCTTGACATCCAACTGATGAAGCGGCCAGTTCCTCATGGTGGCAATGGCAAGAACAGTGCGAACAGTGCCAGCCTTGACCACCGGACTAAAGGCGTGATCAAAATCAAAACCCGGAATCTGAGAAAAACTCTGAGCAACCGACGAGCCTTGTAGCGATCAATGGAACCATCCTGTCGATACTTGAGGCGATAGACCCATTTAGAGGCAACAACATTAACCTGTGGAGGACACGGAACCAGATCCCACGTGTGCTAATGACGAAGTGCAGCAATCTCCTCATCCATAGCAGCTACCCATCGAGAGTCCTTAGCAGCAGTACGATAAGTTCGAGGTTCCGTCTGAGCAACCAGTCCAGTGACAACAAAGTCGGGGCCAAGATCGCGAGGCACACGTGTCCCATCCTGATGACGAGTGACCATCTTATGAGCCCGAAGAGCAGGAGGAGTCGAAGCTGAAGGTGAGGATGCAGGAGCCGAGGACTCAGGCGACGACACCGAAGGTGTAGGCGAATGAGGAGGAGTAACAGGTTCATCAACGGTAATAGGATCATCCAAAACAGCCATAGGTGGCGCTGGCTCAGAAGAAACAGGAGGCTCAGGACACACAAAGCAAGGAGCAGATGACACCGCTGGAGAAGACCCAACAGAAGACCAAACAGAAGGTACATCCAAGTCAGAAGTGGAAGGATCCAAGAACGACGAGACATCCAGTGAAGTAAACTGAGCCTCCGAAGTAGTACTAGAGAAAGGAAAATGAGTCTCATCAAATCAGGCATGGCGAGTCATATAAACAAAACCGGTAGCTGCATCCAAGCATTTAAACCCCTTGTACTGTGCACTGTATCCTAAAAAAACACATGGAAGACTACGAGGTACCAGCTTATGAGCTGCTGTAGGATGAACATATGGAAATACTCGACAACCAAAAGGATGAAAGTTGGAGTATTCTGGTGAGCGACCAAACAAAACCTCAAAAGGGGATATATTACCTAGAACAGGAGTAGGCAGACGATTAATGTTGAAAACCGCAGTGCTGAACGCATCACCCCAGTGGGAAAGAGGTAAGTGTGAGTGAAACAACATGGATAGCCCCATCTCCGTAATATGTCTGTGCTTCCGTTCAGCTTGACCATTCTGCTCTGGCGTGTAAGGACAAGACATCTGATGATGAATGCCTCGAGTGCTAAAGTGAGTCTGTAATCGGTTGTTGGTCAACTCAGTTCCACCATCGCTCTGAAAGACTTTGATTCTTGAAGAAAACTGATTCTCAACAAACGCCTCAAACTGGATATATATATCAACAAAATCTGACTTTCGACGTAAGGGATAAAACCAAGTAAAACGCGAGTGATCATCCAAAAACACAGCATAATAAGCAAAGCCATTACCAGATAAAATAGGAGAAGGTCCCCACAAATCACAATGAATTAAATCAAGAACGTGAGCAGCACGCTTAGAATTCTCAACAAAAGATAATTTCTATCCCTTAGCCATAGCACAAGACTCACAAACACCAGGTCTAGGGAGCAAAGAAGTAAGTGACAAACAACCAGTCTTATTCAAAAGGGAAATAAAACTAGGGGACACATGTCCTAGACGAGCATGCCAAGTCTCAAACGATGCTCTATTCTTATTCTTCACCACAAATGACAGCAATGCCTCCTCACCACGGTCCAAAACATAGAGACCATCCTCACATCTGCCCCGACCTAGAATTGCCCTGGTGGCCTTGTGCTGAATAAGAAAAGACTAATCATCAAATGCAATAACAACACCAAGCGCCCTGGTTAGCTTACTGATACTCAACAAGTTCTTCGTAATAGCAGGCACAACCAACACATCAGATAAATGCAAAGAAGGACTAACACGAGCATCACCAATACCAGTAATAGAAATACCCGCACCATTACCAACAGAGACAAGAGTGTTACCGTTATAAGGCCTGATGCTGGACAAGTTCGATGCAGAGGAGCTCATGTGATTCGTGCTTCCAGAGTCCATGTACCAATCTGGAGTAGTAGAGGATGAAGCAGCAAAAGAGGGCTGATACTGAGTAGAACCCTGAGTTGGATATGTCAAGTATTGCTGGGGCTGCTAATACATGACATGCTGCGGCGCTGGCTGCTGAGGTACTGCATATGGTTGCATCTGGACAAGATTAGCCTGAGGAGGCCGCGGAATTTGACCTGGCTGAGCAACAAAAGGCAGAAACTGAGGCTGAGCATATGGCTGGACATAAGGCTGAGCATAGGGCTGAACAAAGGGCTGGGATTTCTGAGAAGCCGGACGAGAAGTGGATGACGGACACTGTTTGGACACATGACCATAACCCTCACAGGTATAACACTGAATCGGACCACCACGTCCACGCCCAGAGCCCCCCGAAGAACCTGTTGCACGCCGCTGACCGGACTGGCCAGCACCGGCGGCGCGTGGGGCCCACGCGCCGCCTGCTGCTGGGTCGGCGGCGGCAGCAGTGGATCCCTGCTGTTCTGAGCTTGCCATGAAACTGCTGGGTCGGCGGCGGCGGCAGTGGATCCCTGCTGTTCTGAGCTTGCCATGAAAACTGCCGGTGTTGGATTTGGACCAGCAGAACCCCTTAAATTGGCCAAAAACGCTTCATGATCTTGCGCCTCATCAACAACCTGCTGATACAAGGGGGCAGGATCTCTAGAGGCAATAGGGGCACTAAAGGAACTAAATTCAAGTCCCAGAGCATTCAAAAACCAAATCAACTTCTCCCGGTTATCAACCGGATCACCCATAGCATTCAACTTTTCAAAAATTGACATGAAAGTAAGATGAAGCTCATGAACAGTACCCGATTTCTTGATTGTGGCAGCCTGTTGACGGAGACTGAACTTGGCAACCGCAGATCCATGCTGGTAGGCCTTCGCAAAGGCATCCCACATCGCCTTGGCAGTGTAACACTGGGAGGCTTCATTCTTCGCTTCTTGGGTCACTAGTGGAAAACAGGCCAAATCAGGCACTAAATAGCGGCGGTAACGCGTAAAAAACGCCTAAACGCCATTCTACCGTATTTACGAGTTCTCAAAACCAATAGATTGGCGTTTTGAAATTTAAAAACGGCGGAAATATGAAAGTGCCATTCGATTGAGATTTCAGAATTCTGAAATGGACCAATAGTATGTGAGTTTGTAAAATGTACTTTTACCCGATTGACATTCAGAACGCTAAAATGGATCTATTAGATTTACGTTATCTACTTCACAAAAGGGTAATTCATCTGCTGGATGTCTGATGTCGTTAACGGTCATATTTGTTGAAATTAATGTCGGCGACTTTAAAAATAAATGAAATTGAAAATTGCTGCCCCCAGGATTGAGTTTACGACAGGGTGAGTCTGATAGATTAGTAATATATTCGAATTCAGAGTTCTAAAATGCGTCGGCAATTAAGTGGAAAAGAAAATATCGCATGAACGATTTCTTAAACTGAAAAGGTTGGGGTTATAAAATTAAGTGAATTTATAATAAAATGAATATCGAGGGACGGACATAACCGGTTCATATTAAGAATGTGGTTTGTTGATAGTTTGTCTACCTATTAGCTTTACGAATTCTCAAACCCGTCGGCAATTATATATATTAAAAAAATTGGACCAAACTTATTTTGTTAATTAAATAAACAATATTCAACTTGAGAGCATCGTTTACCATTGCGAAGTGGATTTTAGGATAGTTTGTATTTTTGATGAATCTGTTTGTATTAAGATATCTCATTGTCGGTAGTAATGTGTGTACCTATTATAGATTCGAGTTCTTAAACACACATATGAGGTTTTCGAAAGATGAAATTCAATAGTTTAGTTTTCTATCCTACGTTTCGATATCTACATTTTGAAAGGTTGGGAAGTTCATTGAAAAGTTAGAAGTCGCATTCACCGAATAGAAAGTAAACCCCCAAAATAGATTAGGCTTACTGAGTTTTATTGCCAATAGTTTAGTCATCTATCAAGTTTGGAGTTTCTTAAACCTAATAGAAACGTATTATAAATTTTGAAAATATCATAAAACATCAAATTTTGACTTTTAAACATGAAGTTTTTGATGATTATATGTTAATTTTATTTTGTATAATACACTTTTCATGTATATTTACTTTGTTATTAGCTCAATGATAGGTACGTATAGTGAGAATTTAGTATCATGAACCTGAGAAGTACTACTAAGACTAAAACATGTTACTTAAGTACATATACTTTGGAGACATATTTCCACCATAATTGTGACCATGAATTTAATTCCATTGCTAAATGAAGTTAAGTTTTTAGAGTGTTAGTGATACATTTATAAAGTCCATATAATAAATTTGATATAAGCATTTAGTTCAGTAAAAACTTGAAAACGTCGTAAAACATCTTCTGACTTTTAAACATGGATTTTTAATACTTTTGTTAATTTTATTAAGTATGATTCATTTTTCATGTAAATTTACTTTGGTATTAACTCAATGAAAGATGTGCGTAGTGAGAACTACTTCTGTATCAAGAACCTGAGAAACACTACTAAAACTATAACTTGTAACTCAATTATTATACATTGGAGTCATATATTCCACCATAGCCGTGATCAATTATTTTCACTACCCAATGAAATTAAGTATATAATAAGAGTGTAATTAAGACATTTTAATTTAAAGTCGATGAAATAGGCATTGATATGAACGTTTAGTTCAGTAAAAACTTGAAAAAATGTCATAAAACATCACATTCTGACTTTTAAACCTGAGTTTTTTAATGATTATGTTAATATTATTAGCAATAACCTGAAAAGCACTACTAAGACTATAACATGCAGTTAAGTATATATATATACTTTGGAGTCATAATCCAACCATATGTGTGATCAATTTTATTTATATTACTGAATGTATTAAGTATATTTGAGTGTTTTTGTGACATTCTAACATAAATTCCATGATATAACATTGATATGAATGTTCTAATGAGTAAAAACTCGAAAATGTCACAAACATCAAATTTTGACTTTTAAACATGATTTTTATGATGATTATGTCAATTTAGAGCTTTCGTGCCACCGTTTCCATTATTTTATGCATGAATCATGTTATTCGAAGTATACAATTGATATCAATATTAAAAACCAATGATTTGTGCTTAAATCGATTTTTTTAAAAGAATTTTGACCGTCATTAAAATTATATTTAAATTCATTTATTCATATGCAATTATTAAAATTTGTATATTGCAAAAACAAAAAAACATATAAATGTTCCGTAATTTTCATAAATATGTAAAAAAGAGAATAACAATTCAGAATTATTTTTAATCTTATTTATTTTATATTCATCTGATCCATCAATTAAATTTAATGGTTTAATCTGAACCGTTGATACATTACCTAAATAAATATAATGCCTATATATATATATATATATATAATGCCTAAACCTTATCCTTCCTTACAGGGGAATCTGTAATCTCGCAAGAACACCACCAGAACCTCTCCGATCCAGCCAAAAAAGCGCGGCCCTTCTCACCACCAGAGCCTCCTCCGCTCTCTATTGATAATCTCCAGAGATATATGTTCTCTCCTCCCTCTCCGATTCCTCCTCCGACAAAACACCGCCGCGGTGAGAAGAACCCGGCTGCTCTCGCTTTTATTCGAGGAGTTTCTCCGCTCGTCCCATGCCGCTGTTTTTCCTCCCTCCGCCGCCCTTTGTTTAGAGGAGATGTCCCACTATGCCGCCGGTGGCAGAGGATGGCTCTCGTGCCGGAAAGTCGCGCCGGAGAGGATGCCGGATAATCGATCGTTGTTTGGTCAACTTCCGGTCTAATACTCTCACTAGACCGATCATTGAATTAACTGGGTATGTGTGATTCCTTCAAAAACTTCTGAATTTTTACTTCTTTTCGTGAAATATTGATTGCTGATTTTTTGTGTGCTTGAATTCTTTAGTATTAATGAATGTGTTATATTAATATGAATGCTCTAGGTGGATGAGTTTGAGATTTGAATGATCCTCCGTATGGGTAGTTTGTAAAGATTTGAACTTCAGGGCGCCTCTATGTGAATTTTGTGATCAGTTAGTTCACAGCCTAAAAATACATGCTTTAGTCATTTTTGTTTCCTTGGTCATGGTGCAGGCAGAATGGATCCGGTGTGGATGTAGAGTGAAGCGCGATTTCAATGGTGCAGGTAGCGAAAAGGAGGAGGATTCCGATGTTGAGGTCATGGTAGGGGAAGTTCTAGTTGTTCTAAAGCCTTAGATTACTGATGATGATGGTGATGATGGCGGATAAACCCCTGTCGATGATTCTGAAAATTTACTTGTGTCGACCAAACTGGTAATGTAAAGTTACAATTTTTCCTGTGTTTTGTGTCTTTTCCTTGTGAAAATTTCTTAGTTCATGATGCCTTACCATAATCATCTCTCATTCGCCCTCGATTCCATCATGAGTTGTTGATAATGAATATCGAGTATTGCTTCTTTTATTTGGTTTGGAGTTTTGTTCTTTTGGTGCCTCTTGAAAGGTATTTTCTTGTTATTTTGTTAAGTTTGGACATGTCTTATGTAGTACTGGCAGGGTGCTGAAAAAAGTGAAGTTGTGTGTGTCCGAGTTCCAAGGCTAATAGCTCGATTAATGCTACGGGCTGCTGTTTTGGATCCGTTTACTATGGATTGTTTTTCATGCCATGTAAACTTTTTTTGGTATGATCTCTTTTTCCACTTCAACTTGTTTGATTAGTCTCTGATGACTTGTGAAAGCACAGGAGGTCTAGTATGGATGGAAAAATGGTTATTCACATTCTCTATCTACTATTTTGTGTAGAAGATAGGAGGACGATCATGGATGCTAAAAATTGGAGAAACTTTGGACCTTCTTCATGAGAGTGTTCGCCTTACACTACACTTGAGGTCAGAGTATATTACTTGCACCCGTTGTTGATTAGGTTATTCTATGAATCTTTTACTTAGATTGATATCTATAAGTAATGTAAAATGTAGTTTGATGTTCTTGAGTATGTTGCTTTAATTGTGTAGGTTCATGAAGATTTCCTTGGCATGAGGTGATGATGAGATGAGAGGTAGTTCATTTTGAACAAATTTAGTTTTATAGTTAGATTTTTTTAGTTGAAGAGTGTAGGTAGATAATTTTTTTTGGAAGTAGAAGTAGAAAGTATAAATTTTATTGTAAATGAATATTTTTATTATTCTAATTTTGAGTTTTTTTGTTTGCAATTTGATAGCATTAATAATTCATAAATTGGTCAATGATGATCAATCTGTTGGACGAAACTATTAAATATTAGCTAGAGTAAATTGTTATTCTCCGAATAGGATTCCGACATCTTAATTATCTTGTTCTATTGGATTTTCGAACTCTGAATGTGATTTTCCGTCCTATTTCCTCCGGCGTCGGAAAGTTATGCTATTACATATACGATATCTCAAACGTATTAGTATCGTTGCTTCTAACACTAATCCGATTTCTGAATCTATTGTTTCAGATGTCGTAAACCAAATATGTTGTATCTGGGTTGCTTGCATTTACGCTATCTGAAATAGCAATCTATCGGATTTTCGACTTCTAAAATCATTCGCGGCGGTTAAAAAACGCCGAGCAACGATGCTCGGCGTGGCTAGCTAAGGCGGGCTTTTCCGCCGTTTTTCCTCAAATCCACCGCCGAGATTGCTATGTTTTTCCACTAGTGGGTAAGCGAGGAGTACAAAACACCACAAATCGCCTGATCATCATCCATCCAGGCATCATACGCCACCTTGGCAGCATCATAGGCCTCCTTGGCCTTCAACATAGCAGAATCATCCGGAGAAACGGTGGAGGAGGACGGTGGCACAGGCACCGGAAGTTCAGGACAGGGAGAGGAGCCATCAAGATGGCCAAACAAACCTTGAGGACGAAGAACATACTGGACATGTTGCTTCCACTGCAGATACGTAGTAACATCAAGTTTAGTATTAAGCATATGAATCATCGTGTTGATGGACAACTTCTCATGACGTCCACTAGAAACCATCGTAGAGCAGGAAAAATACAGAAAGCAAGGATTTTGATGAGTGGGGAGAGGCATAAATTATTGCCGGCCGAGAGAGAGGATTTGCGGCGGCCGAGAGAGAGAGAAAAGAAAAGAGGGGAGGGTTTAGAGGATCGTAAAGGCTGCTGATACCATATAAAGACTAATTCCCAAACTGATTTTCATTAGGATTTACCAAAGTATTTATACTACATACATGGGTGTAATAATAATTACCAAAACTTTCTAAACCCTAAGCACATAACTGCAATATACAATAAATACAATAAACACAAACAAAACCCTAATCGGATTCTTCTATTATCACACAAATAAAGCATCAATTCTTGAATAATCTTGATAATATATATCAAGATATTTGAATATATTTCTCCAAGATTTATTGCCCGCTTGGTGCACGGTTACTTGACGATTACTAGCTCATACTTACCTTCTGTTGTTAATTTTATCAGTCAATTTTCACAGTCTCGCAAGGATGACTGTTTTCAGGTTGTTATTCATATCATTTGTTTTCAGGTTGTTATTCGTATCTTTCGCTTTGTATGTGAGATGCTTCATCATGGATTTTCACTAAATAAGAATTGAATATATAATTTATGATTTGTTATATAATTTTATAAGATTGGATCACTAGATCTATAATAATACATATTACTAACGTGGTTGATATGTGTTAATTCTACTGGTGCTATTAGATGCATTATTTTTTCCAGTATCATAAATGAATTTTAAAATATTGAAAAAACATTAGAAGCGGTAATACTTTCTTATTAAGAAGAATATCAATTTTAAGTGGGAAGGTTCCTTGTCAAGAAGTTGCTCTTAAGAAGTTACTGTTCTAGATACTCTAGAAATTTAGATAGAGAATCCGGATATACCATTTTGTCACTAATAGTGTTTACGTGTGAGGCATTGTCCTTCATACCCACCTTTTAAATCAATAATAAATATGGACAAGAGGGAATCAATTTGTTGAGAAATGGATATATAATACTCATTCCGTCCCGTCGAAAATATATATAATATAAAATTTAAAATTTTAATTGTGAAAAATGTGTATGATAAAAATTAAATTTAATAAAAAAAATGTATAAAATGAGTGTGGAAGAGAATAAAATAGCATCGTCATTAAAAAAAAGTGTAATTTCGATCGACTAGACGGATGGAGTATACCATTATTTAAATTATAAAGAAAACCATTGGATCGCATCTCTCTATATATTTGTGTCATCCATGTTATCTGAAAGCATTGCCCTAACTAATATTTTCCAATAGTCATGTTAGCCACATCGATTATTCCCTCCTCCTCCTCCTCCCTCCCAACATCACTCATCAAACCACCCTTTCATTTCGTTACTTCAGGTTAGGCTCTCTCCCCCTCTCTCTCTAGAGAAGTTGAGATCCCCGAGATACAATGTGTTTATGTTTATATTCTAGTTCAGTTCGATCAGTTTAGTATTTTTAAGTTCTTTTCACTTTTGATAAAATATAATTTGAAATATCTGATTTAATTCAGATAAACAATTATGATATATCAAATTTCATTTTGTTATAGTTCAGTATTTTTCACCCAGCTAACCAAAAATAAGATATGGAGTGCAGGACATAACCGTTTAACATATATAAAGCAATTTACAAATTTTAGTTCCTGAGTGTGACAAGTTTTTTCCAAAATAGGCAGATGAAAGAAACAGTAACATAAATATAGTCTCATACCAAGCGATAACCTTATACTGTGATAGCTCATGCTAAATATAAATAAGGATGAAGCAATATAATATGTGCTCATATTGCTATCTGCAGCTGTTTGTTGGAAAGCAAAACCGCCGGTTCCTGGTCGAATCAAAGTAAATATTTGCAGAGCAAATATTGGAGGTATTCCTTTAGTCTGGGATCGATACTGTTAGTTACAATATCCAATGACTAGAAAATACAGATATATTTTCACTGTTGCAGGTGACCGTATCAATGTTTCACAAATTCAAGTTGATACTGCAGTTACAGAAGCAGAGAAATTATTGAAAGTGAGCAGAAAACTTAAATTGTTTATTATCTAAAAATGTGTTTCATTTGCTGATGATCATGTCAATATCACTAAAGGCGATGAAATTGAAAGATGGTGAGAAAAAGGATTCACTGATATCGCACATCAGATGGATGTTGAGCACTGTGGATGAAGGAAGGGTAAGCATATCAGCATACGACACCGCATGGGTTGGTCTGATTCCAAACGTAGACGGAAGCGACACCCCACAGTTTCCTTGTTCGATTGAGTGGATTGCTCAGAATCAACTCCGTGATGGCTCCTGGGGTGATCAACATTCATTTTCTGTTTACGATCGACTGCTAAATACTCTCGCTTCTGTCATTGCCCTGACAACATGGAATGTGCACCAAGACAAGAGTGAAGCAGGTAAACTAATTTCTTCAATTATACAACACTTTTAAATTGTGTTAGTTACTCATTGAATTTGTGTGTTCAGGAATAGGGTTTTTGAAAGAGTTCTCAAATGAACCTGCAAATGCGAATCTTGACAGTATGACTTGTGGATTTGAAATATTATATCCTCCTCTACTGGAAAGGGCAAGCAGTCTAGGCATAAACATCCCATGTGATGGGCCATTTATGAGACAGATCTTAACTTTAAGAGATCAAAAGTTCGCAAGGTAACATAAGTTTTAAGTTTTATTATGTACTCCCTTCGTCCCAATCAAAAAAATCTTCGGGGACGGAAACTTAATTGTTAAGAAAAATGATGTGGCAGTAAGCAGGGGCGGATCTAGAATGGTTTTTAATGGGGGCACTTCACTTGGCAATAAATTACATAAGTTTCACGCAATTAATTATTTTATCACTAAAATGGTTTACACGATCTTTTTAATGTTATAATGTGTATTACCGATTAATGTATGTCGTGCGTATCTAAAAATTATAGATTTTGTTATAGATTTACTTGTTTGAATAATAAAAAATATTAAAATTAACAAATATAATCTTAAAAAATGTAACGAGAAAAAAGAATTTACTGAAAGAAAATGAAAATGACCATAAATAATGCTCAAATAACCTACTACGTACTTTAAAATTTGAATAAATCAATAAAACTATGTAAGAGAAATATGATATATATGAACAAAAAATGATATATTTTTAAGGAAAATATATAAACATTAATTAGAAATAGAAAAAATATACTATGTCATAATAAATACAAAGAGAGTAACTTGTTTTGAGTTGTTAAATGAAAATAAAATTTAAAAGCAAAGGAAAGTAAATGTTAAAGACAAGATTCGAACTCTAAACCAAAATATTACTATGGTCTCAGTCTTACCACTGCTACACCATCAGTTAATGTCGCTCAGTTGAGTACTAAATATATATATTACGGAGGTCGGCAGTGGGGTGACGTCAGTACCCCCACCCTAAGTCCGCCTCTGGTAGTGGGGCATATGGGCAAAAGATAATTTTCACCCCATAAATATGCGGGTCAATTAACTTTTAGAGATTTATTAAGGGTAAACTGGATAATTTTTTTTTTTTTTTAAAATGATGAAATATTGAAAGTAAAACTTTTTGGTTGGGACATTCCAAAATAGAAAGTAAGATACTTTGGTTGGGACGGTGAGATTATATATGTCCCAGCATTTCAAGTTTTTAATATAATTTATAAATATGATGAAAATGCATAATACACACCTACTCAGTATTTCCAAAAATATGCCTACTAATTAACGTGTCGCTAAATGCCATGGAAGTTTCTCCTAAGCATGTCTTCAAAAAAAAGTTTCTCCAAAGTATCTGCCACCTTCTATGTGACACTTTTATTGTCACTATGTTTCGTGACATCTTATTGGGGCCGTTTTTCGTATCACTGTTTAGTGAAGTTAACACTTTAGGGTCCTGATGTTTAGTGACACTTTAAAATGCATCAAGTTAGCGACTTTAAACGTGTCACTAAACTTGCAGTACTACTGAACTTTTTTCTAATTTTTTGTTAGTGATAATTAAGATGATTTCAGATCAAAACTATGCAAAAAAAAAAAAAAAAAAACAACGAAATGTATCTTGTCTCATCTAATTCGAATACATAAATTCATGTAGTGTGTCTATTTAAGAAACCCTAATATGTATAGTACGAGAGTAAAACTAAAACAACATTCATTGTGCAGAATACCAATGGAATATGTGATGGAGGTGCCAACAACTATACTTTACAGTTTGGAAGGTATTAGTGAAGGATTAAACTGGGAAAAGCTACTGAATTACCATTCACAAGATGGAGGATTTTTAACCTCCCCATCGTCCACTGCATTTGCTTTCATGCAAACCGGTGACGCAAAATGCCTCAATTATCTCAGTGACATGACAACCAAATTCAATGGTGGAGGTAACTATACGTGTTTTAATAATATAAATATCTAATAATTTTCAGTCATTCATATTTGTATCCTAACTAAAATGTGTAAATTTAATTTAATTTTCATTTCAGCACCGACCGTTTATCCAGTTGATTTGTTCGCAAGACTTTGGGCAATCGACCGACTTCAGCGCTTGGGAATATCTCATCATTTTCAAGAACAAATTACTGAATCCCTGGATTATGTTTATCGGTAATACATACACGATCTCATACTTTCTCCACTAATTTCAATATAAAGGATAAGAATGTATACATGAGCTTTGGGCGTAGTTTTTTTTTAATAAGTCAAAATCATTCAAGTGCACGTGAATATTCTTCACGACTCTTCAACCCTTCATAAAAGCAATAATGATATATGACCGGGTTTGGATAAACCCAATAATACACATAAAACTCTTTAGGAAGTTCTGTGATAATTTGAGTGAGGTGCAGAGTGATTCCACCATAACTGTACTGCTACTCCGCCTCGTTGTGAATACATGTACTACTAAAAAATAGGGATACAACGTAAGAAAATCTAGGTCTAATACCCGAAAGTATTTAAACTATTTGACATCTATAATATCCTTAACTCACATTATAAATACTCAAAATCTACGCATAACATGTATTAGAAACCCTGACGGGGATAATTGACCCGTCAGTAAACTGGGAGGTGGACAGACACATATGCCCAACAGGTCCAGCACATAAGCCCAATGAGATTCCATCATAAAATCAATTGACAATATGTGTAGTGGCCCACCAAACTTATATACTGAACAATCATCCACTTCGTTTCCGATGTGAGATTTACTCTAACAACATGAATAGACCGAAACCCAAAAGATCTTCCCTCCCGCCAAATACACGGGTTAGGAGGCAGGCAAGAATACTCCATAAATTAGTCAGGACAATTCGCAAAAAGACCCGGTACAAATCTTATCCCTCTAAAAACAGATATATGTAAATTATTATCAGTACTAGAGCAATCCCAACCAATGATGGTCTGATTGGCTAGTGGCCATATATTGGACAACAAAAATGCAATCTAACACGACATAAACCGAGGCTTAACCGGTCTACAAATATAGTAGCAGTATTGCAAACAGTAAGTATTCAAAGTGTTGTGACTCGGATTTTTCCCTTGTATATATCAAATAGGAAGCTAATCAAAGTTTAACAGAATAAAAGGACCAGTCAGAAAAGTAGGATTAGCATATCACATGCAGTCCCATATTTTAGTACCAACATCAAGACACATGCATATACCCTAAAAAAACTGAAAAATAAATTTTAAAAAGGAAAAAAAAGAAATTAACCACCTTCTCAGTCTTGTGCCATCTCCAGTAGAAATCTGTCCAAACCTGCCCGATCCCACCCGAGCCGAGCCCAGCCCAGCCGACCGAGCTGACCGGCCAGTTGACTTGGCCTAAACCCCAAAACTAGACGGATTCAGGACGGATCCGAGTACCCTGGATCAGCGCTGGGCGCTGAAGTCTCTGCCAAAAGCCGCTAGAAGCCGCCAGAAGACCTGCCTCCATTCGGCGTGTGCGGTGGCGACCCGCACCGCCGACCGCTGATCTCCGATCGAAAATCCTCGATTTCGATAGAGAGAAATTGGATCTGTAGAGTTTGGACTGAGAAACTGGTTTCGGGTTATGGGAGTGGAGGAGGGTGGTATAGAGTTAGGTTATGGTGGGGGTGGGTGGGGTGACCTGCGCGGTGGCGAGGCGCCAACGGTCACCCCACCGAAATAGATCTGAAAGGGGGGGGGGGGTTGGGAGAGATGGGCGAGCCGGGTAGTTGCATTATTACATGTAAAAAATCAATAATGGTCATATGATCTTGTTTTAATTTAGTATAGAGTAGATACATAGGGTGTTGCAATACGTATGCACTACTGTATTTTACTCTTACAGTCTAAAATAATTTATAAAAATATTTTTATTTATTAGAAAATTTAGCAATATTGAGGGATGATATTGTAATTTCAATTATATTCGGACTAATTGAATGAAATGTCGACTGCGCGTATTTACTTTAGTAAATTTTCAGCATCATATTAATTTACCGATAAAACAAACCGTACATGTAAACAGATATTGGGATGAGAAAAATGGAGTATTCAGCGCGAGAAATTCAACAGTTTGTGATTTAGATGACACCGCCATGGCTTTCAGACTTCTGCGACAACACGGTTACACCGTTAATCCTGGTAAAACATAGAGTTATTTCTTACCACATTTTTCCTGAATTTATTTAACATAGGTTACTTTAATAATAACTATAAGAAGAAGTTAACATAATATTTTGATTGAGTTAATGATTTTTTTAATATTTTCACTCAAAATCCACAGAGGTTTTCAGGCATTTCAAGTCAAAAGACAATTTTTATTGCTTTGTTGGTGAGCGAAACGCATCATCCACAGTAACCCTAAATCTGTACAGGGCTTCTCAATTGAAATTTCCGGGTGAGGACATTCTGGATCAAGCTAGGAGTTTCTCCTACAACTATCTTCAGGAAAAAATAATATCGAACACTGAAATTGTGGATAAATGGGTTATATATTCGAAAGACATCGCACGAGAGGTAAAATAGGCAGATAACTTGTCAGTTCTTTTCTATTAATTGAACATAAAGCATTGCATTTTACATATTACATCATGTTTGAAATTTGCAGATAAAATTTGGCTTGAACGTTCCATTTTATGCATGCTTGCCCAGAATTGACGCAAGATTCTATATTGAACAATATGGGGGTGCTGATGATGTATGGATTGCGAAGACATTTTACAGGTCTTTCCATGTTCAGTTTTCTTACATCGATCGTGTTAATCTTCTTCGAGAGCATAAATTTTTAAACGGAATCATTCTCATGTCTAGAGAAGTTTATAATCTCACAATGTAACGTATATGTATCAGGGTTGAGGAAATAAGCAACAATTACTATCTAGATGTTTCCAAAACTGAGTTCAATGAATGCCAAATCCAGCACCAGCTTGAGTGGACGGAGATGGTTAAGTAAGTGGAAAAATTTAAACAACATACATTTTAATTGATGAAACTCTTGTATATATGATCACGGTCTCTTGTTGAACAACCAAAGTATATAATTAGGTGGGGAGAAAAATTTAAGCTCCATGAGTATGGATTAGGACGAGAAAGACTTCTGCAATTGTATTTCATGGCTGCTGCGACTATATTTGAAGTAGATCGTTCAGGTGAGAGATGTGGATGGGCGAAATCATGGGCAGTTATTCATGTACTTGAAATTTACTTTGCTCAAATTGCCACATCCAAGGAACAGAGGAATGCTTTTCTCACACATTTCATGAGCGTTGCTAGTGGCAATTGTGACAAATTGGACAAGTAAGTTCAATATTGGTTATTTTTGTTACGTTTTTGTGGCATTTTAGATAAATTTAATAACTACAAAATGAAAGGATTTTTTTACAATATTTTAATCACCATTAAAAAATAAAAATATATGCTAAAATAAGTTTAATCACTCTTGTATTCATTATGAAAAAAAAGGATGGGAACCGGTCTGGTGTGGATCATCAAGGAATTGACATACCAACTATCAGTCGACACATTCCATATTCTGCAAAGAGACATTCGAGAACAACTGAATTCCATAGTAAGTGATGAATTGACGATATTTTTTTCTGCAATGAAAATATCAAATGAAGTTGGAAAACTATTCTTTTGTTAAATTTAGTTTAATTGTACAATTATTATTTTCGATACATACCAGTTCAGTTTAATATATATTTTAACTTTATTCAGGTCAATTCTAGAAAAAAATAAGTCTGGAGAACTTTTGCCCTAATTGTTACATAGTGGATGGAAGTGCGTGATAACTTAAATTAATGGTTATGATTTTTTTACAGTGGCAAGCGTGGCTAAGAGATGTGATGGAATTAGATACTCAAAGTGATAATTGCTTACCACATGAAGGTGCATTTTTAGCCCACATTATAAATATGTGTGCCGGAAATGAGTTGTGTTTCCATCAGAATATTGATTCCAATCACATCTCTCATTTGACCAGCAAAGTTTGTTTTGAACTTCGTCGACACCAACAAATTAAGGTAAATATTTAAATGTCATTTCATAATTCAACTACAAACTTGACAATCTCATGATTATAATTCAATTGATGCAATGATCCAGGGGATGGATTCTGTAAAGGAAAACAAAAATACGGGCAGCACCAACTTTATGGAGATTGAAGCAAGCATGCAACAACTCTTTCAGTCAGGACTTAAAATCAAGTCCCAAGGCAATATGAAAACCAATCCGAATTTCAACCAAGCATTTCTAAACGTTGCAAAAGCTTTCTATTATGATGCTTATTTTGACGAGGAAGCTATAAACTTTCACATTTCGAAAGTTCTTTTTGAACCACTTATATTCTAATTACTTATTGTTTTATGATTGGTTTTGATTCTTTGTGCTCGACTTCGAGAACTCAATTCTTTATGTTCGCATTTCATTGTTTTTTTATTGAAACAAGAAACATATGTGATTGAATAAGAAATATAGCCTTTATAAAAAAAGAAATAAAGCCAAATTTGAATTGATTCCGGTAGCAATGGCCATGAACGTGCAACAATACCCAAGTCCGGCCCTGAACACTATCATCAATTCTATTAGTGCTCCCTATGTATATATGTACCTCTACACTTTCCAAATTGGTCGGCTAAGTTGTACTTCAATTTTCTATTACTATTCAGCTTGTCGGTTTCCGGGAAGTCTAGCCTTTTATTAGCAACCTACCTAGCTAACCACCTCAAACGATTGTTGGCATGGTTTTTTGAGTTGCATTTTTGCCTTTTTGCTACATTTATGTTCAAATTTAGCCCCGTTGGTTTTCATTTTCATTTATGTAATTTTATTTTTGTTTTAATTTTATGGTGCTAGTAAATGCCCTCCATTATTTAATGGCTTTAACCTTTTTAAAAATAAGACTAATTAACGTTATACTGAATTTGTTAGCTTGAAGGAAACTTGATTTTAACTACGTCGATCATTGAATGTTTAGTGATTGTTGAGTTTTATAAGTCAACATCATAATTGTATACTATGAAAGATATAAACATACATTTAAGTGAGCAAATTGAGAAATAGATTAAGGTAAAGCTAGATTAGGAGATCTTTGAGTAGTTTGAGATCAAAATGCAAAAGTTTATTTTCTAATTACGTACGTATGCTAGTATGCATATGGATTCACAAACCATATATGACAAGTTTTTAGAGTACATATATTGTCATGCGATACTACGCGCACGTTCCTTCAATTTTTTAAAGAAATGAAGTTAGGAGGAATTCAAATAGGTGTATAAAGGTAATCAATTACTATTATTATGATGATGATTAGTAACTTATTTTTATTTTAGGAACATGAACTTCAACTTTCTGGCATTCTAATTGGCCAGGTCTTGGATTTTTAAAGTTTCTGGTTAACTTAGACCACTTACCTATCCCATAACTAATCTTGGCAGAATTCTGTGCAAATAAACACCTCTATTTGCCAACACTGGAGCCTTTTATTGGCTACCAATTTTTTACACTCTTTGCAGGTACTACAACTTACTCATGAACACAAAGACATGCTTGTTTAGTGCCCCTCAGTTCAAGAAAGGTTCACAGTAAGATCTGCATATCAAAAGCTAAGAGTTGTGGGAAATTATCACACCATCTAACAGGTACGGTTAAACAAAGTGCCTGCAAAATTGTGTATCATTATTTGGAGGGTCCGTAATAAATTACTTCAATTTGCTGATATTTTGACAAAATTTGGTTTACACTTACACTCCAAATATCCCTACTACCCTAGTTTGAACACTTTGAATCACTGCTTCAATGAATGCACCATGAAATACAGATCCTAAATTATGTTCATAATATATTTGCCATGCCTGTTCCTCAATTTTATTAAATAAAGCATAAGCTATCTTACTATTTATACTATAGAGGAGTTTTAAAAAGCATTACCAGAGTTGCAATCAATACTATAGTGATGGCTCTCTGGTATATATGGTTGGGTAGGAATGATTTCCTCTATAATAATGTAAAATAGGAGAGTGTCGTCACTTTTCAAAACATGATAAAGCAGGTTAATTTGGTTTTTAGTGCTTTTCAACTTGTTGGAAATGCAAGAAAATACCAACAACTTGTTAACATAAGACTGATCTCATACCTGAAGAGAAAAAGGCCAAAAACTGTTAGGATAGTGAAATGGAGGCATCCTGATCTTGGCTTAAAATTTAATATAGATGCCTCTTTCCTATCTACTAAAATTGCTGGTCTGGAAGTTATTGTCAGAGACTATAATGGTGTTGTAATTCAAATGACTATGAAGACATGAGTCTCTGCCTCCTCACCTTCACATGATGAACTGTTAGTTGTAGAGCTAGGGATTACATTTGGTTTATACTCTAATAATAACTTTATCATAGAGTCAGACAGTCTGGTTGCAGTAAAAGGAATTTTCTATCCTCATTCTATTAACTGGGATTTTTTTTACCAAATGTGATGACCTCCACAGATTAGGATAAGACAATATATAAACATATTTTTAGAGAAGGAAATGGAGCTGCTGATTGTTTAGCAAAACACAGTGCCAAATTCAGTTTATTTGGAAGTATGCTTATACAGGAAGCCCATGTTCTACTTATGATTATGATGTCATTCTTGGTGAGAACTTGGTTTCGTGAAGTGCGAAGAATCAATCTACAACCTCTCGCTCGAGTTCGGAATATGAGTATCGAGCTCTTGCTAACACAACTTCAGATGTTATATATTATTCGATATCTTTGTTATTCACCGGGCTCGCCTGTGCTCCTCTGTGATAATAATAGTGCTATTTTTCTTCCTGAGAACCGTGTTGCTCACAAGAGAGCCAAGAATATTGACATTGACTACCATTTTGTCGAGAGTTGATAGCTGCTGGCAAGTTTCGTATTGCACTTCGTATTGCTGGAAAGTTGTCTCCACTTCGTTCCAAGTTGCGGATATTTTCACTAAGGGGTTCAATTGTGCATTGTTTGACTTTTTCAAGTCCAAATTTCGCATTTCGGTCATTCCGACATTTCGATTGAAGGAAGTTGTGACAATAGAGGATTTAGATGACAATTAAATTAATCTGTATTTTGCTTATATGTACGTCGGATTTATGCAAAATCTCTGGAAAGACCAACTTTTTTTTTTAAGTCAAAACCATCCAAGTGGACCGGAAGATTCTTCACGGCTCCCCAACCCTTTATAATAGCAATTAAAGATACATGATCGGGTTTGGATCAATGATACACATAAAAGCCTTTTGAAATTTCTGTGGCAATTTGAGTGAGGTGCAGAGTGATTACAGCATAGCCGTACTACCTACTCCGCCTCGGTGAGGCTACATGTACTACTAAAAAGGGATACATCGTAAGAAAACCTAGGTCCAATAACCAAAGGTATCTAAACTACCTAACAAGTATAATATTCTTAACTAGTAGTGTAAATACTCAAAGTCTACGCATACATGCATATACCGAAACCCAAAGGGTCTTCCCTCCCTCCAAGTACAAGGGTTAGGAGGGACATGACAAACAAATAGGCAAGGATACTGCATAAATTAGTTGGGAAAGACCAACTTTCCTAAATGCTATGGAACTACCACTATGTATTTAAACTCAAGTGATATATTTTTTGTATTAAAAAATTGATCATTTTAAATTAAACATATAATAAACACGTTTTAATGCAAAAATTCAAAAAATGCGTATAAAAATTTGAAAAATTTAAAAATTTAAATATATATAGTTCAAATTAAAAGGTACACAGTATAAGTTAAAACGTATAAACACTTTCATGGAAAGTCAGAAAAGTTGGGAGTTCTGGAGATTTTTCTAGAATTTAACTATTTAATTATAGCATTTTGTTTGTACTATATATAATTGTGTAAATCCTAATATAAATCCTAATTAGTCTGATACCAGCTGCTTGCTGGATGCCGTGGGTGCAAAGTCTCTAGAAAGTCCGACTTTCCTAAGTATTATGGAACTACCACTATATATTTAAGGTCAAGTGATACTATTTTGTGTTAAAATATTGATAGTATCAAAGTGAACATATAGTAAAACATGTTTTAATGCAAAAATTCATGAATTTACATTAAAACATTAATAAAATTCAAATAACAAATTTTACAGTTCAAATTAAAAGGTACACTGTATAAGTTAAAACGTATAAAGACTTTTATGGAAAGTCAAGAAAGTTGGACTTTCAAGAGAATTTCTCTGCCGTGGGTGACGGTATTGTTATAAAGTTGTATTTATTTTTTTCGAAAAACTGTGCTGTTAATATCATGTTAACATAAAGCGAATGCGAAAAACATACCTTCGACAATATATTGAAGGTTGATTATCATCTTTTCAACTTATTAGTTTAAGCATGCATGCAATGTATGGAGCGAAAATATATTGCAATATATTGCGTTTAACGTTTTCCATGCAATATACTAGAATATTTTATAACCATTTATAAGGAGTAATATTGAAACAAACTGGTAAATTCTTTTAGAAAGTCAAACACAGGTTTAATTTTGGTAAATATATATACTATATGCTGTTAATATACAACTGGTAGTTGACATAGGAATATATGTACCAAAGGTACATGAACCTCATCAAGACCAAGTCAAAAACGAGTAGAATTGAATGTTTCTTAGCAATGCAAATCATTGATTTTTCAGCACCTGTCATTACCTAGTTGGTGTACTCTAAACTTTTCTTATGCTGTCAGATTCAGATTTGGTGTGAAAGAAATTAATTCCAGATAATTGGCAATACACAGACCACATTATCGATGAAGAATGAAATGGAGCTTGGAGGAGGAGGAGGTAGGAAGGTGGTGATCATAGGCGGTGGTGTCGCCGGCTCCATCATAGCCAGGTCTCTTCAGTTCACTGCTGATGTCACGCTCATTGATGCGTACGTAAGCTTATTAGCTTTCCTGTTTACATTCATCATCATTATCCATTTTGTGCAGAAGTGTTTTTGTGTTGTAGTACTGGACATATTTGTTTCATTACATTGTTTATGTTTACTTGTTTTTCAGCATGTATACATTGAATGATATAAATATGTTGTGCCTGTTATGAACAGAAAAGAATATTTTGAAATCCCTTGGGCAAGCTTGAGAGGGATGGTGGAGCCTTCATTTGCTGAGAGATCGGTTATCAACCATAAAGATTACCTCTCTAATGCTCGAATATCGGCATCCAGAGCAGTTAACATAACCAATTCTGATGTCCTAACTGCCGAGGGCCGCCTGTTTCCTTATGATTACCTAGTCATTGCCACAGGTCATGATGATTCACTTCCCAAGACAAGGAAAGAGAGGCTTCAGGAATACCAAGCAGGTAATTAAGGCCATCATAAACCAAATTAAGCTCATATTAGATGATGAAATATAATTAAGAAATTGTCTGATAGAATGTGGAAATGTTGTTGTTAATATGGCAGAAAATGAAAAGATAAGAGCTGCGCGCTCAATAATGGTTGTGGGAGGTGGTCCTACTGGTGTTGAACTTGCTGCAGAAATTGCTGTGGATTTTCCTGAAAAGAAGGTTACTCTGGTGCATGATGGATCAAGGTTGCTTGAATTTCTAGGGCCAAAAGCCTCACAAAAGACATTAGAATGGTTGAAAGGTAGAGATGTGGAAGTCAAACTGCAGCAATCTGTGGGTGTGGATAGTCAGGGCACATATCAAACTTCAGCAGATTGCAGTTTTTCGTGCACGGGAAAGGCCATTGGTTCAACATGGCTTAAACACACCATCCTGAAAGATAGTTTAAACGAATTCGGGAGGTTGAGGGTTGATGAGTACATGAGAATCAAGGGGCGAGCGAACGTTTTTGCAATAGGAGATATTACTGATGTTAAGGTGAGCCTCCAAAGATATTCTTTTCTTGGACAGTTAGAGTTCAAATATACTATCAATTTGCAAGAAACAAAGAAACTGAGTACTGATAGCTACATTTGTTTTGCAGGAAATGAAGCAAGGATATTTGGCTCAGAAGCATGCTCAGGTTGCTGCTAAAAACATCAAGATTTTACTGGATGGAGAAAAACAAGGCAAGATGGAAATTTACAAGCCTCGTTCGGTAAAGATCATGGTGTCTCTTGGTAGACATGATGCAGTGGCTCAATATTCATTCACAACACTTATTGGCCTTATTCCTGGTTTGATAAAATCTAAGGATCTATTTGTTGGGAAAACGCGGAAGAAAATGGGGCTTCACCCTCTAATTCCAGAGAATTAGGCTGAAATGAGTTTTCTGTTTGGAACTGATTGTGTCATATTTGCAAAAAGAACTGTCAAAAGTATAGCTTTATCTTTTCTCTTTATCTCAAAAGTGATTGAACACATGTATCATGGTATATAGAATGTATTTTTGTGCTCAATACAAGTGTTTTTCTATTTTTTGTGAGGAGATTGAATATCTGAGTTAATTTTGTATCAAAAGGTGTATGCAGAATCTTTCTAGCTCCATGTACTTTTTTCTGCATAACGATTTCTCTTTCGAAGCTACACATAATCAAAGCATGTAATACACAAATCAAACACAACAAGATTAAGAGAGAAAATGACAGAATGTTATCAAACAAATACAGTCAAGACTTGAAATTGGCTTGTTTCAAGAAAGAGTTGTCCAACTCCTGACTTTATTCCATCGCAGCGACTCCGCTATCATATGCTGCAGCCACCTTGGAATTGAAGAACTGAATGGCCTTCTCAGAGTGAATGCACTTGGGAGTCTTAAATTGACTCAGGGTAGCTCCCACCTCAGAAATACAAAACTCCATGAATTCATGAAATGCACCTCTTCTGACAACCCTGATCTCAAGAGGTCCAATGCTGTTGCTCTCTCTCAGTTCCTTGTATGTCATGTTCAGAGATCCATCCAACACGTTGCAGCACCGCACCATTTTCTCTGCAATATCATCATCATCAACTTCAGATCCTAATTCTCCATTGATGTTTTGAAGCTCCCAGAAGAACACATAGTGACCAGGATAAGTGGAAAGGTCAATACAGGTTGTGTAATCAGTGAGGATGATACCAAGTGGTTCGAGAATCACACGCGTGGCGTGAGTAACTGCTTTCAAAAGGTCTTCTTCTGTTGTCTTGTCTATGAGCATGCTTAGTACCACATTTTTTCTTCTCACGAATCTAAACTGTGGAATGTTGTTTATAAAACCTGTCACCTTGAGAATATCTCCCATTCTGTACCTGTGCAGCCCTAGCAACCAAAGAAACAGCGAATAGTTAAATACTTTTAACCTTAAAATTCTCATATACTGTATGTATATCAAGAGCCTTGCTTTTACCTGAAAATGTAGTCACAACTAATTCATAGTGTTGACCATTCTTCACACTGGTAAGATCAACAACTCCATCAGTGGAGGGCTCATCTGACGAAGAATCCATGGGCAAGAACTCATAATAGGCTATCCAAGGAATAAGACAATAACTAACATTGCTGGAATCAAAGGTCAATGGGTTGAGATTGATCCCAAAACGTCCCTCGGCAGCTGCATAGTTCATGGAAGCCAAAGGCATTTTCGCTCCGCCATTAAACTTTAGTTTTGGGATGTACTGAGCCATGGATCCCGTCACTACAACCTCAAGACACTTTGTTCCAGGCCAAATTTTCTTGACTATCCCTTCCCATGATTTCTTCTCGCATTGTCTCTCTATGGAATCAGCCAGCTCTGGCATTGGGCGGCACAAGATGGATGCAACAGCTTCTCTGCATTTAGCATCCTTGATCCAATCACTGATGCATCCTGACCTAATGTTGGCACAGACTTCTCTCCAGTGTTGCTCCAAGATTTTGATGAATACGAAAAATCCCGCTGCATAAACACTGCCTACTATCACCACTGACTCTCTCTGCACAAGGCCACATAACAAGTGACAGTACATGCTTTGCTTCTCATCTTCACACATTCCGACTCCATCAGGGCTTGTATAAATAGTGTCCCACCTCATCATCTTTGAGACATTGCTTCTCATGACACTTGTTATGGCGCTTCTCACAACTATACCAAACGACCATAGAGTCTTTTTCCTCCATCTTCAGGGCCTTGGCTGATTGCCCTGATCCACTGATTAATTAGTACATGTAGTATATGTTGTACATCATAGTTATTATGTCAGTTAAGCTTACTTGTTTAGTATATTATGTCCAAGTTTGTGAATGAATCCATACATGCTTATATCTTGAGTTGTCTTGGGAATCAATTTCCTCTTCCCACCTGATGTTGCTGAGCTGCAAGAGCAGGTGCAGAGAAATTATATAGGATTTGGTATTTTATACCATGAAAGCCGTTTGAATTCAATTTTTATGAAATTTGCTTCATAATAGCCTATAATATTAAAGCGTGGAGCTTTTTGGTTGAAAGCGTTAGAAATTATATTTTATTTCTGGATAAATTTTATCAATTTTTCTTTTTATCCTTTGTTTTACCTTAAGTATTTTTTTTAATCCTCCCCTATACACGTAACATTGTTTTTTTACATTTTCGTGTGAAGGTATCATGTAGTGTAAAGTCTCTAGAAAGTGCGACTTTCCTAAGTGTTATGGAACTACCACTATATATTTAAGATCAAGTGATACTATTTTGTGTTAAAACATTGATAGTATCAAAGTGAACATATAGTAAAATATGTTTTAATGCAAAAATTCATGAATTTACATTAAAACATTAATAAAATTCAAATAACAAATTTTACAGTTCAAATTAAAAGGTACACTGTATAAGTTAAAACGTATAAACACTCTTATGGAAAATCAGGAAAGTTGAACTTTCAGGAGACTTTCTCATCATGTAGTAGCTAACCTTTTTTTTGTACATAATTAATTCTTTTGATTTGTACTAATTATTATTTTTATCATTTTTATTTTTAAATAATTACTTTAAAATTTTAGAGTACAATTTAACAAATAAATGTAATTTCTAATAAATGTTAGTGAATATCATCTCAAAGAAATACAAAAAAATATTGGTACAAGTATTAAAAATATTTTTCTATACTTTAAAACAAAAGTCACACTAAAATAAATTTTAAAAATTAAATTATGTTGATGTACATTTCCGTCATTTACCATAACAAACATCTAACATCTATTTATCATTTACCAAACTATGATCTAAAAACCGCTAATCAGAACATGTAGTTAAATAACTAATACAATCAGATAATAGCTAACAACTTATATAATTCGATTACAGCTAACAACTAACTGTTAGTTCTCAAACGGGGCCATAGTATAAAGAGTATATTTGGATAGGTCTAACAACATTGAGCGGAAAGATTTAAAGAGAAACAATTAAAGGAAAAAATACAATCTTCTTACCTACAGATTAGCTCAACAATGGGGTAACCAGAAAGAATGGAATGTGTTTCTCCGTTGGCGATTCTCTGCACATAAGGAAGGACAGATTCGTACTCTACAAAAGGAACCTTTTCCTTGAAAAGTTTCTTAGCATCATCAGCTGCATACGTTCCGAGGCCATGACCTAATAAACTTGTCAAGTACTCAGTTTCTGCATTCTTACGTAAAACATGTGACAGTACCTGTTCTTGAATATCACCAGCATTGATGCTCATCATCTGCAAAAGCGCTTCCAGAGATTCATCACTCATGTTATTATCGATCATCGGTAGCTCCATTGCCTTTAAAACACTGTTCATAAAATACAAAGTGCAAATATTCACAAGTGAGAGTATTGTTAAGAATTATGTCTTTAAATACTTAAGTTATCCACAGTTCAAAATTGGTGGATGCAGAGTGTAAAGATAAGGATTGTTATTTTAATTAATGAATAAAAAATACTAAGAACGAAATATTCTTACTTTTATTTTATAATTGAAATTTACTATCGATCAGTTTCACAAGTTCTTAACTAATCTTTCTATTCTAGCACGTATGTTTAAACATAAGACAGAGTTCAAACATTGAAAGAAAGAACACAAGAATTGTTTACGCAGTTCGGTGATAAACACCTACATCTGCGGGGCCTTGCCCAATCTGAAAAGCATCCACTAAAATAACCAAGATCAGTTACAATGTTCTCCAAACAATTAACTATCTAGGACTTATCTTAATCGTGTGGATTCGTGAGATCCCCTAACTGCCGGTCAACAACTCCTCGTTGCTGTCTTGACCACTTCCCCTGAAGTATTAAGACTTGTTGTTTTCAGACTCCTGGCGATGGCGAAAGCCTATTGAACTCCCTTCAATAAGCTGCTCCAACTATAAAGCTATTCTGATCTGCAGAATACTTTCTTGTAAGATGGATAATAGTTGTTGCAGCTTCTCTGTATATTTATAGTCCAATGTTGTGATGCCGTCTTAATCTTCTCGGTCCTTCAATCACGGCAATGCTGATCTGTTCGTCCAGTTTATCACAACTGCACTTAGTCTTCTAGCTATATTCTACTTCTATAGCTATAGGATAAGAAATATATTCTTTCCTTATTTAAGACTAAATCTGACTAAGATACAACTCTATAATATATTTTCTAGCTAATCAAATTAGCATAAAATCAATCTTCACATATCATCTTGATTTGATCGAATATCTTCTTTGATTGTATACGAGTTGTACTTCACCTCCAACATTCTTACTCGGTTTCTGATTCAGTTGGAACCAGTGTTTAAACATCAGTATGTTTAAACATGATGATTTCTACAAAATAGCCAACTTCATTATGCTGAGTCTTCTGGACTCTTAAATCTCCCCCTTTGGCATTTTGTGGAACCATAACTTGTATTTTGATGCAGAGATAATATATAACTCCTCCTTGCTTGTAGAGTTCTAGACCTCATTTGTACTTGCATCAAATAAATCAGAAACATCACTCATAGTCACTAAGCTCCCCCTACTCACCAGTCATAGACAGAGCCAACATAAAAATTCCAACATAAATGGAACAACCATAATCATCAAAACCAAAATAAATGGCCATCCATTGGCCATCCATAACCATCAAAATATTCTCCCCCTTGGGAACAGAAAATAAGCCAAAGTGGCACCAAAATAATTCCAAAATAACACAAATATCCAGAATAAAAAAAATGTAGGAGAGAGACAGAAATAAGCAAACAAACAATCTCAGAAAGCTGCATATCCACTGGTCTCATCATCTGTTTCTTCTATAGCTTCCAGCTCCTCCTGAAAGTCCAGCTCCCTCTTCCTGACAATAGCAAAGTTCTCCTGTGCTGGCTCCTCTTCTGACTCATCCCCATCTGCTCCAGCTGCTGCAATCATATCATTTCTCTTCCGAAGGATAGTCTTGTTGACTTGTACATCATCACAGAAAGTGATCTTATCATCTAGACCATCAACCAAACCAACATGATATAACAGACTTGTAATGAGAGCAGGGTAGGTGATATACTCATCATATTTCTGGTGCTGAGCCACCAACATAACCCTATCATAAATAAACCATCCCAGATTGTAGGGTCTTCTAGTGCCAATGCAATACATCAGACAGGACATTTCCTCAGTCACAAGAGACACATTGGTAGACATGGCCCATAAATTTGCAACCACCCTGTACAAACAGAAGTACTTCTGAGTGAGATAAGCAGTCTTGATAGTCTTGTCTGCACCCCATTCTCCAAGTGTGCCTCCTGATAACTCTAATGCAACCAAATCATAATCCAGAGTAAAGTCCTCAGGATAAGCACCATTTGGACATGTGATGTCATGACTCTCTGTCCCTAAGACCAGATTGATAAGAGATGCATCAAATTTGTAGAGCCTGCCCCTGATATAAACCTTTTTGTACCAGGCAGAGTCTGGAGCACTATTTGTTCCTCTCAGATTTGCATAAAACTCCAGCACCAATGATTAATTGGCCTTCACACAGATATTTGATGGACCAAACATGTGGATCCTCTTCATGTAGGTCACAAAAGCAGGATGTTTAAACTTCTCAGTTAACCTTTTATCCACATGCATTTTCTTGTTGATCAGCCCCTCATAAATAGTCATGACTCTCCTGGAGTAAAAAATCTCATCCCAAACCTTTTCAAGCAGAGGATTATCATCTGAGAATATCAATGGCACCTTATCATCACCAGCATCTTCTTCCCCGGACTCAGACTCAGACCCTGAACTGCTCTCTTGTGCTTCTGCAACAGGTTCTGGAGGTGGCACTTCTGGGAGTAAAACTTCCTCAAATTCCAGATTGAGCTCTGGAGCCTCATCCCTCTTCCTTTTGCCAGGAAAAGGAACCTGAATAACTGGAAGCAGTGACTTCTTCCTCAACTTCTCCCTCTTTAACTCCTGCAATTTCTCAAATTTTAAAGTTAGAGGATGACTGTCCTCACTATCTAGTGTTGTCTCTGCCAGTGGCTCCATCATGGCTCTGACATTCTCCAGAATTCTTTCCATGTTGATTGGCTGCTCAGCTGCAATAGGCTTCTCCTGCTCAACAGGACCTGAACTAAACACTCCATGTCCAGTCTTTACTTCTCCATCTGATTGTCTTCTCTTCCCCCTCCTCTGATAAACCTTATTAACCACTTTTCTTGATTCTGCCTTCTCTGTAGTCACAATCTGCTCAGATTCTTCATCAAACTCTGAGCTCTCATAGAAAAAATTCAAATCTGGTCCCCCCTTCAAACTCAACCCCTACCTTGACAGTAGGCATATTATCTTGAGCCACAGAGTTTGGTGTGGCTCTGATGGAATTGGGGCTATCTTGTCTACCCATCCTCAAGTCTTACATGGATTGAACAGAGGGAATAGAATCAACAGGATAGTTGGATGAAAGGTTGCCCATGGTAGTTTAGACACACAAACAGGTTCAAACACACACCAACCTTCACAGATAATGCTTCACAGTCTACTAACTACAGACCCGTAGCTTCAATATGCCCTCTAGTTTACTATAATAGCAAGAAAAACACAATCTTGATTCAAAAGCTAGCAGAATACCTCTTGCATGTGCAGATTTCCCCGAGACTCCGATAACCCGTACCAGCGAGATTGTCTACAATATATGACATGGTACATCCATCTGAAACAACTTAAACTTCATAATACATGACATAGCAAGTAAGAAACAGACAGATTCTAACCTTGCAACTGGAGCAAATGTTGCATCAAAGTCAACACCTTCAACTTGAGTATATCCTTGGGCTACAAGTCTGGCTTTATTTCTGCTGATATTGCCATCTCCATCAGACTTGTTCTTGAAGATCCACTTAGTGCCAATGACATTGACTCCTGGAGGTCGTGGAACAAGATACCATACCTCACTCCTTGTGAATTGTTCCAGTTCCTCTTGCATGGTTGAAATCCAGTACTCATCATTCAATGCTTCCTTTTGATTCTTGGGTTCTATAGAGGAGAGAAAGAATTGCAACACATGCATTCCAGCGTTCATTTGGCATAGTCTTTCCGTTCAGTTTGCCTTAGATTATACGTGTTAGGAGGAGGGTTGACAGATGTAGAAGGATCAGATGTTGTAGCCTCAGATACAGTGTTACTTGCAGGAGCGTCCGATGATGTTGTAACATCAGACAGTGTTGTAACATCCGACAGTGTTGTAACATCAGGCCGAGATGAATGAATATCTAATCTGATTGGCAGGTCAGGTTCATCGTCAAGTAGGATTCCACTGCTGATGTCATTCAGATCTTTAATGACCACATTGTTGGACTCCATCATGACATTTGTGCGATTATTGAAAACCCTGTAAGCCCTGCTATTTGGAGAATAACCAAGAAAGATACCAACATCAGCCCTTTTATCAAACTTACCGAGAGGTTCACGATCTCTAAGAATGTAGCAGGCACTCCCAAATATATGAAAGTAAGAAACGTTTGGCTTCTTCCCTTTCCAGAGTTCATAGGAAGTTTTCTGAGTGAATGGACGAAGATAGACTCTGTTTATTGTGTGACATGCAGTATGAACTGCCTCAGCCCACCATTTCTTAGGAGTATCATTTTCTGCCATCATAGCTCTTGAAATGTTGATGAGAGTCCTGTTCTTGCGTTCAACAATCCCGTTTTGCTGTGGTGTGATTGGGGCAGAAAACTCATGCTTGATTCCAAGTTTAGTACAAAAGTCCATCATAGTAGAGTTTGAAAATTCCCTTCCATGGTCACTCCTTACTCGAACCACTTTGAGACCTTCATGTGATCTTTCAGTATTAACTTGTGTAATGAGATCAATAATAATGCTCACTGCATCGAATTTTTCTTTCAGGAATTTTACCCAACTAAACCTGGGGAAATCATCTACACATACAAAAATATATTTTTCCCGAAACATTAGCTGGACTGATTGGTCCCATTAAATCCATATGCAGCAATTCAAGACCATAGGAAGTAGTAATCTCATGAAATTTAGAATGTGGTGACCTGACCTGTTTACCTTCATGACATGGTGGACAGTTCAACTCCTTTGTATAAGAGAGTAATGGTACTCCTCATATTGCTTCAAGCTTTGTCACCTTAGACAGTGTTTTTAGATTTGCATGACCAAGCTTCTTGTGCCACAAAAGATTGTCGTCCACACTTACTTTGAGACAACTTACTGAATCATCCAAAATGTAGCAGTTATCTGATGATCTAGTGCCAACAAGAACACCTCGCTCGTCCTTCCTGATTGTGCACACTTTAGCATCAAATAAAACTGTTAGTTTGTTATCACATAGATGGCTAATACTGAGCAAATTTTCCTTTAGTCCATCCACCAGAAGTACGTTTTGAAATACTGAAAAGTTCTTGACTTGTAACTCCCCCTTTCCAGTTATTCTACATTTCTTCCCATCTCCAAATCTGACAGTTCCAGTCCATGGAACAATGTTGCTCAACAACTCAGGAGTACCTGTCATATGTCTAGAACAACCACTATCGAAATACCAGGTATCTCTGGCATATGAGCTATAACAAGTATGAACAGCATAGCAGTAGTTGGTTTTTGGAACCCATACCTTTTTTGAATGCTGAGACTTTCCTGATTTTACAATGTTGTAACATACTCCTGTGTTGTAACCTACTCCCGTGTTATAACCTGCTCCGTTTGTTGATCCTTGCATCAGATCTCGTAAAAGACGAAAGCAATGTCTCTTGTAATGTCCTGGTCGTCGGTAATAGTTGCACGTCGCCTCCCACCATGGTTGAAACATATTTTGCTGTTGATGGTAGGTAGGTTTATAGCCTATACCAAACTTTGGAGCGTTGGTGAGATTGTTTGGAGCTCTAACAGGTTGCCCTTTCCTTGCTTGGCCTGGATTAGGTTGAATCACCTTTTTGTTCAACTTTCCTTTTGACTGATCATTCTTGCTGGTCACTTCCATTCCATCATATCCTAGTCCATGTCGATCTCCAGCAATTTTTCCCATACCTAGAATATCATCCAGGGCCGCTGTTCCTTTGTTCAGTTTGGTGATGGTTCCTTCTGCGACTTTTGCTCGAACTAGAGCTATCTTCAGTTCTTCCCTCATTGCCTCAATAGTGATCTGTTGTTGCTCAATTTCTTCATTCAGACTATGATTGTCTTTCTGCAACACTTTATTTTGTTCAGTCACACTGATCCAGAGTTTATGGAGTTTGTCATAATCATCCTCAGAGTCCATGTTTAAACTCTCACTCTCTGAAATGACAGTAGCACCAAATGCAACATAGGTTTCTTCTTCACTTTCTTTGTTGCTTTGTATGATGACTGCTCCGAATGCCACATGGTTACTAACATGCTCTTCATTTGACTCTTCTGCATCCCTAAATGTAGCATCATAGGCTTTTCCCTTTTTGTTAGCTGATCCACTTGGACACTGTGATTGAATATGCCCGTAACCTTCGCATTCCCGACATTGAATTTTCCCAGCATGTTTAAACACAGATTTGGATTCTGTTTGATCATTAGTTGTTCTTCTGCTCATATTTGAACTTTGCTCCCTTCCTTCGATTTTGATATTTCCTCAGAACTTTTGCAAAGCTTCTTGATATATGAGCAAGCTCATCCTCGTCCATATCATCATTGCTGTTTCTGGTAGAGTGTTTAGACACAGAGTTTTGTTCAGCTGTTTTTTGTGCTGCTGTGAATGCCATATCATTCTGTCTAACTGTAGCTAACTCCTTCATTTCAAAGGCTGGCAATGCTCCCATGACCTCATCAACGGCCATTTCAGATGTATCATGTAATTCCTCCATTGCAATAGTCTTTCCTTTGAACCTTGGTGGTAGAGATCTCAATATCTTCTGGACAATGTCATCTTCAACGAATGGTTTTCCTAACTGATAAGCAGTGTTGACAAGATCTCTGATTTTTGCATTATATTCAGCGATTGTCTCATTATCATGCATAATCAAGGTATCAAATGTTGTCTTTACTGTATGCATTTTTTGTCGTTTCATTTTTGCATCTCCTTCATAGCTCGCTTTCAGTTTCTCCCATGCATCCTTAGCAATGCAACACGTTGAAATCAAACGAAACCCTTCTTGATCAACACAAGAGTTGATGCAGTTGAGTGTTTTGCTGTTGAGTCGCTTGTCCTTCCTTTCTTGAGTGGTTAGCTCCTCTCTGTTTTTCAAAACACCTTCGGTTGCACCTGCTGCAGGTGGCTGTCTGGCTGGTGTCCACTCGTTCTCGACGTAGTGCCATGCTTCTTCGTCTAGAGCATCATCCTTGCCTTCCAATAACCGCAGTTGTTCTTATCCAGCATGGGTGCGCGTGTATACAACGAACTATCCTTCTCCTGGTTTGCCATGATCGATAGGGATCTCCACTGACCTTGTTAAAGGCACAACTCAGTGGACTAGCTCTGATACCAAATGAAATTTACTATCGATCAGTTTCACAAGTTCTTAACTAATCTTTCTATTCTAGCACGTATGTTTAAACATAAGACAGAGTTTAAACATTGAAAGAAAGAACACAAGAATTGTTTACGCAGTTCGGTGATAAACACCTACATCTGCGGGGCCTTGCCCAATCTGAAAAGCATCCACTAAAATAACCAAGATCAGTTACAATGTTCTCCAAACAATTAACTATCTAGGACTTATCTTAATCATGTGGATTCGTGAGATCCCCTCACTGCCGGTCAACAACTCCTCGTTGCTGTCTTGACCACTTCCCCTGAAGTATTAAGGCTTGTTGTTTTCAGACTCCTGGTGATGGCGAAGGCCTATTGAACTCCCTTCAATAAGCTGCTCCAACTATAAAACTATTCTGATCTGCAGAATACTTTCTTGTAAGATGGATAATAGTTGTTGCAGCTTCTCTGTATATTTATAGTCCAATGTTGTGATGCCGTCTAAATCTTCTCGGTCCTTCAATCACGGCAATGCTGATCTGTTCGTCCAGTTTATCACAACTGCACTTAGTCTTCTAGCTATATTCTACTTCTATAGCTATAGGATAAGAAATATATTCTTTCCTTATTTAAGACTAAATCTGACTAAGATACAACTTTATAATATATTTTCTAGCTAATCAAATCAGCATAAAATCAATCTTCACATATCATCTTGATTTGATCGAATATCTTCTTTGATTGTATACGAGTTGTACTTCACCTCCAACATTCTTACTCGGTTTCTGATTCAGTTGGAACCAGTGTTTAAATCTCAGTATGTTTAAACATGATGATTTCTACGAAGTAGCCAATTTCATTATGTTGAGTCTTCTGAACTCTTCAATAATAGACCTTTGTCAGCTTTTGATAGCAATCATAGACCTTCTGCATTTTTATAACTTATCCCTAAACCAAACCCTTCGTTTTCTTTTTTTAATGGAGTATATGACATGAGGTATATATTATAACTAGGCCATTAAATATATTGAAAAACAAAGCAAATGATGAAGCATCGCTAAACTGCTTCTCAGGGAGGGTTCATATACATGATTTTTTATGTTTTAAATTCTATCCAAATGCTGTTTTTAAAAATATATAATATCATAGCTTATACTCCGTCGGCGGCAAAGAGAGATTCTATTTATCTAAGAAAGTGTAACATTGCAACGCATGGTTGTTTTTATATTGATGATGCTAGCTTGCATAATTAATTCTTATAATGGTACCCATTATATAACTGATCATCTGATGCATCCTCGCATTATATTGGCTAGGAAAGTTTATTATATTGGTGAGTTAATTATATACATGTGGTAAACAGCAAACCAGATCATAATTAACCTTAATGACCCTAGTCATTGATCCTACTCTTGCTTTGATTAATAAAAATTAGTCATCACTTCACAATATCCCGAGTTCATATAGTATATGGTAACATTTCAAATTTTATAATGTTAGAGAGGATTACAATTTCGTTGTTATTTTTATAAGATGAGGTGTGTTTTTACAAAATATTCAACAATAACTAAAAATTGAAAGACTTTAATTAGTATGATTTATACAGACCGGCTAATATAGTTTTGTAGATTTCTAAAATCCTCATTTATATTTATCAAATGTTTCTGATTATTTACAAATAAAAGATTTCTAAAATCCTCATTTATATTTATAAAATGTTTCTGATTATTTACAAATAAAAGTCGAGTAGAATACATTCGAGGTAGAGAATTTTTACCGAGCAAAATTAAATTAATTTTACTTTTTAATGTTTAAAATTAAATTAACTTTAGCATGTACCATTTTTTAGGACATTATTTAATAGCTTCATTATAAAAGTATTTTCTTATTCATAATATATTACATTGGTAAATTTCAATTTTTACTAAACCAAAAATCTTATTTTACATAATATAATTTAACAACAAATATTATTAGTCACAAACTCAAACTATAACCCAACCTACTAATTTCATTCCTGTCCTTGCCATGGATTTATCTTTAATGTTGAGAAGGTATTGAATGGGATATGTTCTGTTACTACACTAACATTTCTCTTGTAGACTATTGTAAACTGAGTTCATTACACTGATCTGAAATTATAATACAATAGTACTGGTTATCGCATATCAAGTTTACATTGATGTTAAATTTACATTTACCCCTATTTGACTTTTCCTAGCGCTTATTTGGTATAATATGTTATATTTTATAAATAATAATCATCTGATATTAAATGTTAGGATTTGAATATATACTAATAATTTTGTTCACAAGATATAAAATATAAATATTTAAAATTTCCGTTTTGGTTGATTGAGTAATTAGTTAGAACTTGAAACCTATTATATTTGGATGAATGTAAATTAATTATAAGCGAACTAGAAATTTGATAATAAAACATCAAAGCTTTATAATTGATGTTAGAAAACGAAAATATAATTAATGGAAACACATGTCCCTTGGATATATATGACGTGTGATTTACCACTATTTGAATCAGCATGTAATGCACAATCACCTTCAGGAATACACAATCACCTGCACATAATCAAAGCATGTAATGCACAAATCAAACACAACAAGAATAAGAGAGAATATGCCAGAATTTTATCTAACAAATAAAGTCAAGACTCGAAATTGGCTTGTTTCAAGAAAGAGTTGTCCAACTCCTGACACTATTCCATCACAGCGACTCGGCTAACATATGTTGCAGCCACCTTGGAATTGAAGAGCTGAATGGCCTTCTCAGAGTGAATGCACTTGGGAGTCTTGAATTGACTTAGAGTAACTCACACCTCAGAAATACAAAACTCCATGAATTCATGAAATCCACCTCTTCTGACAACCTTAATCTCAAGAGGTCCAAAAATGCTGTTGCTCTCTCTCAGTTCCCTGTATGTCATGTTCAGAGATATATCCAACGCGTTGCAGCACCGCGCCATTTTCTCTGCAATATCATCATCATCAATCTCCATGATGTTTTGAAGCTCACAAAAGCACACATAGTGACCAGGGTAAGTGGAAAGATCAACACAGGTTTTGTAATCAGGGAGGATGATACCAAGTGGTTTGAGAATCACACGCGTGGCGTGAGTAACTGCTTTCAAAAGGTCTTCTTCTGTTGTCTTGTCTATGAGCATGCTTAGTACCACTTCTCACGAATCTAAACTGTGGAATGTTGTTCATAAAACCTGTCACCTTGAGAATATCTCCCATTCTGTACCTAGGCATCCCTAGCAACCAAAGAAACAACGAATAGTTGAATACTGTTAACCTTAAAATTCTCATATACTGTATGTATATCAAGAACCTTGCTTTTACCTGAAAATGTAGTCACACTAATTCAGAGTGTTGACCATTCTTCACACTGGTAAGATCAACAACTCCATCTGGAGGGCTCATCTAACGAAGAGTCCATTGGTAAGAACTCTTAATAGGCCATCCAAGGAATAAGACAATAACTAACATTGCTGGAATCATTGCTCACATTCTCTCTCTATGGAATCAGCCAGCTCTGGCATTTGGCGGCACAAGATGGATGCAACAGCTTCTCTGCATTTTGTATCCTTGATCCAATCATTGATGCATCCTGACCTAATGTTGGCACAGACTTCTCTCCACTGTTGCTCCAAGAATTTGATAAATTCGAAAAATCCCGCTGCATAAACACTGCCTACTATCACCACTGACTCTCTCTGCACAAAGCCACGTAGCAAGTGACAGTACATGCTTTGCTTCTCACACATTCTGACTCCATCAGGGCTTGTATAAATAGTGTCCCAGCTCATTATCTTTGACACATTACTTCTCATGACACTTGTAATGGCGCTTCTCACAACTATACCACTTGGAGTAGTATTTTCAGCTGCCAAGAAATGACCATACAGTCGTTTTCCTCCATCTTCAGGCCCTTGGCCGATTGCCCCAAGGACCATCCACTAATTAATTAGTACAATAGTACTGGTTGTACAATTTAATTAATTTATTTATCTGATGTTTGGGCTACGGATGTTAACTTTTTTTTAATCCAACTGATTATATATTTTAAAATAGGAGGAAAATTGAGTCGAGACCGAATAAGTTTGAGGTCAAACTCGGATAATATTTGCGACTTAGAGGTCGTTCTTGAGGTCGATTGTCTTCCCAATATGGAAATTAAATAATTTCGGTATAAAAATGGATCATCCTTGCAGCATTCCGAACTAGTAAACTTAATAAGTCATAAAACAATTCATCCGGATTGAGTCCCGAAACCGTAAACATTTTCTAGGAACAAAATACTCATTTTCCCAATTTCCCCGGTGGATTCCCTAGTAACCATCCGGTTACATAAACGTATGCATCTGGTTACATTACAAAATCGGGAACGAACCCGAATCAGCATCACAAAGCGAAGCCGTTTCAACCTGCCCGGTTTATAGACCTGCTCAGTAAACTCAAATGCTCTCCTTATACCCGTCCGACCATGTAAACCTCATCGTCCCGCTACGTAAAAGGTGTTAAAATTCGTCACCAGCGTCCTGCCAGAAATAGCACGCTTATGTAACCGAACTATTTGTTAGTTTTAAGTGGTACACTAAAGATATTTAATTATACACATAAAGTCCTTTCTTGTGTAGAAATTAATCATTTTCCTATTGTACTTTGTATTATATATATCCCACATCGGTTATTGACAATCTAGAGGCTGCTGTCTAGACATATAAATATTGTAATCATCCTCTTGTAATTATTTCCTTTTGATAAAATATTTGAAGTGCCTATATTATATATATTATTATTTACTTTACAGTTAGTAAATAGAATATTTAGTGAATATTAGCTAGCATATTTAGTTTATATAATTTCTGAAATTCTTTGTAATATTAGGTAATCTACTTGTACAGACCACTATTTATACGAATGAATACAGAGACCTCAGGGGAGCAATTCAACCAATCTATTCTTACCTTCTAGCATGGTATCACAACTTTAATCAAACAATATTCTTCAATTTTTGTTTGAACGATCCTATGGCCACCGATTCATCCTCCACTCCCGGAACACCGGAGAACAACTCAACCGCTACAAACAACTCTAACACTACAACTCACACCCCTCGCTTCCATTATGCACTATCCATCACCAACATCCGCAACACGATACCACTCACACATGACCAACAGAAGGTACAATACCACACATGGCTAAGTTATTCCAAATTACTGCTCGTGCGCACAACATGCTCCACCACATCGACGGATCACCATGCCCTCCCAATGTTTTTGACGAAACTTGGAACAAACTTGATGCCATTGTTCTCGGCTGGGTTTACGGTATAATGAGCGAGAATCTTCTCCTCATCTTCATCCAAGTAGGCTCAACCGCCCGTGCTGCCTGGTTTCGGGTCAAAAGAATTTTTCTCGACAATCACACTGCCCATGCACCCAATCTCGAGAGTCGTTTCACCAATGCCCGGTTAGATTCTTTTCCCTCCGTCTCTGCATATTTCCAACATCTGAAATCTTTGGCAAACAGCTAATGGGAGTCTGAGAAGGCAACCGCTGGCACTACAACTTAATGAGAAGGTTAATAGCTAATGGGAAGAATTTCACATTGCAGCTAGTTAGTCACCATGGTTAGGCTTTAAACTCTTGATATTGAGCAATTAACTGGGCAATTAAGCACTTGACCAATCTCATTGGTGCATTGCTACTCAAATCCCATTTGTCTAGTTCAACAAAAAAAAATATTTCAAGTTTTTTTTTTACTTTAAAACAACCTTAGTGGGGTGAAATTTATTAGGCTCACCAAACCAATAAATCATCAATCATTGTTTGTACAATGAAAAATGAGTAAAAAACATTGTTACATATCAATCTTAATGTCATAAAATAGGAATGGGAAACCTTATCTAGACCTATGTCTACTTTTGCAAGCATGTTAGGTATCGCTATGCGAAGACCAATTATGCCCACAAAAGGACTCAATACTCGCACGCAACATAGGGATCGCATTGCGAAACCCAACTCTGCCGACAAGTACGAGGTGTCGATAAGGTCTCTAAGAGATGGATCAATCTAAGTTTGATCTTGAGCATATGTAATTTCATTGTTGTGAAGCTGATGTTGTGTTGCTTTCCATAGATTGAAGGTCTTATTCTAGGCCTTGCGCCTGCAATATACAAAACAAGACATCAGCAGTAATTGCAAGTAACTGAAGGGCATTTTAAGCTCTAATATAAGGGACTTGTCTAATGTCAAGCTGGACTAGTCCTTTTATTTTCCTGGGCAATGTTTGGTATGTAAAAGTTTGAGTACTCCTTTCTTTACTAGCCAATGTTGCTAATGAGTCAGCCACAGAATTGGCTTCTCTATAAACATGATTAAAGGAGAGATTAGAAAACTCACTTTGTAATGACCATATGGCTCTGATATATGGCTCCAGCTTCCAAGGGATTTTGAACTCTTTTCTGATCAGCCTGAGTAGTATAAGAGAGTCAATCTCCACTTGCAAAGTTTCAATTTTTTCCATGTAAGCTAACTGTAAACCTTCCAGTAAAGCTAAGGTCTCACACTCAAGACAGTTTTGCTGATTCAAGTATAGTGATCTGGCAATGATCACCTGACCTGTAAATGATCTGATGACCGTTCCTGCCCCTGCTTGTCCAGGGTTCCCCGATGATGAACCATCAGTGTTCAATTTAAAAGGAGTTGTAGGAAGCTTCCACTGGACCAACTGAATATGTTTTCTCAGAAGGGGTGCCACTAGAGCAAGATGCAAAAGCTCAGCATAGATATGAGTAGCTTCATCTGGATTCCATTGTAACCTGTGAACTTTCATCACACTTTGAAGAAGCATTAATATTCTTTTTCTCATGAAAGATAGCCTTGGAGTAATATTGTCATGGTGATAAGCATTTCTGCTGCACCATATGACCCAAGTAATGAAACAAGGCAATAATCTCACTATTTTTCTGTGAAGCTGATATTTGACATGAACATTCCAATAATGGAAGCATTTGTCCCATAGGAAGCTCAATGGCACAGGTGTTAGATCAAATAGTGTGTGAAATTCATTCCATATAGAAGTAATAAAAGGGCAGTCAAGGAAAATATGTTGCAAATCATCAGAGTCGTGTTTACAGAAATAACAGATAGATGTGATTTATATTTTATTTTCCTGTAAAATGTCTCCAACTGGTATTAGTCTGTTCAATAATCACCAAGTAAAAACTGATAGTTTTCTTGGCACATATATCCACCATAAGAATTTGTATGACTGCATTTTAAGCCTTTTGTGCTTCAGTTGTTCATAAGCAGATGATATAGTAAACAAACCAGTAGGATCCAGTTTCCAAATCAATCTATCTAGATAATTTTCATATATTGCAAAGTCTTGGGCTAACAGATTTACTATATGTTGTGGAAATCCATTGGCAAGTTCAATGACATACTGGTGTTGGTTATAAAAAAATTTCCTGAACAGTCAAATTTGGATGCAAAATGTCCAAATCATCATTCCAATAATCAATTATGTTTCCAACATCTTTCCAGTTTGATTCCCAAAAAGAGATATTACCTTCACCCACCTGAATAGCACTGTTCTGAGCTGCTATGTCTTCCACATCCTTGTATCTTTTCCAGGTTTTTGATTTCTTTTTATGATCTGGTAAGGACCACATGTAAGCTGTCCAGAGTGTTTTACCTGTATGTAACTTCCACCAAATCTTAAGAGAAAAGGCATTAACTAAAGTGTGAAGATGTTTTACACCTAAGCCATTTTCCAGAAATGGATAGCTCAGATTGTCCCAAGATCTCCACACTTTGTTCTGTCCATAATCTGAAGTTTCCCAAAAGAATTTGGCAAAGAGAACATGCAATTTTTCAATCACACCATTAGTAGGTTTTATGACAGTTAAAATATGTAATGGTATAGCTGAGAGTACATGTTTAGCCAGGACAAGCCTTTCTGCCTGATTCAACCATTTATTTTGCCATAATATCAATTTTGAAGTTATGGTGTCAAACAAAGGCTGAAAATAAGTATGTTTTTTTTCCCTATAAAAATAGGGCAGCCCAGATATCTGAAAGGGAAAGTACCAGCATTTATTCCTGTTATATCTGAGATCATTCTATGGTATGCAATCGGAGCATATTTAGACAGATAGTATGTAGATTTTTCAATGTTAATTTTCTGTCCTAACACTACCTCATGTTATATCAAGAAATCCATTAGATTTTCAAGACTGTGTCTATTTGCTTTAAGGAAAACCATTGTGTTATCTGCAAAACTTGAGCTGGTTATTTGTGTAGTTGTATGTGGCAGCTTATACTTATCTATTTTGGATTGGTTAAACAGGAAACCAAGGGTTCTTGTGAAAACCTCAGTGAGGATTATAAAAACCTTAGTTAATGATGATTTTTTAGATAGTTTGATTTTTCAGTTTAATTTAGGTGGATACTCTAATACACCAATTCAAATATTTCCTCGTTTAATTTTCAATTCAAATCAAAAGATTTGGCATTATATAGATTTTTTCATAATTCTTAATAATAAATCAAAAGTCACGCATTATCCCACTTACTATCGAATTCATTACTAAATTAATTTGTAAATGATGGTATAATTCATTTGACGATAATATATTCTTATCCAAAAATAATTGGCTTGTTGTTAGACTTTCGCTTACATATTTTTAGAGTAACAAATCTTTAATTGTGAAATTACGCACTCAAAATAGGCAAAACTCACAATCCTCATGTAACATGTCATTGATTCATGGTATATGTTAATTCATAAATGGAATTGAATTAAGCAGTTCTTGATTCGACCGGACAAAACACATGTATATAGTAAGTAAATTAAGTTAAATATAATTGATGCATATTTGGTAGAATATAATGAAATTTAAATAAAAATGGAATGAATAGACTTTGGCCTGTTTGTTTGATTCGATACTCGGTGAAACGCTTTTCTCTCTCTAGATGTTCCTCCTTCTCTCTGCCAAAAACAAATCTCGTTTCTTCTCTGAAGGGGAGGAGACCTCCGGCCTCCGTGCCAATTTGGCTCCTCCCCACAGACCCGTAGCCTAGCCAATCCCTTATCCCCTCATTAGAACTGTTTTCCCACTCCACGCAGGTATGATTTGATTTCATCTATTGATGCACATGGAGCAAACAAATCCGATGTCCACAACGGCAAGTCTAAACTCCAGCCCTGCCAGAATCTCGGCTGACCCGAGCATATGCGACTCGTTCAGACGCTATCAATGGAATTGGCACCAGAGCAATAAAGAGATGACCATGGAATCCTAGATCTAGAAGAAAATGAAAGGTGGGTGAAAGACGCACCTGGCCTCCATCCTCGTCGGGCTCACTTGCTTCATCGAATTCACAGGTGCCACGACATCGGCTCAACACATCGCCTTGGGATCAGGTTAGCCTATTCATGAGTTTACATCCTCTTTTCGTTTTTTCTTTTATGTTCATTATTTATGGATGTTTGGGATGTGTGCATAAATTAGGGATTTTGAACAATTATTTTGACTAGTTCATGGATTACTTATACCTAATGTGTTTTTTTTCTTTATAACCCGGACTAGCTGCTTTCCCTTTGGGCTTCCGATCTATAATCTAAACACGGTAGAGGATTAATCCAATTTGTTCTAGCTAGTTTTGACAACTTATTATATGTGATTCTGTGTTTGAATCAAGGAATATAATTGGAGTTGAAGACTGCTTTGAACTATCGGTCATAATTCTAAATATTAAAAGTTATTGATAGTTCTAACAATTGGAAGTTATAGATGATATACAAGCAGGATAATTGCAATACTTTCGAGTGTGGATACTTGATTTTAGATTCATCCTCTTTTGCTTTTGTCATGACCTTAGAGTCATTGTCATGATGATCACCACGAGTATGGAGAAAACTTAGGTTGTTATAACCTTAGGAATTTCTCTTAATTTCAACATATTGTAAGCCTATTGTGGGCTTTTTTTTGTTCTTAATGGCAAAAGTAAAACACACTCAAAAATCCGTCAATGACGGTTGAATCCTTGTTTTTATTGGAATGAAGGTTAAAATAGTTGTGTTGAATTGAAAAGAACTGAACATAAGTAGTTTAGTTTAGTTCAATGTGTGTTGTACTAAACAAACTGAAGATGAATTTTGAATTAAAACTCTTGATTTTATTTTTTACAAAAGTGAGCCTGTTTTTTTTTTTTGGAACAATTTTTCATTTAACATCAATAAAAATAAGTTTTCGCATTTGTAGTTATCACTCCAGCTACTCTACTTATCTAGCTGCTTAAAAAAGACTACTTGATACTAGCAACCAAAAGCCACATTTCTTGTCTCACAGATTGCTTCATGGGCAATTGTGTCTTCTTGCAATCTCCTCTTCAATCCACATCCTGAGATCTGCAATGTCCAATCTCCATAGAGTATAAGTTGTTGCCACCATTATCTGTGTGACTCTTGTACCTCTAAGCTCTCCACTTCTGCAGCCTCCTTTTGAACTCCCTCACTCAAGTGATATTACCAGTTTTAGAGCCGCATAAAGATCTTGTGCAAGCTCACATTGAGAGAATAGATGGTGAGTATTCTCCCTATGCTTGCCACATAATACACACAGAATATTGGGATCTGTCAATATCCCCATTTCTAGCAATCTTGATGTGGCAGGTATCCTCCCTTTTAGTAGCATCCAAAGGAAATAAATCTTTTTTGGTTGCAGTGCTTTATCCCAAATTACATGTGCCCATTTGTCCTCTAATTTCTTCCCTTTTAGAAGGTCATAGCCATTGCAGTGCTAAAAGTACCATCCTTGTCCTAGCATTGAGGCAGCCATGTTCAATTGGTGTCTTTAACCCTGAGGATCCTCTTCCAGCACCAGTTTTGTCCATCTTTAGCTGTAGCATCCCTGAAATTTGTCCCGTTATGTAATATTCATTTATCCATCTAATCCAAATCAAGTCCTTCTTTTTCATAAGATCCCAAACATGCTTACAAATCCAGGCAGTGTTCCATACAGCTGAATCCCTGATCCCCCCAACCTTCTTGCTTCCTTGTTCTAGTCATGGTGGCCCATGCCACATGATGGAAGCCTTTTTTTCCTCTCTTCTTGGCCCCACATGTAATCCCTACAGTCTTTTGATATCAGTTTGCACTCCCTGTGGCAGTTGAACAACTGTTCCCCAATAGCTTGTGATACTGATGAGGACAAAGTTAACAGGTTGGGCTCTTCCTTCATAGGAGAGGCTTCTGGAGCTCCAAGTGTTAAGTCTTCCTACCAATTTCTCTATCAGTCAGTGCATGAAAGGTTGTCTGATCTCACTCCAGTTATGGGAAGTTCAAGATATTTCAGTGGCAATGTTCCCAAAGTTATAGTTGGAGTATAATTGCAAGGATAGTTTTCTCTATAGCATCCATGTTTGAGAAGACAACCTTAGATTTTATGGCATTAATCCCTAATCCAGCTGTCTGTTTAAAACTTGGTCAGTACTCCCTTCACACCATGCATAGACCTCTCACCTGCCCTTCAAAAGACCAGTAAATCATCTGCAAATATCAAGTAATGAATTCCAGCCTTGCTGCATATTTGGTGATATCCTATCCTCTTTTGGTCATATTCCACCTGCGTCATTCTTGTGAAATATTCCATACAGAATACAAAAAGCAAAGGGGGGAGAGGATCACCCTGCTTCACTCCTCTCTTCCTGAAAAGCTCCTTGTAATGCCTCCATGGAATGATAAACAGAATGTTGAACTAGTGAGACATCTGGTCACCCACCAGATAAACTTAGTGGGGAAATGCAGAGCTTGCAATCAACTCAGCAAAATGTCCCAATTTACTGTATCAAAAAAGGCTTTCTGCACATCCACCTGCAACACACAACTTCGAGTCATTTGCTTACTATTATATCTATCATCTATGCAATAGCTCCCGAGCAAGCAACACATTATGAGCTATCGTCCTTCCTTATATAAATGCACAAAAGTGAGCTTGAGATTAATAAATGATAAGTCCATCATTCGTATTCGGGACTCATTTATACTCGGACCAGGGCCCGAGAAGGGTCGTGGGCTCGAGATACGCGGAGGGTGGATCCATAGGTCCATCAATCCTAATACCTTATAAGGAATGCGTATATTATGAATGTTATACAAGGAATATACATCTTCTCAGAGATGGTAATACAGCTATCCTAAATATGGTAACACAATCATGTCCGAAATACACTTCGATTATACATGGTAATACAACCTCTATTCCCATAAGAGTTGTATTCGTACCATAAATACATATCTTGGTGATCTACAGATTGTAGCCATATAAATACCCTAAGAGGTTTGGTAGACCTCTCATCTAATCTCATATTTTATACTTTACGCCTTAAGAAAGTATACTGACTTGAGCGTCGGAGTGTTTATCCTCGGGACACCCGGGGCTTTTGCTTGCAGATCAGTTCGAGAGCCTGGTTCGTCGTCGAAATGTTGGTGTCCCGCATACATCAATTTGTCACGCCCGGTGGGACATCTCACACTCATTGACGATGTCGCTGAACCTTGTCTCTGATCTGGTCTAGTGCATCTGAAGAAGCAACTTCCCCGACAACATGTCTGAAGCCGAGCAACCCAGACGTAGCGCCCGTGTGCTAGAGCAAAATCCAGAGAATAATCCCGAAGCAGAGCAGCCCCTTCAAGGACACGGACGCGGTCGAGGACGCGGACAACCCAGAAGATCTCGGGCACACTTTGCCTCACAGCCAGCACCAAACTCTACCATGGGTACCGGAAACTCCAACGTTCTGATATCCATCAACCTAAGTCCTGCTGCGATGACACAACCAATCTCTGGTCTAAATCCTGGTATGTTCAGAGCATTTCCCGGATCAAATCCCATCGTATCCAGGATACCAGCATCCGGCTCCAATCCTGCTACATCCAGGACCCCACCTCCTGAAACAAACCCTGTTGGATCTGAAGTACCAAATTCAGGTCAAAGGGTTTTCAACCAAAACGACGTGAATTACAGCACGAACGTCAACAATTCAAATGGCCTGAATCAGGAAAATAGGTTGGGGTACAGTGGTCCTGATTTGATCTTCTCTCCAGAAGAACGAACACAAAGGGATCGGCAAATATTTGCAGAAAGACAGCAGGAGGACGTTAGACAGAGCCGTCTCAGGGAAACCTTGAACCAAACCATACAACACAGCCCGCAGGGCTCTGATCCACTCCAAATTGATCTTTTCTCGGACACTCCCCCGAGGGAAAATAAGTCGGGGTATAATAGGTCCAACTCGATCTTCTCTCCGGAAGGAAGAGCACGAAGAGATTGACAAATTCTTGAAGATAGACAACAAGAAGGAGAATCTGTGATAGAACACTATTTTAGATACATGAATCTCGCTATGAGACGCTATGATCAAGATGAAATCCTCTTAGTAAACATGTACCGGATTATGGTAGGTAATAAAACTCCGAGGAAGAAAAAGAAGAAGAAGGATAGCTCCCATAACAATAACAACCAAGGTGGCGGAAACAACAATTCTCAAGATCCTCCCCCACCACCATCAAATGGAGCCAACCGAGTCATCAACAGCATTAATGGCTATACCGGAGAAGCAATTTCCCTAACTAAGCTGAAAGATAGTGTACGGACCCTACCACATACCAAGCTGGTCAACAAGAGTCTCCATTCCGAAGAAGCTATCATTTTCTCGGACAAGGATGACATACCAAATCAGATGCTTCATTCTGATCCTCTCATCATTTCGGCAACCATACAAGATTCTTTGGTAACAAGAGTCTTCATAGACAACGGGAGTGAGGTAGAAATAATGTTTCAGGATTGCTTCCAGAAGTTAGGATTTACCAAGGGAGACCTCAAACCTACGGGTCCGATCTCGGGGTTTACCGGAAATCCCGTAACACTTCTTGGAAAAACCACACTCCCAGTCACAGTAGCAGATGGGATGAGGAGTCTGACCCTCTACCGCACATTTGTGGTAATCAACACCGTCACACCTTTCAACATTATCCTTGGCAGACCCTGGATGAGCCAAGCTAAAGCCATATGGTCTCCCTACCATCTGATGCAGAAGTTTTCAACACCACAAGGAGTAGTTTCAATCAAAGGAGACCAAGGAGTGACGCATTCCTGTATGGTCACGGCTATACACGACACCAGAAAAATGAGTAACATCTCGGCCAACAACACCATCTTAGGAGATTTGGTTCCCAACCCTGATCTTGAACAATCTATGGTGATTTACTCCAAGAAAGATGACAGTTATGTGTCAAGAGATCCTCCAACTCCGGGGGAAGAAGTGCTAAATTTTTTACTAACCAGCCCTGAGGAAAAGGAACACCTTTATGTTTCTCATTTCAATTTCCAAGCCACCAACAATAAAGCAGAATGTGAAGCCATCATCACTGAATCAAAATTGGTTAAAGACCTAGAAGTCAAAAACCTTGAGATCTTCAATGATCCACAGATTGTAATTCAGCAGGTCAAAGGTGAATTCAAAAATCGAGAGTACAATCTTCAGAAATACCTCGAGATGTTTAAGCCTCTCCTAAATCAACTCCGACATTATGAGCTGAATCATATCCCCCGAGAAGAATCGCTAATGGAAATCTTGGCAAAGAGAAATTGCAAAGAAGATAGCATTATGACTACTGGCATCTCAGACACATGTGTGAACTCCTACATTGAATACCTTCAAACGGGTACCCTTCCTGAGAAAAAGCACCTGGCATGTAAGGCCCGAGGAACACATAAAGGAGTCTACGGTAGCTATCAAGATCCACGTACCATTATTCGAAAGCTCCAACATAAAAGTTATTTTTGGCCTATGATGCTACAAGGCGCCAAAAGATATATTGATTCTTGCCACCAGTGCCAGAGATTTGCCAAGATGATCCACATGCCACAGGAGAATATGATTACTATTCAAAAATCCAGGCCATTTGTCCAATGGGGCATAGATCTTGTAGGGCCTTTTCCTACGGCCCCTGTTATCAACTTCTGCTGAAAAAATATTGTGGGTCGCTATGGCATCCCGAGATACATAGTGACCGATAATGGAGCACAATTTGCTAATGATCCCTTCAAGAAAGGGTATAAGGAGTATAGCATACACCAGCAGCTCGCCTCAGTATATAATCCAAAAGCTAGCGGCCAAGCAAAAGCTACGAACCGAGCCTTGGTATGCGGCATCAAAAAGCGCCTCGAAGGAGCTAAAGGAAACTGGATCAAAGAATTACCAAATATGATCTGGACCCATAGAACCACACCAGCTACAACAACAGGAGAGACTCCTTATAGTTTAGACTATGGGTCTGAAGCGATCATCCCCACGGAGATTGGGGTCCCCTATGTCCGTACCTCTCAACCAGATGAAAAAAATGGCAAGGCCAACGAAGAAAACCTTTGTCTCGACCTTGACCTCCTAGAGGAGAAGAGAGTAAATGCTACTATCTACAAAGCCAAGGTGAAGAAAATATTCAAGCGCTACCATGATAGAAGAGTCCGCTTGACCACTTTTGTTAAAGGGGATCTTGTCATAAGGTTAAACGAGAAAAGCAAGAGAAAAGTGGAAGGGAAGCTAGCCCCGAAATGGGAAGGTCCATATCGAGTCCTAGAATCCCGTCCAGGGGGAAGCTACCTCTTGGAAACCATGAAGGGAGAACCTATACCATGAAGATGGAATGTGATCAACTTACAAAAGTATCACGGAAGATAACAACCCAAGGGAGAGCCTCACAAAGGTTCGAGACTATCAAGAACGCCCGAGAAGCCTCACCAAGGTCCGAGACAATTATGCTCTATCACAAACGGGTACTCAAACTCAAACCCACTATTTACTTTACTTCTATCCTGAAAAGTTATAAACTTAGATTGAAGTCATGATATTTTTATACCTATCCTTATAACAAGCAATCTTAAAATTCCTTTTCTAAAAAGAGGATTGTTGTCTTAAGTATAACATTGATTGCTGTTCAAAACAATATACTTTATAAAGTATATGATTGGTCAACTTATAAGTTGTTTGGATTCAATATTCAAATACCAATCGTTTTGAATAAAAGAGATAGGTTCGAGATAAGGTACTTCAAAAAAGTGCTCGATTGAGGTCTATAGACCAAAAGGGCAGACGTGCTCCAGAATCAATCATCTCGACATAAAGAGGAGAAACCTCAAAAACAAAAGTTGAATTTCATATCAAAGGTGTTATTATATCAGAATATGATACTTCCAAAAAAGTCCCTCAAAAGGGCACACGTAGAGGAAAAACCTCGAACCTAAGTAGTTCATATCAAAAGTGTTATTACATCTGAATATGATACTTCTAAAAAAGTTCCTCAAAAGGGCATACATAGAGGAAAAACCTCGAGCACTGATAGTTCATATCAAAGGTGTTATTAAATCAATATATGATACTTCTAAACAAGACCCTCAAAAGGGCACATAAGAGGCTAAACCTCGAACCTAAAAAGGACATATCAAAGGTGTTACTACATCAGAATATGGTACTTTTAAATATACCCAATAGGGTTTCCTAGGACTTCACCAGAAGTGACAATTGAGAGATGGGCTATTGTCAACTTTTCTGCACGCGGTGACATTAAAGGACTTGGCAAAAAATGCCCGAGGAAGAAACCCAACAACATCAAGTACGCAGAGTGTTCATCATGGACAACTGCGAAGACCTGATCCCGGAGTATCTCAGCTTAGCATGAGCTCCTTTCCAGTAAATCATGAGACCGAGGTTCATGTGCAAAGGATTTCAGGCTTTAAAGCTGATGAGGAAATGCCGAGACTAATCCACCTTCTTTATGGAGGAACTAGAAATCACCTCTTCAAGAGAAGGTAATTCAGGATACTTAGCTTTAATAAGCCTTAGTAAATCTCCTGATGTTACTATCTTCTCTGAGGGATCCAATGCATCCAAAAAATCGGCCCCAGGGATCCAGCGTTTTGCAGTCAGAGCAGCGAGCTTATTAGCAGTATCAGGATGAGAGAAGATTTCCTTCATCATCTCCACCTCTTTATCGGATTGACATAGATGCAAGATGCACCCAAGATCCCATGCAGTTCAGAGAAATGGAATAAATCTCCATACTCCTCTCTGTGGTTCTGAAACTCGGGGCTACAAGTAATGAAGGCACTCCAAAACTTTAGAAGCCGTTTAAGCTCCTCTGGATCCTTCTCTTTGGCTTGGTTTTGCGCCAGCTCCTCAGCAATATCTCGATAAGCCTCCAGCTCTTTCTCTTGGGACTTCTTCGCCAATAGCAGGTCCTTATTCTCAGGCTCTAGCTGTTTAACCCTGGTTTCTAGTTGAGTCACATCCAATAGAGCCTGAATGGGTGGATTAGAAGCAACAGACTTAGTTCCCATAGTCAAGAGGGAAGCTTCCATCTCCTCCTTCTTTGCCTTGAAGGACCGGCACTTGACATGTAATTCCATCACGGAATCAGACAAGTAACGGATCACATCATTGGCTCGAGGCCCCATCATGGACAGATCCGCCATCAGCTACGAAATCAATGAAGTATTAAAACCTGGCATTCAAGACATCTATGCAATATAATAATAGAGATAAATACCTCAGATACGAAGGGATATTTCTTAGAAGACCTCCGAGAAGCCTAACCATCCTCTTCCTCTGGACAGCTCAGATAGTACCTCAGCTTCTTCAAAGAAGCATCTGCGGAGATCACCAGCTCAAGGTCAGATTCATCGCCATCATCGGAGGACCCTCCAACCTCAGTTTCCTTCTCCTCGGACTCCTCCGCTTCCTCATCTATGACGTTGAGAGGGGTCTTCCCCTTCTTAATCTTTTTCTTTGGAGGAGATGTTGTACATATATAGAGATAAACCTCAGCATATGACACAAGAAAAACATATCATATGACAACAGTATATGACTTGAAGAGTTACCTAAAGAAGACCGACTAGAAGAAGATTCACCATGATTCCGTGGAGACTTCCTCGGACCCCCTTTCCTGGCCTTCTTCTTTCTTCCCTGGATTTTATCAGGGAGGGCCCAATTCCGATAAGGCTTCAAAAAGCTGGAGGTAGATTTCGACCGAGGAACATCCAACAGGTACGAGTAAGTGATACTAGGCCACTGCCACGCAGAGCCATGTGAGCCCAGAACAAAATCCTTTCTTTGAAGGGTAATGTCCTCCTTTAGGAGCTCCTCAATGATGCCCTTCAAGTGATCAGGGATGATGAAACCTCTGTCACGAGCTATAGCATCCTTCGGATGGGGATGCAAATCAGGGACCTCGTACTTGCTCCGGTTGAAAGTGAAACAGTCTGCATCCCACACACCACTGTTATCAGGAAACGTGATGGGTTTTCTCTTCCTCGGAGTTAGGGTAACGTACTCGTAAGTCTCAAAAGAGAATAACGTATACAGACTCCTGAATAAATCCAGGCTTGGATCGTAGTTCTTCCGAGCACACCAGGAAATCACCGCCATGATCAACACTACCACATTGGAATGTATTTGGCTCGGATGCAGTTGATGATGCAGCAGGAATTCATGAAATAAAGGGGGAAAGGGAAAACTTATTCCTTGCTGTAAAAATCTCCCATTAAGTACCCCCCTAGTGGGGCTCACCAGATCTTTAATAGGAACTTCTCCATCCTCGAACTTCAAGCCAGCTTCAAGAGGATATGACAGCCTGCAGGACCGCAGGTACCTTAGCGTCATTTCGTCAACCACTTTGGTGACATCATTCACACCATCGGCGGCCGGAACCCGTTTAGCAACTTGGGGCTCCGTTTTAGGGTCAATCTCTGACCTAGAGGCACCGTCATCTGCCACTACAGTTACCGCCTGCAGCGGTGAAGCGACGGCAACTTCCATCAGCTCCCCAGCCTCGACTTCCAGAAATAAGGTGCTCAAGTCACGGCTAGATGGGGCTCTATTTTCAACAACATTCTCCACATTGCCAGGGGGAACGCTGTAATTTGTTGAACACATGGCAATATAGAGAATGGGGGGAAGAGAATATATGAGGAAAAGAAGACAAATTTGAGGAAAAGAAGACAAATTTGAAGAAAATTTCTTTGGAAATTTGAAACGCAGAGATGAAGATTGATGATAAACACAAGGAAAAATTACTTGGTTATATAGCCAGTAATTAACACACATTTAAGTGGAGTAATTACCTCGACTCGCGAAACGATGCAGGCAATTGGAAGGTTGGTCTCCCTCACCGCTAGAAGGTACAATGAACCAAGACCACGTGTCAATCTCCTCAGAATTCAAGAAAGCAGATTCAGATCCAACCATACACGTATCCTGATGGAATACGAAGAAACTTGAAGCTAGATATTCAGAAGGATAATCCCGCGAAGAGAATCCCCGAAGGACACCCCGAGTTTAACATCTCGAGTTATTCTCCCTCGAGTGATTGGTCTTCCCTCGAGAAGCAAGCCTCTCCTTCAACCTTCGAGATGGAATACTCTATATTCTGAAGATCTACCTTGGGGCTACTGATAAGTCCATGGTTCGTATTCGGGCCTCATTTATACTCGGACCAGGGCCCGAGAAGGGTCGTGGGCTCGAGATACGCGGAGGATGGATCCATAGGTCCATCAATCCTAATCCTTATAAGGAATGCGTATATTATGAATATTCTACAAGGAATATACATCTTCTCAGAGATGGTAATACAGCTATCCTAAATATGATAACACAATCATGTCCGAAATACACTTCTATTATACATGGTAATACAACATCTATTCCCATAAGAGTTGTATTCATACCATAAATACATATCTTGGTGATCTACGGATCGTAGCCATAAATACCCTAAGAGGTTTGGTAGACCTCTCATCTAATCTCATACTTTATACTTTACGCCTTAAGAAAATATACTGACTTGAGCGTCGGAGTGTCTATCCCCGGGACACCCGGGGCCGTTGTCTTGCAGATCAGTTCGAGAGCCTGGTTCGTCGTCGAAGTGTTGGTGTCCGGCATACATCAATAAATAAAAAATAAAACCAACATTAACTAAATGAACCTTAAATGTCATAAAAGTCATATTTTTGCTAAGTGAAACTTTATAGTGTGTAAATATAGAAGTTGATACGATATCTATATGACCATGATCAAAACTCACAGTCCTCGTTTTCCTCTCTAAAAAATTTCCTCTCTATATGACGAAGGCTGCCAGCATCACCACAGGCCGATGGCCTTCCCCCATACCTTTATTTAATCCTCAAAGCCACCTCTCTTTATCATTCACCCTAACCCCTCTCCTCATTCGACACCTTATAGTCCTTTGAATTTAGATCTAGTTTATAGTTGTTCCTTTTCCGATTGTCTATGATCGTCGATAGCGAAGATGTTTGGAATCTCTCTTGGAGGCTGCGTCTTGCCGGCAAATCCGATTGTGGGTATTACCGAAAGGGAATAATGGACCCGTCTCCGATCCCATCAGATTGGGACACAGGTTTGGGCATCATCGACCAATCTTCGATCCCACCGCGACGGAGCAGTTAAGCTGATCGGATTGGTATCGGCCTGTCCGGTTCGATTTGGTCAAATTTCGGTTTTGGTCCTGTTCATTTTCTTCACAGGTCATCGTTTCATCTGATTACAACCATTAGGTTTGCTTCTTTTTACTCTTTGAAATTGTATTTTTCAATAATTTTAGGGATACGTGTGAAATAAGTTTGTTAATAAACATTAGATTGAATGTCATTTGCTAATTTTGATTTTTCGACGGGTCCTTTTGTTTGGCTAAATTTTGATTAGATTCCGACAAGGTTTGTACAATCAGGATAAATCCGAGTCGAAATATATACTTACTTTTTGCGACTATGTTACTAGATTTGTAGACCGATTTACCTTTAGCTCATATCATATTAGAATGCATTCACTCTATCTAATATTAGGCCGCCAGCTAATCAGACCAATGTTTGTAAAAAATACTCTAGTACTAATCTTAATTTAAGTTTTTTTAGTGGGATATGAAATCAAACGGATCTATTTGCAAAACTGCCCAACATCATTTATAAACTGTGTTTGCATATTTATTTGTCATGTTCCTCCTAACCCATTAGTTATCGGAACGGAAGACCTTTTGGATTTAGATCTATAAGTAGTCAAAATATTTCTTAGTAGTAATAGCTCTCTTTCCCAAACAACATTTTCCTAGTATGTTTTTACCAGGTTGATTGGATTTGATAAAGAATCTAGTACAACCACTTAAAGCAAAATAATTATTTAAAAGAATAACTTGCAAGTTTATAACGTGCAATGTACGTGCATATTTTTTTTGATAAACGTGCGTACTAGTTAAAACTAAAAACCAACTGGAGTTTTCTTCAAATTTTAATTAAACATAATCTTAACTGATAACCCATGATGCTATTAAAACAAAAGGATAAGAAAGAATTCATCTTTTGTGCAAGCATGCTTTTCCAATCCAGGTGCTTCATTTGTTGAAGCTGGCAAGGCAGCAGCGGTGGACAATCTTGCAGGAACCATCGACGCGTTGTCTTGGGGAATGGCAGTCACATTGACATTATATACACCAATAAGGGGTATGTTCCCGCACAGCCAGTCAATGCTTTTGATTTCCTGAAGAGCCAATCTGGCTCTCTTGCGCAGCGCACAAAGATTGTACTCGAGCAACGATGGGAAAGCACCACGGAGAAGCTCGATACTCTCCTCCAGCCTTTCGCTACAACTTATGTAAGGTCACGGAGGAAGCCTAAGGGTCAGTAAGCCGTGTGGAAAGTGTGGATTATGAAATCCAGAACTTTGATTTAGTATCTTAGAAATGTTGAAATATTTTGTTTGAGATTATGAATCTAGAAATGAGAAATCCTTATTTATTTAAAAAATTAGCGTGCAATGTACGTGCATACTAGTAAGAATTAACAACGAATTGGAGTTTTCTCCAAATTTTCATTTAACTTTACAGATCACCCCTATTATAATATGCATGCACATTCATTTTTCTTTGAAAGATCTGAAGCATAAAATAATCATCCTATAAGTTTCTAGTGCGTGCGCAGCTTGTGCAAGACACCAGATTATCTTGTAGTTTTTATAATTTATTTATTTTATGTATAAAATTAATCATATTTAAAGAAACTAAACTAGAATAAATTTAATATAAAATAAATTAAATTCTACTTTCATAAAATAGAATATATTAACGATTTGAATTTTAGTTGCACGCTAAAATTTAATTCAATATACATTTTTCATAGGTTGTGAATAAACTTTACCCAAAGTTTTCCTCAACCTATATGAACTTGACTAGTTTATATATGGACCGAATTAATAATTTGATGTGAAGCATGAATGAATGCACATAAATTAGTAATAGTACGATTAAATTAAGTTAAATATCATCAGATCATATTTCATCAAATCTAGTTTGAACTGATCTAATTTGAACTGATTAAAATGAATTTATTGAACTGATTATCTAATGTGAACTTAAATGATATGACATAAAATGGGATGAATGAATGTACTGAAATTATTAGGGTTGTTCAAAAATACCCGGCCCGGCCAACCCGTCCCGTTGACCCGGCGACCCGGCATAAAATAATCGGGTACTTTCTTATATTTTACGAACGGGTACCCGACCCGTTAATTTTGTAAATTACCGGGTACGGGTCCGGGTCACATAAATATCATTTTCCGGGTACCCGAAAACCCGGTATAATATATATTTATTTAATTAAAAATAATTTAAATTATAATTTTACCTTTTAATATTGACATTTTTAAAAATTAAATACCAATTCATCCTAACTAGACTCAACCTCATAAGTTTCCAATCCACCTCTCCAACCATTTAGTCTTTTGCTTTGATATTGCTACTTTTTCTTCAACACAAGCGCACAACCGCATCCCACACTGCATTGGAGTATATCCACTAATTTGTCTCGAATGATAATTATTCATAAATTTATTGATATTTTCATATTAAATAATAATTAATTAGTTTTGGACTTTTATACTGATAAAGTGTATTTATTATTAAATAATTAAATGTATGTTATAGCACATTTTATAAGTAATAAAATAAAATAGGGTACCCGGTTACCCGGCCCACATAATTGGGGTACCCGGTTGTACGGGTACCCGGTATTTCCGGGACGGGTCACGGGTCGCATTTTCAACTACCCGCATGTACGGGTACCCGGTTGTACGGGTACCCGGTTGTACGGGTACTCGGAAGTACGGGTACCCGGTGTTTGAACACCCCTAGAAATTATTGATAGTACGACTAAACTAAGTTAAATATCACCTAATCAAATTTCATCAAATCTAAATTAAATTGAACTTATTTTAACTAAATTGATCGACTAAATTAAACTGAATATCACTATTTTATATTTCATCGACCCTAACTTAATTGAACTATACTAAGCTAATTTACAATTGATTTTTCAAATCAATATACCATGCATATATCGTTACGATAAACAGATGATGAGCACTTAGTTTAGCATATAACAACATGCTTAATCAAATTATTGCATTGTTGTTTGTAGGGCTCTACCTTTTAGGTAAAACCCCTCAAAAATAGGCGTATACCATTAGATGCAGCGCGCACACGGTATTCTTTAGTAAAAAGCGAAAGAATAGTTTGCTTTGTGCTCACTGTGTGGCTGCATGGGCTGCATGCCTTCTCCATCTGAATAGCCCTCTTTTTATATACAACTAGCATAACTCCACAAAAGTTTTGACTAGCGATGTGGGAATCCCACAAAATAACAGCTTCCTTTTATGCCAACTGACTTGATCAATCCTTTGACAAAACTGAAAAATCATTCTCATTCTTTGGTCTTATCTTAAGCATCGAAATATTATCTTTTTAAAGACTTTGGTAATTGTGTCAAAGTCTGAGAACTTTTGAATAGTGTCTGGGAGTTTTGTTGAATTCAAAGTCTTTGTCATTCACAACTATGCTGGAAAGTTGTGAAATTGAACAGTATTTGAAAATCAGTTATCTTAAGCAATGGAATATTATCAAGGGATTAATCTGGTCAGAATCCAATATCAATTCAGTAATTATGAGAAAGTAATATTGGGATGAATTGATATAGTTGGAAAAAAATATCAAAACATGAAAAACAAAGTGTGGTCTTTTGAAAAGACAAGTTCTTGCTTCATATGTGCTGAATATTTGAGTTAAGCAATACCATATTTGATGTGGAATATCCCACAAAGATTAATGCAGTCGTGTAACATATCCAATCATGAATTATAAGAAGAGTGCATGATTTGGTAAATATGTAAGAATAATATTTAGGTATTATTCTGAGAAAACAGTGAAGCATGTTTAAACATGCTTCAGAAGGTTTTGGAATATTTGTGTGTGAATCGAAGACTATAAAGCAATGGAAGATTGATTTACTTCGACTGACTGAAGAATTCATACAAAAGATTACATCCATTACAACTCGTCCAATTCGAAGATTTAATTGAAGAATATTGCCTATGTATTTAATTATGGAAAAAATTAGATTAGGCATAAAATTAAAATTGGATAAGGATTATTCATTTACTATAAGATTTGACTAGAAATAGAATTCTGATTGATAAGGAAACATTGAGTTCGTGTGTGATTGAAAGAATCACGTTGTAGAGTTATAAAGGGACATCTTTGGCTGCGAAGAAAATTGGCGAGTTTACAGAGACAATAATCATTCATCTAGGGTTTACCTTCTCTGAGGCAGCAAAGTCCAGCCACGGCCAAAACCAATCATCAATTTGGTGTGCCGTCCAGAAGCCACAGCCTTAAAGCCTCAAGAGAGATAGTCATCAGAAATTTGGGTGAGGAGCTCGACCTTGTCAAGTGAGGAGTTTGACGTTGACCGGTAGTGAGGGGTGCTCACAAGTTCGCAATAGAGATAAGTCATAGATAGGTAAAAGTAATGAGTTTTTCACTCTATATTGATTATCTAGTGAATGGTTTCTAGACCGAGTAAGGCCCCGGGAATGTAGATGTTTTAGCACTGAACCGCACAAACAATTTTCGTATTCTTTTACATTTAGTTCTGCATGTTCATGTTTAAACATTACTACTGCCACGTTTAAACATCGATTTAACTGTTAGACAAAACACAAGATTAGCATTGTAAGTTAGAGGATTTGAATATATTCGAGCTCATGAAATTATTATAAGTTTTTAGCAATGAGCTTTTCCGTCGAACGTGTACTGCGTTGGATATATTCTATTTTACATTTGTCACGAGTACATGAGCTGCACTCAGAGCGTAATATATTGGGATGGAATCTCTTAGTACATAGTAGTTGACTAATTGGCTGCAAATTAAGACCATGTTAAAGATGCGGTTGGTGATCATGAGACTAATGGCTCAATTAGTTCCTGTGTGGCTTTTACTCTACTCCATACTTGTGAACATTTTGTTCCTCCTGAATCATCACTATCATCAGAAGCTGAGTAGGAGCCGACGTGCAGCTGAAGAAGCTGAAGCCGTGGCTTCGATAGCATGCTCAGGTAACGGAAGATCCTTTATCGATGGACTGCAGAGTGAAGACGGCAAACCTGTTTGTGAGTGTGATAGCTGTTTTCAGGGCTCTGATTGCTCTCAGTTTTTATCTCATTTCCCTGCGGACGTTGATGGGTAAGTTATCTATATATTTATCTTTTTATTTACCTGACTGAAATGCATGAACAAGAATTTGCTTGAATTAAGCTTTGAAGTTGTAGAATAATGATAGTGATAAAATAATAATATCTAATGCAAGGGAGATCCCCTATTCTTGGAGCCTTTCTAGATGAAACATGCAGCAAGTAGCGCCGTGTTAGTGGCCGGTTGGCACATGATGAGCTACTTATTTCCAGACCGATCTCGACAGCTCGAAATCCTCATACGGGAACTACACGCCACTGTCAAGAATGCTGTCACAGATAGAAGATACATCATCTTTGGCTGTGGCTCAACTCAGCTGATCAGTGCTGCAGTGTTTGCTCTTTCTTCAAAAAACTCATCATCCCCTTCTAGAGTTGTTGCCTCCACGCCTTATTATCCGGTCTGTTAAGTCTAAAGTTGACGATCTTGTCAATTGAAAGTTTAGTCATACATTATCAAGGTTAAATAGATCAAGTTATGACTAAACCTTCTGAAATTGCTATCGATCAGATCCACAATGTTCTTAGCTAATATTTATACTACAGCAAGTATGTTTAAACATGCAATACAGTTTAAACACTAAAAGTAAGAACACACGATGTGGTAACGCAGTTTGGTGCTAAAACACCTACATTTGCGGGGTCTTGCCCAGTCTGAAAAACATCCACTAAATAATCAAGATCAGTTACAAAGTTCCCAAACTATTAACTATCTATGACTTATCTCTTTATGTGGATTGGTGAGCTCCCCTCACAGCCAGTCAACAACTCCTTGCTGCTATCTTGACCACTTCTCCCGAAGTAATAAGACTATCCGATTTCAGACTCTGGCAATGGCAAAACCCTGTTCAATTCCTCGAATTAAACGCTGCTCCAAAACGTAAAGCTATTCTGTAGTGTAGAATACTTTCACTCAAGATGGATGCTTCATGTCGCAGCTTCTTTCTCTATTTATAGTTCAAGGTTGTGCTGCCGTGTTGATCTTCTCGGTCCTTCAATCACGGAAAGGCTGATCTCCTCGTCCAGCTCATCACAGCTCCAATTAGTCTCCTAGCTATATTCTACTTCTATAACTATAAGGTAAGAAAGATATTCTTTCCTTATTTAAGACTAATCTTAACTAAAATTAGGGGTGTTCAAACACCGGGTACCCGTACAACCGGGTACCCGTACATGCGGGTAGTTGAAAATGCGGCCCGTGACCCGTCCCGGAAATAAGAAAATGCGGCTCGAACAATAGGGTGTTCGAGCTTGTGTGCTTCATATCATGCCCTCGGGTGGTCATCCATGTGAGCCACCACCTAATGGAGAAGGTGAAGATCAATCCCGGGTACACCATCATGAAGCACATTCTGAAGCGTGCAAAGGACAAGGCCGATCACACTATCCCTTACGGGCAGCTCATAACCGCTATGATGAAGAAGAAGGGTGTGAGATCTGTGAGCATGGCCGAGCCAGTGAAATGCTACGACGCGACTTGGCTACGCAACAAAGGGTTGCAAATCAGTGCGAGGGGGTGGTGACGAAGAAGGCCATGGGTGCTTCGAGTTCACGCAGCCGATCTGAATTGAGTGAAGGTAAGTATTTGTTATACAATAGTGTTTTCATGTTATGATAAATGTTTGCAGCAATTTAGTTTACTAATTGGTTTGTTCCCGTTTGCAGCTCGCGATCTCGCTTGGCGTGAACGGTTGGTCTTCTATGTTGGACAGCTTGCAAGTAAGATAGAAGAAGTGAAGCTGGAGCAAACAAAAGACAGGGAGGAGGTACTGGCATTTGGTAGAATGCTGAATTTGAATCCGGATCTGAGTGATGATGAAAAAAAGTCAGATTTCTCGGTTCAACGCTTGCCTCCCATGACCGACATTGATGATTACATTCCTGAAGATCGAGCGAGACCTGAAAGCGAGGCAGAAGATAAAGAACCCACTGATGGCGAGGGAGCAGCTACAGAGCCCGATGAAGAGAAACTTCGGAATGATGAAATGGATGAAGACCCACAGAGGCATGGACACATTGTCAATGGAGACGACGATGTGTTTGAACTGGTTCGCCGAGGCGAGAACAAGCAATCATCTCCAGTCGCGGAGTCATCTGAAGAAGATGATGAAGATGAAAATGGAGAGAAGACTGCAAGCTGAAAAAATGAGAGGCGAATTCAGGAGGCGAATTCGTAAGTATAAGCGTCTATGAACTTATCCTAAAAGCAAACTCTCTTCCTGGATCGCCACAGGCGACTGAAGAGGCGAACTCGCAACTTGAATAAATAAGGGGCGAATCCATTAGGTGAACTCGTAAGTTGAACAGTCTATGAACGTATCTTCAAGGCGTATTCGTTTCCTGGCTCACCAAAGGGAACAGAGTCTACCAGTCGACTGAAGAGGCGAAATCGTAACCTGTAGGCGAAACAGCTTACGGTTTCGCCCACCAGGTTGATTATTTTTTAAGATGCACAAGTATAGAACATAAAATAACGACGCTGTTTCATACATAAACGAAATAAGAGGCGATATCGCTTCTAAGTATCAATTAGGGTTTAGCATTCCTTTAATAAAACCACATGGGAGTGACGACTAGTTGACGACAACTAGTCGTCTTGGCGCTCTACCGATTCCACCATGACCGGTTGACTCGACGGAAAGTTGATTTGGCGCGAACGGCGGAAGATTAGGCGTCCATAACCCGCCGAATGGACTCCATACTCCGCCGAATGGACTCCAAACTCCGCCAGCAATTGACGCCAAACTCCGCCTAACTCAAACCCCGATATTTTTAAGCACCGGAAAAGGTTACCATTCTACACTAATTTATATAAAACTCATATTTTGAAATTATTTATAATTGTCCAGTTCTTCATAATAATTTCTACAAAATACAAATGATCAAATGATTAAAATTAGTGTCATTATTACCTCAATAAAAAGGGATCTAGTAGTACAAGCGAATTCGCCCTTTTCCTCGCCTGCAGGCGTCGTAGGAGGCAAACTCGCCTCCTGCCGGTGTCATTAATCCCACATCGGTGGATTGAAAGCCAATTTATCAGTATATATGTGCTGGCAAAATAGAAGGGCTCGATAAGTCGCCGACCTGCGCAAATTACCTATGAAACAACACATGAATGCAATATACATACATGGCTCATACCCGATCTGGCCCATATCATAGTTCATAGGTCCAAAGGCCTACAATTTTTTTATTTACAAGTGAATTCGCCTGCTAAATCGCCTATACACGATGGGGTTGGCGAATTCGTAAACTGCAAGCCTATGAATAGTCAACTGAAACCTCCAGACGCGTTCAAAATCAAATCCCCAATTTTAAAACCCTCAAAATCATCAGAATTCTCCCCCAAACTCCGATCCGCCGCTGCCAACCCGTCAATTCCACCGGCAAATCAGCGCTCTCACGGCTCAATCTCCCCCACATTGTAAGTTCCACTGATCTTGAACTCTTTTTCATCAATATTTTTGTTTTGTTAGTTTATTTTGGAAAATTTGTTATGTAAAAGCTTAGCTTTCAATTCGGGTGTGATGATGAATGTCTTTTTTATGGGTTCAATCATAGATTAAGGTTGGGTTCTATCTGTTAGGTACTTCTTGCGATCTCAAACATGCCTCCAAAGGGTAAGGGTAAAAAGGCCACCGCCGAATCGACCCAACCTATCAAGTACGATAAGGCTAAGTTTGTTAGTGAACAAGTTTATCTTAAGTATTGTATTTTTGAAAATGCCAAGGCTGTCTTGAACGAGTTGATGGTGATGGATGAGAGTCAAGTGAACGAAATAGGTTTGAAAGAAGTTTGGGAACTTCTTGAATATCAAGAAGCTCACAAGTTGATGAAGGTGAATGAACCGGGCTATCTGGAGGAGACTATGCAGTTCTACGCAAATTTCCGACAGTCTGGTGCCGTGTGGAAGACCAAGGTGAACAAGAAGGAGTACGAACTAAGTCCCAAGCTGTTCAACGATGCCCTCGGTGTTGTGTTTGAGGACGAGGATAAACCTGTGGATCTATACACAAGGGGAGAATGGCCTATTGAGTTGCTCGTTTCCCACAAGATGCTGAAGGAATATGGCAAGACACACTTTGGTCGAGATCAGCCAGAACTTGGAACGCCGAAGGAGTACAAACTATCCAAACTCACCCCTGAGAGGAGGATATTGTATGAGATGGTTGCTACAAATCTTGTGCCTAAAGGTGGGTGGTTGGCCGAACCAAACTACACGACTTTGATCGAGTACTACATGGTGGCGGAGGAAATCATGCTTAACATTGGATATACCATTTTCCAACACATGAAGAAGAGCGTGGTAGAAAACAACATGGTTGTGAAGAAATTGCCCTATGCGAACTTCATAACTAAATTCCTCCGCATTACGCATCCAAGGTTGAAGTTCTCCGGCACCGGGAAGCCGTGTGAGTACTACACGAAGAAGTACTACCAGAAGAAGAAGTGGGAGTTGGTTGGGGGGACTTGGCAAGAGAAGGTGGAGAAGGACGTGCCGGCGGAGCCAGAACCAAATGGAGGTAAATAATTTTTAGTCATGATTTTTGTACTTGTGATGGTAGTTTACTTTAGAACAAAACTTGACATTTTCTATCATTTACTAGCACCAAGAGAAGTCTATTACCCGGGGCTTGAGGACTCTGTGTTCTCGATGATGACCGAGCTTGGTAACATCCAAGAGAATGGGTGGGAGATTCGCCGCATTCTTCGAAGTTTTTCTAAAGACTATCTCTGTCAGCATCCACAGCAAGCCACACCAAATGACATGGAAGGCGCAACAAATGAGCACTCTTCCTAGATGTGTTGATTCTAGGAATTTAATTTCAATTGTAATGCTACATTTTTACAAATTCGCCACTTTGCCTACTTGTGACGATCTTAGTATTCATTTAATTAATGTTTTGTTCTTTGAATCAAATTGTGTTTAATTTAATTCATGATGGAGTATGGAGTATATGGTTCTAGTGTTAAAACGAAAAAGGGAAAGGAATTAGTCTTGTAATTTATACTTTAAACTCGCTTGGTAGCGAAACCGGAACAAAGTTCGACTCTAGGCGTCAGAGAGAGCGATTTTGCCTATTCACTCGACTGCATGGACATAGAGCAATAGGCGTGCATCTAAGCGAACTCTCCAATTATAGGCGAATATGGTTACGATATCGCCAGAAAGTAATATAGTTCATAAGACAGAAATATGAAAGAAGCGAATCTCTAGAAATAATTCGCCTGCAGGCGTTAATAACGAGCAAATCCGCTAACTGACAAGCTGCCAACCAGAACTGGCGAACAACTTTTCCAACCTCTACCGGGTCTTATAGGCGATATCGCTTCTTTGGTCGCTTATTAGCGAATTTGGATACGATATCGCCTGACCTTCAACATTTTAAGGCAGTTTCGAAAACGCCTTCTATTTAACTGTAAAACGCCGATTTTATTTTTCTACCCTAGGCGAGAGGAAGGAGGCGAACTCGTAACCCCTTTACTCGGCGGTTCCGCGCAATTTTGGCCAAAACGCCTTGAATGTGGTGTCTAGAAAGGTATGCTTGTGCACTAGTGATATATATTCTGTCAATTATATATATTCGAAGTATCTAACCTTTTCTTTATTTTTTTTGCACAAGGTGGGCAATTGTAAAGGATAAAACTGTATATGAGACAATGCTGGAGTACATAAAGCTGGAAGAGATGGGCAACTGAGAGTTTTAAAGTTGGTCGGAGTTGTAGAAAGTAATGGAAAAGAATTCTTCGACTTCGGATACGATAAAATGATGGATCGATGGAAAAGGCTGAACCAAATCATGTCAGCATCTCGACGGTTTAGCCTTCAAAAAATGGCCCCGCAGTACTGCAATTTTCTTAACAAGGTCAAAGATCCGTCTCCAGGTAATTAAACTACTTGTGCATGATTTGTGGGGATATATTTCAGGTTTAATAATAATGATATTGCAATGGTGCAGCTTATGGATGGTTGAAATGCGAGTACGAAAAGGTTTTAAGAGCAGCAAATATTGTTGGCCGCAAAGGAAGATTGTTTAATGCTGGAGATCGTTATGTTCGTCTTTCGCTTCTCAAGAGACAAGCAAATTTTGAGTTGCTGCTGATTAGATTGAAGGAGCTGGTTAACAGGGAAAAAAGGAAAGCTGGAGCTTTATGAAGGTTTTTACTCAGATTCAAAACATTAATGAAACCTTCTAGCTAGCCATCTACTTTATAAGTCGATTATATAATGTTACATTCAATGGTTAGATCTTGAGTATAAGTCCTGGGTAAAAAAAGTAGAGAGTTAACGAAGGCCCTGTCAAGTTCAACTGCTTGGAGCTGCTTGATAGTTGCTAAAACTGTTTGGTGCTGCTTTGACCTGCTTGACCTGCTTGGATTATTTTATTATTTATGGATGAATATTCTTATGTGGTTTAAATGTAATTAGACAAGTTCAAATGAACAATATTTCATTAAAAATAATTAAAATAACCTCTTTAGTACCTAAATTTCAAAACATTTTATTTCTTTTCAAAAAAATTCAAGTCGGATGAAGTAAGCTGTTTGAGCTGCTTGGAGCTTCTTGAGCTGCTTGGGGCTGCTGGGCGCTGCTTGGAGCTGCTTGGGGCTGCTTGGAGCTGTTTGGAGCTGCTTGCTGCTTGGAGCTGCTTGCAAGAAGCTGAACTTGACAGGGCCGAAAACTTGTGTATATACTGACCAAAGAAAATTGTTTGCAGGAGACTAAGGGCCTGTTTAATACGCCTGAACTGATCTGAACTGAACTGAACTGAACTGAAAAATACTGAACTGAACTGAACTGAACTGAAAAATACATTTGATTCTTTTATATATGTATATTTAAAATTCTTATAAAAAAACAATCCATTGAAGTATATTGAATTGAAATGAATTGAACAAAACTGAATCGAAGAAACAAATCACTACATCGACATTAGCTAAATTTCATCAAATTTATATTTCATCATTATCATAGAAGTTAAACATAATTGAACTGAAATATACTGAAATGAAGTTTATTGAACTGAAGTATACTGAAATGAACTTTATTGAACTGAATTGATATAGCCAAATTGTGCTATATTTTATCAAGTCAAATTTTATTAGCATCAAACTTAATTAAGTTGAACTTACAAAAGTATGCATTGATACAATTTAATTAGAAAATGCTTATCAAATCATATTTCATCAATTCTAAACTGACTTGAACTGAATTGAACTGAACCATACTGAACTAAATTTAATTGGACCAATCCAATTAAACTTAATTGAACTGAATCATACTGAGCTATGATTGAACTGAATTGAAGAAAATTATCAATGCATTGATACAACTAAATGATGTTGTATTTTATCAAGAATATAAAACAGAACTGAATTGAACTACACTGAACTGAATTGAACTGAGTGAACTGAATTGGACTACACTTAACTGAAATGAAACGAGTTGAACCACACTTAACTAAAATGAACTGAATTGAACTACACTTAACTGAACTGGATTTCCCATATGAGCTTACAATATATAAATTATATTTTCATTGAACTGAATTGAAGAAATCGATCAATGCATTGATATAACTAAATGAGGTTGTATTTTATCAAGAATAGAAATAGAACTGAATTGAACTACAGTGAACTGAGTTGAACTGAATTGAACCAACTGAACTGAATTGGACTACACTTAACTGAAATGAACCGAATTGAACCATACTTAACTAAAATGAACTGAATTGAACTGCACATAACTGAAATGAACTGGATTTTCAATATGAACTTAAAATTATAAAACTATATTTTCGTTGAACTGAATTGAAATAAACTATATTTTTTCTAAACTGGATTGAATTGTGTTGAATTATTAACATTTAATTTGTTTAATTTTTTTTAAAAGTACAATGCACTGATTTGAAAAATACTGAATTGAACTGAACTGAAAAATACTGAACTGAACTGAACGGAACTGAAAAATACTGAACTGAACTGAACTGAACTGAAAAATATTCAGATAAATTGTACTAAACGAGCCCTAAGACCAGGATTTTTGTTAACATCTTGTAGCTAGGTTTGGTTCAAACTTTAATTTATTGATTTAGAATTTATTTTTTACATTCATTTTTTAATTTTTTAATTATTGCTTTGTTATTTCTGGATATTTTTCGATCTATATTTATAATTTGGTATAGTTTTGTTTGATTCTATATTTTTTCTTCTTGTTATTTTAGACTTATTTTTAGAATTTTCCCTACTTCTGGTAGCTATTGGGTTATTTTCCCTAATTTTGGAACCTATTTTAGACAATTGAATTACTTTGGTAGCTATTGAGTTATTTTGTAATTTTGCTTGGTTCTCATTATTCAATTTTAGTATTTTTACGTTAAATATAGCTTTTTAATAATATTTATTCGTATTGTTGCACGCATATATCATTACAAATTTATTACATTGTTGCCTTTGTAAATCAGTATAGTAATTAAATATGTGATTAAAATACTAAAACCTATCATCATTTATTTATATCCTTCGGTTAAGAATAAAATAAAAAATGTAACAGTTTATTTATTGAGTGGTAGTTTGAATAAACTAGATTGATAAATATTTATATTAAAATATCAAGTTTAATGTCTCAAGTACTAACACTATTTTAACATATTATGTTATGATTACTGTATATTTTATTCAATTTGGGGCAACTTGCAGAATATTAACCTAATGTTATGTTATTAAATAAAAATACAACTACAGATGAGCAAAGCAATATACTCCATCTCACTTTCAAATACATATCATGTTTTTGTTTGACAAAAATAATACATCATTTTGATTCTAGCCACCCCAGCCCCAGATGTCTATTGAGTAATTTGGGGATATAAACTAAAGTTGAGATTTTTGAGGGTTTTTTGTCCGTTTGGTGGCCTTTTATTTTGAGTTGTCACTATACTGTATGAGGTGATGAAATTATTTAGGCAATTATCAGTTAGTTAAGTGTATTGGTTATTAGTTTAATTTTATTATAAATTTCTCAGTTTGTTAAAGTTTTAGTTTATTTAAACATTATCACAAATTAATTGTATTAGAATGACGATCAACAAAGGTTATAAAAATATAAAAAATTATTAGTCCTATCATAAATTTATTGTGAGACGGCCACGTGCGAGACTTTTTAAACTTCAAAATACTTCGGGGCTATTGTACAATAAAAAAACTAGAGTTTTGCAGTAGTATTGGATTCTTTTATGGGATATCGTGTGATCGAAGTGAACCCAATTTTAAATATACTGGAGTTTAAATAATAGGACATGCACGTCATATCCGATGCGTTTTGTCTTTGGAGTAGTCGATCGATTCATTAATTTGACTTTGTTTCAAAGATTTGGATCTAGATCTGTCTGAACTCAAAAGGAATCCACGGAAAGTTTAGGAATCTGATTAGGATGGGTTCAGAAAGCAGAATTGAAATCATGTCCAGGGAGATGGTAAAGCCATCCACTGCAACTCCACCAAAGCTTAAGATGTACAAGATCTCCATTTTCGATCAGTTCATAATTGGCCACGTCTACACCGGCTCCGTTCTATTCTACCTGAATCCAGACCAAGAATCATCATCGATCGATGCCAAAGAAGAGAAGTCCTGAAGAAATCACTATCTTCCAAGTTGGCTCACTTCTATCCCCTGGCCGGAGAGGTCAGCCGCGATGGGTTGCATATCGAATGCAACGACGGCGGGGTTTACTACGTGGAAACCATGGTTAGAGAACCTCTCTCTGATTTTCTCTCCAGGCCTTATGATGATGAAGAGGTCGTCCAGTTTCTCCCGTTTCACCCGAGATCACCTGAGCTCAAGACTCGGACCTGTATGTGCATGATTCAGGTCAACACATTCATGTGTGGTGGAATCGGTATCGGTATCTACACGTGTCACAAGGCGGTCGATGGGCAGACCGCCGCCTTATTCATGAAAGCATGGGCGGCACAGGCAGCAGGCAAGCCACTAGTCATCCCTGATTTGTACACTGCACCCATTCTTTTCGAGCAGGATCCTGAGCTGAGAAAGAAGATTAACACCTCAGAGCTTGCGTTCGATCAGATACCCACCAAGAAGTCGACTGTGAGAAGGTTTGTGTTCGGTGCATCTTGTTTGGCTGCTCTCAAGGCCAAGACCTGAGCTCCTAGCCGCGTCTTGGCGGTCACTGGGCTCATCTGGAAATGCGCAGCATCGGCTTCTCATAATCCATCAGTTTTGTCATCAGCCGTGGGTCTAAGGGCCGCGTTCGCAGCCAGCGGTCTGCCTGTCGGGCCTAATACGACTGGGAACCTCTTCTGGTTCTCCCAAGCCCGTTCCATCTCAAATGCTACATTGGAGATGGTGATCAAGAGCTTGGGAGACATTATAGCAGAAGTTCATGGTGAGCATTTTGTAAGACTTATTACACAAGCTGAAAACATTTCCAGACTTATGGCTGAATGGAGGAGGAAGATCGTGTCTCATGATCATCGACAGCTTGACATATATGCTTGCTCCGTTGTGTGCCGCTCGGGTATTTATGAAGTCGATTTTGGGTGGGGAAACCCCATATGGGCAGCTTATGGAGGTTCAAGTGTAGAGTTGACCGGTGGAAAAATTCTTTTGGGGGATACCAGATCAGGTGATGGGATTGAGGCTATTGTAGCTTTAGATGAGACTTTCTTGAGTTTGCTACATTGGATCCTTGCCATCTTCCTTGTGCTCGTCTCTATTACGCGATCTTATTTACTTTTATTTTCTTTTGTCTGTGTTTCACTTAGAGATGTTCTGATCAAAAACAAATTTAGAGATGGATGATTAATTACTTTCTCAAATACTTAAATTCATCAACCATTTGCCTTTTTTTTCAACTAAACTTACATATATAGTTTCTGCTCTACAAGATCCATTTTCAACTGATCAGTTGAAATGGTCCTGATTAAGCTCTTGGTTGCGTGATTCACTCATTTTGTCCATTAAATGCCAAGAAATTTCCATCACTGCACTTAATATTTGTGATGAAATCCTGATGTGTTGGACTGACAGGACGATTCTGAATATCTTAACACGATCGAACTGACTATAAAGATAATCAAAATTAAAGAAATCGTAAAAAATTATGTAAAATTGGTTTGTATAACCTTGTGAGTGGTCATCAATAAGACCAAAATTAAATGCGATGACAAGTAATATATTTAATATGTTTTGTTGATTTATAAAAACATATTTAAATTAGAATAATTTAATCTTTAAATTTCTATAGAAAAACTAATTCTTATAATAATTATTATAAGTAAGGAAGTTTTAGTGAAAAACATAATAAAACAGGGACAAACACATGAACAAATTACACAAATATATTATTATAGATGATTATAAGTGACGTTTTCAATAATGAATTCATTATTTGTACACTAGTCATTTATGGAAAATTGGAAGAATTGTTTTTTTAATTTACTTATTTACATTTAAAATGAAATTCGAACGTTTGATGAAAATTATTTTACATGCTTGACCTTTAAAAAAGATTAAAATGAGTGATTTTATTATATAAATACTAAATTCAGGATGTGATTTTAATTCTTTATTTATTTATTGCATTTAAATATCATTTTGTGCCTAATTTTCAACTTTTTGTCAGGATGTAAAACTAGTATTATAAAAATTCAAATATGATTGTTTATTTAACATGGATAAAGTATTTATTCTTATTTATCCACCTCACTTCTTTGCGTCAGTCATTACACATAGAAACGGGTGAGCAAGCAGATAAGGTAGGGAAAGAGAAAAAAAACAAGTAATAAACACGCAATAAATGATCGCTCTAACCTTGATTCCGAACCAGAAAATAAGTACAAAAGAATCTGCAATACAACAAACGGGTTGATTTTTTTACTCTTATGCTTCAGATACCACCTTGACTACTAATTTTTTATTTTAATAATAAAAATAGTGAAAGGTTTCATCCCTCAGTAAATAAATGAAATAAAGTTAACTCTCAACTAGTTTATGTTAAAAGTTTTGAACTGCGAGGTGTATGAACCGAGTAAATTTCAACTCGAATTATTAAACATAAGTAAATTATTCATTAAAATGTTATAACCATGTATTATATGCCTTTTTTCCCTTTTCATGACTAAAGCTATTAATTAGTAATTTTATGGTTAAAAGTGATAAAACATATACATCACTTCAATTTTTCAAAGGGTGTTGATATTTACACCACCCTGTGGTGAAAATAACTTCGGTAGTATAAAAAGTTGGTGGACTATGTGGTGTAGATAGAATAAAATGTTATTTGCACCTACCATGTTTATTAGGTGTATAGTAAAATGTGTCATACTTATTGTATTTGATTAGGATATGATGGTATTAGGTAAATTATTATTATATCAAGTAAATTATGTAATCTTGAATAATTTTATAAAAATTTTATTTGATACCACATTTTAAATCATGTTAATATAGAAAATTAATAAAAATATATGTTAATATATTGATAAAAGATTTACATAAAATGTTAGTATTACCGAAATCCAACTCACATTCAATATAAAAAATTATAGAATAATTAGGTCAATATTTTGAATAATAGTTAGATTGGTTTGTTTTGACGTAAAATATGAATTTGTGTTCAAATTTATTGGAAATATTAGCCAATATGAAAGTTAAATTATAAAATAAGTCGGTCAGGTCAATATTAGTACAATAACAACATTGGTTGTTTTGAACGATAAAAATTGAGAATTTTGTTCAAAATTATTGGTAATACCCAAAACATGTATCCTTGTGCAAATGCATGGATTACTCCATATTTGAGTCGTATTAGTACTTACAACACACATATTCTCTCCAATTGTAGTCGTGATCATGTTATATTGATGTGAAAATAAGTGTTTTTCTTATATTTTATTCCGATATAAATCAATATTTTAATTAATTGAATAGTAATTTAGATATTATTTATTTCTATTCTAATTAAAATATTTCTGAAAATGTGTATTATGGTTTTTTAAAAATGGATATAAATAAGAAGATACCACATTAAATGAAGAGAGAGTTTACCCAAAAACCCTTACCATTTATGTCTTGAAGTTAACAAGTAATAAATAAAAACTTTACGAGTTGAGTAAGTGATACACATTTATTTAGGTAATGTGGGCCAGGTGGGTGTATTTAGTAATTGAGGTGGTGTAAATAGAATCACCCTTTTTCAAACGTTATCGGACACATGAATTTCATGGTTATGGGTAATTGTTTCTATTAACACAAATTATACCATAAACCTGGGTATGTACCCCAGGTACATTCTAATATTTATATATGTGCATTTTGATATATATAATTGTGCATTGTCAATCTTTTTATTCATAGTTTCTATAAATAGTATATGTAAATTACTATTAATAGAATGCATAATTAGTAAGATAAAACACACACACTGAAGGTGGGTGTACATGCACCCGTAATATGGTATAACAATTGTTCTATTAATGCTAATTAGAACGAAAGAAGTTGAAAAATCGAATCTATATAACTATTATTACAACCTAGTTTGTGTTAATCTACATAACCAATGGAAGTGATGAGAGGAACTAAGGATATGAATTGAGAGAGATAAGCTCAAGAGTTCAAGAGCATTAGTGTGTTCTTACAAAATGAGAGAATATATACTACATAGGATAACTAGGGAGAATGACTAAACTATCTCTAACATAATAATAACACTACTAACATCCCCCCTCAAACTCACGATACTACAGCAAGAAGCATTGAGAGTTTGTCAGATAAGAAACGGAAGCGCGCAGGTGAATGAGCCTTCATGAATAAATCAGCAATCTGAAGGGAAGAGGGAACAAATGGCAGTGAGATAGTACCAAGCTGCAAATGATGGCGCGTAAAGTGGCAGTCAATCTCAATGTGTTTGGTTCGCTCATGAAACACTGAATTACGTGCAATATGAATGGCACTCTGATTATCACAATGTAGCGGTGTGGGATGAGGGAATTTGACGCCAAAATCAGAGAGCAGCCAACGCAACCAAACAATCTCTGCAGTAGTCGAGGCCATGGCACGATACTCAGCCTCCGTAGAAGAGCGAGAGATAACATCATTCTTCATACTCTTCCAAGAAATGAGTGAGTCACCAAGAAAGATGCAGAAGCCAGTGGTGGACTTGCGATCCTCAGGATCACCAGCCCAATCAGCATCAGAATAAGCACGCAAGACTAACGATGATGATGAGGGAAAGAGAAGACAACGGAACTGGGTGCCTCGAAGATACCTGAGAATACGAAGAATAGCACCCCACTGAACTGATGTCGGAGTAGTGACAAACTGACTAACCACGTGAACAACATGTGCAATATCTGGCCGAGTAACTGTAAGGTACACCAAACTGCCAACCACAGTACGATACAGAGTGGGGTCAGGCAAAGGAATCCCATCTGTAGCGGAGTAGTGAGCATTAGTCTCAAGTGGAGTGTCATCTTATTATCCGTAAGACGGGCACGATCAAAAAGGTCAGCAATGTACTTGGATTGAGACAACAGATAACCCTTAGGAGAAGAGGCTACCTCAATGCCCAAAAAATAACGGAGCACCCCCAAGTCTTTCATAACAAAACAATAAGCCAAATCATGCTTCAATGATTCAATTCCCTCACAATCATCACCAGTAATAATCATATCATCAACATACAAAGAGAGGAGAATACGACCCTTACTAGTATGCTTGATGAACAAAGCAGAATCATAGTAGCTAGGGCAAAAGCCAAGAGAGATGACCACAGTGGAGAACTTCTCAAACCAAGCTCTGGGAGCCTGTTTGAGGCCATATAGAGATCGCTGAAGTCTACAAACATGCCCGGGCTCATGAGCAATACCGGGAGGAGGTGTCATATAAACCTCCTCGGAAAGATTACCATAAAGAAACGCATTCTTAACATCCATCTGCGAAATCTTCCACTGGCAAGCTGAAGCAACTGCTATCAGAGTGTCAATGGTGGTCATCTTTGCAACTGGTGCAAATGTCTCATCATAATCCATCCCATACTCCTGTGAATAACCCTTCACAACAAGGCGAGGTTTGTATCGTTCAACAGAACCATCAGACTTGGTCTTAATCTTATAAACCCAACGACAACCAATAGTGTGCTTTCCGAAGGCAAAGGCACTAAATCCCAAGTGTGAGTCTGATGTAAAGCAGCGAGTTTCTCAGCCATAGCATGCTGCCAAAGAGGGTCACTAACAGCCTCTCTATATGATGTAGGCTCAGACAAAGAGTGAATAGACACAAGGAAAGAGGCAAATGCAGGAGAATAGGAGGAGTAAGCAAAGTCTGGCTTCTGAGTAGACTTAGAAGCCCGAATGGACCGACGGAGAGGGGGAGGATCGATCACAATCTCGGGAGATGGTAGTGGAGGCTCTGTGGGCAAATCAGTATCAGGAACAAGGGGCAAATCAGCAACATGAGGCTCAGCAAGGGGTGCATCTGTGTCTGGAACTAAGTCTGGTGGAACATCATCTCTAACAACATCAAAAGGATCCATGTGAATAAGATCCGACTGAGTCAACTGGTGTGAACTAGAGGGAATCGAGAAAAACGGGATATGCTCCAAAAACACAACATGTCAAGCAACATATAACTTCTGCTTAACAGGATCAAAACACCGATACCCCTTCTGACCACTACTATAACCCAAAAAGGCATACAAAGCTGACTTTGGAGACAACTTAGTACGTTCAACATGAGGTAGGAGAACAAAACAAGCGCAACCAAATACCCGCAAGGAAGAGTAATCAGGTGCATGTTCATACAATGCCTCAAAAGGTGACAAACCAGAATTATGTGAGGTCGGGATCCTATTGATGGCATGCACAGCTGTAAGAATGGCTTCCCCCCAAAATACTTTCGGAACCTCAGCCGACAGCAAGAAGGAACGAGCAGTTTCAACAATGTGACGGTGTTTCCTTTCGGCAACACCATTCTGCTGAGGAGTATCTGTACAAGAGGTCTGTCGGATAGATCCATCAGAAGCAAGCAACTGGCAAAAGGCATTAGAGGTGTATTCACCCCCCAAATCACAACGAAAACACTTATGACTGCAGAGTGCTGTGTGTTGATAAGAGCCCTGAACTCACGATAAATCTCAAGAAAATCAGATCTATGCTTTATAAGATAACCCCATGTATAACGAGTAAAATCATCAATAAATGAAACATAATATCGAGAACCCCCTTAACTAGCCATAGGAGAGGGGCCCCATACATCAGAATGCACAAGATCAAAGGGAGCAAAAGATGAAGAAATGCTTCTCTGAAAAGGCAAGGCAGAAAACTTCGCTAGTTTACAACCACTGCAATCAGAGATGTCATGAGAGTGCAACTGACCTAAAGCTCCAGTGGATGCCAAATACCTCAAACGGGATGCAGATACATGACCCAAACGAGAATGGCACAAGTAAAAGTCAGAGGAAGATGAGCTCAAACGAAAGGAAGATAAGTCCACAGTAGAAGCAACAACATCTGATACTTTCAATTCATCCAAAACATAAAGTTTCCATTGCCTACGACCAGTCCCAACCACCTTCTTAGATGTTAAATCCATAATCACACAAGATGAAGAAGAGAACCAAACACCCAAGCCAGAATCACACAATTGACCAACCGAACAAAGGTTAAGTGAGAGACTAGGAATATGATAAACATCACTCAAGGAGACATTAGGGGTGACAATAGAACCAATACCCTGTAATGGCATGGGAGTTCCATCAGCAGTCAATACTGAACCAGTAGGTGCAGATGACAGAGTAGTAAAAGAAGGCAAATGAGGAGACATATGATTAGAGGCCCCAGAATCCAAAATCCACAAAGGAGAAGAGACATGTGAGATGGGTGATGATGACAAGCATGTAGAGGAGGACACGACAGAATGCTGCTGAAATGCGAGAAACTTTTGAAACTGCTCGAACATATATGGAGTCAATTCAACACTAAATGACTGAGAGTCATGATCACTACCACTTTCCATTATGATAGTTCAAGAATCCAAATAAACCAAGAAATGCCACACAATCAAAATTTCTCCACACTAAACAAACTCCCACAAGAGATCAAATCTACAGTACAAATCCAACGAATCTCGTCAAAGTTTAACAAACCAAATTGAATCCACACCAAAACAAACTCTCAAACCTCAACAAAACTCCGTAAATAAATCAAAACCAAATCCCAACACCACAATTCAATCGAAATATGAAGAGCCCAACAAGTCACAAGCATGAACACTCCCAATAACAATCTCTCCAAGTCAAAAGATCTCAAATTTCACATCAAATCACAATCACAATTTCGAAAAATTCCAAATCAATACCCAATCCAAATACACCAAATTAAGAGTCAAAAATAACAGCCCACACAATAATATCATCCATAAACCACTGTAAGAATCGACACAAGCTCACAAACCTTCAAAACACCAAAATTGAAATAAAACTTTCTTAGACAAAAAACTCATAGTTTCGGTCCGACAAGAACTGCAGAATTTCTAGAGCTCAAATATTCAATCCGAACGGTCATATTGTAGATCTGTGTCTCACGAACAAACCCCAGAAATTTCAGAATTTTCCAGCGGTTGGATAGAGAGAAATCCGAATTCTACCACAGCTGCGCAGTTTAACCCGAAAAACAAACAACTTTCTTTCATGGAAGGTTCAAACAAATTCGAGAGGCCAACAAGATCGTGCAACCCATCGCTCTGATACCATGTTAATCTACATAACCAATGGAAGTGATGAGAGGAACTAAGGATATGATTGAGAGAGATAACTTCAAGAGTTTAAGAGCATTAGTGTGTTCTTACAAAATGAGAGAATATATACTACATAGGATAACTAGGGAGAATGACTAAACTATCCCTAACATAATAATAATACTACTATCAGTTCGATCAATCAGCATTTACGTCGAAACAACATATATTACATTAATTATTACGAAGACGTGAAAAAAATTTCACACTTTGCATTGAGTGAGAAAACTGAGTCAGAAATCTCCCGATTCGAATTAGAATTGGGCGCCAGTCACTACTACAAAGGGGTAGATGCAAGACACATATTTAAGGCGTTTAAGCCTGGCGCGTTTTTTTACGCCTTGATTGAAAGTAGCGAGCTCGCTACAATGTCAAGCTAGCAAAAACAATTTACATTCAAGACAGAAAGAAGCAGTTAAAGGCGGAAATGGGTTTTGACGTTAAAAAATACTTGACCAAGGCGGAAAAAATGTATCCGCCTTAAATTGAATTGGTTGTTGCGATCTCGTAACCGTTGTAGTATAATAAACGTGTCCGTAACGATTTCGTAGGTTAGCTCGTTGGTCTAGGTTTGTGCGTTGCGATCTCGTAAACTTTGCTAAACCCTAATTTTAACAGGCGAGGATATGGGAGATGTCGTAACTGGGACGCTAGTATATTGCGTTTGATGTTACGGTATCGCTTCTGTGCACGTCAAATTTGTCATTGTTCAATGTACAGTGCATGTGAGGGTGATTGAAATGTTACGAGTTCGCTGGCTATTCAAAGGTGTTAGCGACGTATTAGCGACTTTGCAAGAGCGTCTGTATGGGTCACAGATTTAACCTGAACTGGCCGTTCTAACTCCAAAAACAAAAACTTTAAAAGGGTCTAAACAGGTGGGTATTGAAGGGTGATCAGTTGAAGTGTTCTCGGAGGTCTCATTGTTCCCGTGTTGGTGTAGGTAAGGTTTAACTTGCGTAATATACTGGCTTGTCTCTTGATTTTGGTTGATTTTATGCATAATTTTTTGGTGCATTTTGGTTTATCTTGGTTGTTTTGTTAATGTAGTGTGTAGTTTATGTGTTGATAATCTAAAGTCAGTGGGTTAGTAGTATTGTGTAGCTGTTTGTCTGATTTGTGAATTATGGACCGCGAAAGAATAATGAAGGAGAATGCTCGATTATCGAAGGAGTACTTAGATTTGGTTGAACATTTCTTAGATGTTGGGTTGCGACATTGTAGACAGAACAGCATAGGAAGGGGTTAGATGTCCATGCAACAAGTGTAGAAACAACGCCAAATTTGAAAATATTGCTGTAGTGCGTGAACATTTAATTTGTAAAGGTTTTGACAAATCCTACACAGAATGGGTTTGGCATGGGGAAGGCCATTATGGAAGTGACCAGGTGGAGATGGAGGAGGGAAGCGCCGAGGAAATCCTGTAGTATAATGAACAGCTTTCAGATATGTGTGACGATGTTGTTATGGAGTTTGTTGGTAAGAAAAGTATGCTGGAGGCAATGTATGACGATAAAAAGACAAGCTTATATGTTGGGGCTAGGCATTCTAGACTGGGCGCAACATTGTTGTTAATGAACCTAAAGGCAAGGCATGGTATTTCTGATAAAGGAATGACGGAATTGCTAGAGTTGGTTAAAGAGTTACTTCCTCAGGACAACTTATAACCTGACAGAGTTTATGATGCGCGGAAGATATTGTGTCCTATGGGCATGGAGTTTACTAAGATTCACGCATGCCTGAATGATTGTATGTTGTATAGGGGGATTGTTGATTCTTTGAGGAATGATTGCAAGGTATGCGGTGAGTCTAGATGAAAAAATAAGGAGGGAAAGGTCGAGGTATGTGGAGAAACAGTGACAACATCGACAAAGCAAGGTCCTGCTAAGGTGATGTGGTACATGCCCTTGAAACCGAGATTGACGCGTTTGTATGCCAATCCAGTTGATGCAAAATTGTTAACATGGCATGCCGATAGGGTTCGAGAGGAAGATGATGATATTATATCTCACGCTTCTGATGGTGATCAGTGGAAGAAGATGGATGCTATGTACCCAAAATTTGCTGACGAACCTAGACACGTGCGCTTAGGACTATCTACTGACGGAATGAACCCTTTCGGGAACATGTCCAGCACCCACAGTTCATGGCCAGTGATGCTTGTTATTTATAATCTACCTTCATGGTTGATGATGAAACGAAAGTATGTGCTTTTGAACACTATAATCTCGGGGCCTAAGCAGCCTGGTAATGACATTGATGTATATCTAGCGCCTCTTGTTGAGGAGTTGGAATCCTTATTTAAGCATGGGATTCATATTCCTGACGGAAGTCGAGGGGACGCGAAATTCAAACTTAAAGCCATGCTGATGTGGAGCATCAATGATTTCCCTGCGCTGGGTAACCTTGGAGGGTGTTCTGTGAAAGGTCATTTTGCATGTCCAGTATGTGAGAGCAATACCATTCATTGTCAATTAAAGCACGGTGGTAAGCCTGTGTATCTAGGTCATAGACGATTCCTGCCTAAAAATCATCTGTGGAGGAGTGCTAAGAAGTGGTTTAACGGTTAGGAAGAGAATGGTGTTGCCCCTGTCCCATTATCAGGTTCTAAAATATTTTCAAAAGTATCGGGTATGGAGAACGTGCTGGGAAAGGGGAAAAAGAAAAGCACTCAAACTACGATTTGGAAGAAATGTTCGATATTTTTCAAACTCGATTATTGGGAGCACTTGAATGTGCGCCACTGTCTAGATGTCATTTATATAGAAAAGAATGTATGTGAAGCTTTGGTTGGGATGCTCTTGAATACACCAGGAAAGAGTAAGGATGGATTGAAAACTAGAAAGGATTCAGTCAATCTTGGAATACGGACGTCACTTGCTCCCGTGCAAGAAGAATTAGGTACGACATACTTACCACCTGCTTGTTATTCCTTGTCATCTGAGGAGAAGGAGAGTTTTTGTAGGATTTTGAAATCAGTGAAGGTGCCTTCTAAATATGGTTCGAACATTAGCAGTTGTGTATCCACTGCAGAGCTAAAATTGGTGGGAATGAAGTCGCGCGATTGCCACAATCTGATGCAAGACTTGAATGTCATTGCTCTGAGAGATTGCTTGCTTCTCACGTTGGAGACGCGGTTGCCAGGCTTTGTTATTTTTTTAAACAGATATGTCGCAAGAAAGTAAGTCGGCGTAAGTTGGATGAATTGCAGGATATGGTAGTTGAGTTATTGTGCAGGCTAGAGATGTATTTTCCCCCTTCCTTTTTTGACATAATGATTCATTTGATAGTTCATTTGGTGCGGGAGGTGAAGCTGTACGGACCGGTATACTTGAGATGGATGTATCCATTCGAGCGGTACATGAGCATTTTCAAGCATTTTGTTAAGAATCATTATCGACCAGACGCCAGTATAGTGCAGTGATATGTCGCGGAAGAGGTAATAGAATTCTGTACCAACTATTTACAGGATGTACCTACTATAGGACTTCCGGTCTCCAGACACGACGGTAGGTTGGATGGTGTCGGCCTACGCATTAAGTCTAAATTCAGCCCTTCTTCCAGTGAGATATCTATAGCCCATCTGTACATTCTGCGCAACCATCATGCAGTGAGTCCTTATGTTGATGTTCACCTTAATGAGATTAGGTCAACACAACCGAGCTGGTCGGAACCTAGGATTCTAATATCTCATTGTAGAGACTTTACTAGTTGGCTCAAAATACATGTCCAGAATGGCGGTGCACACCCCGATGTTGTAAAATGGGTGGCCAAGAGACCCCTCGGCACAGTTACGTCGTTTAGCGGGTATGGCATCAATGGATACACGTTGGGTACTAAGTGGAGTGATGACAGATCTTCAACCCAAAATAGTGGCGTGTCAGTACCTGGAGAGGGTGATAATGGTTTTTTTGGTACCATTACTGATATATGGGAAATGGACTTTGTTCATGTCCGAATCGCCTTGTTTAAATGTGAATGGGTAGATCAAGGTGAAGGGGTGCGCTCAGAGGGTTTAGGCATGACTCTAGTTAATAGAGGAATTATTGGGTCTAGGGAAGATCCATTCATCATGGCGGCTCAAGCTCATCAGGTATTTTATGTGGAAGATCCAATTTATGCTCGATGGGAGATCGTTGTTGATGGTAAGAAAACATTCATCTGTGGTGACGGCTTGTTCAACGATGACTCCACTGTTTCTACCGACACCATTCCGCCCTCGGTGTACGAAACTCTGGAGGAGGATGATGACATTGTTTGTGCGTCGGTGTGCAGAATGGATCATGAGGAAGGCATGTGGATTAATCCTGCGGGGAAAACTACAAAGAGGAAGAGGAGGCAGCCAAAGAAGAAGAAGACTTAAAAGAGTAAAAAACAAAAGTAGCTATTTGATAACCATTGTTTTTGAATATTATGCTGTATTCATGGTTCATGTAGTTAAATTTTGATTTAATTAATTTTAGTACACTAAATTTTCTAATTCTAAAAATTTGTACACTGCTGTAGACGTGGCGATACCGTAACTAAACACGCTAGAAACCAATGCATATTAACTTGTTACGTAGCGAGTTCGTAACATTGGCGAACCGGTTACGATTTCGCAACAAAAGGCTGAAATTCGCAGATGAGCTATCGTCTCTTGAGTCTGACAGGTTACGATCTCGCTTGATGTGTATAAATTTGTATAAATTTGATTAACTTGATACTAGCGAACTCGGTAGTAGCTCGCCAGGTGAGGAACTTGATACTGGCGAGCTCGCTAGTATAAAGCCACATACCAAAAATTTAATTTTAACACCTTAGTAAAGTGGTGTTATATTTTGAAAATTTAGCCACAATAAATAAATATTGGAAGTTTAAATAATCAAATATACATAATAAAATAGATGACATTCAAATTCAAATATTCTTTGCAATGTTGTTTGAGAAACTGACAAAAACAAATTGAAAATGAAATTGTTTGGATTTGAGTACAACTACTAGCCAACATGAACGAATGCAAATCAAATCATCATTGCTAGGCAGTGGTGTCTGTGATGGTGCTGGTGGATCCCCCTTCGATTTTTTCCTCGCACTAGCCCTTTCAATGCCACGTATCACCTTCTTCGTTAACCAGTTTGCGTGATTGATTTTGGCCATCTTATCCCTGAAAAGGTCGACCGTGTCTTCTACACCCTTGTAGTATGCCTCTGAGGGTACACCTGTTCATGTAAGTGAAACAAAAAAAGGGTGAGTATAGCAAATAAATTGTATAAAACAGAAATTAAACTGTAGGGGTTTAGTGTGGCTAACCTTCGACGTTCTCTCTGACTTCTTCAGGATTAAACTGTAGCGGTTTCTTGGGTCCATCCGCTACTTTCTGCCACACACCATCAATCAGCTCAAACTTACCTTTCCTCTCAAAATATGACATCGTATAGAAGCAACACTCTTGGGCCATTGGAGATAATTTTATCTTGGGATTTTGTGAGGTAAGAAACATGGTTATGAAATTACCGTAAGGGAGCTTCTTGACTGTCCTATTATTTTCGACCACACTTTGTCTCATGTGCTCGAAAATGACATGGCCCGGGTTCAACTCTATCTCCTCCATGACGCAGTAAAATATGCTCACAGTAGTATAGTTCATCTCGGTGATCCAACCACCCTTAGGCACGACACTCCTAGCGACCATCTCATAAACATTCCTTTCCTCACCACTAAGTTTATCCAACTTATAAGATCTAGGCACCCCTAAATCATCAGCATCTCTATCAAAGTACTTCTTAGCATACTCTACAACTTGGGCTCGATCCAAAACCCCACACTCAGGCCATTGTTCTCTAATGTAAAACCCCGGAGGGGGTTGGTTGCTATAGTCATCGTTAACAGCATAGGACACGTTCAATGCCTTGTTAAAAAGCTCCTCCCCAATCTCGTAGTCCTTCTTATTAACCCTAGTGAACCACCTATCCATCTCCTTTTGTTCCTCAATCAACTGGTGAAAATTAGCATAGAATTGGCACATCTCATCCTTATGTGCCGGATAATTCAAACCTAACAAGTCACCCAAATCATGAAATTGAAATTTCTTTAACACATTCCCCAAACCTAGTTCTTCTATCTGATTAAAATCAACAACATAACAATCTAGCAATTGACTATGCTGCATGTAATTAGAATAGGCCTGGGATGCATCCAAACTTACAAATTTTTGCTTATCGTATTTGGTTGAACTTGTCCCCGCCGTTGCCCGTGGCTGAGATCCCGAAGCCTGACCTTCATCACGTCGGGCACCCTGCACAAACGGACTGGGTACCAAATTCTTTGTCCTTGCCATTACTCTTGTCGGATGGGTATGTGAGATTTTGGTTGGTTTTTTTTTCTAAGCTCTGAGACGTATGATCGATGTTTGAAATCAGAAGATCCCCAAATTTGACATTTATAGGTTAGCGTCTTGCGATATCGTAACTACCAAGACAGCTTATATTCAAGTTGGTTGCGATATCGTAAGTTTCCACGCACAAAAGTAAACGACGTCATGTAACATGCTGCTAGGGTTTAATTCTCAGCAGTAATACTAGCGATATCGTAACTAGTTAAATTCATATTAAATTAATTCTCAGCAATACTACTAGCGAACTCGCAACTAATTTTATTCATATTAACCTAGCGAGGTCGCTACTATGCCAGTCATAAGTTTTGTTGTTCTATGTGATCGATCTTTGTTGTAACGAATTCGCAAGGGTAGACAAACTACTCTGCGAGGTCGCTACAGATTCTCTACCTAGGCTCTGTTGATTGAATACGACTTGTTGCGATAACGTTAGGACCACGTAATTAAGCGCTAGTTAGTTGCGAGTTCGCTTGGTGTTCTGTTACTAATAAATCATCATGAAACGTGACAGTGACGAGATCGCTATGACCACACACTATACAAAAAGTAAATGATTTTGCTGATACGATATGGGCTCTTAGGATGAAAAAATAAAATGTAAGGGACAAGATATCAAAACAAGAAAAGCTATTCAGTAATTAAATGTGCCAAAATGGAAAACACAAGTTCATTAGAATCGAAACAAACTGGTGATACAAAAATACATAGTGAAGAACAAACAACTAATACTAGTAGATCATTCGTTCACCGAGGACATGAAGCAGTTCCTGATCGCAAGTGCATGCATCACAGGTGATGTCCGCCAGATCAAGGGGTGCCCAGGGATCGTACCTCACAAACTCATTGAGGCCAGCATGCGGAATGCAGCAGATCGGCCTAGGCCTAACTGCTGCTTCTGAGAAGTACCTGAGGTAGTGTATCCAACCCCAAGCGTATCTCAGACCTCTTTTGACGCGTTCCCGAGCTAGACGGAGGCCATGCTTGTCGGTTCTCTTCATGGTTGTGATCACATTCATGCCTCTTTGAATGTCACCTTCGCAGATTGCAAAAACAGCCAACACATAGGTCGACGGTGTGTGACCTATTGCAGAAGCTTCGGTGAGCCACTGTCGAGCCCACTCGGTCGCTCATCCGCTCACGTAGCGACGAAGAACCCAGTCGAACATAACACGAATCATTACCAGATTTATCATGTCATCTGGGAGGGCGTTGAATAGAGACACATCCATGGGAAGCAGAAGGCAAAGAATATGAGAAGGCAGAAGGGAATGTGGGAATGAAGGCTCTAATGAGGTTCTAAATGGAGAAGGGGTTGATATTTAAAGGGCTGAGGTGCTCCATTATTCAAAAATATGTCAGAGTTCCTAGACAAAAATCAGTCATTATGGTATTAATAGAAGGAAAATGTAAAGGCATTCTCACATTTCCATGGACACCCCATGCAAACCCCAAAATAAATTAATTACTGATGGAATTTCAAAGGTTTTTACTGATGTCACAGGTCAGAAAAAACCCAATACTTATACTATCACTACTACTACAACCCAATATACTACTACGCTGTCATGATGATCACCATCATCACCATCATCACTTTTCGCATCTGCATCCCTTACATGATCAGCAACAAGCTTCCCATCGGATGGCTCCTTCTCGCTGTCTGTAGGCAAATCTTGGCTAGGACCCGCGGTGTCTTTTTTCTTGGGAAATATGGTGCGGAAATCAGGTATCTCCTCCTCATCGCTCATATCGCACTCCACTACCCCGCTGGATATCAGTTCGCCGAGCCGTTCGTTGTTAGCACATGCCCTTTTCTCGGCCATTTCAATCTCATTCAATAACTGGCCCATAGACACCACAAGCCTACCACGGGCATAAAAACAGCATCTACACAAACACATCAAGGTTGATAAGAACAAAAACATGACAAATGAAACAACTTGAACCAACTATAGTTAATAACAAGCTAGAATCATACCTGATACTCCAGCCTACCCCTTGCCCTTCTGGCTGCCTCTTCTGCTTCTTTCTTTCTCGCGTACTTCCCTTCGGCCTTCAACTCTAACCTCTTATGCTTGAGCCACTCCTTGTCGTATTTGCCGAGCAGCATGGGACGGCCTCTTGGAAAAAATAACCGCTTTCCTGATCAGAGCTACAATCAAATTTCCATACGGAAGCGCGGCGTTCTTGTGTCTGGCCATCTTCATCATTTGAGTCAGAATTGTGAAGCCGGGGTTGATTGGAAGCTTCTCTGTGATATAGTAGAACACCATGAGACTGCAAACTGTGGGCTCACATGCATGCCCTAGGGACGGGACCACATTACCGCAGATTAGCTCAAAAACTAATCTCTGCTCCTCGGTAAGCCTGTGGATCGGGTAATTCCTAACTGTACCCGGCCTATCAGAAGTCCATTTAAACCACTTCTGACCCATCTCACCGGCCTTCAACAGTTGCTTGGGGCTAACAGAAGGAAACCTCTGCTCGTAATGTACCTCGTACGGACCATCCTTTTTGGTAGGCCTCGGGTCGTTACGAGACAGATAAGGACATTTCAGAACTTCATTGATGCTAAACTTATCGACCGTAAACTTAACACCCCGCACCATTGTAGTTATTTCCTCCACCCCTTCCTCTAAACCTAGGTTCGCATAAAATTGGAGAACCTCTTCATGGTAAACAGGCTCAGGCAACATAAGCAATTTATCTAGATGTTGTGCCCTAAAATGGTCTAGCACGTAATCTAGTTGCAGCGAAGGCACCACACTACTATCAAACACATTATTATTTACAAGTTTCCGAGAGGAACAACGCTCATACCTAGCTATGGCGGCGTCGTTGAAGAACTCAGGAGTGTCCTCCTCCTCACTGGAACTGTTGGGCCCTTCCCCACCATCATTTCCGGCAGCAGCGGCGGCGGCAGGGACGACTGGAACTTGCGGGGCGACTGGAACCTCTGCCTGAACCGCAGGCTCCTCAGTCCCAGGCCGTTTATTTCCCACCGCCGGACCACGTCCCCCTCCACTGTCTGAGCCTCTACCACCGCGTCCCTGCACCGCTCCACTGGTCTTTGGCCGCATTTTGTCGGAGAAGTTACAGCGTCGTCGCCGGTTTTTAATTTCAGTAGGGTTTTCAATTTGGGGCTAATTAATTTTAGCCCGATCCCCTTTTTTTTATTTATAGTACTGTTACTTGCGATATCGCTAGTGGATACGCTTCTACATGTTGCGAGCTCGCTAGCACACACGCATCTGTATGTTGCGAAGTCGTTAATATCTCGCTCAAGCCTGAGTTTCTAGTAGCGAGTCTTAAAAAGTCTCGCCAGGCAAGCGTTCGAGTAGCGAACTCGCTAAAGAAGAATCATTCTTATTAGTAGCGAGGTCGTAACCCAAAAAGTCTTTTTTTTTATTTGAACTACTAACTAGCGCTACCGCAACTCCTTCATACTGGTTTTCTGGGTTATGTGGGTTTGTGGGTTTGCGGGTTTGTGGGTTTAGGGTTTAGGGTTTAACTGTGGTAACGTGTATACTAGCGATTTCGCTACTACACAAGCTAATTAGATTGTAACTAAAAAATAAAACTTTTTAATTTTTTATCAGCAATTTTCACATTCTAACATATATATATTTTATATAGATGCAGTATAATACTCTATTTGTTAAATATCCATCATGATATTAACTCAGGTAGAGTACATCTTTGTACATAAGCAGTATGACATAACTCTATGTAAAACATCAATAATTCGGTTTAAATTTTTAAACGCACTATCATATTCTTAAATATGTACATTTTTTATAAAAACAGTATAATACTCAATTTGGAAAATATCGAACATCACATTATGTCAAGCAGAGTACATCTCAGTACATCAGCATGCAATGTTATAAAGCGATACTCAGTAGTATGATGAGTGATGACAGTTGGTGAGTGAACGTGTGCATGATACTTTGTTTAATTCAAGAATCGTGCTTGTAATCACATAAATGAGTTGTAATAAACTAAGTATCTCTAATGAAATATATATATATATATATATATATATATATATGTAGTTATCTCTATATATGTAGAAGCTCTACTATGCTGTTGTCTCTAAAGGTAAGTGATGGATAGCGTTTTCAAGCGTACACATGATGTGTAGAGTTTCTTATTGTCTTACAATTAAAGACTAAGTTTCTTAAAACTCTTTCAAATTATGTAATTGCAGATTAAGTGACCAAATCCCTATCCCGTTATACATGAGCATACGACGGAACAAATGAAAATTATTCTTAAAATAGAATGATTAGTGTCTTATACCAGCATTTCGTTTAAATCGTGATTTAAAAATGTATGAGTGCATTTTAAAAAAATATCTTAAGTAGGGTTCTAGCGAGCATCCGTAGCGAAATCGCAACATCCTAGTAACATACTTTATGTCAGCTTTTCAGTTACGATGTCGCAAGAAGGATAAAGTAGACCATAAAAGGCAATCACATAAGCACGTAACGACTTCGTAAATAGCCACGTCAGGTGTAACGAGAGAGTTCCGATTTCGCAACTACCATAAGCTAGAATAAAGTAAACACGTTATAGAACAGAAAAACACTACACTTTTGGCATCTTATCCATCACTTCTTACGGGTTTCATCTCCAAAAGTTCAAACTTTTGCACATCTTCTCAAATCTCCTCAACTTTCTTCACATCAAATCTCCATTACCCATCCCATACATGTTGGACACATCAATTGTGTCAAAACAAAGTGGAACTAGCCACTAATTGCATGCAAAAGATTGGTAAGTTTTGCAATAAATTCTCAACCACATTTTTGCCTATAGTTTTTGCAATTAATGTCAATCTTTATTTGTTCTTGTTCAATTTGGTAACATCCTTTGTTATGGGTAGGAGAGAGACAAACAAGGTAGACAATCCCCAACCAAAATAATCAATTCTACCGACACAACTTTGTCATATACCAAAGGTACGATTTTTTTCATTCTTATTTGCTAAAAAATTGATTTTCTTGTACATAGTGCCTCCATTTATCATGTTATTACTAAATATCATGTCAGAAGCATGTCCTGAACGAAAATCAAGATTTTCTTTTAAAATTCTCCATAGCTTGCTTAGCCCTAAATTTTAGGATTATGAAATATAATGTTTTTACTACAAAGTACAACTTTGATTTATTAGTATTGTGTTAGTCAATAACTAATTTCAATATACAAAGGAAAGCTTAATGGAGAGCCCTTCAAGTTCCGTTAACTCCGACTCAAGTGGGGGGGAAAATGTTGTTGGCGGTTCAAGTGAGGTTAGAAGACAACGAGAAGTGACTCGCGCATCGAAAGAAGCTCAACTCCTCACACATTGTCGCGAATTAGAGATTAGGATCGATAACAAAATACTAACACATGTCAAGTTTAATGACATTGGTGTTGCTATTTCACCCGACGATGATGCCCCGCGATGGTCGAGTTGGTGTGCTAAGACGGGTAGGATACTCACACCATTAGTCACAACGGATTGGAGGCTACTAAGTATCGACATCAAAAAGGATATATGGAAGGAATGCAAGGTTAGTGTGGTACTTGTTATTTTTAATTTCAATTTAAAATTGTGAGTGTGACTATTTTTATGATCACATTTGTAGCGCCCCTTTATTATCGAGGCAACATCCTATGATCAAGTAAAGAAGAAGGCTCTTCAAATCGCATCAACAGCTCATCGAAAACACAAATATACCCTTGCCAAGGATTATATCAAACCGAAGGGCACGAGGTTTGGGCAAGATCCAAGTACGCGTTACAATCACATTGTAACCCTTACTTGGGAGGCATTCAAGAAACGATGGTTAGAAAATGACGCAAAGGTTAGTTTACTTACTACATCTTGCAATAATAGTGTCATGCGAATTAGCCAAATATTTTTGTTTCGGTTAGTGCTTTATTCCTAAAATAACATAGAATTTTTAAAAGGGTTTGGGGGATAGGAAGCGCAAAGCCACTGCTGATAATGTTATGCCTTACACCGGGGGTAGGGCGGGGTACTTGGGTGTGGGGAAGAAGACCTCAAAAAAAAACATGAAACCGAGGTGAAAGAGCTTGTGGATGGGGGCATGGACGCGGAAGAGGCGAACAAACTAGTCATTGCCGAAGACCCTACAACATATAGTAGACAACAACTATTCGTCTTGGGTAGAATTAAAAAAGACGGGACTTTCTCAAGTGATGAGGCAAAAAGGGTGGCTAATCGAGTGGTACGCTTTACCTACTACACCATACCATGTTCCATTTTAGTATCTACAATCACACCATCTAACACAACAATTGATGACGATAATAACTTTTCATTTACTATACTACCTTTTTAGGACGAGGTCGAGCGTGAAGTTGAAGAATGCTTGTTCATCCCTGTCGGTAAACACGATGTGCTACGTAGGGCACTTGGGAAGGCCGAGCATCCGGGAAGAGCTAAGGGAATTGGTGGTTATGTTACTCAAATAGAGGCGTTTGGTATCAAACGTAGTAGGAAAGACCCTAAACCATCCAAACTCCAAATAGCATTGAACCAAGCCAAAAAATCCGACCAAGAGGTCAAGAAATTGAAAACAATGTTGGCCAATATATGTTCTTTTATAAATTATCTTCTTCTATCCGATTTTTGTGACACCGATCCAATCAATGGACTCTCATCTAGAGGTTCACATCCTTCCCCACCACAACATGAGGTTGACCAACCTATTTTTGACCAACCTATTTTTGACCAACCTATTGTTGAACCCAACAAGGAAATATGCACACCTTCGGCCCCTATCAAAGAGCAAGTTCACATACAACCATCCGATCCCAAACCAAAGGTACGTTTAATTACTTGCACCTCAATCAAATGAATATTTCTACACAACTCATGATTATTGATATTTTTTAAATATACTCTTCCTACATATGTCTAATTCGACCTAATTAAACATGCCTTATTTGTATATTAGAACTCCCCTTCTTGCAAGTTGTACGCTGAATGTGGGATGAATTCTCAACCCCGCCACGTTGCAATGGGAAATTCATATCCTAACATGGCACTACATCATGAAGCCAAAGTCCCTATTGGTTTCGTTAGGGTTTCTATACTACATGTGTTAGTCGAGAATGCGTTGGTACCGGTCGCGGATCAAGAGTGCACGACAGTAGGTAAAGGTTTGGGCCGTTTTTTTGTGTGGCCCAAATGGTTGGTCGTTGATGTGAATTCTAATTCTATCCCAATTAATAGAAACACACCTTCACCCGTCGTAGAACCGCTACATTTTCCGGTAGCTAAGAAACCGATGTCGGTGGGACAAGTTGGATTCATAAAATCACTCCCCGGATTCCTTCGCACGTTTTATGATCTGGTGGGCCACCATAGTCGGGATTCTGTTTACTATTTCTACTCCAATAAACAGGTGTTCGGCAAAGCGAGGGAATTAGTCGTTCCATGGGAAGACTTTGCCCTTTTCTGGCACTATAAAACCCTTCCGAAACAATCCTTATACTACATCAAATGTAAGCTACTTGATCTCATCTCTTCTATCGTATTGCAAGTTACAAATTATCATATACTTGTGCACTATTATACGTTCATATCCCATCTATTGTTTATTTAGGTTCATATACTTTTGCACCCGATATGCTTGCAAGAAATGAATGAAAGTAATCAATCACGACTTGCTTATCTCTCTAAGATCCTTAGTGACAAGACCAAGATAATTTACATAGGCCCATATCTAGAGGGGTTAGTTTTCTTTTTTACAATTAGATATTTGCATTTCGTAAACATTCTAATCTTCGAGTCGGGTTCTTACATTTTCATTTCTTAAAATATGTAGCGGCCATTGGAGTTTTGTAGTTATGATACCATCGTTGAAGCGAGTGTATTGGATGGACCCGCTACATTTTGGTCCATCTACAAAATTTGCAGATTTATTAGAGGTTGCTATGCATAGTGCACATGACGACACACTACTTCCCTTCAACCTTATACAGATTCAGGTGACATTACAAATCCAATGCTCATTTATTTCCACTATGATTTCATTTCAAATCATTTGTTATACTTCTTCACTTTCAGCACCGAAAGCAATTTTCAAATTGGGAGTGCGGTTACTATATGATGTTGTACGCAAGCGAATGCCTCGCTGGCTTTGTTCAAGATAATTTGGAATTTCATCGCGTAAGCATTCTTATAACCTACTTATTGTACCTATTACTATCTACGTTGCATTTAATAGTATTAAAAAACATTTCATATTCTTAGATTATCGAGGAAAATCATGCACCGTACACCAAGAAGGAGTTGGAGGATGGTAGAGATGCATTGGCTAGACACTTGGTCCTTATTAGATCTCGGTACATCTCTAGGCCTCACATTCCCAATAAAAGCTAGTTTCTTTTTTTGTCAAATGGATGCATATACTTTTGAGTTCCATTACTTCCATTAGTTTATAAAGTGTGGCTTGATAGTGTTTCATGTTCATGTTTTGTGCTTAGATACCATGCATCTTGCAATTCACAGTTTAGACAATTAAAATGAAACCCAGTTTTAGTGGAAATGGGTGGAAATGGCTCAAATCCTATAATTTTGCGACACTTACGAATTCCATGTGATATGTTACTTCTCTCGCCCATTACATTAAAATAGTTGCGATCATCTTGTACTATCGCTACTTCTCTCGCCGGAATTATATTTATGAGCTTAGTTTTTGCGCCATCGCTACCCAATCGCTCGTTCTTCTCTGCCTCTCCAATCTGATCTCTGCCGAACTCGTAACCATACACGCCAAAATCAGGCGAATGTCTAGCTTACTCGTAACGTCATTTTTTTTCTCGCTCACCCTGTGGTAAAACGACGTCGTTTCATCTAAGCGATTTCCTTACGACATCGTTACATCTCTCGAACCAACAATTTTTATTATATTTTTATAATATGATTTTTACAATTTTTATATTTTTACAATTCTTATTAAATACAATTGTTCGGTTGCGATCTCGCTACGTTGTTACTAGCGAGTAGCTAGTGGCTGTCGTAACCCGGCTCGTTTTGATTAACCAGAAATGTTTAATTTGGCTTGTAACGAGCTCGCTACTTGTGACTGAGCGAATCGCCTCTATTTGTCGTAACCAGTCTCGTCAGCAGATAAATATATGACAACCTAGGCTCTCTTACGACATCGTAACTAGTATTAGCGATCCGCATGGTAGAAGTCGTAACCAGTCTCGTACACATTCATAATAGTCTAGGCTTTTCAATGTAGCGAACTCGTTAGTATTTCATTTGGCGATCCGTAAGTTTCTGTCGTAACATAACAATCAACCATTTGTTTGGGACTAGCGTTTGCTAGTTACGGTATCGCAACGAGCCAATTCATATCATACAGACTTTCACGCTAGCGAGTTCGTAAGTTTTTAGCAAGGCGTATAAGCCTTCATCCAAGGCGAAAACAAACGCCTTAAACCCAAAAACATCTAAGGCGGAAGAGGAACCGCTTTAGATGATTTTTCTCATTCAAGTCACAACCCGGGAACGCATTTGTTTTCTGCTTTAACACATGATATTCTAGTAGTGAGTGAACCTGAAAGGACAGCGTCGTTTTGCTTGGTTTCTTCTCAACGCAAAAAGCGCGCCAATCTCCAACACGTGTCCCTGCACGTGTCAGTCCAAAATTAGGCAGTTCAAACAACCTGCCATTTCAATTTGTGTATAAATTAGGCAGTTTAGGATCCTTCAAGCTTTACTGCTTTCTTGTATCAGATTAGCCTTATTTATCTGTGAAATTCAAGTACTCAATATGTAGTAAAATGGTGAAACATCACAGTCATACGTCTTGAAATAGTCTAAAATTTTGATTCTTTTACTATGTATAAAAGTTTTATACATAGTTGACTATAACTGGCTACTAAGGCCATGTCAAAGAGCAGTTGATGATTAGAATGGCTCAACTAGTTCCCCTGTGGCTTTTACTCTGCTCCATACTTGTCAACATTTTGTTCCTCCTGAATCATCAGCAGCTGAGTTGGAGCCGACGTGCAGCTGAAGAAGCTGAAGCCGCGGCTTCGATAGCATGCTCTGGTAATGGAAGAGCCTTTGTTGATGGACTGGAGAGCGATGACGGCAAACCTGTTTGTGAGTGTGACGGCTGTTTTCATGGCCCCGATTGCTCTCACTTTCTATCTGATTGCCCTGCCAACGCTGACGGGTTAGGTTTCTATACCCAAATGTTTTTCCTTTTTAATATCTTTTTCATCTCCGTGTTACTTGTTTTTTGAACACAGAAAGTACTAGATGGAGATATTTCTTTGAGTTCCAATTCTGAAAATTGGATTTCTTTACAACACAAAAGAAATCAGGCTTAGTTACAATATAATTTTGAAGCTCTTAAAATCATGATTCAAAACATATGACCAATAATTTGCAAGAAAGCTAATTATAATAGTAATACTGAACTGTGGTAATTAGTGATAATGATAAGAATTATATATGAATGCAGTGGAGATCCCTTATTCTTGGAGCCTTTCTGGATGAAACATGCAGCAAGTAGTGCGGTGTTAGTGGCCGGTTGGCACAGGATGAGCTACTTATTTCCAGACCAATCTTATGTGTCTGGACAGCTCGAAATCCTCATTCGGAAACTACACGCCACTGTCAACAATGCTGTCACAGATGAGAGATACATCATCTTTGGCTGTGGCTCAACTCAGCTGATCAGTGCTGCAGTCTTTGCTCTTTCATCCAAGAACTCATCCTCCCCTTCTAGAGTTGTTGCATCCACGCCTTATTATCCGGTCCGTTACTTTGATTCAATGATGTTGATAAGCTCAATATTCAGACGACTGGTTGTCATGCAGGTTTACAGATCACAAACAGATTTCTTCCACAACTCGCAATTTGAGTTTGAAGGAGATGTATCCCTGGTGCAAAACCACACGGATGATCTGGATTTGATTGAGTTGGTGACATCGCCGAATAATCCAGATTGTCTGTTGAAGAAAGCGGTTTTAGATGGTCCTTTTTCAAACACCATATATGACCATGCTTATTACTGGCCACATTTCACAGCAATTCCAAAGCCTGTGGATATTGGAGATGTTATGCTCTTCACTATCTCTAAGATAACTGGCCATGCTGGGAGTAGATTTGGGTAAGTTATACTATCTCTATTCTATCCTCTTATCTTATTTCTTACAGATTTAGTAGACATTAGGTTCTAAGATATGTTTTTGCACCAAGGTGGGCAATTGTAAAGGAAAAAGGTGTATATGAGAGAATGCAGCAGTACATAATGCAAGCAGAATTGGGAGTTTCGAGAGATGCGCAATTGAGAGCCTTGAAGTTGCTCAGAGTTGTGCTTGCACAAGGTAATGGAAAAGATATTTTTGACTTCGGATACAAGACACTGATGGAGCGATGGAAAAGGCTGAACCAAATCATATCAGCATCGCGACGGTTCAGCCTTCAGAAAATTGTGCCTCAGTACTGTAATTTTCTTAACAAAGTAAAAGATCCATCTCCAGGTATAATCCACTTGCCTGACTTGTATTAATCACTGGCTTATACGCAGACTCGGTAATAATTGTACTAATATATGCAGCTTATGGATGGTTGAAATGCGAGTACGAGGATGATACTGATTGTACAGAAGTTTTAAAAGCAGCAAATATTATTGGCCGCCGGGGAAGAATGTTCAATGCGGAAGATCGTTATGTTCGTCTTTCGCTTCTGAAGAGGCAGGCAGATTTTGAGTTGTTGCTGGAGAGATTGAAGGTGCTGGTCAGTACCGAAGATGAAAGGACAGCCGGAGATGTGTAATATACATAAAGTCAAACCACTATATATGTTGATTAACGTACCTGTTAATAATTCATAAAACCAGCTGGAAGAATTTACATTATGTATACAACTGCAAGGGTAGCTGGTTATTTTGATATGTAACCGAAAGTAATCTTGCAATACGTACAATATAACATGTTTTTTAAACCGTATAACACAAAATGTGTAACAGAATGTTAGGGAATTTACCTTTAGTGCAGCGGAAAAAGAAAAAATGTACGATGAAGAGCAGAAAAAAATAATAATGTGGTTCGACTAAATTGATTCTTGCCTAAAATGAGAACAAACTATGTCATTTCTCAGATTAGACCAGTTCAAGCAGTTCTGACTTTTAGTACCTAGTTCAAGCAGCTCAACTGGACAGGGCCTGAAGTATATTTTAATTGTAGGTGAGATGTGACTAAAAAATGAATTTAGTTATCAACTATCACGCATTCTGATGTGATTTATCACTAAAGTCATCTCATAAGCCACCAATAGCAGAATACTTAAATGTTGTATTCAACGGAATCTTCTGAAAAAAGAAATGATTTGGGGAATCTAATTGAATTATTAAGGAGAATGTACCCCTCAACCCTTTTGGACTGTCTGTATGAAGAAAATTGAAATATGGAAGATGACTAATGCTAAATCATTGTTAAATTAAATCAATGATGTGAAGTTTAACTTATTTAATCGTGCACATGATGTTGGCTGAACTTATTCATATCAATCCTTGTGTTAAGGGGTAAGTAGGTGAAAATGGCAGGAGTGTTGTACAGAGATGTGCTTCTGTTCGTGGTGATGGTGAGCATGGAATGCATCAACGTCGGCCTCCACACTCTGTTCAAAGCTGCCACCGTAAAAGGGATGAGCTACCATGTCTTCGTCGTTTATTCCTACGCTCTCGCTGCTATGCTTCTTCTTCCTTTCGCCCTCTTCTTCTGTAAAAAGTCGACAGCAGATGGATTTCCTTCAATTAACTTGTCCATTGGATCCAAGATTTTGTTGCTCGGAGTTATCGGGTATATTGCTTACCTATAAAGCTCAAGAATAGTATAGGTCTTTATCTGTTGAGTTGAAGTTGAATGGTTGAATTGGGAATGAGGCAGAGGCACATCTCAGATGATGGGATACGCAGGAACCGCTTACAGCTCTCCGGCGCTTGCATCTGCACTCAGCAACCTTGTTCCGGCTTTCACTTTCATACTCGCCATCATTTTCAGGTTCTCTATCTTAATTCTCTAATGAAATTGCGCATTCTTCCATATTTTCTGTGTTTGGTTTTGGTGAAGGATGGAAAAGCTAGTGTTCACAAAATGGAGCAGCAGGGCAAAAGTGTTGGGAGCCACAGTATCCATTTTTGGTGCCTTTGTGGTGACACTTTACAGTGGTCCGAGGATATTCCGATCATCACCTTCTCTTGCTTGGAGTCAATCCACGGGTTGGGTGTTTGGCGGCTTGTTTCTTACGGCTGAGTATATAATGGTCCCAATGTGGAACATCATCCAGGTCTCTATCTTCCATATCATTTCAATGACTTCAACTGTTATGTTTAATGACCTAAATATCAAATATTTCAGACCCAGATTATGAGGGAGTACCCGGCGGAACTAGTTGTAGTGTTCTTGTACAACTTAATTGTGACGATTTTGGCCACAATTGTGGGGATCTTAACGGAACCTGACCCGGCTAGGTGGGAAATGAAACCCGACATAGCACTGACTTCCATAGTCTGTTCAGTAAGTAATATCAGATGTATTTATCTATACATTTACAAGAGCTCTCTCAGACGTGCGATTTGTTTATCAATGAACCTCACCTTCATCGTACAAAACTAAGTCCAGTATTGGAAATGATCAGGGCATTTTCGGTTGTTTCGTAAACACTGCTGTCCACACTTGGGCACTGCGCCTGAAGGGGCCTGTGTTTGTTGCCATGTTCAAACCGCTATCAATAGCTATTGCAGTTGCCATGGGAGTCTTCATTCTTGGAGATTCTCTTTACCTGGGAAGGTAAACCTAAAACACTCACATTAACAGTTTAAACTTATTTGCTGATCCGAATAACTCAGATTAAAATAGAAAAGTGTGGTTTTTTCTTGATGGCTCAGCATTATTGGAGGAATTGGAATAGTTATTGGTTTCTATGCGGTAATGTGGGGTAAAGCAAAAGAAGAAATGGATGAGGGTGGCGATTGTAGTGTTTCTGACTCCTTGTCTGCAGAACAAAAGCTACAATTGTTGCACAACCAAATCAACCTAGGCTTGGCATAAATTGTTCTATAGCTCATGGTTGTTTTATTAGTACTTCACAGTGTAACTTACCTCGATGTAAAAAATGAATACATATTGTTACGAAATTAATGTTGAAAATGGTGAATAGTCTTTGTTAGTTTTATCGGTGTAGATTCAATTTAATAGGCATGGAACCGATATATAATATAGGGGAAATTTTTATCAAATGAGTGGGAAGTTTTTAAATTATTTAATATTTAATATTTATTATGAAGCGCATTCTGATTGTATTAATAATTATTTATTTGAAAAATGACATTTATAATTTTTATTTCTTAACTATCATTTTTTTAATTCAAGTTTTATATTTCCTTCTCCTAAAATTTTAATTTAATTTAACACACATCTTATTTGGTGATGACTCAACTAAAATAAATTATATTAAACTAAATTGGTGCAAAATCAATGTATAGTAATAGTATGACTAAATTAACATAAATTTTATCAGATGCTATACATTTGAACTGAATTTTTTAAAAAAATTTAACTTAATTGATCATAACTGAAATGCATTGAATCAAAGTTAGAATTAGAAGCATTGGCCAAATTAAAATGAATTTCATCACGGTACTAAATTGATTTGAAATAAATAAAATAGAGTTAAACTGATAAAATTTCGTATAAGTTGGGAGAACTGGCCCTAATATAAAGTTTTGAATTCCTAAAGTTATTTAATATAGATTTTAAAAATAAAGGTTATACATGTCATTTTTCAAGTAAATATTCATTAAAACAATCAAAATGCCCTCCATAATAAATATTAAATAATTATACCCTTTATTATAATTTTGAATCTAACCATGCTTTTAATAGAAATTTTCCCAATAATATATGAGGTTACTATTCCTACATCGTACTCCATGCGAGTCTTTTATATTGGCATAAGAATAATGGCACAAATTTTAAGAAAATGAAAATGAGTGGTGAAAATTAAATATAGAAGGAAAAAAAAAATTGTGTGATTGATATTAATCTAAAACTTATCACAGAAGGAAAGTGATATTGTTAGTGAACTTTAAAAAAAAAAAAAAAACACAGTGTGTCAATATAAAACACCTAGGAAGTACTCGTATTAGAGTTTGACGAAGCGATTAAAAATTAAAAATACATGAAGACAAGGATTATTTTTTCCTTATCAATACTTATTTGAGTGAGGTTTTCTCCCAAAATTCTAAAAAGGGTCCGTATCAATTTTCTCCCCACCCAAACGTCGTCGTATTTGTTTCTCTTAACACGCTGTTCATCTCTTGCCGTCTTTTCCGAAAGAGAGCACAGAAGGAGGTTACCGACCTTCGATTTTAGATCAGCGATTGGCGCCGGGAAGTACTGTAACTCAGTGTAAGCTCTCATCCTCTTTTGCGACGTATAATAATAAGCTTTATAATTGAATTGTGGTCGATTTCTACGAAATTTGTAAATGCTTGAAGCTATATTGCTGGTTGGGTACGACTTTCAGTTTCATTATTTTGCAACATTTTGAGAAGGGCTGGAATATATTCAGTTTTGTTCTGATCCCTGTTATCATATTTGGATGCTGTCAACATTAGTTTTTTACTTAATTTTGAGCTTGCAAAGATGCTGGCATGTGGTTCGGTTTCATATATACCAAGACATACTTTTGAACATTGGTTGAAACTCTGTGAATAGAAAAAACTGAGTTTTTTTATGCTCAAACTGAACTCACCTCAGATATATATAGCTTGAGATTCAGCAACACGTTTGTCAAACCTTTCTTTTTGCCTTGAATCATGTTCCCTCTCTTGCTAGAGCATATTACTTGCTCATCAGCAAGTTGCTTGTGAGCAAGTTTTCTAGACGAATTCGCACGTGTCTGATACATTGGTGAACTGTATAAATTGTGGTTGTAGCAAGGCCGATTTCTACAAAATCTGTGAATGTTTGAATCTATGCAGTTAGTATGGAATGACTTTCAGTTTCATAATATTGCAAATGTTTACATCTTTTGTTAATTTCTTAGGTCTTGTAAGCATTTGCTTCGCCACCTTCAAATGTGTGTCTTCCTTTGGCATATGCTATGTGTTAGTGGTTCGATCAGTATCAACTTCGGATTCTCTTTGTTTCATGTTTGTTTATTTGTTTACTTAATCTTGAAGCCTGCAAAGATAACTGTACTGGCATATGGTTTCATATAGTATAAAAACTGGGGGAACACTTGTACCCCTGACATACTTTAGAACACTTAAACCTCTGTGAATAGAAAAAATGAGATATTTTATGCTCAAACTGAACTCACTTCATATATATAAATAAGCTTTAGATTCTGGCATGCTTTTGTTAAGCTTTCTTTTCGTCAAGCTGTCTTTTTTCCTTGAATTCATGTTTAGAGCATAATACTTAGTGAGAATGATTATCAGAACATCTAACAAGTTTAGGTAAGAGTAAGCTTATAATTATCCTGAACAACTGCAGACATCAGAAATCCATAATTCATGCATTTGCTGTTTCTTCCTGAAACTACTCTAGATAGCTCTTTCCACACACAAAAAAACAAAAACAAAAACAAAAAAAAAAGAGAGACTCTAGATAGCTAGTAGAATAGTGTACTTAGCTGTTACTGTAATGGGAAAATATAGAATTTTCTTGTATATCACCCTTTGCGTGTGAAGGCACTTGGTCTGTAATAAACTTTTCACTCTGTTCAGTCACTTGAGTGGATTAAACTATACATTTCCTTAAGATGGTGTGATACTGTATTTTTATGTTTTTTGTTTACCTATATCATATTATCATATGCTTATCTAGCCATTTTTCATACCTGCTGAAAATTGAAGGAACTTATTTCATTGTTTTCCGCGAGGGAAGTCAATGTGCAAATGTACAGAAAATCTGTTTATATGTTCCTTTTACCTGCTATGTTGTCATCATGTGCATGTGGATGAATTACTTTTGCAGATCTTCTTTAGAAGGCAGTAGAGAATTTATGTGAATGATGCCTCACCAAATTGCCCAAATACGTCTAGTAAGTTCACACCCTGAAGTCTACGAACCATGTGACGATTCATTTGCACTGGTAGATGCACTGCTAGCTGATAGAAATAACCTACTCGAGCAATCTCCCAAAATCTGCTTAGAAATTGGCTGTGGCAGTGGATATATAATTACTTCTCTTGCCCTCATACTCAGAGCCAGATCCCACTTTGTTGCAACCGACATTAATCCTCATGCACTGAGAGTGACAAGCGAAACGCTTAAAGCACATGGGGTTGATGCAGAGTTGGTGAAAACTGACATTGCCTCAGGGCTTGAGGCTCGGTTGACAGGCTTGGTGGACGTCATAGTCGTGAACCCGCCATATGTGCCGACACCTGAAGAAGAGGTTGGTGGTGATGGGGTCACCGCCTCTTGGGCCGGAGGGGAGAACGGAAGATGTGTTATTGATAGGATCTTGCCAGTAGCAGACAAGCTTTTATCTGATAAGGGCTGGTTGTACATGGTTACCCTCACTGAGAATGATCCTTCTGGTATATGCATGCAAATGAGAAGCAAAGGTTATGATTCTCGTATCGTTTTGCAGAGATTCACTGATGAAGAGAGTCTCCATATTATTAAATTCTGGCGAGACCCTCATCTACTGCACAAAACTGGCAATAGTAGTATTTGGTCACCGCTGTCTTTTGGTTGGAATGACAAATAGCTGAGAGTAGATGTTTTTTGTTGAGGGGAGGTGCAGTATTTTTCTGGAAATATTACATTAAAATTACGATGTCCAGTGGTAGAGTGCAAAGTTTTCTCTGGTTTAAATCTTAACATGTCTGATTATAATTTTGTTTCCTGCACTTCTGCTAAAAAAGTTTTTATAGCTTTACACTCTATATCTCGTGGTATAAACAACAATTCGTCGAGTAATGCTTTCATTAGTCATGTTTAGTAGTCGTTAAAAACATTCTAATACAATGTCTGAAATAAATAAAGCACTATATATAAATCAATCAAACGCTCAAAAGGAAAACAACGGACACAAAAATAATGTCTCTCGTGTATAAATAAGATGAGAAGATTACAATCAGAGGAAATAAGAGTATGGCTATAAATCAGTGCACTTTATTATTCGAAGTATTTCTGTAAAAAAAAAAAGGGAAGGACATTGCACACTTTCGGTTGGGGAAGGAGAATCAACCAGGATGGCTAAGTTGCGAAACAGAGAGCTGCTATCATCCTACCAGCAAAACCATATTTTGAGTGAAAAATACTCCAACTGGATGAATAAACCAGGATCGAGTCTTTGCTTATTGATGACTTTGATTATGCGGTGGTGGACCAGGTGGTAATGGCGGTGGCATTCCTGGCATGCGGTTGAAATTACCCATGGGTGGATTCCCGGGCTGGTATGGATTAAGTCCGGGCATCATCTGTGGTGGTCGGTTGAAACCACCGGCTCCTCCTTGTGGATACATCTGAGGACCACCTGCATTTGAAGGGCCTCCTTGCATGTTCATCATTCCAGAACCCATGTTGTTCATGCCCATAAAGTGCCCTTGAGGCCCCATTTGATTCATGTTCCCTTGCATCCCCTGAATAAGAATACCAGTCAGAATCACACATTTTATCTCAACTATATCTACCTCACAATCAGTACACTTATTAATACTCATCTAACGTGTTTGCAAATGCAAATGATGTTGAAAAGGTGCAAAATTATTTAGAATCCGAATAATATTTCATTTAAGTAGTTAAATAAACTATCCATAACACGCAAAAAAATTTAAAGCTACATTCAAAGGATTCTAATACACAACAGCATCATCAGATAATTTCAGTGTACGAACTTTATCTCAGATTAATTAAAATGTGCCTAAAGGATGAGAGGAAGAGAGATATGATTCCTATGAAACTTTTGAACAAGTAGGAGCAGCAGAAGGAAAACTAAAACCAATATATAATCGCGCCATTTATATGATAAGAACTTCACTCTGTTTAAACCTACCATAGGCCCCGATAAGTTTCCTTGCATCTGGGGAGGTGGGCGAGGTAAATGTGGATGTGGCAGCATAGGTTGACCTTGTGGCATATTTTGCTGACCCATAGGCATAGACATTTGCTGAAGCATTGGTTGATGATGCTGAAGTTGAGAATTTTGTTGGTATGGTTGCTGCTGATTAGGTGGCATAAGAGAAGGATGCGGGCCAGGTGGAAGAGGTGGTGCGCCCAGAGGCATTGAACCAGACATAGGCGGTTTCTGATCAGAAGGCATGGAAAATGGCATGGCAGCTCCAATTCCTGGTATAGTCCCCTCATTCCTAATCAACCCAGGACCCACGGATGTGGGGTCCTCAAGACCAGGGAAAGCGTTTGGCATGCGATTTCCTATTCCATTGTTCTGATCACCAAAACCTGTATTATTTTTTTCCCCGGGCCTATTTCTGCACCAAAACTTCGTGGTGTGATCATTACTACCACTGGACAGAAGATACCCGATAGGATGCCAAGCAAGGTCCCACACACTATTCTCGTGTGCATTTGCTATTTCAACCTGAGGACTTTCCTGCCCAACAAGCCAATGGAAAATTGACCCATCATAACTGCCGCTCACAAAATATTCTTCGTGGAAAGGATGCCAAGCCAATGAAGTTACATCCTTTCGGTGCCCACGGAAGGACTGAAGCTCCTTCATAGCTCTAATATCATAAACCTTGATCACTTGATCTTTCGATGCAGTGAGAACCCAGTTTCCATTTTGATTCCACTTGACACAAAGCACGGTATTTTTATGTCCGTGAAATGAACAGAGCTCCCTTTCAGACTTTGCATCCCAAAGTTTAACAAGGTAGTCTTTTCCACCTGAAACTAACAAAGACTTTGTAGGATGCCAGTCTACACTTTTCACATCCCAACCATGGCCAGTTAAACAACGCTCTTCTTGACATCGAGCAAAGTCCCACACTTTTACGGTTGTGTCATCAGAGCAAGAGCAGAACTTCAAATCAGTCCGGCAGAAGCTTAAATCACGGACCGATTCTTTATGAGCAGTTTTATTGGCTTTGACATTATTCATGTTGTTCTGCCAGTATTTTATTGCACCCCCATCATCACCTGTGACCATCCAGTTATCATTGTAACTCCATACCATAGACCTCACAGCTTGATCATGAGCCTGCAATATCATTTCAAAATTAAACGACTGCCCATTCCATAGAGTGAATTCGCCACTTTGGGATCCAGTGATGAGGCGCCTTCCACTAGGTGTCCATAAAACACGATTTATGGAGCAACGATTTTTGTTTAGAGAAGTATGCACAAACTTTGCAGCAAAACTTGTTGACGGATTATCTGAATAAGCAGCAGTAGGCAACATATCGACTACTGCAGCTGGTGTCGGTTGCAAAACAGTCCTGTCCTTTGAATCAGGTTGCCACATGCGAATTTGCATATATCGCACAACAGTACTGGTATAATCTACAGCTCTCCTCTGCCCAATCTTTCTCATTCTCTTTGCAGCAAAATTATCAGCATGAGATTCATAAGGGGGGTGAGGTTGGAAATTAGGAGGCTGAGCATGATGATATTCTGGCGGCGCATTGAGAGTAGTTGAAGAAGCTGAGGGTTGCCGCATCATTGGGGGCGGACCTGGAAGCTGCTGAGGTGGGCCTCTTGGTGGGTATTGCTGCTGGTGCTGGTACTGATGAGGCGGAGGTGGTCCCGGAGGTAATGGTGGACCAGGTGGACGATGCTGTTGGTGTGGCTGTAGATTATGAGGATCTCCACCATACATAGTTGCAAATTATGATACCTGATTCACAGGAAGCTGGAAAAGATGATATCAGATAAGTGCTAGAGAATTATGATTGATCTTTACAAAAACGATAATGCATTCGTGAAATCTATGCTTCACTCCTAGCCTCTAAAGTTTTGTGAATGGATTCAGTAAAAAATTGCGCACTTCTGTGGTAACAAGTAGTATTTATATGAGTGGAAAGTGGCAATTGTGAGAGCCAATATATAGTCTGTATCCATTTACTGATTAAATTTAGTGAGAAGAGTAATTTGGAACTTCTATTCTAACATCTTGAGAAAATTCAGAGCCTTGCCTACATAGATATCTGTACTGACCAATGCATAGAAGAAAATTGTAATAAAAGCAGCAATAATTAAAGTGAAATAAACCTATGGTCTCATGCATTGTAAACCACAGAAAGAAATTTGAAAATCAAGTACTGAAAACCCCAGCATAGAAGACTAGAATGACAAAGTTTGTTCTTTACAGTAGCATCAATATAAGTGCTAGTTAGAGTAGAAATTCAACAGATTTGTTTTTTAATGTCGTTCCTCTACTGTTTTTTATACATATGAATTTACAAAATTTGAGATTGCAATAGTACAATTATCATCTATTTCTATACTGTATTCTATACGAACAGGGCACTTAAGATTATGTTCAATTAAAAAACCTTAACGAGCATCACTATAACTCCCAGTTCAATCACAGCTACCTACAAAATTCAAATTAAGTTGCTTAATTCTACATTGTGCTATTCACACTGAAGATGAAGACTTAAAGATACCTTTCGAAAGCGGCTTTATTTGCAGGCTATAAAATCGCCCGATATTTGTGGGATTATTAGAAGCTGGATTGCCACCAACTCAGTTCTTCAAAACAAAGGCATCACCTGGAGCAAAACACAAAAATAAAACCATCATCCTTAGCCCCAAAAGTTTTGTCCTTTCTTTGACTTTAGCATTCAAAATGACTCCTTGTCCATCACAATGACATTAGCATTTGTGTGTGATGACTGAACTATATACACTTAAGAATTAAGATGTAATAATGCACAAGAACTTCAGTGATAGAAGGTAGGTATTTTTATGAGTAGAAAGAGGCAATTCAGCATATCAAACTTAGTGAGGCCAGTGATTTGAGACTTCTATTCTGACCTCCTGAAAACAATTTGGTACCTTGCCTGTATGATATCTTTATAGACTATACAAAGAAGAAAACCATAGAACAAAAACAGCAATAATAGAGGGAAAGAAACCTGATGCAATTTAAGCCACAAAAGAAAGCTTTAAAAAAACTGGAAACCTCAGCATAGAAGACTAAAATGAACAAGGGATGTTTCTTTAATTTACAGTACTGTCAATTCAAGTGCGAGTTAAGTAGGAATTCAACAGCTGGTTGAGTTGTAATTTTCAATGATGTTTCTCTACAACTTTTTATTAATTTGAACTTCAAAGAATTAAAGCTTGCAATAGTACAATTATCAACATAGGTCACTTCTAAGACAATTCGTTATACAAACATTCTTTAGGATATGAAACCTTAATGAGCATCAGGATGACACCAGTTCAATGACAGCTACTGCAAGATCAAAACTAAGCTGCTTACACCAGATTCTTATTCACACTGACAATGAAGACTTTGAAAAATACCTTAAAGCGGTTTTTTGTTTCCCGGCTATATACACACCCGTTCTCGGGGATTATTGACACCAACTCGATTCTTCAAAGCAAAGGCATCACCTGGAGCAAAACACAACACACCAATAAAAAGCATCATCCTTTGCCCAAAAAGTTTTGTTTTTTCTTTGACTTCTTGCATTTAAAACTACCCCCTCGTCCGTCAATCAACTCGGAGTATCAAATCAACCATTCTCGTATATGGAATCAAATACCCAGCCCAGAAAAAGGGATACGAAATGCCAGCTAAATTAACATGAAAGATAACCAAATTCACAACTTAGAAACGTACCAATTGGGATTAGAGAATACTGTGTGAGTGAGGGAGATTAGGGACATGTCCGGTGGAAAGACGGCAATCACTGAGCCGACAGGTGAAGTGGCGAGTACCAAGCAAACACGGCAGACGATGTCTATTTTAGGGTAAACTAAATTTCAAATTTATATATGTTCTTCTGTACTAATTTCTTTATCAAGCGGTCTTTTGAGCTATTTTTTCAGTGATGATGACAAATAGTCCTAACCTTTAAAATAATCCCTAGAGACTTTTTTATTATTATTAACAATTTTATTGATAACTTTCATATATTCTTAACTATGTCCAAAAATTGTTTAACAAAAAGTTATGAGGAAAATTTTATACTTAAAACGTACGGGACTCGTGTTCATAAAATTCGTTAAATAATGAATTACAAAATTTTCATTTCTAAAAATTTTTGTACTCAATAAGCCACCATTAACTATAATTTTTAGTATGTTTTAAGAACTATCATTTTTCAGAAGTACAATAAATTAAAAAATCAAAAATATCTCTATTTAATTATGATTGTTCAACATATTCATTTCTTTATCACCATTCCAACACCACTACTTTCTCCCACAATCACCATTACTTTATGTAAACACCACCGCATTAACCAAACTTAATAATTCTACAAATATAGTGTGAAAACAAAAGAGAGAAGATGGAGATAATGAGAAGAAGAAGACAGAGTAAGACAATATTAATTCGTTAGGAAAATTCAAATAAAACTTGATGTCAGGAAAGGTTTTTATAGCCAAGAAACTAAATACAAACAAAGCACGACACGTGTGCTGTAAACAATAAAAGAAAATGCAAATGAAACTCCTAGAGAATATTGTTTTTATCTGTTGACTTTTCAATACAAATCGAAAATGCCGACGTCCTCCATAATCCCGTCACTCCCCCCTCAAACTGGACTGAGGGTAAAACCTGAAGCCAAACTTGAACAGAATGGTTTGAAACGCCGGTGAAGGAAGGATTTTAGTAAACACATCAGCCAGCTGGCTCTGGTAAAAATTTGAATGGGAACTAGAAAACCTGCCAAAAAATCGTCCATAACCAAGTGACAATCCAAGTCTAAATGTTTTGTTCGTTCGTTAAAAACGGGATTAGCAGAGATGTGAATTGCAGATTCATTATCACAGAACAAAGGTATAGGATGTGGAATAGGCACGCGAAGATCACCAGCAAGAAAACGTATCCACTTCAGCTCTCTGGAGGTAATAGACATAACCATAACCCGGTACTCAGATTCGGATGAGGACATGGAAATAGTGGACTGCTTCTAGGATTTCGAAGAGATCAAGGATGAACCCAAGAAAATGGCATAGCCAGTGACTGATTTTCTTGAAACTTTACATTTACTCCAATCAACATCACTATAGGCAAAAAAGGAGGGCTGAGACTACACAGTGTAAAGTAGACCGTGAGAAGGGCATGATTTCAAATATTTCACAATGTGCAAAGCTCCTTGAAGCTGGTGTTCAGTAGGAAGTTGCACAAATTGGCTGAGTTGATGCACAGTATAAGTGAGATCAAGCCTGGTGAAACCAAGGTAAAGGAGCCTTCCTATAAGGATTCGACAAAAGAAGGTTGGAGTCATCATCCCTCCAGTCAACAGGAAGTGGCATAACAACAACTTTAACATCCGAGAGGCCACAATCTGCAATGATATCCAAAATTTATTTATTCTGAGTCAAGTAAAGACCAGAATCTGACCTAACTATCTCGATGCCAATGAAATATTTAGCCTCATGAAGGTCCTTGCTAGTGAAGGCATTGTGGAGAGAATTCTTCACAGAGGTGATTGCCTCAAGAGAGTCACCAACCAATAGAGCATCATCAATGTAGACAACTAGGGCCAAAAAGGAGTGATTAGTGATTTTGGTGAACATACAATAATCATGGGGTGATTGGAGGAACCCCAGAGACTTCAACAGGGTAGTGAACTCCTTATTCCACTGTCTGGAAGCCTGTTTCAATCGATACAAACTTCTGCCAAGCTTGCACACCAAACTGGGATCTGAAATAGCATTTCTAGGATGTACACATCCTCATCTAAGTTTCCATGGAGAAATGCGTTGTTTATGTCAACTTGATGAATGTGCCAAGAATTGGCAGCAGCTAAAGCTAACAGAAGTCTGATGGTAACTTGTTTAGCCACTGGAGAAAATACTTCATTGAAATCAATACCCTTCAGTTGGCTATAACCATTTGCCACAAGTCTGGCTTTATATCTAGCCACTGATCCATCTGGATTACATTTGAGTTTGTAAACCCATTTGCAACCAATGGCTTTCTTTTCTGGCGGCAAAGGTGTGAGAATCTAAGTTTTATTTTTCTCCAATGCTTGAATCTCCTCCTGCATAGCATTATTCCATTCTACATGTTGACAAGCATTTTTGAAAGAATATGATTCTGGAATTTTAATAATGGATGCAACAAAATTCTCATGTATATGGGTAAAGGTTGGAAAGATGTAGGATCAGTGGTGGAGTTTAGAACAAAATCCTTAGTCCATGCAGATGCTTTTCTCTGTCTTGGAGGAAGATATGTAGATACAGGTAAATAATGAGATTATAGTTCTGGAATGATCTCTATTATACGAGCTGGAGAATTAGAAGGAGATTTAGATTGAGATGTAGATGGAGTATGTGGACTAAAGTTAGGTAGAGATGGATTATGTGGACTGAAACTTGTAATGGGAGATGTATTATTCGGACTGAAATTAGGAGAGGGAGATGGATTATCTGGACTGAAGTCAGAAGAATATGGTGCAGAGGACACCAATTCAGATATAGAAAATAGTGTCTCGGGAATTTGAGGAGAAGTGTGAGTATTGGAAGTAAGAGAATTCAGAACGGACTGATTCTGATAAAGGAAGAAGTTCTCATGAAACACTACATCCCTAGAGATTAGTATCCTCATATTTATAAGATCATACAATTTGTAGGTCTTCTGACCAGAAGGATAACCAAGTAGGACATAAGGATGAGCTCTTTCTGTGAACTTATCCTTATGAGAGACTGTATTAGTGGCAAAAACTAAATAGCCAAAGATTCTGAGATGGGAATAATCAGGTAGTTTATCAAATAAACACTGGTAAGGAGATTTCCAGTGTAAAATAGGAGCTGGTAATCTGTTGATTAGGTATGTAGCAGTTAAGATTGCATCCCCCCAAAAAAATTTGGAAGATGAGACTGAAATAACAATGCTCTAGCTACTTGTAAGAGATGTTGATGTTTTCTCTCCACTACCCCATTTTGTTGGGGTGTGTATGAGCATGTTTTCTGATGAACAATTCCCAGACCAGAAAATAACTCATAACAAGTAGAATTTAGAAATTCAGACCCATTATATGATATAAGAAACTTCACTGAAGAAGAAAAATGGTTTTCAACCATTTTAACAAAGTTTTCAACAAGGTATGTGTTTGATCCTTGGATTTAAGAAAATATGTCCAGGTGGTTCTAGTTAAATCATCAACAATAGTTAGGAAGTATTTTGAACCATTGAGAGTTGAAACTTTGTAAGGTCCCCATAGATCAACATGAATGAGATAGAACTTGGAAACAGACACAAATTTGCTAACTGGAAAAAACAGTCTATGCTGCTTTGTAAGAGGACATATCAAACAAGGAGTATTGTCTTTACATTCAAAATCCAAGTGATTCATTACATCAGTAGAAGGGTGACCTAATCAAGAGTGCCAAAACACAGTACTGACTCTAGCAACTAGACTAGGCTCTTTAGGTATAAAGGAAATATAACTAGTTTGTACTCTATGCTTGATAACAGCTGGATTGAAGGATCCCTGCTGGGGAAGATAAAGACCTCTTACTTCTTGTGCCACTGCAAGAACATCATCAGTCTTGAGGTCCTGCAACAAGAAACAAGAAGGTAAGAATTTTGAGTAAACTCCAGATACATTTGCTAGTTTACTGATTGAGATAAGATTGCACATAAAATCAGGAATATATAGTGTTTCTGACAGAGACAACTTTTGACTAAGTGATATTGTCCCTATAGCATTTACTAACTTCACAGAATGATCAGTCATGTGCACAGGGGTTATTGACTGGACTGGTTTTGAGTTGACAAGGAATTTTTCTGAACTACACATGTGACTTGTTGCACCACTATCTAAAATCCAAGAATCATTGTCTATCAAAAAATTATCACCACAAGAATGGAATAGAACGCTACCTGCAATGTCTTGGTAATGAGAAAAGTTGATATATTCCGGTGTTGTTCCCAAAAATCCTGCATCCATTTTTCCTTTCCCTTTCATCAACTAATCCATCTGCATCTGAAGATGAGCAACAATAGTCTATAGATTAGCTGAGGCATCAAGAGGGCTCTCTTGAACGTTTTGCTGTTGCTGGTGATGGTAGTGTTGCTGGTGCTGGTGCTGTTGTTGTTGATTCATGGCCACGTGAGCAACCTGGGTGCTCAACAACTTGTTCCTGACATTGTTATCTCTACTGCCTTGAAACCATTCTGGATAATCATGAATTTTGAAACAAGTATCCATCAAATGCCCAAGAGCCCCACAATGTTCACACTTCAGGTCTGGCCTTCTCACTGGCCTCCTCAAAATGCCATCTATGGTAGGATATTGCTGAGCAGTGGAATGTTGGGTAACATATGGTGGCTTTGGGTGGGTAGACTGGTAATTAGGCTTATAACTAAAGTTTCTAGCAGCCATGGGCGAATTCCTGTAAACCTCTTGGTTCTCATCCTGCACAGTATTTTGAGTTTCCACTTTACTAATCATAGAGTAGGCTTGCTCAAGAGATGGCAGTGGTTCCATAACCAAAATTTGATTACATACAGCTGAATATTCTACATTGAGTCCAATTATGAACTGATGAACTTTGTCTGCCTCATCTATACTAGCAATAGTCTTGATTCTCCCACAAATTCAGCAATCACAAAAAATCCTAGGGAATATGTTCTCATATTCATCCCAAAGCCCTGTCAACTCATTAAAATAGATAGATACTGATCTAGATGCTTGTTTCAAGTTGATAATCTATCTCTTAACCTGATTCAACATAGGCCCATTGCTCTGACCAAATATGAGTTTCACAGTTTTCCATAAGACTCTAGCATCTTTGATAAACAAAAAATCCTTCGATATCTCCTTAGACATAGAATTCAGAATCCATGAAAGAAGTATAGAGTTCATCTTATCTCATTGCTTACGGGTTGGATCTGCTGCTGTTGGTGACGAACCCTAGCTTATCACGAGTTCCCAAAGCAATCACCATACTCCTGCTCCATGAAATGAAATTCTTCTGATTCAACAGATCAGCAACGAGGACTAAGGCTGAGTGGGTGATTGCAACCAAACGTCGGATTCCCATCATCATTCAGATTTCGCTGATTTGGGCGATTGCTCGATTCGTCTCTGTCGGTAGTTAACACAACCATCGTATCAATAAAACTAAAACCCGGTCAGAATTTCAACAACCAATTGCGCTGATACCATAATAATTTTACAGATGTAATGTGAAAACAAAAGAGGGAGAAGATGGAGATATTGAGAAGAAAAAGACAGAGTAAGGCAATATTAATTCATTGGGAAAATCCAAATAAAACTTGATGTTAGGAAAGGCTTTTATAGCCAAGAAACTAAATACACACAAAGCACGACACGTGTGCTGTAAACAAGAAAAGAAAAATGCAAATAAAACTCCTAGAGGATGTTGTTTTCATCTGTTGACTTTTCAATACAAATCGAAAATGTCGACGTCCTCCATAATCTCATCAAAACTTCATATATACTCCACCAACATTGTGTTCTACAATTGCATTCGATATCCTTATGCAAGGACATGTGCTTCTATAGCAAGCTAACTTGCTAAAAGAGTGGCATCATGTTCTCCTTCCTTCTGCAAAGACCTTTGCTTGAACATCTGTGGTTGGCGATGGTACCACTATCCAATTAAACATGTTCGTAAAATGGAAATTCAAACACCTTCACGCCCACTTAGTTTATTCTCTATTTGTCATGTTTCTAGTTTTAAACATAATCTATTATGTGTCAATAAGTTGTGTAAAGAAAATGCATGTGTAATGAATTTTGATTATTCTTCAGTTTGGGTTAAGGACAAGGACATGGGGAGGTACTTCTTGATGAAGCTAGTGAGGATGATGAGGAAGGGAAACAACTATTCTCCAAAACTATTCATGAAAAGTGAATTTAGTTTGGAAAAGATTATATTTGTTTTACTTTTAGTTTTAGAATAGAATTAGGACATATATTATTTTCCTATTTTTGTTTTACTTTCATAGCTATATATATTGTAATCCTTATCTTTTACTAGGTATATATTAAAAAGTAGAAAGTGGCGACATAAATAAAATATTGAATACAGTGCCGCCCCCAGATTATATATGTCTAACACATAAAACGACTTAACATGTTGCGTTCCCCACCATTACTTCCTCCCGCCGGACACATTAAACGCCGCCCCATATTACCATATAAACACTATACCATATTATCAAGTAAACACATTAAACCAACACATTAACCATAGAACCCTATACTTTCCATGTTAATTATATTGAAATTACCAAATCAACAATTAAAGTAAACGCATCATAGGAAATCAACAACATTGTTACCATATGTTACCATATAAACGATATACTTACTATGTTAATTATATTGAATTAATTTACCAAATCAACAATCAAATCATTCTTTATATACTTCTAAATTTTACCTTATATATTATTTCTTTAATTGTACTACCGTTAAATTAATCTATCAAATCAAATCATTCTTTGTTTTAATAAATCTCACCTTATATATTGTAACTTTAATTACGCTCCATTAAATTAGTTTACTAAACCAAAAAATTTCTTATATATTAATAAATCTCATTTTATATATTGTTCCTTTAATTACATCTCCATTCAATTAATTTGGAAACAAAATCAAATCATTACTACATATAGAACATTATATACAGTATATCTTTTCTCATATATTAAGCACATAAATTCCCTTATATATTGTAGACTTTTAGTTTTGAGTATATATACTGAAATATTAATATTTGATTAAATCTCATACGGATTTCTACATTAGAGGCAGCCATGTAAACTTTTCCCATCATCTTCGTCGCTGCCGGGAGTCTCATCATAATCCGTCCGGGAGTCCCATCTCAGCGGCGAGGAATTTAAGGTCGCGAAAGATCATATCCTGATAGCCGAAATTTGTATTGTTGTCGATGGAGGTTGAAGTAGGACAGCATCGCTGCATAAAGAAATTTTAGAAAGCCTCTCTGAATGATTTTTGATGTATCGATCACGTGCTTGGTGGCTACTCTCTCAATGAACTTAACAAGAAAGGATGTAATAGAAATTATGGAAACCTGTTCCCCCAGCTCCACCACCATATCTTTATAATTTAGAATCAGAGCTCGCAGGAAATTTTTTCTACACTGTTATAAGCCTGTAGGTCAGAGAGAATAAAGTTGTTGTAATGGAAACAACACTTTGTTTCTCAATATCAGACTCTCACTTTATCAAAGTGGGTACAAATTTGACTATTTTGGAGGCTGGTTTAACCACTTCAGACGCAGGTTTTCGGTTTTATTTTGTCTTTGTGGTTGACTTATTATATTTTATTTTACTGGAGTTGTATTTAGAAGATTTGGATATATTTATGACTTATGAGTGATATATGTAAGAATTCTGGAAGACGTTTCTTTTGGGATATATGTATATAGTGTCCCTCTTATATAAATCTTCCTATTCTTCTTTATTAAATTTTCTATCTATCATATTCTCTAGAGAACCAACCGGACTGAGATCCTGGCATACAATACTGTGAAACGAAGATAGCCTAGGTAATTGAGTATTTGAGGCAGACATATTCTCCTAATGTGAGTTGCAACTATTTGGCATAAAATATTTATGCAATAAGACTTTTTGTCATGGCTTTTTGAACACACAAATTTAATGTCAAGAAAATGAAGAAAAATAAATCATTTTTCATTATTCTATAATATCTTTTAGTTAAGAATTAAAGTATAAGAATCAAATTTTTTTATCTGACCCTTAACTTTATTCATTTTAGATGAAATTGTAATATTTTAATTATTTTATTGCTATAATCTATATTAATTAAGTCTTTTGAAATTCTATACCTTATAAATACGTTGGTACATATAACTTAAATTGAATGTCAACAAACTTAATGTAACTAAATTGAACAACAAAAACAACCTGAACTAAAATTATATAAAGTAATTTTAATTTAACTCCGCTCCACAAAACTTAATTAATTTGAACTACTTTAAAAGTGAACTGAACTGAGTATTAAAAATTCAGATTGAGATTAATTTAATTAGATTGAACTTAGTGAACTCAAAACTAACTATTATGAAACTAATTAAATTAAAGTATATTAAAAAATTGAATCTGTCTTTTTTCCTCTTCCTATGCTTACATGTGTAAAGTAATGTTATTGGTAGATTCTGATTTTTTACCGGTAGAGTTTTCTGAAATAATTGATATATTCATTGTATATTTTATTAGTGTTGATTCAAAACTCAATAATAGATTTGATGGTGGTGTTGAAATAACTCTAATTTTTGTGGTATGTATTCTAAGCAGAGCTTCCATTATATATATACATGTTCCTTTAACTAGAATTTTCTTTTGTATTTTAATGAATTCTTATGAATGGATGATGGTGGATGTTTTATGTGAGTCATACTCTTCAGAGATTTTAGTATTTAATCTTTCAAGTGTATACTATCCTATTAGTTGTGCATATGGTCTTTGTTGCCACAATCGATGTTGGTGTTATTTTTAATATTTACAAGCCTTTCCAATTGTTCAAGTTAATGAAGCATTTGTAGAGTTTTATAGTTTTGATTCGCCCAACTTTTGATAGTATGAAACTATTAGCTCAAATGGAGAATTGTGCAAATTAAATGCACAAAAACTATATGCTCAAAATTCCACACGGATTACATTTATATGAGAGCATATTCAAATTGTTTGTAAATTCTACTTTTGTTTCTTCTTAACTTCCATGGTCATGAAGGCGTAAAAGCTTCTATCTGACTAAATGTATCCTTCTTTATACATTTTAAGAATTAAATATGTTTAAATAAGTAATATTTATTTGAAGGTAAAAATTACATTTTTGACAAATTAATTAACTTTCAGTATATATTTAAATAACATTATTATCAACTTTTGAGCAATTATCAACTTTAAATATATATTTACTTTCAATACTCTTTGAACATACTTATTATTTGAATTTTATAATTAAGTAAACTATATCATATCACGCATAAAATAATACGGTATAAAAAATAATACGCTTTTCATATAAACTTTAATATGGTATTCTTGATCATAAATAACAATACAATTTTCCTGTTTGTGATATCGGTAAACTGAGTAAATGTATTATTCCAAAATCATATATTGTCCAAATTTATACATTGAACTTGAATTTGAAAAAATACCGCGAAAAATCGCGCAACGCGCGGTCAGGTTAGCCTAGTAGAGAAAAAAGGGAGAAGAGATTTTGAGATTTATAAAAATTCAGAATATGAGTTTAAATCCAGTTTTCCCGGAGGTGTGATTGCCAAAGGATGTTTATATATATATTTTTTTCCCTAGGTGTAATTGCCAAGGTTAATTATATATTTTGTTACGAGTTCTTTTACAACCACGATTCGTCAACGCACGAGTCCTGCATTAGAGGATGGTGTCAATCCAATCCAACCAGAGTTTGTGAGTCCTCAGTCTTCCGTAAATGCTTTTCTGGCCATTAAGGAGTCTGGTGATATTTGACATTCTCGTTTTGGGTCATAATTCTTCTAGACTTATAGGGAATTTCATTTCAAGTAATGAAATTTCATGTATTTCGAAATTTCATGACGATTGTGTTTGTTGCATATTGGGAAAATTTCATCGTCGGCCTTTTGAACCAGTTCAACATTCTGCTCCTTATTCCTTACATTTGAGTCATAGTGATGTTTGTCAATTTCCTACTTTATCAAACCTGTCTTTTCGATATTATGTTGTGTTTGTTGATGATTTTTCACGTTTTTCATAAGTTTATCCTTTACATAGAAAATCTGAGTTTTAGTCACAATTTCAAAATTTTCAGAATATGGTTGAGAAATTTTTTAATTGCAAAATTAAGATTTTTCAAAGTGATGGAGGTCGAGAATTTGATAATTCTTCTCTTCTCAAACATTTTACTCAATGTGGAACCATTTTTCGGAAATCATGTCCCGGCACACAAGCTCAAAATGGAGTTGTTGAACACAATCATTGCCATCACATTGAAATGGCAAAAACCATGTTTTTTCAGTCAAATCTTCCTGCTCAATTCTAGGTTGATACCGTGTATCAAGCTGTTTAAACTGTTGAACGTTTACCAAGTTTGAACTTAGGTGGTGTGTCTCCATAAAATTATTTCATCGTTCTCCATGTTATGGTTGTTTGAAAGGTCTTTGGTTGTGCTTGTTTTCTTTTTCTTATGAATCCCAAATCAACAAATTACAACCTAAATCGAAACATTGTGTTTTCATTGGTTATGCATATGATTATAAGGTTTATAGGTGTCTTGATCCTCTCATTGTTCGAGTTTATGTTAGTCGTCATGTTCTTTTCCATCAAAAACAATTTCCCTATCGTCGTCTACTTCCTTCTCAGTCGAGCATACCTTTTTCCTCGCCGCTTGATCATTCTGAGGGTTGGTCGCCTATGGTGGTGTCTACAGGATCTCGTTCGTATACTCAGTCAACATTCCCGTCATTGTCAGCATTTCCTTCTCTAGTGCCATTGTCTTCTCCTTCTAGCAGGTCTCTATGACCTTTTATTGAGTCGCATCCTAACTCGCCTTTTACTGCATCTCCTCCTAACTCGCCTCCAGTTACGAAGGATCCTGTGTTGCCACAAATTGTTGATAGCTCGAGTTCATTGGCCCCTTCCGATCCTCTTATTGATCATGTTAGGGTTACCGAGTCAGTCTCTCCCGTTTGTCGATCTCCTTCGTCTAGCCGGTTCATAGTCCACTAGTACCTGAGTCTCCTGATTTTCGGTGTGCTGATTCCAGTCCGATTAAAAGTCCTGTTTTGTCACCCTCTAAATTACCTTCATAGTCTGTCATCCATCAGAGTGTTTCTTCTCATGTTTTGCCTTCCATCGCCTCTTTCTCACAGTCATTGATTTCCAATATTTATTTCATGATTACTTGTTTTAAAGTTGAAATTTCCAAAACTCGTCAGTTAATGAATTAAAAATTAAATATCATAAAATTAGAGTTTTCTAATCTCAAACAAGTATTCAAATATTATCATTGGCGATATGATATGCTTGATGAATAATACATATCGAAGTATCTTTTCAATCCAAAGTTCTGTTGAAGAAACATTAATTAGTGAATACATCTTCATTCCTCCAACTCGAGAGCCTTAAAATACTTTCCATCGATAAGATATGTTCCCATGCTCAGCCGCACCGCCCATACGTCTTTTGGCTTCCTTGATACAATCCTGTAATGCATCCACTTTTCTTATTCGATTGTAATAATAAACACATGATTATATCAAATCTGAACATTTAGCTAATTAAAGAGAAATAGAAAGTAACATTAGGCTTTGAAGAGACGGTGTGCGTTTTGTTACCTTCCCGGCTGATGTGCTGAAGTGATTAGGCCCCGGCTGATGTGCTGAAGGTCGCTAATGGCATTATTTATACATTTGTGGTGATCGTGTGATGACTTCTTCGGAGAGTCGCTGTCGTGAGGCTGTTTCATCAATATACATGTATACGGGCACTTGCCATATATATGTGTGTGTTTTTGGTAAGAGGCACATAACATCATTATGATTATGGATCTGGTTGATGATTATTATTCTTAAATAGTTTTACTATATAGTTGGTATAGAAAAAATGGCCCATGGAATAGCAGAACTATGCATGCACTTTTATATTAATGGTATTTAATTTTCAAATTTTGGTTTTAGGGATTCATAGTACCAGTATGTTTGGAGGTTCATAATCAACTAGGGTGTATATTTTGGAGGTATAAATATATACTGTTACGTTAGATTTGTCTAATTACTAAGTTCTCTTTTATCGGGTTTACGAAGAAAAAATAATTGAAATCCGCGATAACAACCTAACGTGATCATCATGTTGTAGTGGAAATCAAATGTTTAATGTGTGGAGATGGTTGTAGAATAGATGAAATCAAGTAAATAGATTGAAGAAAATTTTGACATGAGTATACATAAATTTATTAGTTTATTATATATTTTAAAGATTGAATTACTCAACATACTACCAACTAATTACTTTATGATTAGAAATCGATTACCACTTCAAACCATCTGAGGATGAGTTTGATGATTAGAAACAGCAAAGAAATTCAACAAAAACATTCCTTAATTTCTCATGGGCAAAATACTAATAAAATATTTTGTATAATATTTTCTTTATATTTGAGTTTAGATATTTGGAAATTAGATATAACTGAACTTTCGTAATATTTGATGGAGATTTCTATATATTTTGACATATATAAAAATAAATAATATACTTCAAACTTTGGAATATATTTGATGGAGATTTCAAAATATTTTGATATGTGTAAATGTAAAATAAAATGATAACATAAGTAAAATAATAATAAAAATAATAATGAAATTTCAATTATTTTTTAATTAATTTCAAGATTTCACCCACATTTAATTACATAGACCTGTTTAATGAATGATCAAATATACCGTGCAACGCACGGTAATGTCTCGCTAGTAATTAAAATATTTTTTGATCAAATTAGCGCTTTCATATCCTGAAATTTTATGAAAGTAAATACCCTAAATTCTTGAAAAGTGGTATTATATCATTTCACTATCATAAACTTTAGCGGTTTGAACGTTTGAACATGAATATAAGAAATAATATTAGAACTGGGCATATGTGATAATAAAATACACACTCATATTATAGGAGATGAACGGAGTATGTGAGAGAGGTGTCCAACCGGCCGGTTAACCGATTAACGATTAAACGGTTCGGTTTTTGTCGGTTTTTAACATTGAAGAAGAAACCTATTAACCAACTTATTATAATAACGGTAAAACGGTTCGGTCTGTACCGATTTCGGTAAATTTTAATGGTTATACGGTTTCAACCGGTTTGATTATTTGAATATTAAAATGGAAAAATTTACATAATAATAATACTATAAGAATTGTGTACATAAATGCAAAGAATCGAACTCATGCAAAACAAGTAGTAAAATTGTACATGTCATATAAAAACACATACTAAATCTATAAAAGATACTTCAAACAAAAAATAAAGATAAGTTTTTAAAAAAAGTCACGTATTCATGAACAGATTCTTTTGATAGTTCAAATAGTAAGCAGTTTCAAGTTCTTACTTACTAGTTTGTAATTACTTTTTCTCATAATAAATATACCAATAATTAGTTTGAACTTTACAATTTATAGAGAATATCGATTTGTAAAAATGTTGTTGGAATGTAAATTATTAATTAATTAATATATTATATGAACAGTTAAACGGTTAATCCGTTAAGAAAATTTCAAAAACTAAAACTGAATTATTTAACCGACTAAACCTATTAACCAAACCGTTTAAAACCTATTCACCTATTAACCGATAACCGATTATCATAACAGTTCGATTTCCGTCTGTTAACGGTTTTCCGATTTCTTGAACAGCACTATGTGAGAATAAATTAATTTTCTCATAAATAGAATCATAAGTTTTGCTTAAGAGTTTGAAACATAATTTTAACAGAAAATGAAATAGGAGGACTTATTGGAAAACTACGCATAACAGGAAGAATGTCCGCGTTTTTCAGTGTCGGCAGTGATATAGGGAAGACAGGGTAGACCGAGGAAAAAAAGGGTTCTTCAACTCCATTTCCCCATTGACTCCTTTCTCGATCCCGCAAAATTTACCCAAACACAGTTCAGGAGGTAGAAAGTTGCAGCCCAGAAAATCCCTTTTCTCAGAGGAGAGAAACCTGCAAGTATGGCAATTAATCAAGTGAGATCATCGTGCTATAACCCCAGAATCTTGAAGGCAGGAGTTGGGTTGGTTGCAATTTGCTTTGCAGCATACATAGTTGGCCCGCCATTGTATTGGCATCTCATGGAAGCTCTAGCAGCGACCAGCTCCTCACCTTCTTCTCCCCTCACCTGCCCTCCCTGCGACTGCGACTGCTCTTTCAACTCCCTTCCTTCCATTCCGATGGGTAAGCGCTTGGATCTTGTTTCTCTACACTTCTTCCATCGCCTCTTTCTCACAGTCATTGATTTCCAATATTTATTTCATGATTACTTGTTTTAAAGTTGAAATTTCCAAAACTCGTCAGTTAATGAATTAAAAATTAAATATCATAAAATTAGAGTTTTCTAATCTCAAACAAGTATTCAAATATTATCATTGGCGATATGATATGCTTGATGAATAATACATATCGAAGTATCTTTTCAATCCAAAGTTCTGTTGAAGAAACATTAATTAGTGAATACATCTTCATTCCTCCAACTCGAGAGCCTTAAAATACTTTCCATCGATAAGATATGTTCCCATGCTCAGCCGCACCGCCCATACGTCTTTTGGCTTCCTTGATACAATCCTGTAATGCATCCACTTTTCTTATTCGATTGTAATAATAAACACATGATTATATCAAATCTGAACATTTAGCTAATTAAAGAGAAATAGAAAGTAACATTAGGCTTTGAAGAGACGGTGTGCGTTTTGTTACCTTCCCGGCTGATGTGCTGAAGTGATTAGGCCCCGGCTGATGTGCTGAAGGTCGCTAATGGCATTATTTATACATTTGTGGTGATCGTGTGATGACTTCTTCGGAGAGTCGCTGTCGTGAGGCTGTTTCATCAATATACATGTATGCGGGCACTTGCCATATATATGTGTGTGTTTTTGGTAAGAGGCACATAACATCATTATGATTATGGATCTGGTTGATGATTATTATTCTTAAATAGTTTTACTATATAGTTGGTATAGAAAAAATGGCCCATGGAATAGCAGAACTATGCATGCACTTTTATATTAATGGTATTTAATTTTCAAATTTTGGTTTTAGGGATTCATAGTACCAGTATGTTTGGAGGTTCATAATCAACTAGGGTGTATATTTTGGAGGTATAAATATATACTGTTACGTTAGATTTGTCTAATTACTAAGTTCTCTTTTATCGGGTTTACGAAGAAAAAATAATTGAAATCCGCGATAACAACCTAACGTGATCATCATGTTGTAGTGGAAATCAAATGTTTAATGTGTGGAGATGGTTGTAGAATAGATGAAATCAAGTAAATAGATTGAAGAAAATTTTGACATGAGTATACATAAATTTATTAGTTTATTATATATTTTAAAGATTGAATTACTCAACATACTACCAACTAATTACTTTATGATTAGAAATCGATTACCACTTCAAACCATCTGAGGATGAGTTTGATGATTAGAAACAGCAAAGAAATTCAACAAAAACATTCCTTAATTTCTCATGGGCAAAATACTAATAAAATATTTTGTATAATATTTTCTTTATATTTGAGTTTAGATATTTGGAAATTAGATATAACTGAACTTTCGTAATATTTGATGGAGATTTCTATATATTTTGACATATATAAAAATAAATAATATACTTCAAACTTTGGAATATATTTGATGGAGATTTCAAAATATTTTGATATGTGTAAATGTAAAATAAAATGATAACATAAGTAAAATAATAATAAAAATAATAATGAAATTTCAATTATTTTTTAATTAATTTCAAGATTTCACCCACATTTAATTACATAGACCTGTTTAATGAATGATCAAATATACCGTGCAACGCACGGTAATGTCTCGCTAGTAATTAAAATATTTTTTGATCAAATTAGCGCTTTCATATCCTGAAATTTTATGAAAGTAAATACCCTAAATTCTTGAAAAGTGGTATTATATCATTTCACTATCATAAACTTTAGCGGTTTGAACGTTTGAACATGAATATAAGAAATAATATTAGAACTGGGCATATGTGATAATAAAATACACACTCATATTATAGGAGATGAACGGAGTATGTGAGAGAGGTGTCCAACCGGCCGGTTAACCGATTAACGATTAAACGGTTCGGTTTTTGTCGGTTTTTAACATTGAAGAAGAAACCTATTAACCAACTTATTATAATAACGGTAAAACGGTTCGGTCTGTACCGATTTCGGTAAATTTTAATGGTTATACGGTTTCAACCGGTTTGATTATTTGAATATTAAAATGGAAAAATTTACATAATAATAATACTATAAGAATTGTGTACATAAATGCAAAGAATCGAACTCATGCAAAACAAGTAGTAAAATTGTACATGTCATATAAAAACACATACTAAATCTATAAAAGATACTTCAAACAAAAAATAAAGATAAGTTTTTAAAAAAAGTCACGTATTCATGAACAGATTCTTTTGATAGTTCAAATAGTAAGCAGTTTCAAGTTCTTACTTACTAGTTTGTAATTACTTTTTCTCATAATAAATATACCAATAATTAGTTTGAACTTTACAATTTATAGAGAATATCGATTTGTAAAAATGTTGTTGGAATGTAAATTATTAATTAATTAATATATTATATGAACAGTTAAACGGTTAATCCGTTAAGAAAATTTCAAAAACTAAAACTGAATTATTTAACCGACTAAACCTATTAACCAAACCGTTTAAAACCTATTCACCTATTAACCGATAACCGATTATCATAACAGTTCGATTTCCGTCTGTTAACGGTTTTCCGATTTCTTGAACAGCACTATGTGAGAATAAATTAATTTTCTCATAAATAGAATCATAAGTTTTGCTTAAGAGTTTGAAACATAATTTTAACAGAAAATGAAATAGGAGGACTTATTGGAAAACTACGCATAACAGGAAGAATGTCCGCGTTTTTCAGTGTCGGCAGTGATATAGGGAAGACAGGGTAGACCGAGGAAAAAAAGGGTTCTTCAACTCCATTTCCCCATTGACTCCTTTCTCGATCCCGCAAAATTTACCCAAACACAGTTCAGGAGGTAGAAAGTTGCAGCCCAGAAAATCCCTTTTCTCAGAGGAGAGAAACCTGCAAGTATGGCAATTAATCAAGTGAGATCATCGTGCTATAACCCCAGAATCTTGAAGGCAGGAGTTGGGTTGGTTGCAATTTGCTTTGCAGCATACATAGTTGGCCCGCCATTGTATTGGCATCTCATGGAAGCTCTAGCAGCGACCAGCTCCTCACCTTCTTCTCCCCTCACCTGCCCTCCCTGCGACTGCGACTGCTCTTTCAACTCCCTTCCTTCCATTCCGATGGGTAAGCGCTTGGATCTTGTTTCTCTACACTTCTTCCATCGCCTCTTTCTCACAGTCATTGATTTCCAATATTTATTTCATGATTACTTGTTTTAAAGTTGAAATTTCCAAAACTCGTCAGTTAATGAATTAAAAATTAAATATCATAAAATTAGAGTTTTCTAATCTCAAACAAGTATTCAAATATTATCATTGGCGATATGATATGCTTGATGAATAATACATATCGAAGTATCTTTTCAATCCAAAGTTCTGTTGAAGAAACATTAATTAGTGAATACATCTTCATTCCTCCAACTCGAGAGCCTTAAAATACTTTCCATCGATAAGATATGTTCCCATGCTCAGCCGCACCGCCCATACGTCTTTTGGCTTCCTTGATACAATCCTGTAATGCATCCACTTTTCTTATTCGATTGTAATAATAAACACATGATTATATCAAATCTGAACATTTAGCTAATTAAAGAGAAATAGAAAGTAACATTAGGCTTTGAAGAGACGGTGTGCGTTTTGTTACCTTCCCGGCTGATGTGCTGAAGTGATTAGGCCCCGGCTGATGTGCTGAAGGTCGCTAATGGCATTATTTATACATTTGTGGTGATCGTGTGATGACTTCTTCGGAGAGTCGCTGTCGTGAGGCTGTTTCATCAATATACATGTATGCGGGCACTTGCCATATATATGTGTGTGTTTTTGGTAAGAGGCACATAACATCATTATGATTATGGATCTGGTTGATGATTATTATTCTTAAATAGTTTTACTATATAGTTGGTATAGAAAAAATGGCCCATGGAATAGCAGAACTATGCATGCACTTTTATATTAATGGTATTTAATTTTCAAATTTTGGTTTTAGGGATTCATAGTACCAGTATGTTTGGAGGTTCATAATCAACTAGGGTGTATATTTTGGAGGTATAAATATATACTGTTACGTTAGATTTGTCTAATTACTAAGTTCTCTTTTATCGGGTTTACGAAGAAAAAATAATTGAAATCCGCGATAACAACCTAACGTGATCATCATGTTGTAGTGGAAATCAAATGTTTAATGTGTGGAGATGGTTGTAGAATAGATGAAATCAAGTAAATAGATTGAAGAAAATTTTGACATGAGTATACATAAATTTATTAGTTTATTATATATTTTAAAGATTGAATTACTCAACATACTACCAACTAATTACTTTATGATTAGAAATCGATTACCACTTCAAACCATCTGAGGATGAGTTTGATGATTAGAAACAGCAAAGAAATTCAACAAAAACATTCCTTAATTTCTCATGGGCAAAATACTAATAAAATATTTTGTATAATATTTTCTTTATATTTGAGTTTAGATATTTGGAAATTAGATATAACTGAACTTTCGTAATATTTGATGGAGATTTCTATATATTTTGACATATATAAAAATAAATAATATACTTCAAACTTTGGAATATATTTGATGGAGATTTCAAAATATTTTGATATGTGTAAATGTAAAATAAAATGATAACATAAGTAAAATAATAATAAAAATAATAATGAAATTTCAATTATTTTTTAATTAATTTCAAGATTTCACCCACATTTAATTACATAGACCTGTTTAATGAATGATCAAATATACCGTGCAACGCACGGTAATGTCTCGCTAGTAATTAAAATATTTTTTGATCAAATTAGCGCTTTCATATCCTGAAATTTTATGAAAGTAAATACCCTAAATTCTTGAAAAGTGGTATTATATCATTTCACTATCATAAACTTTAGCGGTTTGAACGTTTGAACATGAATATAAGAAATAATATTAGAACTGGGCATATGTGATAATAAAATACACACTCATATTATAGGAGATGAACGGAGTATGTGAGAGAGGTGTCCAACCGGCCGGTTAACCGATTAACGATTAAACGGTTCGGTTTTTGTCGGTTTTTAACATTGAAGAAGAAACCTATTAACCAACTTATTATAATAACGGTAAAACGGTTCGGTCTGTACCGATTTCGGTAAATTTTAATGGTTATACGGTTTCAACCGGTTTGATTATTTGAATATTAAAATGGAAAAATTTACATAATAATAATACTATAAGAATTGTGTACATAAATGCAAAGAATCGAACTCATGCAAAACAAGTAGTAAAATTGTACATGTCATATAAAAACACATACTAAATCTATAAAAGATACTTCAAACAAAAAATAAAGATAAGTTTTTAAAAAAAGTCACGTATTCATGAACAGATTCTTTTGATAGTTCAAATAGTAAGCAGTTTCAAGTTCTTACTTACTAGTTTGTAATTACTTTTTCTCATAATAAATATACCAATAATTAGTTTGAACTTTACAATTTATAGAGAATATCGATTTGTAAAAATGTTGTTGGAATGTAAATTATTAATTAATTAATATATTATATGAACAGTTAAACGGTTAATCCGTTAAGAAAATTTCAAAAACTAAAACTGAATTATTTAACCGACTAAACCTATTAACCAAACCGTTTAAAACCTATTCACCTATTAACCGATAACCGATTATCATAACAGTTCGATTTCCGTCTGTTAACGGTTTTCCGATTTCTTGAACAGCACTATGTGAGAATAAATTAATTTTCTCATAAATAGAATCATAAGTTTTGCTTAAGAGTTTGAAACATAATTTTAACAGAAAATGAAATAGGAGGACTTATTGGAAAACTACGCATAACAGGAAGAATGTCCGCGTTTTTCAGTGTCGGCAGTGATATAGGGAAGACAGGGTAGACCGAGGAAAAAAAGGGTTCTTCAACTCCATTTCCCCATTGACTCCTTTCTCGATCCCGCAAAATTTACCCAAACACAGTTCAGGAGGTAGAAAGTTGCAGCCCAGAAAATCCCTTTTCTCAGAGGAGAGAAACCTGCAAGTATGGCAATTAATCAAGTGAGATCATCGTGCTATAACCCCAGAATCTTGAAGGCAGGAGTTGGGTTGGTTGCAATTTTCTTTGCAGCATACATAGTTGGCCCGCCATTGTATTGGCATCTCATGGAAGCTCTAGCAGCGACCAGCTCCTCACCTTCTTCTCCCCTCACCTGCCCTCCCTGCGACTGCGACTGCTCTTTCAACTCCCTTCCTTCCATTCCGATTGGTAAGCGCTTGGATCTTGTTTCTCTACACTTCTTCCATCGCCTCTTTCTCACAGTCATTGATTTCCAATATTTATTTCATGATTACTTGTTTTGAAGTTGAAATTTCCAAAACTCTTATTAATAATGTTCAAAATTTTCAATTTTGATTAAATGAATAGTGTGTTGTTTAGACCGTTTCAGAGAAAGTATATACTATAAGAAATGATGGCGGATGTGAGGATGACGGAGTCGCAATCAGATGACTTTCAACAACAGAAAGAGGAGAAACGATGTGTAATGATTGCAGCTTCAAATGGATGCACGATGAATGGATCAGGACATTTTACACATGAAGAATGCAGAATGAGATGCAGAATGAGGCAATATGAAGAGTTTCTATTTGATTTCTTCTGGCTTGAGATGCAAAATGAAGCAGTACATGGCTTTGTTGACATCTCGTGCTTGTCAGCAGATTTGTATTTCGCTTTGCGATTTACTAACATACTTGCGAGTAGTGAGTCCTCCTATCGGCATATTTGGGCTTCACAATACAATCCCTAACATGCTTGTAAGAGTAGACATGGGTATAACTTATGTCATTTTTATACAAATTGTAATCTATTTACTTTTTGTAGACACTGTGTGTATACAGTGACGGAACCAGGGAAATTTCTGATGGAGGGCGATATATAATAATAATAATTATTATTTAATCAACACAAAGAAGTAGATACAATCATTATATAACAAAATTATTATATATTAACCAAAAGCGATGTTTCAATACAAAAGAAGTTCCTGAACTAATTAATTAATGGCATTAGGATCACATTCAGGATCATATGGAGAGAGTTGTATCCTACGCGTCTCCAACTTTTGATAATTTTGCAAGATCTTCTCATTTTCTATTCCAACAAACACCTCTTTCTCAATGTAAACCACCATGCTATTATTCAACCATTCATCTCCCATTTTGTTGCGCAAATCAGTCTTGATATTTTTCATTGATGAGAAAACTCTTTCAACGGAAATAGTTGCAACAGGTAGCACCAATGCTAACTCAATCAAACGATATGTCAATCAAAAAATCGAGTCTCTACCCGTTTTAACCATTTTCTTAGCTAGATATATCCCAAGTTCTCAATCAATAAAAACTCTTTATCAGCTCGTACATTAGCAATGAAAGTTTGAAATTCTTCCTCAAGGATGACAATATCGGCATTTGAGAAGTCATCTGGATAAAAACTTGCAAGTTTGAGTAGCTTACCAATGTTGAATTGAGAAAAGGAATCTCTTGGGTCAAGACAAGCTATACATTCAAGCAATTCTGAATTTGATTCTGGAAACCGTTGATTCATGTCTCGCATCATTGTGTCAAGCACCTGAATTTAACATTAAATGAAAGAAATAACATACACTATAAAAAGTGAAGAATTATTAATGTTGATGAAAATTTCCACACCGCAATGATAATATCCACACGAAAATGATGCAGATTGGTAGTGGTTTGTCCACTTCTCTTTCTACGACCTCGAAAAACCATATTCTCTTCCATGTTTGGAACTGATATATCATTCTTGTCACAAAATTGGCTCACCTGATCTAACCAATTTTCCCACCCTTCATTTCTAAATTCATGCAATGATTCCTTCTATTGTTCGAATCAAACTTACAGCTAACAATATGCTCTGATCCTTTTGTTCCAAAGCAAGTGAAAGATGGTTTGTGATCCCTAACAAGTATTTCATCAAAAACATCACAAACACAAAGTCAAAACCTTCCATTTTTTCAGTCAAACTTACTGCTAAACCACTACTATCAACACAATCACCATCTTCATGCACATTTTCAAGAACTTGTATGATCGAAGGCCACATAGACATCAAACAAACAATAGTAACAAAATGAGAACCCCAACGAGTGTCCCCTGGCCTTTTCAAACTAGTATCCTGATTTTTTCCTTTTCCACTAACAACCTCTCCTTTTTCCAATCGCTCTAAAAGCCTATCATGTTCAAGCTGCAAAGTCATCTCTTTTCTTTTACATGAACCTCCAGTGACATTCACAATCATCCCAAGATAGTTGAAAAATTCACTAACAAACCTATTACTTTTAGCAACAGAAATTACAACCAATTGAAGTTAGTGTGCAAAACAGTGGACATAACTCGCGGCCAAATTCTCTCTCAATATAAGAGCTTTCAGTCCATTATACTCGCCCCGCATATTAGATGCTCCATCATACCCCTGACCTCTCAACTTGGATATAGACAAATTATGCTTTGAAAACAAAGCATCAACAGCAAGCTTCAGTGACATAGAGGAAGTGTTTATTAGGAACATGAACCAATGCAAGAAAGCGTTCGATAATATGACCTTGATTGTTCACATATCTCAAGACAACTCCCATTTGCTCCTTCATTGACACATCTTGAGACTCATCAACCATAAGAGAAAATACTTTATCACCAATATCACTAAGGATAACATCTCTAAACTCATTAGCAAAAGCCTTTGTAAGTTCCTTTTGCACCTTTGGAGATGTCATTTGACTATTTCGAGGAGCATTCTCATTCATTAATTTAGAAACAACCTTGGTTCGTCGAGTATACCACTCAAGCAACTCAAGATAGTTTCCCCTATTAAGAGAATCAACCGACTCATCATTACCCCGAAAAGCCAAGCCTTACTTGAGTAGAAACCTGGTCACAATTAGAGCTGCAGTTAGACGAACCTGGTAAGTACGCTCCGTCTCACTTGGATGTGCTTGTACCAATTGTTCAATGATCTGCCTTTGATTTTGAAATAACTGAAGTGCTACCATAGAACTGTTTTGAACTCCACCTGCCTGGCCAACATGGATGTTAAATTTGTCTATAGTATGTTTCCAATTGTTGTAACCTGTGTGGGAAAATACCTCATCTTGAGGTCGACCTCATGATTTTTTTAAAAAGATAGCACCAAAAGCAATATGATGCATCTTTAGCAACACTATATTCCAACCAGCTATGATTCTCATACCATGAAGTCTGAAAATATCTATTCTCCCCACCATACTGCCTGTTTGGAAATTTATGATCGGTGGGTCGAAAAGGACCCCTCAGTACATACTCTTTTCTGACTTGATCCCTGAGGTTGACATCAAATTCATGAATAGGCCGACGCAGTCCAGGATCGCTAAGAACATCATCCACATTAAGTTCCACACGAGAACGCTTAACACCACTACTTCCTCCATCTTGTATTTTCTTAGGATAAAAATTTTCCATCTAAATCTGTCAACAAAAAATATATTTCAAACTTTAGAGTATCAAGAAGCATTAGTTTTATTTTCGTTCAATTTTTCTAATCTCATAAATCATAATCTTATCCCTAAAGTAATTTGAACTAAGAAAAAAATCTCAAAATTAACACAATTGAATGCCTGGAATGAATAAATAATGCTAAAAATCTCAGGGCATCCATTCCCTCATCAAAATTCACATCAAGAAATCAAATTAATTTCAGCCCTAATTTTATCTAAAATTGAAGTAAACAAAATAGAGGTAAAGAAATTACTTACTAAGAAAACGAGATTGATCAATCATCAATATACTATCACCGACTTCTGAGCTCTCCGGCGACGGAAGTTACGGAATTGAAGACGCAGCCGCGGCGGCGCTAGACTCCAGTCTCTGGAGCCGGGAACTCCAACGTAGAGAATTGGGACTGATTTTGGGGATTGAATTTGGGAATGGGTTTTAAATGATTAAAGTTGGGCTGATTTTAATTTGAGCCTGTACAATCTTCTGGGCTGATTTTAATTTGAGCCTATACAATCTTCTGGGCTTATATTTTATAAAGGCCCAAAGCTATAAACATCAAACTCACTTGACTTCTTCTTCTTCATCGTAACCCTCCTTTTCTTTCTCTATTTATTTTCTGAAATTTCAGGCCATCGCGGCGGCACCACGACGGCGTCTTCGTTTAGAGATCGTTTCAGGGAGGGTCGGGCTTGGGCGGAACCTATCTCTAGCTATCTCATAGAGGCGCTTTCAAGTAATTATGAACAGTAAACGCTTGGTCGCCGGATTTTGGGAGGGCGACCGACCTCTCCCCTCCTCCCCCAGTTTCGTCATTGTGTGTACATTATATATAAGCCCATTGGAGGCATTTTTTAGGTTTGATGAACCTAATAAACATCACCCCACTTTTACAAGTAGTTTAAATTTAAAAAATGGTGGCAGATGGAGTCCTGAATATCAAACTTTCATGACCCTTAAAAAATCTGAACCGGTCAAACCATGCCCTGATTGCTTGCTTCAGACCATATATAGACTTCCGCAATCGACATACATAATCAAGATGAGCAGGATCCTGATAACTTGCTGATTGAGCCATTAACACAAGAGTATCAAGAACACTATTGAGAAAATAATTCTTGACATCCAAGTGTGCACAGTGGCATTCTTGATTACCGGGCTGAAAGTATGATCAAAATCAAGCCCTGAGATTTGATAATATTCCTGGGCCACCAGACGGGCCTTAGCGATCAACAGATTCGTCCTGATGATACTTCAACCGATAAATCCACTTAGAACCAATGGCATTAACATTAGGAGAACAAGGCACCATGTCTCAAGTCTACTGACGTCGAACAACAACCATCTTCTCATCCACAGCAGCGATCCACCTAGAATCTTTCACAACAGTTCGATAATTGTGAGGCTCTCTCTGGTTTCGAAACTCAACAATTAACCCAATTGCCCCAAAATCAAGTCTAAGATCACGAGCAACACGGGTCACATCCTGAAACCGAGTGGTCATATGATGAGGACAAAGCATTGGAGGAGGCGAAGAAGCATGTTTTAAATCGCCTTGATACCATTTTTGTAACCTTGACGGAGATAATTGGCCCGTCAGTACACTAGGAGGTGGAAAACACATAGGCCCAACACGTCCATCACATAAACCCAATGAGGTTCCATCATAAAACCAATTTGCAATACGTGGAGTAACCTACCAAACTTGCAACATAGACCCACTTCGTCTTCTCACAACACTATTATGAACAATAAATTTATGATAATAGTTGTATTTATTATTGTTGCATTAGTTATCCTATTCATAAAACTTAATGGAAAGCTATCCTTTTAGGTAGGAGGTAAACGAGCTGAATCAGACCTAGTTTTGGTCTAATCAAGTTCAAACTTGTTGTGATTGCTACGACGAATTCATGCAGCTGAATGCATAAAATACGATAAAACTACTAACAATTGACAAGAATCGAAAGGAATTCAAAAAAAATGCAAGAACACGAGATTTACCTAGGTTCGATGTTTGCACCCACGTCTTGCAAGAATGATTCCACTAGATTCACAAGTCAAGATTACAAAGATACAACTCTCATTCATGATCTCTCATTTCTCTCACTTGAACCCTAGTCTCTCTTTTGGCTTCTCCCATGTCTCACAAGATGTTTCTATCTTTTTTTCTCTTTTCCTCTCTAAGCCTCTCCCCTTCTATTTATATATACTAGTATAATACACGCGCTGATGCACTGATAGATTTTGTTTTAATTATGACGTATAGTTTTGCACTATATTATTAGTATAGTGAAACTATTTGTTACTTTCAAAATTTTGAACTTGTTTGCACATTTTATTAATTTGTTTGTAGATAAATTTTATCTAGTTTAAAAAATTGCCATATTTCTTGCTTTAATCAAAACAACATTATGTTTCACCTTTTCTGGAAAAAGAAAAACCAACATTTTACTTATCATAAACCGTGCATACAGATTTTGAATAGATCAACATTTTTTAAATTTCAAATTTCAAAACAAAAAGTATGCACATTCAAAAAAACTGTACACTAATCCAAAAAAACCCAATACTTTTAGTAATTCAGTAACATTTATGAAAAAGTAAAAAATATGACACGTTACATTATTCAATATATTATTTTGAATTTATTATGGTAACTAATCTGAATATTTAAATTATTAAATTTAGTTATTATTCACCCGAAATGTTACATAATTTCTTGCATCAATGTAACATACGTTTCACAACCAATGTATTCAATATTCAATGTATTCAATATTCCATCTAATCTAATTAATTTGTTATGTTTCATTCCACCTAAAACGTTACATAACCATATTAGGCCACATATGCTCCTCATAAAAATGCAAAATCACCACATTAGCTTTAGTTTACCATATTTATGAGAATTGTATGTCAAACCATATACTCAAATTCATGATGCATTACTGATTCTTTCTGAAATTACAAATGCCAAGTATGTGTTTGATCAGGCGTATTTTATGCATCTAATTATATGATTTTATATAATCTCTTTTGCCATTTGATGTGCACGAAGGTGTTTTTGGTGCAGGAATTATAAGAAAAATGGTGGAATATAATCAAATGGGGAAGTGCTGAAAAAGATGCAAAATCAAGCACTTGGAGCCATGGAGAGGAGTTAGACACTACACTCTTTTTTCTGAAAGGTTTTTTAAATGAGGTGGTGTGCTCCAATGGATAATGGATCGTCAATTCCATTGTTCCGGGAAGAAGAAGACGCCTGCGAGTTGAAAATGTAATTCTATTACTGGTTTTTTCTACGGGCGGCTAAGTTGTGTTTCAACATGTCGATCACTAATCAGCTATACGTTCTTGAAGAAATCAGTATTGGGCTAAATTATTGCAGTCGCGGTCTTAATAAATTGGGCTTAATTGGGCAAATGGAGAAGACAGTGAAGATTTATTTGAAGGCCCAATTATATTATAATATATTAATTTATTAGTCCAATTCCTTGTAATATTCGGATTAGGGTTTTGTTTACCCTAAAACCTATATATACTTAGACATTATATTATTTTGGGGGTTCCGGGGTTTGGAGGCCATCCGTAGGCTTTGGAGCCAGCCAACACATACGTTCTTCATCATTGATCAAGACTAAGTTTTCTTGTACTTTTCTTTATAATTAGTTTCATGTTTAATTATTTGTTTGTTTCTAATATATTTAGTAGCTAGCTTCGTTTCCGGTAAGGGTTTTGAAACATTAACTATGATTCATATGTGAGGCCTAAATGTGGATTATGTTGTGTGGATTCCTTGCTATTCTCTGTGTATGCTGTTTATTTATGAATTGCTTGAGATCTGATCAATCTTCTGTTATTTGGAATAGTGCCAATTGAGTTCCTCTATTTATCTGTATCTAGGGGGTATATTCAATTAATGGCGAAACTATACGCCAATAGTTGGGAATACAGGGTAGATAATTTGTGACACATGTTCTGATTATAAATTATCTGAATCAGGTTTCTTTGGTGATTAATGCTGTTGAGGTATTAAATCTAGGTAGGATATTCTGGCTAGGTTGTATCTTGATTAGAGAAATAGTCAGTTTAGCTATTCTTGCCGGCTATCGACAAAGTAAGAAGAAATTTGATTGGGTGTGCTATTCTCGAAGGTCTATAACTGATTGGTTTATACAACATAATAAATTCTTGAGCCCGTGATCGAATGAATTAAATGTTAATGTGGATTTACCTGTAACCGGATTGCATCGTGTGAGTGTCTTCGTATTCTTTGCATTGTTTATTAAAATTGTTATTTGCATTCTTAAATTAGTGTAATTTAGTTCTTAGATAGTTCATACAAACTCTTTTACATAAAGGTGGTTTCTAACCAAAAGTTACATCTTTAGAATTAAGAATTTTACTACATTGTTCCTCGTGGGATCGACCCTGCTTACTCTATACTTGAATTTAAACCTAATTGTTTGCAGGTTTATTTGGTAGAAAAATGATATATCAGTGTTAAAAAGCAAATATTAAGTACAAAGTGTTAAGATAAATTTTTTTGAACAAATCAGCAAACTTGCACCAAATGAATTAGAATCTTGTAACCTTGTATACTGAAGTCCAAGCCCCATCAGGAGATCAAGTGCCCACTCTAGAGCAGTAGTCACTTTATCCTCACACACTTCCTAGCTATATTTGCTATCTTTCTTAAAGCCTCAAGATCAGAAGGTGCCTTCATATTTGGATCCAAGATTGCTTGTACATCACCAGCCTTGATCAAGGGAACTGCCCATTCAACCAATTCCCTTCTTCATAATGCATATCAATTGCTTTTCGCCCGCTTAGAATCTCCAACAGAAGAACACCAAAGCTATAAACATCAGATTTTGTTGTGAGATAGTGAAGCCTATAATACTCAGGATCGAGATAGCCAAGAGTTCCTGCTGGAAGCTCAGCCAGTGAAGAGCTTCTGTTAGCTGGTCCTAGCAAGGAGAGGCCAAAATCAGAAACTGTAGCATTGTGTTCTTCATCTATGAGTATGTTTGAGGACTTTATATCTCTATGAATAACCATGCAAATATTCAATCCCTCTAGCAGCTTGGACTGCAATTGTAGCACTGCAGCAATCCATTTCCCTGAAATAGCTTGCATGATCAATTTTCATAATTAGTTGAGACATGATACATGTAGTGAACATTCAAACACAGTTTTTCCAAAATCACATATCAATTCAACACATTCAAGTAGACATGCCTTGTATCAAAGATCTGCAAAGGAATTGGAAAAGAAAATTTTAAATTAGTTGCAAAAATTATCAATGAGGCGTTAATCATGATAATCGTTTGAGCATCATTTCATACTACCTCCTATGTGTCTGTTGGTGGTTTGTTGACAGCTTCATGATGAATAAGATTACAGTCAACCTTCCTCAAACATAAACCGTGTCATACCTTGCCTATCTCTGGACCATTAGTTTCATCATCTAAACCATCTTCCTCATTGCTGGAGGAAATGGCAGAATTTTCAAGTTGATCTTCTCTAACTTTTTAGTGAGATACATTTTAGCCACATCTTTTTTATCATCTAGTAGATGTTCAAGTTCATCCCTTACCTACAATCAAATATAATTCATCGAATTAGACGCACACCCATCAATTATAAAGGCAATACTTAGATTGTGAAGAGGCTTGGGGTTCTGACCATGCAGTTTCAAGCGAAAATAAGCCAGTCATAAGTAAGGCACCAAAGCAAAAGTTTTGCGTGTGAAAGGAGTGTTTATGGCAATTGATAAATCGACACCACATTTGCACATGGAATTTGTTTTTCACAAATGCAGCGAAAAACTCTTCAAATTCAGAATAATGCAAAGGAAAGTTGCATCAAATAAGCTAAAATGAATTGACAAAGCTCAAACAAATGCAGAAAGACACCCACCAAAGTTGCCAGTATAGAAAAACAAAAGAATTACTGCTGATACCCCGTGATCTTCTCCGTCTCAATGCCTTGTTCCTCTCCTTGCAAAACACATAACACAATATTCAGACAGCCAATAAAGCACACCTAGTAAAAACATGTGAATTTGGCTCAATTCCTCAAGCTCGCATTCCCTCAAAAGTGCTGCGAGCCTGATGCTTATCCCCTCGCCTCGCATAGTACTTAATCATCAACCCATATTCTCTCCAAGAAGGCTACAATCAAACCATTATGTCTTAACATTCTTAATCAAAATTCAAAAACCTATACATTTACATTAAACAGCTACCTTCTTGATGTTTTCAAAAGCTGATGCTAGCTGGATTTATGCTACCGTTTGCCATCATCTACCGTCAACCCACCTCGGGTGCTCTCCTTCATAAGTAAATATTCTGGTAAAATATCCCAGAAGAGAAACCATGTTCTGACACCTAACTTTACTCAACAACGCTACCTCATTCAGCAAGGTGGGTCATAATACAGTCTCTAATGAAGACATTTCAGTCAAAGTCACAATTAACGGCACCAAAGATTTTGTCTCTCTCCCGATTTTGCCATGGAAGTTCAGCATGAAAGCTCCGAGGCTTTTTATCGCCACTTGAGAAGCATTGACTTCTCCTGCTGACCTCATCATCATCCCGAAACCTGAAATCGGCAAATGTAGAGAAATGTCGTTGATCCTCTCAGCTTCTTCCCTCTCCAAATTCATCATTACTCGCTCCCAATTCCGCACCGCCATGTCCATCTCCAGGCCCTTCTCCCACGCCTTCGCTAGAAACCCAACAAAAGCCCACCATCCCAGGGCATCCGATCCCTTTTCCCACGCTTCCGAATTCAAGACCCTCATGCGAAAGGTGTGCTCCATCTTAAAGAGATCCGGATGAACTCCGCCGCCGTGAATGGCGGGGCCGGCGAGGAGCAGCAACAGCTATCCACCAGCGTGATTGCTAGGCTAATGGGGCTGGAGCCATTACCCAGAATATGCCAAGATTGCTGGTACTGGAGCTAGAGATCGCGGCGGTGATGTTGAGGATGCCGTGGAACCGATGCACGGAATGGCAAAGTATTCAGTTTAATTCCCGATTGATTTATTCATGCGCGGCATAAGCCACGGTAGACGCGGCCGCATTGGCCGTTGCATGGATCGTTTTCCGGCGAAGGGATCCCAGCTACTCAAGGATCCTCCTCAGCCGTGCGTCGACATTGGAGCTAAAATCTCAGGCGCCCGCGACATTACCTCGAAACCGCCGGCGAAGACGTGGCGGAAGTCTCCGATCCTGATTTGAAATCAAACTGAAAGGGAGGATGAGCAAAATGTTGCTGCCGGTGCACGGATGATGGTGAATCGATCGGACTGGTGAACAACCTTTTCGAGCTGGTGTCCCGGGAGCGAGTTGAGGACCGTAGTGTTGGGGCTTTTGCTCCAGTTGGGGCGGAGGAGATAGTGGAGCGATCACCTGCGTCAGATATCCGGTCAGAACTGCCGGAGAAAGTTGCAGGCGAGCATCCGTTTCAAAATCAAAAAAATCTGGTGATTGAGTAGAAATTGAATTCGGGAGACTCTGCTCTACAGAGGTTGATTGAATCAAATTTAAGAAATTAGTGTTGAAACAGATGCAATCAATCTGAAGGAGAGGATGAGTTTTGAGAATAATTGCTCATAAATGGCAATTGGTAAGGGGAGAAGAAGAGGTGGAAGGAACCGCAGAACAAATTTAGAGAAAAGAAGAACAATAATTAAAAATAAGTTGATGGGTATAGCTGAGTTGTCAATCTGTGGTTAATCCTAAAAATAATTCAAAATTCTGAGAAAATTCTGATCCAACCTCTTTTAAAATATGGTATAGATACCTAACTAATGAGTTTTTAGCCCAACAAGAAGAAATATCACAAGATTACAACAAGTATTTTCTTTAATAAGTAGGTACGTACATTCATCAGAAAAGGGTCGGGCCGAGCATTTTTAATTGCTAATGTGTTTTTCCTTTAATCTTGAGTTTCACCTCCAAACGGTTGGCTGTACTTTCCGGACCGAAACTTCAATATAAAGCCAAACACTCACCAAACTCGTAAAAAATAGGGGTTAGAGCTTGAGGTCAACTTCGTTCAAACATAGTTCGGGTTCGTTTGATTTTTAGGAGCTTGAGCTCGAATCGTGAAACTCACTTATCACATTCGAACAAGTGGCTTGATAAAGTTTATATTTCACATTATTCCTTCTAATTTATCATAATATCAATATATACAACATAAGATATTACATTAGCCCTTTTATCCTAGCACCCCTTCTTTCATACTTCAAAAAAATTTCGCGGGTTAAAGTCGGGTTATAAGAATTACGGGTTGCAAATATTTGGATTCAATCGAATCGCCTTCGTCTCTTTTCCGAGTTGAAATCTTCTCTCGCTGCCGACTTCTCAATAATCAAAACCATCTCATCGGACAGTGGGGCTGGGCACCGTCGTCTCGCAGGTTAGTTAACAGACTAAATTCTGGTGAAACTGTATCGGCCTTGCTCGGTGTTTGTTATTAGTTGTGTTTGAAATTGAATAATGATTTTGTTCATATACTGGTTCACTGCCCTTGTGATATCTGTGCTCCATTTGATGTTGTTGAAGTTTAGTTTAATTTAGGTTCATACATTGAGTTGAAATTGGGTGAGTTTGGTGGTGTGCTTCATGTGTAGAGATGGTTACTAGATGTAATTCATCTTGTTGATACAAGAGTGAAAATCTTATCTATACAATTTCAATTTCCTTGAGGCATTGTTAAATCCTATACATTGAGAATTCTGTCTTTATTCTAAATTAAGGGTTTTTTTGGAACTGGTGTTTAATCATCTTATGCAATCAAGTTTATATAATCCCGATTTTGGCCCTTTAGTTTAGATTGATAGTATCCTTCTGTGGTCCTATTAGACTGAAGAGGCACATGGATAGATGATTGTATGAGTCTGTTATACAAAAGAAAGTTCTCAATTATTTACATGTGTATTCAGATTCCTGAAATGCATAGGCTAGACTATGCAAAACTCTATCTTAGGCAATTCTAACTTTACAGTTCTCTTTCCAGTTTGTTAGTTGTTTGTCCCCGTTGTCTGTATTTGTATGTGTATGAGTATACGTGGTGTGGTATCCAGGAAATTACTTTCGACAATTTGAGTGAGCTGTGTTTAGCTGTAATATTCAGCATAATTTTTATTTTTATTTTGCGCCACATGGCAGAGAAACATATTGCACTGAATAGTTAGGTCCATTCTCTTGAGCATATCAACTTATCAGTAGATCGGTTTAGTTCAGCAAAGATATGATTTGGTGAAATTTAGGTAACTTAGTCATGCTGACTATATTTTTCAATACATTAGTTTTCAGTCCAGATCAGTTAAGTTCAGCAAGAAATAAGCTCAAAAGGGCCTTAGTTTGTATATAAATTATAATTTCCTTTGAAGAACACGGAAAGCATAGTTAACTAGTGAGCTCTTCATGTTTCCCTGATTGATTCAGTTAAATTCCATGTGGCAGTTATATTCTTCACGTTGTAACCAAGAGGTGTTGCAGCACTTTTGTGAATAATAAGATACTGGAAACCATTAATTCATGATTCCTTTTTTTGTAAACAACAAGAATACAACCTGTGGTTGTTTTTACTGTTATTTTCTCCTGTTGATCGCTGCTTCAGATATATGCCATATTTTTTTCAGTTCTGCTTAACTAACTGTCAGCGTAGAATTCAGCTCTGCGATGTGAATTTCAGTTTGACTCCTTTAAGGAGCCTTAGATAGATAAAGAAAATACAAGAAGATGCAACTTGAAGATACACTGAATAAACAACAAATGATTATTACTGAGATTGAATAATGGTCTTAATCTTTACCAATAATGTGTTTTTAACCTGGCAAAATAAAGTACAGGCAAATAATGAGAAAGATCTGAATGATCCGAGCTATGAACGGTTGTATATTCTTCAAGAGAACATGGCTGAATCCATTGATCTAATTCGTGTCAGAAAAGATTCACATTTCTCTATAGCTCTGATTCACCATTAACTGAAGGGGTTAAGACAGGATTTAGCAGCCAGTCAATCTTAGTTGAGGCCTTCAATCATATATATTTTTATTATTATCTTGAATTATATGCTGTATTTTTGTTTTTGTTTTTTGCATTGCCTACCATTTTTTTTATTAACTTCCACAGATGATATACGTGCTCTATACTGTTGGTTTGTGTGTATAATTGATTGAATGAAACTGACGTGTCCTCTTTGGGCAAATCATTAGGATGGGATTGTTTGAGGACAGACGTTTTGACTTTAGTGGATGGATGTTTGAGTATTATTTGTTTACGAATTAATTTGAGTGTCCTCTTTTTTGTGCTGAATTCTTGCAACATTTCCCTGAGACTCTTTTGAGTGCTAGAAATCAAGGTGCTGCACACCAAAATATTTTGTAGTTTAAACTTTAAAGTAGTGGTTGTTTAAGGTTGGTAAAGATTGCTTTTGCATTCTTAATTGTTGTCTTGTGATTAATTTTTCCAAAGTTCCTAAGTTCCAAAGGTCCATTTTTCTTTTCCAAAGTTCAACAAATTGTGGATGTATTGATTTTTAGTTTGCTTTCAGCTATGTAAATTGTAAAAAAATTAAAGAAAAATATTATATTGTGAAAGGAACAAAATGCAATATTTATTATTTGATATAATAAAAGACAGTTCTAATTCTAATTCTAATTTTATGTTGATTCTTATTTATTAGACTTCCAGACACAAACACTGTCATCCCTCTGGAGCATCAAGGTACGGTTGTGATCTATGTTCTTATTTAATGCCCCTTCAAAAAAAGATTTTGAAATCTGTAATGTGTAATCTGTAATATGTTTTTGAGAATGTTATTGTGAATTAGTCAAGTTTGATGTGAATCTAAACGTGCAGAATGTATAGATAAATTACCTTCTGAAAAGTTAGCATCGAGTGAGGCAGTGAGCTAATCATATCTGTCAACCTATGTATCTTGACCAAACACGTTGATAGGTGAGAACTTGTGTCTAAAATTCTATATGATATATAGGTCAAACTTTATAAGCATAGCCTATTCGTATTCTGTTTTGACCAAAACATTTGCGAGATAACTATCGATCCAAGCCCTAGAAAACTCTATGTGAAGAATTATAAATCTAATTCTAATTGGTTCTGTATTGTATAGATTTTTTTTATATATATTTAGCCAATCATCAGCCTGCATTCAAATGATTTGTAACTGATATAATTTTTTATAGGTAGTCAGTGTTTCTTATTAGTTTCAGCCTTTCAAGTTGCATGGTTAGGTGAACCTGCAATAGGGAAACTGATTTTTTGATTGGAAAACATGTCTTCCTATCACTTAGTGCAAACTATTTTAATCGTAAAGGTGTCGCAAGCTTGAATTTTATGCGAGTGTTAATGTTTAATTCGATTTTGTTTGTCGCATTGGACACTCCAGTTAAACATCGATAAATGAATACTCTTGGGACCATTATAAAAATATTCATGTAGCGAGATTATTCATTTATTGATCAATAAATATATTATTCACTTATACAGTATTGAAGTAATTATATTAATATTACATGTGTATGCATATGTGTATTAAGTACAAAAATGTACATATGTGCATTATATTTAAAACTACTAAAAAGATACATGGTATGCAATGTATGGAATATCTAGAGTATTAGAAAATGTATCTAATCTACATTACAAACTAAGCTATGTAAATAGACTAAGTACATATCAAGCAATGATCACCTTACAAAACTACTTTCTAGCAATGGTCACCTTACAAAACTACTTTCTACAACACAAACTGAATACTTCCGAAGTTTTGTTTGCGCTAGGAAAAATCAAGGATGAGATGAATTTTGATGGGAAAAAAGAGCAAATAATTTTAGACACCTTTTTTTGTACAGTCCTTCTATACGCAGTCCGTATTTTGCTTATTTGCAGTCCGTATTTTTTTAAATAATCATATATACAATGATTCTGATATATAACTGAATTGCAAGTGTATGCAATAGAAGTAGTATATATGATGCATATGTCTGATATACATAATTATTGACCATATCATATATATCGAAGGCGTATTTTTATTTTGGACTGCAAAATAAGCAAAATACGGACTGCGTATAGCATGCCTTTTTGTATGAGAAATATTTATTGAATGAACATTATTGATTGAAAAAAAAATCTTTTTAATATATATACTATGTTATGAAATGTGGTGATTATTCATTTATGTTTACATAGCGTCTTTAAGGATTTTAAAAATATTATTCATTAATGAATTTAGCGAGATAATTCATTTAACCCCTTAGGCCAAATCGGGATCGGGGAAAATTATTCATTTAGCGAGATTATTCATTTATCAAATATTCATTTATCGAGATTTAACTGTATTTAATAATATAAAGATTCACGCTGCTGATTCCTGCTGAGTTACCAACCTAATAGAGTGATATCACTATAAAAAATATGAAAATAAAGCCTATTATTTAATTCTTTATATGCTGATCAGGTGAATAAAAGATCAGTACAACTCCAAAGGTAATACTCCTGGTGAGTACTTCTAGCTGGGCGGGTTCATACATCTTGAAAGGTATGCATTGGTTTTGATTAAAAATAATACACATCATTCTCTTCTTCTTATTCACACTGCTGGCTAATGATTTGCCCCCTGAATCTTATAAAAAATTTCGTTGCTCTCTTTGCCAAGTCGCCTTTGAATGTGTTAGCAGATCCACTGAAAGTTTAACAAGGTTCTCAGTCCGGGTTGAAATCTGCACAAAGTACGAGCGTCCGGCTTAGTAATAGTATTGATGGAAAAAGAGCTTTTGAGAACTGACTTTAATGCTTCATGCCATTGAGGAATGAAATTTCAACTCCCTGGCTTTGCAGTCCTCCTCTCAGAATGCATCAAAACTCAGAACCACAAACTCGGAAGACAAGTCCATTCACTCCTCGTAAAAAATGGCATCATACTGGACACCTTTTTCGCAAACCGTTTGGTGGATATGTATTCCAGATGCCATTCCATAAATTCTGCAAAAAGGGTATTTGATGATCTACAAGACAGAAACAACCACTCTTGGAATACAGTTATATCCTCTTTTGGCAGAATAGGTCAGTTTTCTGAAGCCCTCAAGCTGCTCGATGAAATGCCTGAACCAAATATTGTTACCTACAATTCCCTTTTGACCAGCCTAACACGACATGGACTGCACATTGAGTCGATAAACATGTTTAAGAGAATGCAGAAAGTAAGTCGTCGTAATGGGTTGTGGCTGGATGAATTTACTGTTGTTTGTTTGGTGAATATATGTGCTGGCTTGGGTGCACTGAAGTTGTTAAACCAACTACATGGAGTTGCATTGTTGACTGGTTTGAATTCTAATGTTGTGGTATGCAATGGCTTGATTGATGCTTATGGAAAATGTGGTGCTTCTGCTTATTCTTTTAAGGTTTTCAGCGTGATGAAAGAAAGGGATGTTGTGTCGTGGACTTCGATGCTTGTTGCTTATGCTCATGCAGGCAATTTATTGGATGCTTGTAGGATTTTTGATCAGATGCCAGAGAGGAATGAAATTTCATGGAATGCTTTGCTAGCGGGGTATGCCAAAAATAGACAGGTTGATAAAGCTTTGCTTCTCTTTGCCAAAATGGAAGCTGAAGGTTTTATATCTGGTGCTTCTACACATGTCAGTGTTCTAAGTGCTTGTGCAGATTCAGCTCTTGTTGAAATCGGTAAGCAAGTACATGGACGCCTGTGCAGAACTGCAAGTGATGATGATTTTCGAAATGTTTATTTAATTAATGCTTTGATTGACTTCTACTGCAAGTGCGGAGACATGAAATCAGCAACAAAATTGTTTGAGAGGTTCTGTGGGAAGGATGTTATTTCTTGGAATTCGATGATTACTGGTTTTGCTCAAAATGGTGAAGCAGAGTTGTCAATCCACCTATTTAATTCTATGATGGAACAAGATGTAAAACCAAATGGTCTAACTTTTCTTGGGGTGTTATCTGCATGCAGTCACACAGGCTCAGTTTCTGAAGCATTGAGCATTCTTAAGACAATGGAAGACATTGGTGAGGTCCCAAATCGGGATCACTATGCCATCTTGATCGATTTACTTGGACGAAAAAGTCATCTAGAAGAAGCATTCCAATTGGTTAAAAAGCTTCACAATGGTTCAGATCATGCTGGCATGTGGGGAGCGCTTTTGCATGCTTGTAGAATACATGGGAATGTAGTTCTTGGTGCGAAAGCAGCAGAAGCCCTGCTAAAATTGGAGCCTGACAACTCTGGAAGATATGTTATGCTTTCTAACATGTATAATGCAGCTGGATGGTGGGCTGAAGCTCGAAGGGTGAGAACACAAATGGATGACAAATGTCTAAGGAAAGAAGTAGCTTGTAGCTGGATTGAGGTTAGGAACATGAGGCATGAGTTTGTAGCAAGAGATAGGATTCACTGTCAGATCATAGAAATTGAAGAACTTCTCCATCAGCTTTCTGGCCATATGAGGGATACACCTCTACTTGTCTTATAAGAGAAGTAATTTGATATTACAAAACCTTGATGATGCCCTAATGCCTTTATGACATTCTTCATATGAATGTTATAGAATACTCTTCTGCTCAAAATGCTTAAGCGTCCTAGGGCAACAATTTGATGTTTCTTGAAGGTGTGTACCACTCCTAATGTTCTCATGACCTACCTACTTCATAGTAGAACTTTGTTGTCATTATATCTACTGTTAAAAATCTCTAATTATTCAATTCTTGATGATACTTTCTGCTGATTACAACAGTTGTGCTGCAGATGGCATCTTTTGATACTGCTATTATATCTTAGGTCGACCACCTTGGTTAATACTTTTTTCAGCTATTTTATGTATGCTTTGTGAATATATCACGACAGTATGACACTCTAGATTTAGTAAGACGTATTTGATGGCATGCATCATATTATATGTTTAACATCATAGTTTTTAGAGGACAGAGAGTTGACTGCAGTTGTTTCTGTCTCGTCATTACTTTCTCTAGGAGATTCTGATATGGGGATGATTGTTGGTAATATGTGGCTCACCATCTTATTAATTCTAATTAAATATGTATTATGTTTGTCGTTCCGAAATGTTTTGTTTTTCTTGCCTTCAATGTGGTATATTGTATTCATTTTAGCTTCAGATGTCGACTCTTCTCCCATCTTTCATGCTCTTTACCTACCAACAAAACGTGATAATTTTTTTAACATGGTGAAACTTTATCTTGTTTTCATATGGTCTGAACTCCAACCATGTCTACTCTATTTTGAATTTATAGCCATCAAGAATGATATCTGTCTTTTTGCTAAACGTTTAACCTCCTAAAGACTTTGTTTCAGCTGCACGTACGGTACAAGAATATCCTAGAACAGTGGTGTGGCATTGGTTTCTGATGAATTAAAACTTGATGTTTCTCAAGATGGTGATGGTGTATACGAGGAGAACAGGTTTTTTGGTACCATAACTGACATATGGGAGTTGAATTATGTGAAAGTCAAGGTAGTGGTATTCAAGTGCTACTGGGTTGACCCAGTTACAGGTTACAAATGGGATCCCTTAGGCTTAACCATTGTGGATAGGGGGAAGCGAGGATATAAGTGGGATCCATTCATTCTAGCTACTCAGGGAGATCAAGTTTTTTACGTGAACGATCCTGCATCTTTACATGGAGAGATTGTGTTGAATGGGAAGAAGACTTTTGTTGGTGAGGAAAGGGTTGAAGATTGCACCATCGATGTGGAAAACTATTCGATAGAGATTGGTGGTGACGATGCCTTTAACCTAGCCGAAACAAGTGCAAATCTTAGGCGTTTTCAGAGCAGATTAGACCACCAAGAAGGGATGTGGATTGATGAGCATGGGAATCCAAAGAAGAGGCAACCTGCAAAATCCAACAAAAGGAAAAAGTCGAAATAAAGAGCTTTGTAATTGTGTTGTTTTCGTTAGAACTATAAATTACACATGCCTTGTAATTGTTAGGCATGGAGTTTACATTATGAAACCTTGTGCACTTTATCATTTTATTTGTTCACACTAGTTTTTGGAATCAAAACAGACTTCATACTTAAGCTTTAAAGGAATAAAGTTGTAGTTGAGATTGCCAGGATGATTTTTCCGAGCACGCAATGCCTATGGAATAGTTTTTACTCTATCTGGAATATATTGCCTTTCTTATTACGGGTTCGGAAATTAATTTATGATCCGGAAATGTAAAACAATCACAGACCCAGACATTCGTCCGATTCGGAAAGTTTCTGGTTCAAATCGAATTCGAGATCGGAAATACCTTAGTTAATCATATTTCCGAATACGGAAAAGAAAATCTATCAACTTACATAATTTTCGATGTCGGTATCCATCATCAAATGAAATCACGATCCTGACTCTGTTTTCATTTTATCTATGGTCAAAAATGATATAATTCATGCCAAACTACATAATTCATATCACATGAAATAATTCAAACAAAATAATAACATTCTAACCACGTGACCTTGTTTAGAATAAATGACATAATTCAAAACAATACCTTCCCAAAGTCAAAAGTAAAATAATTATTCAGAAACTTATTCAATGTTTAACACTGATCTAGTTTAGCAATTCAACGACGTTTCCACCTTGAATTGTTTCTTCCTCCATTGGTGTTGCATTAGTGTTTCCAGATCTTCACCATTGCCATTGTGAGCCTCCAAATCACGCTCAGCACGAGTTATTGCCCGGAATTGCTTCGTTACCATGTACGCCTCCTTGCTTACTTGCAAAAAGTCAGGAATTTTGCCTTTCATCCGTGAGTACAAAGCTTTCCACTTAACATTTTCATCCTCAGCTGCACAATAAAGCAAATGTTACGCAATAATGGGACAAATATGTGACGTATCCTGAGATAGATAACTTTTGATTAGTAACTCTACCTTGCTTCTCGATTTGTTGCTCCCGTTTGTTCTTGATTTTGGGTGGCTTGTTCACCCATTGACCTTTAACAAGCACCAGTCTTCGTTCGTCGAAGTACGAAGTATCTAACTTACAAGGCTTTTCCCCCTCACTCAAAATATTGAACGGCTTCTTCAAGGACTTTTTGTACCAGGAGTGAAGGTAGAATGTTATGAAACTTCCATAAGGCAAATTTACTCGAGGTTCCTTACCCTTAATTGCATTGATCATGCGTTGTAGAATGGTGTACCACGGATTGGTAAGTTTCTCCTCAACGACAAAGAAGAATTCCATGGCCGTAGTTGTTGTAGGCTCGGTGGAATAACCTGGAGTCGGAACAACAGTCTTATGGATAATTTCATACAAAATATTGTCTTCAACATCCATGAACTTTGTATTATATGTGTCGGCAGCTGCCCGATGATTAACATGGTGACGGCCAAAATATTTCAAAGCCAACGGCACCTTATCCAAACCATGGGCTTCTTCCTTTGTCGGCATGGTTCCGTTATAACAAACCTTTACATGACCATCGGATTTGGCAGGGGCACATTCAGTATCGGTTTGATAAGGACACCCTAAAATTTCGTTTATTTTCCACCAACTCACTACAAATTCAAGACCATTCACACCAGTCTTCCAACTACCGTCTTTTTGCTTAGTCATATTAGCATAAAATTGTGCTACCTCATCCCTAAAGGTTGGCTCGCTATTATGGATCAACTTAGTGAGATATTGCTTCTCCAGTTTAGCTAGTATTCGCTTCAACATGAGTTCATCTACATCATTGGGTTCAACATAATAACCATGCAACACAGTACAATGCTCAAGAATATAATGGTACCTATCTTGCGCAGTCTTCAACACGAACCTGCTCTCGTCGAACTCATCTTCTGCCCGACTTGTTGCTTGGACTTTTTTCCTCACCATTGGTGCCTTACCTTACCCCCACCGATTACAATGTCGATGAATTTCGACCCACGGAGATATACATTAGATTCCCCGATTTGGATTTCAGAGGGTTAAGGTTATTGATTTTGGAATTGGGGGAAAATAGCTTGTCTGCTTTAAGGCATAGATGAGCCTTATATACCTGATCTGATTAGATGTCGGTAAGTCATCGATCGGGTCAATTTTTTGGTTGACCTTGTTTATTTCCGAAATCGGAGTCGCCAATGAATTGTTATCTTTTATGGATACCACCACTTATTCCGAAATTGCAATTTACTAGGAAACCATTTTGCTTGCCTATTATTTCATTAGGAAAACAATTCCTATTTCTTTACGATGGTCAGATGCTCACGCATCGCTATTCATAACGTACATTCCGATTTCGTTAACAACCCTTTATACTAATTATCTACTAATAATTGCATACTAGCGATTAAAAAAAAGCTCCCTTTATTAACATTTGATCACGAAAAGGCATGTATATATGTATATTGGTTCATGGATGTGATATTGGTTCAAGATGAGAAGTACATGAAGTTTAGGGCGGAGATTGATTTCGTCAAAAATCAAATGGAATGTGGCTTCAAGTACTTGGCTAAAAATCATGGAATGGTTCTACTGCAAAATTTCGCCGACTTAAATGAAGATTGGGAGCCACCTTCGGCCGGATCTCACCACGCACCGATTGACATCGAGGTCAATCGAGAAGTGCATGTGCCTACACCGTTCGGGTAGTGGTGGTGATCCATCAACGCCTAAAAAGTTCAGTGACAATTATTCAACCTATCGTATGTCATCACTTTTGTATTTAACTATATATATGTGCATATATGTATCTATGTATGTGACATGAAGACTACCTAACTACAATTATGATATTATTTATTTAGGCCCATTGTCCATGTAAGTTATATGTCGATGTGAGTACCACTAAACCGCCAAATCTCGTTGGCCATGGAAACTACGATGAATCAATTAAGTTGCACCACGAAAAAAATCTTCATGTCGGTTTAATTATCATAAAGTTAACCAAATTCATAGTTGGTGATGCACTTATCCCGATTACCAATGGACCGCCTAAATTAGTGAAAAATTCACTAGGAAAACTCCTACTATGGCCTAGACGATTAGTGCAAATTCCTAGTATGGGCAATCAAGTACCCAAAAATCCTTGTCCACAAAAACAAGAAGTCAATCCCATTTTGACAAGCAACACCCCAACCTCTCCAAATAAATTAGATACAAAAGACATCCCATCATCCCTACGCATACTTTTTGACAAGTTGTCGACCCACGGTGATGCTAGTACGTACAATTTTCCCGCTTCAAAAAATGTATTTGGTGTTGCAAGAATGGTTGTCTTATGTCACCAAGATTTTGAAGATTTATGGCGGCCACAAATGGTACTCTCCTCGACAATGTCACTTCACCAACTGTAAGTTAAATTTAAGTGCATATTACATCATATTATTATTCTTATGAATTTAGCTACCTTACATTTTGGTTACTTATATACCCACAATGTATGATAGACACTTGCATCATGTGGCACAAAAGAGGTTTATAGATTGGATCGGGTTCTTATGCCCGGAGGCAACAAGGGGAGGTTCAAACTCGGAAGAAGAAAGACTAAAGTATTTGAAATTGGCTTTCGGGGATCGTACGAAGTACTTGTTCATTTGCCCCTATCTTGAAAAGTGGGTATACACTAATACATTTCTCACATATATAAGATTCCTTATCTTTATACTTCAAATTAGGTCTATTTTTGTTGACAATTCACCATATAATCATGTTAGTGGACATTGGCGCTTGGTGGAAATTAACACGACTACTAAAGATGTCTATTGGATAGATCTTCTTCACCTTCCTCCGAATCAATCTTTTATCGAGCTCGTTAAGGAAGCATTGAATAGCATAAATCGTAATTCAACGAGGGTTAAAGTCACCGAGATTAAGGTTCGTGAATTACATTACTTGTTAATTTTAGTTTGTTTTAGGAATATAAACCATTGTCTCGATGAGAATGATGATTTTGTCAAATGTTTCTTGTAGTACAAGCGCCAAGAGAGTGGATGGGAATGCGGCTATTACACAATGATGAACGCGTGGAAGTGTGTATCTCGATTGAAAATTTCTACGTTTGACATTGACAAGGTGAGTTTTACGTTCTATTTCATTTTTGTATAACATATAACTCTATTTGTACAACGATGGTTTATAATTGTGATTCATGTGTGTCTAGATTTTCGAGAAAGATACGACATCCTTTTTTTTTTAAGTTAAACTGCTGAAAATTTCAGTAGAGGGATATTTATTAGGTTCTCCAAGCCCATAATCATGCCTCCAAATGGAGTCGAGTAGTACATAAAAATATCTCCATGGAGGAGTCAAAGTGAAGAGTACACGGAAAGCACAATACATTCCCTATATCTGATGCTGGAGCAGCATATCGATCAAACTACATCTACTAGGGATATAAGAAATGGTAGCAGCTAATAGTACTTCTGACTAGTCCAGGTCTAACTAGCCAACCTACATACTAACTACTACTACAGAGGACAAGCTAAACCAGTAGTCTCATCTTATTCTGTCTCTATCAAGAACTGTAGGCCCTCATTGCCCATGGCCTCTCCTCGGCCTGTAAGATAACTACCATGACCATAACACTCTCGATCTAAAATGGCCTCCAAAAAGTCTGTACCAACTGGTGGCCTCCTGGGTCCTGAAGCTCCTGTGTCCGGAAGCTCCTGAGTCCGGAAGCTCCATGCCTCCTGTGTCTGGTGCCTCCTGTGTCCGGAAGCTTTCTCCTATGTGGCCTGCGGCCCTCCCATGACCCCTAAGAATATATAGGTCCCAGTAATAATTACTAAATGAATCGATCTCGAATGGAGAAAGATACGGCATCCTACGCTTTCAATGAGTTGAAGACGCCGAGGATTAATTTGGCTAATTATGTATTGCAATCACGTGCGTCGTGTGTAGAGAATCCGGCAACTCAAACGGATTTGTGAGTTAACATTGTCATTCCATTTGTTTTGTCCAATGCAGTATACAATTTGTATTATCTATTTTATTAGTGAATTTGTTCCTGATTCTAATAAGAATTGTAAGGCATTTTGAAAGTCAATAATTGTGTGCTTTGTTAGTCACTCAATGGAAGGATTTTTATCCTGGGAATGCCTGGAATTATTGACACGTTGACATGCATCCGAAGGTTCCCGAAATCGGAAGTCTGTGGGAAAATATATTTTTTTTGAGTATTTTTTTAATATTTATTTAATTTAAGAATTGTTTAAGATTTCCGAAACATCTCGAATTTCATTCAAAATGAATTACGTCACAACAGTCCTAAACCCAGGATACAAAAATAAATCCTAATTTAGCAACTGCAGGTTTCCGAGAACGTATTCTATACGCAACATACATTTCACCGATATCGTAAATAAGATCCATAACTCTTTCACGCCCTCGTAAATAAGTTCACAACTGAACTCCCGACATGTTTTCCGATCTCGTGAAATATCGGATACAATCTGTTAGATAGTATTATGGGCCTAGAGCCCAATGTGTATCAGTCTAGGGTTTAACTAGGGTTTCTACCCATGTACTGTCTATATAATTGTGAATATGAAACACACCTCGGCATCGAGGTTTATCCCTCTAACATGGTATCAGTCGCCTACACGATCCTCATGATCAAAACCTGGATTTATTTTTCAGCCAGATTTCAGAGCCCAATTCTTACCAATCAGAGCCCGTCACTCTGCTCCATCGTCTCCATTGGACCCCTCGCCGGAACTGGGCTACGGATGTACGCCGTTCGCCAGCCTTCTCGCCGGAGTTGAGCCTTTCGCCGTCGGTTACCGGAGTTGAACACCTCGCCGTCGGTGAAACTATCATGCTGCCGGAGTAGATTGATTTCCCGGCTCCACTTCTCGGATCCTAGCGCCGCCGACCCGTCTGCTCGCCCTGTCCACTCGTCGCCGATCCGTTCGACTGTCGGACCGGGCTTCCCGATCTTCTCGTCGAAGTCGGCTTTGTCGCTGGAGCTGGGTTTGTCGTCACCGGAACAGGGCCGTACGTCGCCGTCTGATTCTCCGCCGCCGGATCTCGACCTTTGTCCTCGCCGGATCCCGCACGCAGCGTGCCTGATCATCGTCAGCAGCCAATTTCCGATAAACAGTTTGTCCAGATTCACGCGCCCGGATACAGCGCGTGCGTTACACGCGCTCGACAGCAGTCAACACTGCATCCAGTTGGCGCGTGTCTTCACGCGCCTGACAGAAGTCCCCCTCACGCGTCATATCAGCGCGTGTGTTACACGCGCGCAGCAGAATCTTGTTCCGCGCCTTGCGCGGCTGCTGGGTACTCTCTGAAATCATTTTTTATTTTTTTTTCTTCTTCAAGCTGCTGTCTGGAGTAATTTGTTTATGACTTTATGAGATTGGAGTTTAAATGGTTTATTTGAGCACTGCGGGATCGGAGTAGTATTTGCATTTGTTTATTTTGGTGTATGCACGTTGTGTTGAGGTTATTTCGGATTTTATGATGGTGAATTTGGCTTTATTATAACGGGCGGATCGCTCCAATAGCTGGATTGCGGATAAGGTGAATCATTTGAATAATTCTGATAGTAGTCGTTTTTCGAACCAATAGATTGTTGATTCTGGTGCTACAGCTCATATGACTGATAGTTCTCGTTGTCTTGGGAATGTAACTCCTTACTTTGGTCCACCTGTTTATGTTGGTAATGGTCAGTCTATACCGGCATCTCACATTGGGGAGTGTAATATCTCTGGTTTATCCATTCGCGATGTACTTGTGGTTCCTCAGATTACTAAGAGCTTGTTGTCTGTTAGTAAACTCACTCTTGATTTGCCAGTGAGTATCACATTTGTTGACGATGTCTTTTCTATCCAGCATAAACAGACAGGACAGATAGTTGGTAAAGGCCGTCATGTTGCGGGCCTTTATTATTTGGATACTGGTGATTCTTGTTTTTTGAGTGAGCTGTGCTCTGGAAAGCTCCGGCCCCGTTTGAGCTATGGCATTCTCGTCTTGGGCACGTGTCTTATGACACTGTTCAGTTGCTGAATAAGAAGGGTCACATTTCTGCCACTTCACCTTTACCTGCACCTGTTAGTTGCTCTCCTTGTCAGATAGTCAAGAGCAGTCGGTTACCGTTTTCTGTTAGCGATAAGAGGGCAACGGGTTTGTTAGAGAAGGTGCATTGTGACTTATGGGGACCAGCTCCAGCATATGCTGCATCCGCACATGGTTTTTCATATTATGCTGTATTCATTGATGATTTTTCAAGATTCACATGGTTTTATCCATTACGGCATAAGTCGGATTTTTACGACACCTTTCTTCGCTTTCAGATATTTGTTGAGACCCAATTTTCTGTGAAGATCAAGGTCTTTCAGAGTGATGGTGGTACAGAGTTCACTAATCATCGTTTGCAGGCTCACTTTGTTTCTTGTGGCATTCATCATCAGATGTCATGTCCCTATACACCTGCTCAGAATGGCCGAGCTGAGCGTAAACACCGTCAAATTACAGAGACCGGCCTTGCTATGTTATATCACTCATCTGTGCCGCATTCTTACTGGGTGGAAGCATTCTCCTCGGCTGTTTACATAATCAATCGTCTCCCCAGCTCAGTTCTTGGTGGCAGATCACCCTTTGAGACTGTCTATGGGACTACTCCGGACTACACAGTCTTTCATCCTTTTGGTTGTCGTGTGTACCCGTGTTTGCGTGCGGTTGCTGAGAATAAGTTTGCACCTCGTTCTATACCATGTGTGTTTATTGGTTATAACCCCAGTTACAAGGGTTTTCAGTGCCTCGACCCTACTAGTGGACGTGTCTATTTCTCTCGCCATGTCCAGTTTGATGAAACATGTTTTCCATATGTCTCAACTTCTAGGGAAAGACCTGTTTCGGATTTGGAAGTCTCATCATTTTTTGAGCCAGCAGGTGCACCGGTTGACCGTTCGCCATTTGTATCAACTGATCCTGTGTTGGCTACACCGGTTGAGATGTCGTCGCCCGCACCGACGTCTTCCAGGTCTTGCTCTATCTGTCCTTCAGATGATCATTCCTCATCTCCAACTGTTCTGACTGCTCCTTCACCGAGGATGCCCGCTCCTTTATCACCACCAACCATCTCCACCATCTCCGCCATCCCCATCAGGCTCTCGGACTTCTTCTGGATCTGATTCCGACTCTACCACTGATTCAGATTCTCCATCTCACCACAGACATCATATGGTTACCAGGAATCAGGATGGTACTCGTCGTGTGATATCTCGCCCAGACTTTGTTACTACCGGTTTTCTTGCTCAGGTTATGGACCATTCTGAGCCTCGGGATTATCGTGCAGCCCTTAAAGACCCGAAATGGGTTCGTGCTATGGATGAAGAAATGGATGCTCTTCGACATCAGAAAACTTGGGAGTTGGTGCCTCGACCAACGCATGCAAACATAGTTGGCTCCAAATGGGTATTTCGGCTGAAGTATCGAGCTGATGGTAGCATTGAACGCTACAAGGCTCGACTGGTTGCTCAGGGATATTCTCAGATTCCTGGTTTTGACTTTGACCACACTTTCAGTCCAGTGGTCAAAGCTGCAACGGTGCGTACAGTGATTGCCATTGCTACTTTGAGACAGTGGCCTCTACACCAGCTTGATGTCAAGAATGCTTTTCTCAATGGTGTTCTTGACACTCCGGTTTATATGGCTCAGCCTGTTGGCTATAAGGATCCATCTCGGCCTGACTATGTTTGTCGACTCCAGAAGGCCATTTATGGACTCAAACAAGCTCCTCGTGCCTGGTTTGATCGGTTCAGCTCTTATCTCCGACAACTTGGATTTCGGTGTAGTTCTTCTGACACGTCGTTGTTTGTCTTCTCACGAGGTTCTACTTTACTATACTTGTTGGTGTACGTGGATGATATCATTCTTACTGGTAACGATGCTGGAGCCATTTGCCAGTTCATCGCACGGACTGATCGAGAGTTTTCGATCAAGGATTTGGGGTACTTGAATTACTTTCTTGGCCTTGAGGTCTCTTCTACACCATCTGGTCTCTTTCTTGGATAGGCCAAGTATGCCAGAGATATTCTTAGTCGGGCGGGTATGACAGATGCTTCTCTGGTAACCACTCCATTCGTACCACTTTCGCAGCTTCAGAGTAGCACTAGTGCACAGTTCAGCAATCCGACTCTCTACCGGTCTTTGGTTGGTGCACTTCAGTATTTGATCATTACTCGTCCTGATCTGTCATTTGCGGTGAATTCTGTTAGTCAATATCTCCAGGACCCTCACGAGGATCACTTTGCTGCAGTTACCAGGATTCTACGTTACGTGGCTGGCACGCCTCATCATGGTCTCACATTTCGCTCCGGAGGTTCGTCTACTCTTTGTGCTGATATTTGTGCTTACTCAGACGCTGATTGGGCTCGTTGTTTGGAAACTCGACGATCAACCTACGGCTATGCGGTGTTTTTAGGCGGTAATCTGGTATTTTGGAGTGCCAAGAAACAGCCTACGGTATCTCATTCGAGTTTAGAGTCTGAGTACCGTGCACTTGCCAATACAGCGGCAGAGGTTGTCTGGCTCTGTCATCTTCTTCGAGACTTACAGTTTCCTCTTGAAGGGCCACCATTGTTGTTATGTGACAATAATAGCGCCATTTTCTTAGCTGAGAATCCAGTGGCTCATAAGCGGGCCAAGCACATCGACATCGACTATCACTTTGTTCGGGAGTTAGTTGCTTCAACTAAGGTCCGTGTTAGTCATGTTCCCACTTCGTTGCAATTAGCGGACATCTTCACTAAGGGTCTTCCAAAGTCTTTGTTTGAGTTCTTTAGATCCAAGCTTTGCGTCTCGGTTAACCCGACGCTTAGCTTGAGGGGGGGTGTTAGATAGTATTATGGGCCTAGAGCCCAATGTGTATCAGCCTAGGGTTTAACTAGGGTTTCTACCTATGTACTGTCTATATATATGTGAATATGAAACACACCTCGGCATCGAGGTTTATCCCTCTAACACAATCTGAAATTCGACAGCGTAAACTTTAAGAACCTACGTTTTCCACAATTGTATATAAATTTGTGTCTCATATTTACGATATCGGAAAACGAGGACTGTAAAGTTTTTTCCGTCCTCGTTATATTGGGTATTAGTCAGTCCTAAGAGTAACCCGAATCGCAAATGGGTCACTACTAGAAAAATACGGAGCCGTTTCAGCGGTGTTCGCACACACCGCTGATATAACGTGTAAAATAACAGCTGAAACAACCATTTCAGCGGTTATTTCTATTTTGGGCACGAAGTCTGACCAAGAATTTAAGTGTTGACTTTCAACTTTCAGCGGTTTTCTCAAATGTCGCTGAAACCGTGAGATATGGCTGAATCTGCTTTCAGCGTTGCCAGGCATTCCGCTGAACGGGAAGCTGACTGGACACATTGACCGGAACCTGGTCGTTGAATTTGTGGATGGACCTCGCCATATTTCAGCGCTACGTGAGGGAAACGATGTAACGAATGCTGACTGGATGAATTGACCAAGTGGTTGCGTTGAATTTCAGGTTGGACCCCACATTATTTCAGCGCTAGGTGAGGGTGGCGTTGTAACGAATGCTGACTTGACAACTGGGCTAAATTTGCAGTCCAAATAATTGGGTTTTTGTTGGGCCTGTTTCACAAATATATTAAATGGATCATGATTTATAAAAGCCCAAGTGTTATTTCAGCGGTTTAAGTATTACCACCAAACGTTGAAACATTTGATGGCAAAAAAGCCTGCTCCTTGGGCCGTATCCAACACTATACAAATTCTCCCCTAACCCATATCCAACACTATACGAATTCACCCGTAGCCCAATTGCAAAATGTGTACACGTGTCATGAAGGAGAAGAGCCATGTCTCTCTTGTTTCAACGCTTGTTTCAAAGCGTTGAAATGTATGAAAATTTGAAAAGAAATAATTTAATATCGATTTATTACTTCTAAACCAAATTTTTTAATGATTATTATACTTTCAGTATGTACGAGACACTTTTCGTGTAAATTTGCTTTGATATTAACTCATTGAAAGGTACGTGTAGTGAAAACTTTAATATCAAGAACTTGAGAAACAATACTAAGACTACTACTTGGTACTTAAGTATATACTTTGGAGTCATATTTCCACCATAGTTGACCAACTTATTTCCGTTACTAAATGAAATTAAGTAAATTTGAGTGTTTTTTAGACATTATTACATAAAGTCCATGAAATAGCATTAATAGACTGTCACGTTGAATTAAAATTTGAAAAAATGTCAAAAACAAACAATTTATTACTTATATACCTACAAGTTTTGATAATTTTGTTAATTTTATTATGCATATGACACTTTTAATGTATATTTACGTTGCTTTTAGTTCAATAAATGATATGTGTTAATGAAAACTAGTCATAAAACATCAAATATTGTCATATAAATGTCATAAAATATCAAATATTGTCTTTTAAACTAGTTCTTTTATAACTATGATAATTTTATTATATCTAGTATAGTTTCTTGGCGTGATTAAACGACAAATGAATTTGAAATATAGACTTGGTAGACCAAATTCATATAAAAATTATGCTCTGGGTATACATAGCAACACTTAGCCGTTGCTCTAGGTATATATAGCAACAACTAATGGCTGCTCCACGTATGCATATCACCAACTAACTGCTGCTCTTGGTATATAAAATTGAAAAATGTCATAAAATATCAAATTTTGACTTTTAAAGTTGAATTTTTTAAATGATTATGGTAATTTATAATGTATAAGACACTTTTAATGTAAATTTTCTTTGGTATTAACTCGATGTTTGGTACGTTTGGTGAGAACTTTAGAAGTAAGAACCTAAGAAGTACTACTTGATTACAACTTAGTTAAGTATATAAACTTTTTGCAGTCATATTTCACCCATAATTCTGATCAAATTGTTTCAAATACTAAATGAAATTAAGTATATTTGAGTGTTTCTATGCCATTATAACATAAAGTCCATGAAATATCACTGATACAAATGTTCAATTGAGTAACAATTTGAAAATGTCACAAAACATCAAATGTTTTACTTGTAATAATGAATTTTTTATGATTATGTTAATTTTAAAATGTATAATATAATTTTGATGTGCAACTGCTTTGGTATCGACTCGATGAAAAGTACGTGTAGTGACAACTTTAGTAGCAAGAATCTGAGAAGCACTACTAAGACCATAACTTGTAGTTAAGTAGATATACTTTTGAGTCATATTTCCATCATGTGGTGATCAATTATTTCAATTTGTAAATGAAATTATGTATATTTGACTGATGTTGAGATATTATAACAGAAAGTTCATGAAATAACATTGATAAGAATGTTCGAACATTCATTATCAAGTGTAATAGTTACATTTTCTATCTTTCCCTGCTAATATTCCATTTGTAATGCACTAAAATAAAGTATTTGTATTAATCATTATTTATAAAGCGTGTAATGTGCACGATATCATCTTAAAATGAATAAATGTCATAAAACATCAATGCACGTTACATTTTTATATTAAACCCACTATATTTTCAATGCTATAATTTATATCATTGTTAGAACCAATGATTTGTATTAAAACTATATTTAATTTTAAATATTTTGCCCATCATCAAAATCATATTAAAACTTCTAATATGTGATTATTAATTTTGCATATTGCAAAATAGCAACAATGACTGCGGAAATTGAATTTTTAATTTAAAATTGTAATGATTAACTCGAATGTTAACCGTTAAATTGGATTTTATGATTTGATCTCAACCAAACATATTTATATTTATAATAAATTAAAAAGAAGCTGAAAACATTATTTCTATCCAAATCCTAAATCGAAATTGCTCCCAATCTCCCATCCAAATTCTAAATCGAGATTGCTCCCAATCTCCCAATCCGACGGTGACTTTTCTCGGGTGGCCGAGGAATCACCGCCGAACACATCACCAGCGAGCAACACGGTTCAGCATCGGAGCTTTCTTGATGGCGAGCAACACGGTTCAGCAACACGGTTCGGCGAAATCCCGGCCGGCGGTGTCCAAATCGATGGACAGGCGGTGGCACCGTCTCCTGATGCTTCAGACCCTAGCCGAGCTCTCACCGGAACCCGCTTCTCCGACCTTAAACCGCCGCTCTCCGGCGAGATCTCGAAGCACTTTCCGACTCCGGCTTCGATGTTCTGCACACCAGTTCAGGCCGTCACCATACCCAAGCTCCTCAGCCACAAAGACGTCACCTTCAACGCCGCCACCGGCTCCGGCAAATCCCTAGCTTTCTTGATTTCCTTGGTGGAGATTCTCCGCCGATCCCCTCCTCCAAAACTTCGCGAGGTTCTTACAATTTCACTTTTGATTATAACATGATCAAAATTTTGTTTTGCAGTTGATTATTTTGTCTGTTGATGTTAGTTATAATTCATGATTGGAGAATTTGAGGTATGACATAAACATTGAATAATTTGTGATAGGTGTTGGGGCTAATATATCACCCACTAGGGGTTCTAGATACTGATTTAGTTTGTCTTGTTCACATAATTATCGAAATTTTGTGTATCTTTTCTGTTGGGGGAATTTAGTAATTACTAACAAGAAGTCTTGAGTTATCAGTTAGAAAACTGTGGTTGTTTTTGGTAATTGCTTCTAGTTGAAGGACTTTGTTTTAGCTCTACTATGCTCCTTCTTCCAGTTTCGCCTTTTATATGTCATATTAACCTGTCACGCCCTTTTTGAAACTATAGAATTTGGATACAGTTGCTGAAATTAAGGGTGGTCCTATGACTAAGCATGGGAAGATATTTATTCTGATTCAGCTCCACATATCTCGTGGATCACCTGAAGCATCTGCATTTGTTTCTGACATGGTGTATATTAGCGCAAGCTTGACTCGTGTTGTTCGCGCCCTTTTTGAAATTTGTTTGCGAAAAGGGTGGTCTCGGATGTCTGCCAAAATGCTCGAGTACTGCAAGGCCGTGGAGCGTCAAGTCTGGCCTCATCAACATCCACTTTTGCAGTTTGGCCCAAGAGATATTCCTTCTGCTGCTTTGGAGGAGCTTGAATTTTCAGAGTTGAGCTTAGAAGACCTGGTGGAGATGGATGAGAAGGATATTCCACATGGAAAGGCAGTGAAGCAGTGTCTTGCTTACTTTCCTTGTGTTCTATTGTATCCTACTGTTAGTCCGATCACGAGATCTGTTCTGAAGGCGGATCTGTTTATCAAGCCCGATTTTGCATGGAAGGATTGGTGCCATGGAGGATCTTTACAGTGGTGGATCTTTGTTGAAGATGAAGATGATCACATTTACCACTCTGAGCTGTTTACAATGACGAAGAAGATGGCTAGAGAGGAGCCTCAGAAGATATCATTTACAGTGCCAATATTTGAGCAGCACCCTCCTCATTACTCCATTCGCGCTGTTTCTAATTCATGGCTGCATTCAGAGTCATCATACGCAGTTCCCTTGGATGATATTGCTCTTCCAGAGAGCCACACGAGCCACGCCGAGCTTTTGGAGTTGAGGCCACTGCCATTGGCTGCACTTGGGAATAAAACCTATCAAGGTTTGTATCGGTTTACGCACTTCAATCCGATTCAGACCCAGGCTTTTCATGTGCTGTACCACAGCAGCAAGAATGTGCTCCTCGGGGCTCCTACTGGGAGTGGTAAGAATATATTGGCTGCAAATGAATTCATTGAGCTCTTCTGTGAGCTTATCGTTGCTCGACTTCAAATCATTGCAAAGAAAAAGTATGTTATACTGAACACATTAACTATTGTATTAACTTTGAGGTCAGCATTATTATCAAGCTAGAAAGCCTCATAATGTTTAATTGCATCTACGTCAGGGACTGCCCAGCTGATCTGAAAGAAGGGATATCAAGCTTAATATTTGCAGGCCCTCGCTGCCCAAAGATTCCTGAATTACAGCGTCTCCGGGAAGTTTTTGAGAAGAAGTATGGGAAAGATTTTGTGTCTGCAGCTAGTGATCTCTGTCCAAATGCTGGAGTAAATCGCACGGTAATCAAATTCTCTTAGCATTCATATTTCTACTGATCAGGGTGAAGGTAATTAAATTCTGCCCATTATATATGTTGGATAGATTAAAATTGAAGAATATTGATATATGATGGTTTTTTGTAGGTGGAACTTTTTCCATGTATTCATTACTATGCAAGAGTATGAACATAGACATTCTTTCTTCGAAAAGTCTACCTTTGAATTCAAGCTCCGGTCGAGGGCTCACTAGATACATAGAAGAGAGCTTGGTTGCAAGAAGGGTGCTGCTTTTCATTGCTATTTTGGGGACGTGCATGCTTATTGGTGATGGTGTAGTCACTCCTGCTATTTCAGGTAGATTTGTTTAATTAATCATTTCACTCAAACTATGTTGTTTTGTGTATTATTTGATGAATAAATTTTCCCTTTTTAACTCAGGCTTGTCAACTATGGAGGGAATGAGAGCACCCTTTCCTTCATTCACACAATGTAAGTATAATGCATATTGTAAATGGATGTGAAAATTCCAAATATACTTGTTTTCTGATGAGAGCTTGATTGTTGTATTGCAGTGATGGTGAAGCTCGTGTCAGCTGTTATTCTAGAAGTCATGTTCCTCCTACAGAAGTATGGAACTTCAAGAGTGAGTTTCATCAATGGTTTCTCCAATAATGGTTTATCATAGAACACACTAGGGCTTCAATGTTAGATTTCTTTTAGTTAGTGTATAGGAATTAGTATTATGACGTTTGATTGACATTCTTGATTTTTAATATAATTTTGATATTTTATATTTTCATTTTTGTAATATTTTATTCAATTTAGAATATTGAGAATTTTGGAAATTCAAATATTTCATTTTTTTTATTTTTAATATTTAAACGTTTCAGCTGTTTTTATTAATCGCTGAAATGTGATGGGTTTCAATTAGGCCCAATCCAACTCAGCATTGCCACATGACACTGACGGGTCCCAGTGTCGGTAAAGCGCTGATACGACCATTACGTTTCACCGGGAGCATAGACAGCGGTTTTTTGATTTCGAATAACCGCTGAAAGTACACGAAATAACCGCTGAAACGTCCTGTTTTTTCTAGTAGTGGGTGTTGACCTCCAGTTCAGATCAAGTATTTCCGACATCGGAAATTGATATTCCGGAAACGCATTGTTCTTGTCCGACTTCGGAACTGTTATCTCCGATGAATAGAGTTTTATCCGAGATCGCAAACAGATTATCAACTTCCACTGCAAATTAATATATCCGATGGCGTAAAGATGTTTGTGAAATCAAACGCTGTTTCCGACTTCGGAAATAAAATGGATGGTGGGGAAAATCCGCCGTGCTTCGCTCTGCCCAGGTCAGGGCGGTTCCTTTCCGCCGTGCTTCCTCAAGTTACCCGCCGTATTGCCTATGTTACTCCACTAGTGTAATCATTACAATTAACAAATTTTAGATAGAGTTGAAGAAACGGTTTAATCTTCCAAAGAAGTATAACTTAACATTGTAGGTTAAATACTGTATTCATCAATCAAACATGACAAATTCTTGAGAAAATTATTTTAAAAAAAAAAATCAAAACAACAACTTTATACATTTTAATCCAAGATAAACATATAATAAAACATAGTTGGTTGAGAAAATTCAAAAAATATATTGTAAAGTATATTAAGGGTATGTTCTCTCTCAAATTTTTTTTTAAAAAAATGAGGATCAATCCAATTTAGTCTAGTTCACTTATTTAGTTCACTTATTTTAGTTTAGTTTTGATGAAATGTGATTTGATAAAATTCAATTTCATTTAGTCATACTATTACTATGAAGAACATGCGGTTCGATCAAAAAAGCCTTTTGCTACAGTACCAAACTCTCTCGACCCTCACCAAAACCAGATCTGAATTTTCCGGGGGGGAGATCGTCGTTGACCTCAAAAACGGCTTGATCTCCTCCCCCTCCCATACCTCTTTTAGCTCTAAACCACCCAATCCCCTTCCCTAAACCCCCTGACTAACCAAAATCGAAAAGTTACGGCAAGACCCATCACTTTGACCAAAATACCCTCTCGCCGATGAACTTACCAAGTGGTCGGAGGGGAAAGTTTTTTGCAGGTTTGCAGAAGGCCAGTCGCGACGCGCCTAGGCCATGGTGAAGCGGACGCGCTCGCTGTGGAGTCATGGCTACAACTCCACGATCAGCTCTAACCGGACCGGCGAAGACTGGATCAGGTAAAGTGGTGAATCGGAAACCAGATCGGACTAGGAGGAGGCGACGGAAAAGGAAGCGACTTGCAGATCGGAGGTACGAATCAGTGGCGGCGTTTGGTTGACTTTTACATCGTTGTCCAGTCGGCGTTTTCGACAGTGCTCCCCGATCCACGGTCAGCTCAAGGACAGCGGCTCAGCATAGATGGTGGCGATGTTTGATGGCTTTTACCCCGCCTTCGTTCGAACCGAGCCCAACCATCAACGACGACCAATCCACCAGTGTAAACTCTCTTTTTCTCTGTTTTGGTACTCAGTCTCAGTCGGAAAAGCTAGGTTCTTGGAGGGATTTCTTTTTATTTTTTTTAGAATTTTCATGATTATTAGATTTTTTAGATTTTCGGATGTGTGCATTAGTTAGGTCTTTTTGCAAAATTATCTGGCTAATTTATGGAGTACTCTTGCTTATTTGTTTGTCATGTTCCTCTTTAGCCCGGATTAGCTGGAGAGAGGGAAGACCATTTGGGATTCGGTCTGTGCAATCACAGTATAGGAGAAATCCAAGTCATAGTAGTTTTTGACAAACTTACTTATGGCGTTGCTGTGCATAGACTCTGTAAATTTCGAGTACCCAGTGTACTGCGAAGTTAAGAGTATTATACCTGTCAGATATTTGGATACTCTTGAGTATTAGACCTTAGGATATTACGATGCATCCTTTTTATTTCAGTATGACGATAGAGTCATGGATATGCTGTTACAGGCATTTATTATGGTGTTACCGCCATGAGTACGGAGAAGATTTAGATATAGATAGATGTTTAGAAACTTCTCCTAATCTCAACAAATGTAAGCCTATTTGGCAACTCTTGAGCTGATTAATGAAAAAGGAAGAACACTCTCAAAACTCCGTCAATGACGGTTCAATTAAAAAAAAAAGAAGAACATGCGCTTATTTGAAAATTACACAATCTACATTCAACTCATGAAATGTATAATTCTTTGGACAAATGGGACGTTAAGGGCGAGCGAATCACCTATTCTTCCAAAAAATATGTGATTCTAAGATACAAACATAGCATATTATTACGAACATAGCTCATTCTAAAAATACATAGGACTTTTTTAAAAATATTTTGGACTTTTTTAAAATATGAACTTTAATGTGCAATCTTAGATTCTTATTAGTTATACATAACCATTAAAATTCAATTTAAGTATTTAACCATAGCACATTCCCAACTGTTTCTTAGCTCATATTGTTCATTTTAAACATAGCACATTCCCATCTGTTTCATATTTAATATTGTTCATTTTAAACACAACGCACTACGGTGGTCATGGTGATTGGGATTGATTTTTTCCAACAGAAAACCAAATTCATTAATACATATCGTTTCTTCAAATCCCAAACCAAAACTCAGTTCAACCACAAAGAGAAACAAAAGGAGAAAACCATGTTAATTGCATGTGCCATATGCCAACAGCTGTGGACAATGAAAAGCTAGCACAACAACCCCTTTATATGTAATAAGCACAACAAACTTATTCAGTACCTAAGTGAGAAATTCGATTGAGCCCCGTCTCCTCAAAGGGCCTCACCAACTCTTCACTATAGCACATTCCCAACGGTTTACTAAGCTGAAGTGTTACACACAATTCAGTATTTTACTCAACGTAATCCAAAATATCATTGAAAGTACAATGCTGTCCCCTGAATGTTAGGTTTTTCAATGAACCTTACAGATAAGAATATTTTTCGTAAATTCATACTGTATTTTATATTACAAGAGTAATATACAAGATTGCATGTAGCAACACCCTTATTAAATCAAACACCTAAGTCAACCATACCACATTCCCAACTGTTTATTAAATGAACAATTTAATAAACATAGTTCATCAAAGTTCATTTCAAAAAATATTAAAATTACCAACAAATTAAGATTATAAGGAAGATGAGAACACTGAATACCCCAATGGCCCAAGCATGCCTCCTATATAGTTTGATACGTCGCCCCTTCTCCCCTTACACTTGTTTATAGAACCTCTCAAAAATAAAAAAGGTCAGCACAAGAGAAGAAAAATGAACAGCAATAATATTGATGCTCTAGATCCTGAAGATTTCAGAAAGAAAGCCCATATTATGATTGATTTTTTGGCTGACTATTACAAAAATATCGAAAATCATCCTGTTTTAAGCCAGGTCGAACCTGGTTACTTGAAAAACCATCTCCCTGAAATGGCCCCTCAGTCACCCGAATCGTTCGATATCATCCTCCAAGATATACAGGCACGTATCCTTCCCGGAATTACTCACTGGCTGAGCCCTAATTTCTTCGGCTTCTTCCCGGCGTCGATGAGTAATGCAGCGTTTCTCGGAGAAATGCTGTGCACAGGTTTCCAGAATTTGGGGTTTAACTGGCTCGCTTCACCGGCCTTCACCGAGCTCGAGATGGTTGTCTTGGACTGGATGGCTAATATGCTAAAGCTACCGGAGTCTTTCATGTTTTCCGGCACCGGTGGCGGTGTTCTTCAGGGGACCACCGCAGAAGCCGTTCTCTGCACCGTCGTTGCAGCCCGGGAACGCGCGTTCGAGAAAATCGGAGTAGAGAACATAAGCAAGCTCGTTGTGTATGAATCTGATCAAACGCATTCCTTCTTCCGGAAGGTGTGCAAAATGGCTGGTATTTTCCCATGCAACATAAGAGTGATCCCAACTACAAGGGAAGCAAGCTTCTCCATGTGCCCCGCAACCCTCCGCCGACAAATCGAAACTGATATGGCGCTAGGGCTGCTTCCTCTCTTCATGTGTGCAACGGTGGGGACCACTTCTACCACGGCGGTTGACCCGGTCAACGACCTTGCCGTGGTGGCAAATGAGTTCAACGTTTGGATCCATGTTGACGCTGCTTATGCTGGGAGTGCTTGTATATGCCCCGAGTTTCGCCACCATTTGAATGGTATTGAGAGAGCTGACTCACTGAGTTTGGCGACTCAGAAATGGCTTCTTTCCGGTCTAGATTGTGCCTGCCTGTGGGTCAAGAAACCTGAATTAATGGTGAATGCATTGAGTACTAATCCTGAATACCTGAGGAACAAAGAGAGCGAGTCTGGATCTGTTGTCGACTTCAAAGACTGGCAAATCGGGACTAGCAGGCGATTCAGGGCTTTTCGTCTTTGGATGATCATGAAAAGCTACGGAACTGAAAACCTTCATAACCACATTAGATCTGATGTTCAGATGGCTGCAATGTTCGAACGATTCGTGAGATCTGACCCAAGGTTTGAAATGGTTGTACCTCGCGCATTTTCACTTGTTTGTTTCAGGGTCAAGCCGTTTGGTGAGTCCGATGGGTTCTTTGTGGAGCTCTTGAACAAGGAGCTGCTGGAGATGGTGAACTCAACGGGTCGGGTTTACATGACCCATACCCAGGTCGGTGGATTTTACGTGCTGAGATTTGCTGTAGGATCCACTTTGACGGAGGACCGCCACATAATTTCTGCTTGGGAATTGATTAAAGAGACCGCGAACAATTTGTTTGATAAATACCATTGTTGAGAACCTTATGGCCAGTTATTAGAATTGGAAATTATAGTTTGAGCGAATATATTGTTATTTCTCCCGTTTTAGTTTCTCCATTCCGGCATAAACTTCACAAATTAATTTTTTTTGATCAGAAATATTTTTGACCATCAATATCTTTATTTATGTTTATATAGTTATATGCATGTATAATAAATTTTGATATTATAAAGATACACTTGTTAACGAATCAACAATATTTCATATAATTATATATTTAATTAATAATATTATTTCCAATTTGAACGTTGAAAATAAGGATTTGTGTAGGTTGATGTGAAAAGGAGGCAGTAATAACTTATATTAAGAAATTGTTGTTTCTTCGATAAAAACCCTAGATGAAATATTGTATATTGTATGTTGCACAAGTTGAATTCGCATATATTCCCGCAGTCCAATCCAAATCGCTTTGTTTGACTTTTCAAGGTTAAGTAAAATTGACTTTGACAATTAATTCTATCAGATAAATACTGGTAAAGATGCACCACGTGATGAACGGTGTATTTCGGTCTGAGAAACAGAAGGAAGGCATAAACTATGATTAAGGGGGTCAAATCTTCTATTTGAAACACCTTACTCTTTAAAGCTTTGTAATTATAATAATTCACGAGTCAAATTATAATAATTTTAACAATACCCAATATTTAATAAAAAAAAGACTTCAACGTTTGAACATCATATATATAGGTAGAAAACCTAAAATAGCATAATTAATTCCTTTAATCATAATACATAACTAACCGGATATGTTATCCTTTGAATTAATCTGGGATTTGGACTGTGAATGCATAACCTAATCATAAGGTTCGTTGCCAATTCAGAGCTAGACTACATTACCACTTGTCATGCAAGGGACTATCCAAAACACACACAATTGTCATAAGAATCTCAACTCTGGTGATTTTCTGGCAGTTATGGCTAATTAAGGAGGAATAATCTCATATATGATGACTGTAATCTATCTACAACTGAAATGTGCAATAAAATTTCTAAACAAATCTCTCTCATCTTTACTGCTCATCCTTTAGTTGGAAATTCCACTAGGAACCACTTTCTGATTGGTTCAAAATTGATACCTTTTCTCACACAGAAAAGACAAAAAATGATCAAAATAGTTAAGTGGATTACTCTTGACAGTGGTTTAAAAATTAATGTTGATGCTGCATATAAGAATGGGTACTGTGGGATTGGTATTATTGTAAGGAATAATTATGGTTCAACTAAGACTTTTAGAATGCTGTATATGCCTGCTCCATCATCTCTTTGTGCTGAAATCCTAGCAGTCAAGTAAGGATATACAGTAGCAACTCAAGGAAACTACTCAAAATTCTCCATTGAATCTGATTGCTTTAATGCAGTTAAAGATATGTGTGCAGTTAAAGGACCCTATTCATGCTAACTGGCTCTTCTACTCTATCTATACTGAACTTAGCATTACATGATAAAAATGCTGTCACTCATATCTATAGAGAGGGGAATAGACAAGCTGACTATCTTGCAAAAGGAGCCTTGACATGTGCTTATCTGATAAAATTATGTTTAATCAGGCTCCTGACACTCTCAAAGGAATTATTAGGTTAGATTGATTGGGTACTGCATCATGCAGAACCTGCTAACTAACTTCTTTTAATAAATAGATGTCACTGATTGTGTTACATGTGCAGGTTTGTAAAATGGCATCATTCCCCTGTGGAAACAAGATCTTCTCCAACACTCATTGCAACTTCATTCTGCTCCACCAAGCTGGAACTAGCATAGTCAATCATGATACTCCAACTTCCAATTTTTTGTGTACATAGTACCTTTGCTAATGGTTTATATTCTGAACTTCATACCTTCGGGTGGCTAAGTTGTGCTTCGGTATTTGTTGACTCGATCACTAAATTGCTCCCCGTTCGAGCTATGAAATCAGAGTATCACACATCCATTAGTAATGTCATATAGAACAGGCAATTTTTTTTGTCATTCTGTAATTTTTGGAAGCTCTTGGCTTCACAAGCTTATGCTTGCTTGTAACAAATATTACATGCCTTTGAAGGCATTTTTATGTGGTTTGGGGAGACGAATAAATTCGCTCCACCAACAGTGGTTTAATTTTAAAAAAAATGCTATGGTAATCAATGGCGTAGAAATGTTTATAATTCGGCGCCCGTGGGATCGTGTTCATTCTGGTTCGTGTTTTGTTTTCATGTTTGTTGTTGCTTTTGATGGCCCTTTTGTGTGTTGTTGTTGGAATTCTTGTGAATTTTTGATGGGGTGTGTTAAAGTTTGGAACTTCAATTATGGTGTTTTCTGGCAGTTTGAGGTTTGATTTAGAGTTTGATTCTATATTTGTGTTTGTTTTCAATTTGACAGAAACTTTACTTTAAGTTTGAAATTAAAAAGAAATTGAGACTGGGTTGGATGGAAGAACAATTATGCTAGTTTTGCTTTCATCGAGTCATGAGCTTGTATCTTTAACCTGATCAATGTTAGAGGGGTGTCTCATGGTCTTGTATATTAAAATATGATTTAGTTCATTAAAATAGCTAGCTATGTATAAACTTGACTTCAATTTAAATACTTAACTGATTTTTGATGCTATTCGAGAATAAGGGATTGACTTCAATTCATGTATTTAGTTCACTAATGGGCCATCTATGATGAGCATGCATGTGTCAGTATCGAGCTTGTATCTTAAACCCGATCAATGTTAAAATTCGTGCATTACGTGCCCGATAACGTCAATCATTTTTTTAATCAAAATCACCATTGGTGGAGGGTATTTATTGGCTCCCCAGACCTTAGAAATATAGCAAAATAGCTAATAGTTTTACAGATAGTCTTCCTAGTTAAATTAGGAAAATATTACAAAAGAATAATATTACAAATGTGAGTATAACATGTTCCTTATAAAATCAAGACCAGCCTCCCTCCAACCACCGACCAAGTTAGTAATCGTTAAACAAAAAGCAATTCTGCCAAATGGGGGAGAGGGGGGGGGGTAATGATTTTATGAATGGAGTTGCAGAAGGCGGAGCCCAGTTTGTGTTGGTTCCAGCCAGTCCAGTTCTAAAGAGCTCAGCCACCCTCAGAAACCAGTATCCAGTCCATTCCATGAAAATCTTGTAACCGCTGGTCTCCTACCAATGGCTCTTGGCAGATCTGCACAGAAGATATCAGCAACATCTGTATTTGAAAAATGTCTAGCCTATTCTGAGGTTTGCAATTCCCATCTTATCTAGCATAACTAGACCTTTAAGAGTGTGTGGAGCTGTGTTGAGAGCAATATCATCAGAAATTAAGGACTGAGTACACAATTTAGCCAAGAAATCAGCTACTGCATTCCCTTCCTTGAAAGTGTGTGTCAGTGTAATACCCTGTAACTGAGTGCTCAAATCACTGCTAAGGCTAAACAATTCCCAATTTTCCATGTTGGGACTATTGATACATCTAATAGCATGCAAACAATCAGTTTCAATAGAGAAAGAGGAGTGTTCCTGTCTCCCAGTCTGAATAGCAAATAGAATTGCTAGAAGTTATGAATGGAGGGGAGAGGTTGCTGATACAGTTTTAACTTTCATTGATATCACCTCCCCATACTATTCCTAATCACCATAGCAACCCCTGCCCTTTGAGTATGGATGAAAGAAGCATCCACATTTATTTTTAAACCTGAATCTGGGGGTTTCCATTTAATATATCTGATGAGCTTTGGATTTTCTAGTCTAAAATAAGGAACCAATCCTATGTGTAGAAGATGCTCATATTTAACAGCATTACCTATCAATGGAAAGGCTGTAAAAATGAGCAGAACCTTCCTAGCAATGTTACTTAATACAGCATGGGTAGAACATTGCTTGTTATCAAAAAGAATAGAGTTTCTTCTTGTCCATATAAACCAATAGGCTGTGATCAAAGTTGTGATTGTGACCTGTGATTGTGGTTTGGATGGTCCCTTAAAACTTAGGTAGTAAGAAACTCTATGCTTAAAGGACAGAAAATGTGGAGCTGGTACTTGAAGAATAGCATGCACAAAATCAAATATCTCAACATTGGGAGCACGGTCATTGAAAAAATGATTAATAATACCTGAGTTGCATCAAAGAGGGCATTTTTATGGCAAATTAAAACCAAATTTACACAGTATGTTATCAAAAGGTAAAAGACCATTTACCATCCTCCATATCAGAATTGACATTTGAGGGGGTATCTGTTTATGCCATACCTTTTTTATATGATGGAAATCCTGTGATGTGGTCCTCATAGAAGAGTAGGCTAATTTAACAGTGAATCTCCCTGTTACCTCTGGCCTCCAAATGAGCCTGTCTTCATGCTTGTGTTCAATCCTCATATCCTGCAACAAAGAAAATTCATTGGTAGCCAAAAAAGGCTACAGGAGTGGTAAGTACATCTCTTTCTGTTGACAGAATGTAGCTACTATGAGTTTAGGATGTGGCAATGGTTCTCCAGAAGGCCATTTATAGTAAAGGGCTCCTAATTAGTCCAATTTGAATCCCAGAAAGGGGAGGAACCTTCACCTATCAGAACCTGAGACTGTAAGTTGGCAAAGTGTGTAACTGAGCAGATTCTCTGCCATGTGTGGGAAGTTCTATAAGTTTTTGGCAGAGACCATAGAAATGTTGTCCATATAGCCTGGTTTTGCTGAATCTTCTACCAAAGCTTGCAAGAGAAAGCCTTTATAATACCTCTTTGAATCCTGTTCTATTTTCATCCCTTGGCAGAGCCATTTTAGACCACTTCCTCCATATTTTCCTTTGCCCATATTCTGCTTTCCCCCAAAAGAATTTTGCAGCTAAGACTTCCATATATTTTATCACTGTTTCAGGTGGCTGAAGAATTGTAAAAATGTGAGTAGGGATGGCTAATAGGACATGGTTTAGCAGAATCATCCTCCCAGCCTGAGTAAGCCATCTGTTCTTCCAATTGCTAATTGTTGCCTCCATTATTTCCAACAGTGGTTGGTAAAATACCACTTTGTTCCTTCCTGTGAAGATTGGAACTCCTAGGTATTTAAAAGGCAGTGATCCCTTTCTCATTCCAGTCTTTCTCTTGATCACCCTCAATCTGATAGAACTTGCTTTTTTATGAGTGAAAAATTCAGACTTATCAAAATTGATTTTCTGGCCAGAACTCCTCTCATATGCAACCAGAAATCTCTTCAATCTTCTGAGGTTTTTCTTGCCAGCAACAGTGAAAATAGATGTATCATCAGCATATATCAAGTGGGAGACATTTTGTACCCCCTAGGCATTACAAAGTACTGTATATACTGGAGTTGTAAGAGTTTTTTAAAACCTCTAGTGAATGCCTCAGACACCAGATTGTACAAGTAAGGTGAAAGTGGATCACCTTGCTTTATGCTTCTACTTGCTGGGAAGAATCCTACAGCTACTCCATTCACAAGAACTGAGAACCATGCTGCTTGAATATTCTGCATTATAATCTTCACCAGCAGGCCATCAAATCCAAAATTCAGTAAAATGGAATTTAAAAATCCCCAGGAGACTCTGTCAAAAGCCTTCTGCATATCCAGTTTTATGATGATGTTATTGTGCTGTGGATTTCTGTTCAAGAGCCTTATCATCTCTTGCATCTGTAAAGTATTATCTGCAATGTCCCTTCCTTGTATAAATGCAGTTTGTTCCAGGGATACAATGGTTGGAAGCAGAGGTTTGATTCTCTCCATAATGATTTTGGAAAGGATTTTGTTAACAAAATTGGATAGGCTAATGGGTCTGAACTCAGAGAAATTTACTTGGATTTGGGACTTTTGGTATTAGGGTTAGCTAGGTGCTTGCCATTGCTCTTGGTATCTTTTGTCCTTGCATAAACTCATTTTCTGCCTCCAGGAGATCCATTTTGATCACCTCCCAACATTCAGTATAAAAATAGCCATTGAATCCATCTGATCCAGGAGCTCCATTTTTATTTAGATCAAATACAACATATTTCAGCTCAGCCATGTCCACTGGTCTTAGCAGGGCTGAATTCTGGTCCCGTGTCACAAACCTAGGAATTACATCCATAAAATTATGAAAGTATTTCCCAGACCTGTTGTTAACATCTTCAGTCAATAAACTCTGGAAAAAAGGAATGGCCTCATCATGGATCCTGTCAGGGGCTGTAATCCATACTCCATCTCTATCCTTGATTTTAGAGATCTGTGCTTTTGCTCTCCTTTCCTTTACCACATGGTGAAAATATTTTGTATTGGCATCTCCATCTCTGATTCATTTCACATTTGCTCTTTGCTTCCAGAAGCAGTGATGCTCACTCTGTGATTTTGTAAGTAAAGCCATCTTCCTGTTAAGCTCAATCCTGTCAGTTTCCAGTCATGTCTCCTGATACTTAAGCTCCATCTCTGCAACAACTTTTTCAGCTTCTAGAAGGTTCCTGTTTACATCCCCAAACTTCTCTTTATTCCATACCTTTAGCACATTTTTCATCCTTTTCAGTTTAGTTACCATTCTGCACATGCCCTTTTCATAGCAATGGCTGTCCCAGCTAGATCTAACCAGCTCCATAAAATCATTCCTCAGTGTCCACATTTGCTGGAACCTAAAAGGTTTAGACATGTACATTTGTATTTCTGAGGTCTGTACAGATAATAGCATAGGGTTGTGGTCTGAGGTGAGTCTTCCTAAAATCTGGATTGAACTATGGGGGAAAAGGTCATTCTATTCCACTGAGCACAGTCCTTTGTCCAATCTCTGAAGTAGAAGATCATCTTTGGTTCTGTTGTTTGTCCAGGTAAAGGGATTTCCTACAGTCTGGATTTCTATAAGTCCTCTGCTGGCATCTATCATTTCATTGAAATCTCTAATGGCTCTTATGGGGGGTGGATTTTTGCCTTTCCTTTCACTCACAATAGCTATGACATTAAAATATCCAATCATTACAACAGGGCCAGATGGTATATTTTTCAAATGCTCCCATAGAGGTTCTCTTAGTAACCTAGTAACTTTAGCATATACAAAGCAACAACTCCAAACAAGGTTATGTACATGGTCAGATAATGTAACTAATAAGAACTGATCAGATTGATCCTGAGTAAAAACATCAAAGTTATTATTCCAGAAAATCCAAATTTTTGCATCTGTTGCTACCATGGCATTATCAAATATAAGATCAAACTGTAAACTAGATATGTTTGAACTAATATGCATTGGTTCAATTATACATAATATATCAATTTTATGTGCTCTAATAAAGGTTTTAAGCCTAGTTACTGACTTTTTATAACCTCTTATATTCCATACTAGCACATTTCCTATTATTTTGTGACTAATCATGAGGTTGTTAGCTTAGACTTTTGTGATGATCTAAGCCACTGTTCAACTGTAGAACCACCTGGCATGCCTCTTCTCATTTTCTTTTTAGGTTCAACATGCTTATGTTCAACAGATGAAGTAGAGATAATACCTGGATGTGTTATTGCTAGTCCTTCTTCATTTTTCCCATTTGAACTGGTTTCATCCAACTCACTGGGAGTTTCATCATAATCATCTGAGCTGTCCTCTTCATTCTGAAGTACCTGAAATTGGTTAGAAATAGTGACCTGCTGTGGAGGTAGGTAAGGAATCAATGCCATTTCATTTTTCTTCCTGTGATTATCTTTCCAATCTCTAATACTATCTAAGTCATCATAGGAATAAAAAGATACTCTTGGTGCATTCCTGGCCTTGTTGAAGAGAGAGAGAGTTGTTGTGTTGATATTGGTAATTACAGCTCAGGCTGAAACTCCTCTCTTGTGTCCATAGTTGTATCTTGAAGTGGTGGGTTCTGGTTTGTGGCCTCATTCTGAAGGTTGTCAATTTCCATGGTGGGGGGCTGAGGCTGGTTGGTGGTATCAACTAAGGTGTCTTTACCATTCTGAGCCTGAAGAACTGATTTTTTCCTCTCTGGACATACCAGAAGCCTGAAGCCTGTGCTTCAGTCCTCTTCTTCACTTTTCTCCATTTCTCTTGTGTAGGGTGCTGCTGTTGACCAGTAGTAACTTTTCTCAAAGGTTCCAATATCAGCCCACTCTGGTTTGGTCTTTTCCTCTTCAATTCAGGGTGCAAGAAACCACAGTTAGCATCCTCATGCCCTATTCTCTTACAATATGTGCAGTATCTTGGCACATGATCATATTCAATGTTGCACTCCACATTCTTATTTGGTGTGCCAATGATAATTGAGGCTTGTAAAGGCTGTAGGAGGTCTACCTCAACACACACCTTTATTGCAGAAGGTCTAAACAGAGAGCTTGTAGCTGCATCCATCATGAGGAATACTCCAATCTCATTACATATGTCTTCAATGGCAGAGCTGTTGTAGAACTGAATTGGAGGTTTGTGGATGGTGGCCCAGATTGAGACAATTGATGATTCTTTGTCGGTGGAGAAATCTGGAGACCACTTCAGTATCTTCATAGGGAAACCACTAATGTTGCAGAATGCTCGCATCCATAAACGTTGATAGTCCCCTTTGTCTTCCATCCGAATCAGAACGTGCCGGAAATCCAGAGATCCGATCTAATACTTTCCATTAATACTCATGGCTTGGAAGGCTATGTGCACTTGCTCCATAGATGGTTTACCATTAGTGAACTTGCCGATAAGAGCATTGGAATAGTGGTTGGCGAAGGTTTCAACTGCTTCTTCAGCATATATACATGCAATTTTCCCGTTGATTCTATGGGATATTGGCTTAATCTCCGGGTTAGACGGTAGATAGGTGTAAAAAGGTTGGTTTTTTGGTGCTAATGCCTCCCGGAAGGATTTTCCGGCGGCAGAATCACCATTCCACGGCGACGAGCCCGCCATGGGGTTGAACGTTAATATGCTAGTTTGTTGATAACGTCTAAAAAAGGCTACTGTTGGGGTGCTAAGTTGGGGGCGCGTGCTGGGCACTCAATGAGAGAGATCAGAGGATTTTGTTACACTGTTTGGGCCGAAATTTTTGTCACGTTCACCTGATAACGTCAATCATCATAACTCTAAAACCCATTCTTTTGAATTCGGGTGCTTAAGAGACATGTGCAGGTTGCATTCGATTTCGAAAAACATTAAAATCGAATGAACCTTAATCAGGGTCATCCCCGCAACTACGTCCGATTAAGCGACATTTCACACTTTAATTCATCTTAGTAACGATTCGTAAACAACATCATGTAGCAATTTCAAATAATAAAACTTTGAAATCTAACAACTTATGAATAGAAATTTTCACGTAATAGTGCTCTTCAGACACATACATTTCGAATTCGAACCATTGAAGCAAAATATATTCAAATACAGTCGACCGCACAAACTTTCTTTCGATGTCGCATCTGGACGAAAAAACTGCTCTTCGATTCGTCACTTCGAAGTTCGAACTTCGCATTCAACCTTCTCGAATCGCAAGTTGAAGGCATCAATTTTTTTCAAACAAGAAAACCTATTTGATTTCTATTCGTAAGTATTGTTCAATTCTGGGATAATAACGCCATGCTAAAACATTTTAAATCATAAACAGTCGTGCACATTCGAAAATAATGCACGACGGCTACTTCCGCCGTTCAAAACTGAAACGACGATGCACGGCAGTTTCAGTAACGGCGGATTAAACCGCCGCCGATCCACCAATCTACCGTCGTGTGCGGTGTCTTCCTGCTCTAGTGTTTCCACTAGTGATTCTTGGGTTCATTTCAAAGTAAAAGTAAACGGGATAGTAAAGTAAAAGTAATCACATCATCTCAAGAACTTGTTAAAACCAAGCTAATCTAAATTATATTGTTCTTTTTTTTTTTAGGTTAACCATCCATTTGGATGGACGGAATATATTAGGCTCCCCAAACCTTAAAAAAAACCAAAATGAGCTTTTGGTTGTAGGTTTTTACACTATCACCACATGCGGTGAAGTGACAAAAGAATAAAAACACAAGGGTTCAACCGCCATGAAACATCAGTAGAGCTTCCAAAAAATGGGGGAACCAATAAACTAATGCTAGGACTAATGATCTAGGAGTTTATAGCATTTTAGAGCCAAAATTTCTAGAGCCTATTAGCGAATTGATAAACAAAACACAAGGCGGCCCTAGAACTGCTCTAAAAGGCATATATACATAGCATATAGTTTCAAGGCTAGATATTGCATTTCCAGACAGAGATGAGATGTGTGAGAAAAACTGAGGTCTGTGAAGAGTGGGAGCTTCAAAAATGATGTCTTCCAGCTTGGTGTAATCCTGCAAAATTAAACATAACAATTCATGAGCGTAGCAGCTGTAATTAAGGGGGATGAAAGCGAAGAGATGGAATTTGTAATCTATCCAATTGAATAAGGCCTCTGATTTCCAGTGGAATCTGTATAGAATTATGAAATAGAAAACTGGATTTCAGGGAGGATGCATGCTTAGCCAGAGCATCAACCACTTTGTTAGCCTCTCTAGGAGTATAGTTCAGTGATGATTCATGCATGGATTGGTGTATCTCATCAGCTAGGTTAAAAACATTCCAGTGGGCCAAACTGGGATCATTAATCATTTTAATTGCTTCTAAGCAGTCTGACTCAATCACAATTTTTTGGCTGAAGGATAATGAAGCTGAAAGAGCTAATCCAATTGCTAGTATTTCTGCATGGAGAGGTGAGATAGACTGAGTGTAGACACATTTAGCAAACACAAATTTCCCAGTTTCATCTCTGACTATCAAACTCAGACCTGTTACTCCCATTTTCCAGGAAGCATCAACATTAAGCTTCAGACCTTCACTAGGTCTTATCCATTTAACTGGCACAATTCTAGGTTTAGGAGGTCTCCTATGTTTAGGAAAGTAACCATTTGAGGCTAGATCAATATCAAAAGGGGAAGAGATATACAGGGGTCTAGCAGCAAAGGAATGATAGATAAGACTTTTGACCTCTTGAATTATGAGTTGGGGATTAGGACTGATATCCTCAAACAGTAACTTATTTCTGGACTTCCAAATACACCTACAAGTAAACAATATCACAGTATGGATTAAAATTGAGTGAATCTTTGTAAGACCTGGTCTAGAGAGGTAGTAACTTATTCTATTCCATATAGTGTTGAAATTAGGAGTTGCAATGTGAATGAAAAGATTAATTCCAGTCCAGACCTGAGAGGCTATGTGGCACTTGTTAAAAAAAATGATCTAGAGTATCAGTATGATCACAGAAGCAACATTTAGAAGCCATGTTAAAACCATAATATATCAGAACATTGTCAAAGGGTAAGATAGAATTCATTACCTTCCACATAAAAATGGAGATCTTCTTAGGGACCCTTTTGTTCCATATTAGATCAAGTGATCTGGCTGACCCCCTTTTAGGCCTAAGCTTATTGTATGTTGCTTTAAAGGAAAAGCATCCCTTATTGTCTGGGGTCCATATCAGCCTGTCTTCTCTGTGGATCTTCAATGTAGAGTCCTGTAAAAAAGACAGAAGTGAGTTATCAATATAGGAGCTAATCAAGCTTAAAAACTCTTGCTTATTGTTGATAAAAGAGGCAACTGTGCAGTCAGGAGGGATTAAAGTGTCCTGTGGGTTAATAATATCACACAAAGCTCCTGAGCTAGTCCAATTGGCATTCCAGAAGCTACAAGCACCATTACCATGGATGACTCTGGAATTATTTTCAGCAAAAAGGTTGACATGGCATATTCTTTTCCAGCAATGAGAATTTTTGAAAGAGGATGGCAGTGAGGCTAAAAAAGAGGTCCAGGGAACTTGTCCTATTTGGTATTTCCACCATAGTTTGACTGAAAAAGTCTTAACAATGGTGGAAATATTTCTAAAATTCAGACCATTTTCAGCTGTGGGATAACATAAGTCATTCCACTTTTTCCAAGTCTTTTTTGGTCTGTTATCAATAGTACCCCAGAAAAACACTGAAATTTTCCTCCTAATTTGTTTTATTACATGCACAGTTGGTTCCATGACAGCCCAAATATGCTGAGGAAGAGAGTATAAGCAAGAGTTAATTTTCCACCCTGAGACAGCCATTTATTTTTCCAATTGTTTAGCCTTTTGTCTATCATTTCTAGTAAGGGTTGGAAAAATATATTTTTTATCCTACCTGTGAAGATAGGCACACCTAAATATCTAAAAGGAAAATGCCCCTTTTTCATACAGAGAATGTCCCTAATTTGTTTGATTTTATTTGGAGAAGCATGCTTACTGGTGTAAAAATCGCTCTTCTCGTAATTTATTCTCTGTCCAGAGACAGATTCAAAAGTAGCAAGAAAAGCTTTCATTTTTATCAAGTTTGATTTACTTGCAAGCATGAATATAATGGTGTCATCAGCATATGTCAAATGGGAGATTTTTACAGCAGTAGAAGGCAAATTATAGTATTGCATACTCCCATTTTCAAAAATAAACGCTAGGCTTCTAGTGAATGCTTCTGAAAAAATATTAAATAGGAAGGGAGAGAGGGGATCAACTTGTTTGATACCTCTAGAAGCATTAAAAAAGCCTACTGGTATACCATTTAAAAGAACAGAGAACCAAGCCTGGGATAGGTTTTTTATCACACAGTAAATAAATTTTCCGTGGAAACCAAATTTTAGAAGAATAATGGAGAGGAATTTCCAGCAAACCCTATCGAAGGCCTTTCTCAGATCCAACTTAAGAATGCACTTGGGGTTAGGGCCTTTTCTGTCAATGAACCTAAGCATTTCCTTAACATACAGTACATTATCCGCTATATCTCTATTTTTAAGGAATGCGGTTTGGTGAGGATAAATGATTTTATGCACGAGGGGTTTAAGCCTTTCCATTAAAATCTTAGAAAATATTTTATTAGTTACATTGGAAAGGCTAATGGGCCTAAAATCACTGAAAGAAGAGGGAGTGTCTAACTTAGGAATAATAGCAATCCAGGTACTAGCTATGCCCTTGGGAATTTCTGCACTAGAGAGAAAATCATTTGCAGCATGTAAAAGGTCTGTATGAATTATATCCCATGCTTTAATAAAAAAATTAGGTGTGAAACCATTAGGACCAGGGCTGCTTTGCTTATTTAGTGAAAACACAGTCTGCTTAAGTTCCAGCAAAGAGACAGGCTTGATTAACTCAATGTTATCTTCATTTGAAATTAGCTTGGGGATCTGAGACAGGAAGTGATTATAGAATTCAGGTTCTGGATCCTTGTCGGCTGTGAGGAGGTTAGAGAAAAAAGATTCAGCCTCTTTCTCTATTTCAGACACCTCATCAATCCACTCCCCAGATGAATTTTTAATTTTTGTAATGGACATCCTACTCTTCCTTTCCCTCACAGAGTTATGAAAATATTTGGAGTTGTCATCTCCATCTTTAAGCCATTTAATCTTTGCCTTATACTTAATAAAGTGTCTCTGCTCTTTAATAACTCTAGTCAGATTAGCTTTAGCTTGTCTGAGTTTGATCAGTTCTATTTCACTCTGATCATTGTCATAAAGCATTTCCTGAACCCTAAGTTGTTCTTCTGCATCTATTACATTTTGATGAATATTACCAAATACATCTCTGTTCCATTTTTTCAGACATCTTTTCAGCCTAAGCATTTTCAGATAGAGTTTCAGCATGCCTGATTCTGGAACACTTACAGACCAACTGTCTAAAATAACTTGCAGAAAAGACTCTCTCTTAAACCAAGTATTGACAAACCTAAAGGGTCTAGGGACAGCCTTGATTTGACTACCTACACATAACAACAAAGGGCAGTGATCACTGGTTTCTTTACTCATCACCAGTATGGAAGAATCAGGGAATTTCAGTTTCCATTGAGGAGAGCATAAGCCCCTGTGAAGTCTCTGAATGGTTGGAGTTTTTTTCCTACCAGTTTGACTGAGATCTAACAAGTTTTTATACCTACCATTAGTCCATATAAATGAGTTCCCTACAATATTTATGTGTTCTAAAGGCATACTATCAATAAACATGGAAAATTCCCTAATGCTCCTTAAATTAGGAGTGGACTTCCCTTTATATTCTGTGATTGAGGCAATGGCATTAAAATCCCCTATGAATATAGTCTCAGGATAGGTAATTTTTGTTAAATCACTCCATAACGTTTCCCTTTCTTTTCTAGTTCTCAGGTCATATACAAACACAGCCTCCATCCTATCATTTAATTTAGCACTGTGAATATTAACATGTAGAAATTGTGGATTATCCTGGATTAAATTAATTTGGATACTATCATTCCACATTAGCCAAATCCTCTCATTATTAGCAGCTATGCATGAACTAAATTTCAGAGCAGATGAAAAGTCAACACATTTTTCATTAACATGCATTGGTTCTATAAGACAGATAAGGTCAAATTTGTGAATAATTTTTAGCTCTTCTAGCCTAACCATTGATGTATTCATGCCCCTAATGTTCCAGACTAGGAATTTAATTTTTAGGGATTTAACAATCATTAAAAGATGAGGGGGAACCTTTTGTAGCTGAACCAGTGATAATCTGATTCAGCTGTGTAAAATAAGTTTTTAGTTTAACAGGAGCATGTTTAGCCATAAGTCTAGTAGAATGCCTCACCTGTGTTGTGCTTACCTACCCCTTCTTATTTTTAGGATGAATATTGGGAGACTGATGAGAGCTATCCAGTGGATCAGAAGCTGTATTTTCCATTACTGGCTCCTCCATCACAACATCCTCCTTATCTGGTTCCTTCTCCTCAGGACCCTCAGTCTCCACCATTTCTGAATTTTCAGATTCTTCCATGTCATTCTCCTGGAGAAGTGGTAGCAACCTGTTGGACCTGTTTTTTGCCTGAGAAAAATAGTTAGAGTTGTCAGTAATAAAAGGAGAATTGTCCACTGTGGAGAGCCCTTTTGTGCTGATACTGAGATCATCCTTGGCATATATGGTACGCTGTGGTCTGAGTTTAGGTCTCCATTCTAGTCTTAACATCTCAGCTTGCTCTGTGTTAACAGGGGGCATTTGTTTTCCACTTGCTGGTGGAGCAGACTTAGCAACATAGGTTCCAGACTGTGACTGGCTAGCCTTTGTCATTATTTCTTGAGCAGCTAGAGCCTTAGCCTTTTCTTTTGCAGACATTCCTGAGGATTCACCAGATGTAAAAGAGGGCTGAAGAGGGGTAGGAGTGGTGATTGGAGGGGGGTTTGCTTTTGGGTGAGGATGCGGTTTGGTGAGGGAAGATGGGTATCTAGCATTTTGGGTGGTGGCTGGTGAGGAGAGGTTGTGTTTTTTGGCATGAGGAATCCAATTATCAGCATCAATAGGGTTTGCAGCCCTGCAGTTATCAAGATAATGTCCTAGTTTCTTACAATGAGGGCAATAAGCTGGCAGTTGCTCATATTCTATTTCCAGATCCACAGTAAGCCCTGCAACCCCCACAGTAATCTCAGAATGGATTTTCTTTTGCAAGTCTATTTCTACACAAATCTTGACTGCAGAGGGGCGAGTAAGAGAGGCAGTTGCCGAATCCATCTTGACAAATTTACCCACCCTATTCCCTATGAACTCAATCATGGCTGAATTATAGAAAAATATTGGGACATGCTGAATAGTTATCCAAATAGGGACAATTGAGGATTCATTACCAGGCACAAAATCAGTAGTCCATTTCAGGACCTTCATCGGAAATCCTTTCAAGTTCCAGATCCCCTTGAGCCAGCATCTTTGGTAGTCCTCTTGGTCTTGAAATCGGATGAGGATATGCCGATAGTCGACGGAGCCAAGCTGGAAGCCGGAGGAGAAGCCGATTGACTTAAAAGCCTCATTAAGAGTTTCCATCGAAGGCTTACCACGCTCAAATTTACCTATCAATGCATTTTGGTAGTGGGAAGCAAGCAGAGTCGCTTGTTCCGGCGAAACAATACAGGCAATTTTGCCTTTATGTTCCCCGATTGGGACGATTTCGGGGTTAGAAGGAAGATTATCAGAGAGAGGAGGGGGTTTGGATGTCAAAGCTTGAAGAAAGCTGCGGTTTGGTGGATTACCGCCGCGGTGCTGCGGCGGCGCCGCCATGGGAGAGACCGTTATCCGAACGTTATTGGCGAGAAATAGTGGCAACGGTCAAAAAAATGGTGGGCATCAGTCGGAATTAGGTAGTTTTCTTTTTTAATTGTAGAGAGAAGGGAGAGCAAAATGTGTAGAGAGAGAAAGCTTAAGCATATATAAAATTATTACTGATCCAATTTATATTGTTCAAAATACATATTATCTTGCCTGCTAATTGAATTAAAGATCGGTCTTCCTAGACTGTGTGATATAACATGATCATGCATATGTACGTAGTAATTTTAACTTTGGTTTTAAAAAATTCTGGATATCTAATTTATTTGATATATATTTACTAAGGGCCGTGCTCTTTGACAAATTTCACCAAGATTTATTTTGATATATTTTAGTTCAGTTCAATTCTAAAATATAAATTTAAATACTATTATTATTTTCATTACAATGATTACATCAACGTTAGTTACTTTACTTTAATTCAATAATGATTTTATCGTATTCAAAAAAAATAATTATTTCGATTGGATCGGAATTAGTTAGTACATATTTTTAGTGATGGTTCATGGTTGGATTTTGAATTATTGTTAGGGCGTTCTTAATTTGGCGAGTCTGTGGGGACATGTGACTACGTACTATATGAGGAAGGAGAAGGTGCTACCGACGGTCCAGGTTCTGATGAAGGCGACGGAAACTTCTGCAGGAGACACGGCGGCCGAGAAGACAATATAGAGACAGGAACAAGTCGGCGGTTAAGTTTACAGTGAGTGATGGGTCTCCCCAGTTTTTCTTCCACAAGTTGACTCATTTAGCAACTTCTGTTCTCGGGATCGACACAATCTTCTTCTGAAACCTTTGAATAATGTAGATACGGAGTTTTGTTTGTGAATTTTCTAAAACCGGCATATGGAGTTCCAGTGGTCCTTTGATTTGCCTAGTTATCAGCGATTATTAATTTTATCTTTTTTTATTATTATATTACAACGATCATATCGAGTATAAGAATTCTATATACTCCTTCCGTTTATTTTTTTGTGGCACACTTGAAAAGTAACATTATTTTACGACAAGTTTGACCATCAATAATTTGTGTTACGTATATTAATTAAAAATAAAATTTTGATATTTGAAACCTTTCAAAAATATATCGCATAATAATGCTACTACTTATATAATACTTCTAATTGTTTGGTCAAACTTACAAAAATAGAGTTGATGAATAGTAATGTGCGACGAGAAAATAAACGGAGAGAGTAACTATCATAATCTAATCATATTTTACTCTTATTTTCGCTGAGTAGACTTGATCTCTGATCAAATGGGCCCGCAATTCGATTAATTTCTTCTTTTTTGCTTCATAATTTGATCTCATTTTTTGGCATTAAGTTTATTACTTTATTTTGTATTTCCCAACCTTATTACGATTTAGAAAAATACTACAATATCAACTTCAAACTGATAAGATTTTAGAACAGCATTAAACTTTATTGAGTTTCAATACATATATTAGAGATAAGAGCTTCCCATGTAATGTAATTATGAAGTTAAGAAATCATAATTAGTAAAACTCGCTTGAACACGATGACGTTCCAACTTGAGAAAATTCATTCAAATTAATTTGCACGATGATGCCACGATTGAATAAGGAATATCATATAGACTTTTGTGTGAAAATTAAGTATATTTCCCATTCTTCCTCTTAACTGTGATGATAATTTAATTAAGTTCTAAATGGACCATTGGCCCTTAGCTCACGGGTCTCACGCTTTTTCTCTGTTTCCATATTAATCTACTCCAATTGAAATACACAAATATTTTAATAAGAATTTTGGTTAATTTAATTAGATTATTTATTAAATTAAATTAGGTTACTTTCAACGCAGTGCGTCGAACATTAAATAAAAAATATTGAGAATTGTTATATAATATGTCAAAATATTTATTACTAAATATGAATGATATCGAGTTAAATTTGAGATTATATTATAACATTTTAATTAATAAATGTTAAGCCATTTAGTTTAATCAACCTAACACCTAAAAAATAATTTATATAAATTTTATTTCATGTTTATCCAGCGTATAGGAAATTGTATTAATTAACGATGAGTAGTGACGTATTCAAATGTAAAAAAGTTTAGGAAGTTGTATATATGTTTTTTATAAAATTTTATGAATTGTATAATGCATGTAATAGTAATAGAGAATGAAGACCGTTAAGAAAGAGATACCGAAACTGAATGGATCAAAATTACTAAAAACCAAATCAGCGAAAATCGGAAAATAATTAATATAATATAATCCGTTAAACTTGAGATTATAATATAATATTTAATTAATAAATATTAATCCATTTAATTTAATTAACCTAACACCTAAAAAATAATTTATAAAAACTTTATTTCATTCTTACCTGACGTATAAAAAATTGTATTAATATTAACGATGATTGACGTACTTATCCAATGTAAAAAGTAGGGGTATTTATAATCGGGTACCCGCACTTTTGAGTAGGTTAAATTGCGACCCGTGACACGACCCGTACTTACGGGTATTCATACTTCCGTGTACCCGAAGAGTATGGGCTGGATAACGGGTACCCATTGACCCTTTAATACTAATATAATAATTTAAAATTCTGTACATGTGTGACAATAAAACATAAAAATCTTGTACTAAGTCTCCAGAAAGACGGACTTTCTGGAGCAAATAGGAACTACGGGGTTTTTGTGCAAATACTTTTTTCTCGGGGGTTTTGTGTAATTACACCTAACTATGCGTGTATATAAGCCACCAAAACCCACCTGCTTCTTCAAATATCATTCTAATTTTTCTCTCTCTTCTCTGGCGATTTTGAACCGCCGGAACGAACCCTAACTGCCTCTAATCGCCCCTAATTTGTTTGGATTTTGATCGGGTTATTGAAAGGTATGCTCATTTGATCCCATTGAATCTTATTAATTGATCGATTCTTGTATTAACTGTGTTTTTCTAATCGCCCCGTCATTGATCGATGAACAGCTATGGTTAAGAAGAAGGTAGCCACCGGAGCCTCTGGAGCCGCCGGAGCCGGCGTTGATCCGCCTGCATCTACATTGGCCGGATCCACAGATCTGAATGCTAACGACGGTTCGCTCTAGGTTCCTCACTTTTAAGGCGTTTTTGATGTTTTTTGTTGTTGAAGATGCTTGTGTAATGTGTTAGAATAGCATTGTTACTTGATACATTGCGGATATAACATCAAACTTATATTCTTGTGCTTATATGTGATATTTTTTTAGCATGAAACAGTTGACATGTAACATGAAACATTTTACATGTAACATGAAACATTCTATATGTATACTGGTACATAAAACATATATTATTTTATGATGACAGATTGGAGATGTAATATGAAACATTTGATTTATATCGTAAAACTTTTTAAACTTATTTTATGTTCATATGTGTTTCATTGTCTTATTTGATTATACATTGGACATGTAACTTGAAACATTTGATGTATATCATATTTGATGTGTAGCTCTGACTATGTTTTTTTACTGATCGATTAACAGCTATTGCTAACAAGGAAAAGCAAGTCACCGAATCTAAGAATGACGTTGATCCGCCTGCATATACAGATCTGAATGCTGACGATGGTTCGCTCTTTGTTCCTCACTTTTCAGGTGTTTTTTATGTTTGTTGTTGTTGATGATGCTTGTATAATGTGTCAGAATATGCTTGTTGTGCTTATATGTGTTATTGTTTAGCATGAAACAGTTGATTTTACATGTAACTTGAAGGGTTCAGGGGTTCAAGGGTTTAGGGGTTCAGGGGTTTAGCTTTAGGGGTTTAGCGTTAGGGTTTAGGGTTTCATGTTTAGGGGTTTAGCGTTAGGGTTTAGGCTTTAGGGTTGTGCTTATATGTTTTATTTTTTTAGCATGATATAGTTGACATGTAACATGAAACATTTGATGTATACAATAAAACTCTTTGACGTGTAGCTCTGAATATGTTTCTTTCTAAAATCAATGACTGGACATGTACAAATTTTAACCTCAAACATTGGGTATGTAACATGGAAGTTTTAATATTAGAATAAAAACATTGTAGTTCAACTGAACAGAAACTTTTTCTTCAATTACTTTGCTGTGTAGGTGTCACAAAAACTGTTACATCCAAGAAAGTTTCGACAAAAAGTGCTCCGAAGAAAGGTTTAAGTGATGTTGAACCTAACGCCCCAACTAAGAAAGGTGAGAAGAAGAAATATGCTACAAATAAAGGTGGAAAGATTCAGAAGGACACATCTGTTGTAAATCAAGGTTTACTTTCTCCCTTAACTGTTTTGTTATCATCTTTGCAACTGCTTTTAATATGAGCGACTTTTACTTCATTTTACAGATGTAGATGTTGGGGAATCAGCTCTTAATGAATTGGTTCAAGGCATTGCTCAAGGTTTGTATATCAAACATTTTAATAAGAAACATTGCATGTTTAACATTAAACTTTCATCCCACTGGATTTAATATGGAATTGTATAATTTTTTATGTGTTAGCATCATACTTTTAAGATGAAATTACTATCATATTGCATGTATAACTTGCATTTTTTTCTGGATATTAGCAGCTGCACCTCCTCGCAAATCAAGAAGGTTGAACAATCAATCACCTGAAAGAGTTGAGCAGGACAACAATGGGAGGCATGTCACTTTTCAAACTGATCATATCTTCACTGAAAAGCCGATGGAACGACGTAAGATTGGTGCGGGGAAGAAAGTGAAGATGCCTACGTCTGTTGAAGGGGAAACTGGTAGTTTGAAGAGGAAAGCAGTTGCTAAAGTGGAGAAGAGCAGAGCTAAGAAGGTTATTTTGAAAGTTAAGTTTGGGAACGTATATGTTCAGAAGCAACGAGAAGAGAGTGATGAAGACAATGAAGACAGTGAGACGGACGAGGGTGAGAAGGATGATGAAGAACTTCCACCTCCTGAGTCGGGCCGGATTGTGGACAAGGAAGATGGACCTGTTGCTGTGAAGAAAAAGAGAGATAGGAAAACAACACAGTTTATGGAGTTTGTGGACGAAGATGGTGATGTGTAAGTTCGATGATCCTTTTTATATCATTTTTCTTTTATTATGAAACATTTAATTTTTATTCTTAAACATTTTTCTGTTCTTGTTATTTTGTTCTTACATTTCAAGGCATATGTTTTACTTTATAACTTACGTATTTTAAAATTAACTAGGTTTCATTTTTAAATTATTAGTTCACTGTTTTAATCAGCAACATTTTCCAGAAATCTATGAAAAATATGACATTAAACTAATTTACTGTTCATGTAAATGTAGGTTTTCTAAGGGTTTGACAGTGTCATGCCATCCTGGTCTTCTTATTGATCTTGCCAATCAATTGGAAGATGCTCAGAAGGCTGTTGTTGAAGTAATTGGCTTTGGCTCGTTGTTGAAGTTAGGTATACGACATTTTCCTCTTGGGGTGATTCCATTTTTGGTGAAGAATTTCAAGCCAGACTTTGCTGTTCAGAGTGTTGGTAGTAAGGATGATCATGTCTTTGATGCTTTTGCACTGCCAATTGGTGGTAAGACTGTTCCTGAGGTCAGTCACGCTGGAAAGGGTCCGAAAGAGGGTAAGGCAGTTCGAGCTAAATGGAAGAATAAGTTCATGAATGAACTTACTGGCTACAGTGGAATTCCTCTGAGTGTTGTTCTGAAGAAGATGATCAGCTTGAGAGATGGTGGTGATGAGTTTAAACAACTGTTTGTCCTGTATGCTGTAGGTACATTCATCTCTCCAACAAAGAGCTTTAATGTGGATAGTACAATTCTCCCAGCTGTTGATAATGTGTCTGAGATCGGTAAGCTGAATTGGTGTCGCTTTCTGTTGAAAAAGCTCATCGCTGGTGTTAGAAGGTATAAAGAAACTGCCTATGAGGCTGTCAGTGGATGTGTGATGTTTCTGTTGGTTGAGTATTTGCAGCATATTCCATATCAAGGCATGAAGGAGCCGGTTGAATTACCACTTTCTCTGTACTGGACTGAAGCTAAAGTGAAGACCAAATGTGCATGGCTCAAGAAGTCTAACTATGAGAGTCCTGTGATTACGTTAGGGGTATATCCCGTGACTAGCAATGGAAAGGTGTTTGGTGAAGTTCCTGCTGCAAGAGTTCAGGTTGCTGAAAAAGATGCGGGGCAACTAAACAATGAGAGACTAGCCAGTGACATATCTTTTGGTGTTACTGTGAAGACTGATGCAGAAATACTACAACTTGGACTTACGGTAGTTGTTTTTGTATTTCATCTTTGTTTATATATCTCTTCTATGCATATCCTGGATACTAACTGATGCATTTCTTTGTAGCCTCCTCAAGAAGCACATGAGTTTTTAAGAAGAGATATGTTCCTTGCTATTGCCAAGTATCATGAGCGCTATATGAAGTTCCAAAGTGAAGTTGCTGCTTCGAATGCTGCCTCTCATGATGATGATTCAACTATTGAAGGTTCACAAAGCAGCCAGGAATTCTTTGCTAATCCAGATTTTCATGAATGGTGTGACACTCAAGCTCGAGAGTTCAAGAAAAGCTACAAGAAGAAACTAGCCGATACAATGCCAAGTTTCAATTTGTTTGATGATGATGATGACCTCTTTTACACACCAGACAACCCTAGCAGCACCAAGCATTAGCTTGTTTAATGATAGTGACAACCTCATTTGGTGTTATCTCTAGTTTTAAACATTTGGTTTAACTTTAGTTTCAATGATAGTGACAGCCTCTTTTGGTGTACAGGCTCTTGACATGATTAATATGAATGTGTTGCACATTTTAATCAAACTTTTTAGTGTTTTTTTTGTTGTTTCATCAACTGTTTTTCATATGTTTTAAGAGTTTGAATATCTAAGTTACAAAGTCCCATTCTTATGTTGAAAGGTGTTCTTTTAGTTTGACAATTTGTGTGTCAACTTAACAACATTGTGTTTGTAACCTACAAGTTTATGCTTTTAAATTAAAAGGTACCTACAAATTTTAATTAATATAAAAGTTCAAAGTATCAAAAGATTCAAAGGTTGCTTAAATAGTGTGAAATATGACCAGTGTAAGTTAAAACAACAAATTATGAGAAACAAAGATTCTGACAGAGAGACAAAGATTATGAAGGATTGTGTATTTAAGTTACAAGTTCCAGTTTTTGACTTAAAAGGTTGTTTAGAAACCAGTGGAAATTTTCAAGTGTAATGTGACCAATGCCTACTTTAGTTTATGTGAAAGTCATACACACAACTTGAAAGTTTTCTATAACAACTGCAACTCCAAAGAAATATCAAACATTGTACATGTAACTAAAAACATCCATAACTTAAGTAAAAAGATCATGTTTGTAACCATTCAAACAAAAAAACACAGTAACTAAAATTCCACTCATAAACACAGCTTGAAAGTTTTTTATAACTGCAACTCCAAAGAAATATTAAACATTGTACATGTAACTAAAAACATCCATAACTTAAGTAAACAGATCATGTTTGTAACCATTCAAACAAAAAAAACACAGTAACTAAAATTCCCCTCACATTGCATGTTTCTCCTTATGCTTACAAAATCTATAATTCAACACCAGGTATGCATAAGCACTAATCTCAAAAAAACTGTGCCTTTGGTGTTATTGTGCCAATCTCATTCTTCGACTTTCCATGCATCTCCAAACATGATTTATGTCTTTTACCCTTCCTTCCTTTAGTGATCGCAATCAATGGATCATGCAGGCTGACATGTTCTTCTGTTATAGCACTAGTCGATTATTACACCACACTACTCGACTCAGTGAGCATAAGCGGATGTTCCACCACAGATTTGGTAGGCAACATTGACAACACAACACTTGTCGAGCTTTGAAGTGCGTCCTCTAGCAGCTTTCTTGCGTCCAGGTTGCCCTCACTCTTTGTAATCAATTGAAAGAAACTCCGAAGCATGTTTGATGCCAGACGATTGAGTCCTTCCTTGCTGTTGGAGTTGCATATTTGGAAAGGAACCTATCCCACACACTTTTCTTTGCGTTTTTTTTGTCCATCTAGCAGCGATGTATTTCTCCGGTATCCTGCCAATTGAATGAAGATGTAAAACCCTAATGCAACGGAAACACAACATCTTGGTCTCCTCAAAACCTTTGCAAGAACAAGCAACTTCAACTGAATCCTGAAGTATAGTGAACATCACAGCTTCCTTTCGTGCCCCACAACAACGACTCTCACGCAGCACTTTATAATAATTTATGTAACCACCATCATATGTCTCATACACAGCAGTAGCCATTGCTACATTAAACTCAATCTTGAAGTCTTCAAATGCCTTCAATGTATACACTTCAGCTGCATGCCTTAGTAGAGCTGCATCTGCATATTTGGTTGGGTTTGGGATGGACATTATGCAGTTGTGCTCATCCTGTCTTTCTACACTTCTCCATCTTTCTACTGTCTCCTCAAATATATTCAGGAACTGAGTGAGAGATGTGGTCTTGTTGGCATTGAATTTAAGGGCATTGTTGGTGCTTTCACTCCTCTGTGTTGGCAATATTCCAGTTGAGAAGAAGTCTTTGTTTAAACCCGTGCACCATTTCTCACGACTTTCGTATAAACGTGCAAACCAATGTTCATTTTCCAGCTTATAAGTTGTGATCATATGAACCCAGCTTTGTTCAAACTCCTCTGGACTGGTACATCCTCTCAAACAATGTTCAAATGCTCTCTTAAATTCTGTATTTTTCTTCAGTGCACCATAATGCTTGATGGCATTTTGTTAAAGGTGCCACTGGCACAATCTGTGCCTAGTGTTTGGGAGAACCTGTTTGAAAAATCACATATATAAGCTACAAGATTCCATATATAAGCTAAGAGATCACATATAACCCGAGGTACTCATACATCACTAAAAATAAGATCACATATATATGATAAAAGGTAGCATACAAATCTTGTAAAATATCCCATATGTAAGATAACACATCACACATAAAGCAAGACACTTAAAAGCAGTACCTTTTTAATAATTGCTGCCATTGCTGCATCCTGGTCAGTGAAGATGCTAATTGGCACTCTTCCTCCCATGGATTTGATAAAGGTCAAAAGAACCCACTCGAAAGTCTCTACCGTTTCATCAGGTATGAACGCACATCCGAACATGTCGTTTTTACTATGGTTGTTACACCCTACTATCGGGGCACAGTCAATTCATACCTGTAAAAACACAAGTAAAAACATCAACAATTTAGCACAGAGACAATTGCATATGCATATACCTGTTTGTTTTGCGTATACAGAGACAATTACATTTTAACTTCAATTGCATATGCATGTACCTGTTTGTTTTGAATGTTGTGTCCAATACTACCGCATCTCCATACAGCATGTAATCCTCTTTCATCATACCATCTCTCCAAAACAGAGCTTCCAAGCGGTTTCCAATACATATCTTCATCCTAAAGAAGAAGTCAGGATCTTCTTCACTTCTTTGCTGTAAAATGTCAAGCACTGTTTGTGCATCACCAGCTTCAATCTTCTTCTACCTGAGTCTATTCACATAATTAATGTGATCTCTAGGTAAATGCCCTACTTGTGTTTCTCCTCCAAATTCATGAGCAATGTACTTGTACCCTTGTGTAGGCTTCAAACCAGCAGCCTCCATGCTTTCAATCATCTGTCCCGTCTCATTTGAAATATGCCTCTCACTGCGTTGGAGATACTGCCACTCCTTTCTTGTGAAAGGATGATTGTGCCCCATGACATGCCGCACAACTTGATACTTGTTGCCAACCAGCTTCACCGGAATCTGTGCTCTACATCCTGTCTTTTTTATAGGATACACTTTCCTCCTTCTTCTCTTGGATCCTGTTGTTTCATTAACCAGTGCAACTGTTGTTGGTGTGCCTAGTTTTGCTCGGCTTTCTCCTTCACAAGAGCATGCATAATACTTTTCCACTACTACACCATCCACCACTCTCTGCGTGTGTTTTTTGTAACAAAATCCTAGTGCATTAGCATGATTCTTGTACAACATCTCCAATTCAACAAGTGAGTCTCTTTCAACTCCTTCTAAGCATTCTTCATCCATAATTCCTGCAATTTATCACCAAATAATAAAACATCATATTCCTATGTTAAAACACATGCATACTATGTTAAAATATTGTGATTATAGACTGCAAAAAAATTGTAATATATTACAGTTTTAAAACACAGCTTACAAGATTATGGTTATACACTAAAACATTACAGTTCATCCACACAATTTAACACAGTTGTTGTACAATCAACTCTTTTAGCTTTAAACATTGGACATATAGAATAAAAAAATTATGACTTATCACTTTTAAAACCCTACTTATATCATGACATCAACTAACTAGGTTTATGTAAAACTCATTGCATATGTGTTAACTATTTGGAGTTATAAACTGAAACATCACTCATGTTAGTGTTATATACATTCAATCACTCAAGTATTTGCAGGTTTGCTGCAATATCAATCAAGTCTTCAAGTTGAAATGTTTGGGGTTATAAACTGTACCTTCAATTGGTTGCAATTGACCTTATCAAGCATCTCCTCAACCACCTCTCCAACTAGTTCATCAATCAATTCTGTTTCAACAAGTTCCATCTCTTTCTCACCTTCAACCTGCAATTTTACGGTTCATGAACGATTTCAGTTCAAAGAAAGATGAATCTTACAATAATGATCGACGAAACTTACCAAATTTTGATCGCTAGTCATCATATCTTCGATCCGATCAGAAGATTTGGAGGAAATTAATCGCCCGGAGCCGTGACGGGAAAGAATTAGGGGAAAATTGAGGGAAGAATTTCGTCGTCACGTGAATTGCACGCTGCTGGCCAAATACTTTCTGCAATTTACGCGTCCTAGCCCCAAAGTTTCCAATATTTCCATTTCGACCCCGTAGCTCCTATTCTCTAGGAAAGTAGGACTTTCAGGAGATTTTCTCAAAATCTTGATACATCTGCAGCCAATATTATGCAGTCATGCCAGATTCATATTAGGAGTGCCTAAATATGAATATTGTTTATGGTGGAATGTTGCCGACTGCCGAGTCACATGAATATTAATCGAGAGCTGCATATTACGTCAATTGCACAATCGCACATATACAAATTAACAAAACGGTATAAAAAGAGGACTAACGTCGAGATAAAGGCATTGTGTCTGAAAACCCTGATTTATTTACATATATTTTTAATATTTAATATTTCTTTATAGCATTAATTATATTTACCGGGTATTCCGGGTACCGGAAAATTTAGTTTTTACATCCCGTACCCCCACCCGATTAAACTTAAATTTATCGGACCGGGTACCCCGAATATATTACTATTTACCCGGATATAAATGTTCGGGTATTTCGGGAATCGGGTCGGGTTATTATGAATACCCTTAGAAAATCGGAAAGGAAGGAAAGTTAAGAACTTCAACAGAGAGACGCGATCGACACCCTTCTCTCCCCAAGTTTTCACAGATCCAAAATCTCCGGTGGGGGTCGTCGGCGTTTTGACCGCCGTTGCGATCCCATCCCACCCCATACTCTGTCCTTCCACCTCCCCCTCTAATCTCCTACCAAAACCCCTCTTTTTCACCCTTGCCGGAATAGGCTTTCTCCATACTCGCCGGAAAAAACTTTGAGCCGCCACTTTTGATCTTCATTGCCCGGAGCTCGACGCTGAAAGAGGTTTTGGATCGGGCTCCAGAACCCAACACCGCCGGGCAGAAAAGTAGATCTACAATCTATTTTCGGTTTCTTTTTTCACGACGATGTCCAGAATACCGATCAGTTAGAGGCTGGTCCGACTTGCTACTCAGATGTTTCGTAAGGGGAAGATTGGTCATGCGCCGCCTGTCTTTCGCGATTGGATCCACGCGCCGCCGGAGTCAACGGTCTGTTAGCGTCACCGGATTCCACGCGCCGCCGGAGTTACCGTCGGGGTTCAGTCCTGCGACTCACATGCCGCTTCTTGGATCAGACTTAAGGGGTTTATTCTTTTTTTTTCTTTTTTATGCCTTCCTTTTTAGATTTGTTTTAATAAGGGGAACATGCTTTGAATTGGTTTTTGATAGAGTACTGGTAATGTGTTTTTGTATGCCAGTCTATTTTTCTAACCGGTCATTGTTTAGAAAAATAGACTGGCTTCTGATCTGATTAATAGGATAGACAGGAGAAATCCGAGTCAAGGGAAGTTTTGACTATCCCTATGGCGACTCTGTCTTAATCAGATTTGTAGTCTGTACAGGCAGATATGTCTATGACATGGATTCTTGATGCAGATAGGCAACTCACTGGCATTTTGATAATATGTGAGCAAACTAGAAAGTCCCATACTGGCCTGAGACTGACTAGGGAGTGACCATGTTGTTAGAGATGTCGTTCCAGTGCTATAGCCAGTATGCAATTGGTATGTCTGACTGGGACTTCTGAAAGCGCTGCTGGTTACAACCTTGATCTTATTAGACCCCATTTTCTAGTATTAGGGTAGACAAGTCATTACCGGCTAGTTAGACATGGTGTTACCTCCATTGATGCAGAGTATTATGGAATGCTCTGTAATCACTCAAACAGGGTATGGAGAAGGGTTACTCCTACTACTCACAAATTTCCTCCATTTGGAGATAATTGGTACTTCATGGATATATTCCAGGGTGTGGTGAGCCCATATATTTCACCCCACCATAGTGTGGTTTTAGTTTATTAATTTTTTTAAAAATGAACACCCTTAGAAAAAAGTTTAGGAAATTGTATACAATTTTATGAATTTTATAATGATGACGTGGTAATAGTAGTAGAGAATGGAAGACCGTTAAGGAAGAGATACCAAAATTGAATGGATCAAAATTACAAAATTAACCAAATCAGAGAAAATCAAAAATAATTACGAAACGGGTCTTAAAATAACAAGATCAAACATATAGCATCAAACCAAATCGTAAAATACCATAGGCAAAATAAAAAAAAATCTCATGACACACAGTTAGATAAGGCGGTCTTATGGTAAGTCATGACCACTAGTGCACAAGCATACCTTTCTCGGCACCACATTCAAGGCGTTTTGGCCAAAATTGCGCGGAACCGCCGAGTAAAGGGGTTACGAGTTCGCCTCCTTCCTCTCGCCTAGGGCAGAAAAATAAAAATGGTGTTTTACAGTTAAATAGAAGGCGTTTTCGAAACTGCCTTAAAATGTTGAAGATCAGGCGATATCGTATCCAAATTCGCTAATAAGCGACCAAAGAATCGATATCACCTATAAGACCCGGTAGAGGTTGGAAAAGTTGTTCGCCATTTCTGGTTGGCAGCTTGTCAGTTAGCGAATTTGCTCGTTATTAACGCCTGCAGGTGAATTATTTCTAGAGACTCGCCTCTTTTATATTTCTGTCTTATGAACTATATTACTTTCTGGCGATATCGTAACCATATTCGCCTATAATTGGCGAGTTCACTTAGATGCAGGCCTGTTGCTCTCTGTCCATGCAGTCGAGTGAATAGGCGAAATCGCTCTTTCTGACGCCTAGAGTCGAACTTGATTCCGGTTTCGCTACCAAGCGAGTTTAAAGTATAAATTACAAGACTAATTCCTTTCCCTTTTTCGTTTAATCACTAGAACCATATACTCCATACTCCATCATGAATTAAATTTAACACAATCTGATTCAAAGAACAAAACATTAATTAAATGAATACTAAGATTGTCACAAGTAGGCAAAGTGGCGAATTTGTAAAAATGTAGCATTACAATTGATATTAAATTCCTAGAATCAACACGTCTAGGAAGAGTTCTCATTTCCTGCGCCTTCCATGTCATTTGGTGTGGCTTGCTGTGGATGTTGACGGAGATAGTCTTTAGAAAAACTCCGAAGAATGCGGCGAGTCTCCCACCCATTCTCTTGGACGTTACCAAGCTCGGTCATCATCGAGAACACAGAGTCCTCAAGCCCCTGGTAATAGGCTTCTCTTGGTGCTAGTAAATGATAGAAAATGTCAAGTTTTGTTCTAAAGTAAACTACCATCACAAGTACAAAAATCATGACTAAAAATTATTTACCTCCATTTGGTTCTGGCTCCGCCGGTACGTCCTTCTCCACCTTCTCTTTCCAAGTCCCCCCAACCAACTCCCACTTCTTCTTCTGGTAGTACTCCTTCGTGTAGTACTCACACGGCTTCCCGGTGCCGGAGAACTTCAGCCTTGGATGGGTAATGCGGAGGAATTTAGTTATGAAGTTCGCATAGGGCAATTTCTTCACAACTATGTTTTTTTCTACCACACTCTTCTTCATGTGTTGGAAAATGGTATATCCAATGTTAAGCATGATTTCCTCCGCCACCATGTAGTACTCGATCAAAGTTGTGTAGTTTGGTTCGGCCAACCACCCACCTTTAGGCACAAGATTTGTAGCAACCATCTCATACAATATCCTCCTCTCAGGGGTGAGTTTGGATAGCTTGTACTCCTTCGGCGTTCCAAGTTCTGGCTCATCTCGACCAAAGTGTGTCTTGCCATATTCCTTCAGCATCTCGAGGGAAACGAGCAACTCACTAGGCCATTCTCCCCTTGCGTATAGATCCACAGGTTTATCCTCGTCCTCGAACACAACATCGAGGGCATCGTTGAACAGTTTGGGACTTAGTTCGTACTCCTTCTTGTTCACCTTGGTCTTCCACACGGCACCAGACTGTCGGAAATTTGCGTAGAACTGCATAGTCTCCTCCAGATAGCCCGGCTCATTCACCTTCATCAACTTGTGAGCTTATTGATATTCAAGAAGTTCCCAAACCTCTTTCAAACCTATGTCGTTCACTTGACTCTCATCCACCACCATCAACTCGTTCAAGACAGCCTTGGCATTTTCAAAACTACAATACTTAAGATAAGCTTGTTCACTAACAAACTTAGCCTTGTCGTACTTGATAGGGTGGGTCGATTCGGCGGCGGCCTTTTTACCCTTACCCTTTGGAGGCATGTTTGAGATCGCATAAAGTACCTAACAGATAGAACCCAACCTTAATCTATGATTAAACCCATAAAAAACACATTCATCATCACACCTAGATTAAAAGCAAGCTTTTACATAACGAATTGTCCAAAATAAACTAAAAAAACAAAAATATTGATGAAAAAGAGTTCAAGATCAGCGGAACATACAATGTGGGGTAGATTGGGCCGTGAGAGCGCTGATTTGCCAGTGGAATTGACGGGTTGGCGGTGGATCGGAGTTTGAGGGAGGTTTCTGATGATTTTGAGGGTTTAAAAATTGGGGATCTGATTTTGAACGCGTCTGGAGGTTTCAGTTGACTATTTATAGGCTTGCAGTTTACGAATTCGCCAACCCCATCGTGTATAGGTGATTTAGCAGGCGAATTCGCTTGTAAATAAAATAATTATAGGCCTTTGGACCTATGAACTATGATATGGGCCATATCGGGTATGAGCCATGTATGTATAGTGTATGTATATTGCATTCAAGTGTAGTTTCATAGGTAAATTGCGCGGGTCGGCGACTTATCGAGCCCTTCTATTTTGCCAGCACATATATACTGATAAATTGGCTTTCAATCCACCAATGTGGGATTAATGACACTGGCAGGAGGTGAGTTTGCCTCCTACGACGCCTGCAGGCGAGGAAAAGGGCGAATTCGCTTGTACTACTAGATCCCTTTTTATTTAGGTAATAATGACACACATTTTAATCTTTTGATCATTTGTATTTTGTAAAAATTATTATGAAGAACTGGACAATTTTAAGAATTTCAAAATATGAGTTTTATATAAATTAGTGTAGAATGGTAACCTTTTCCGGTACTTAAAAATATCGGGGTTTGAGTTAGGCGGAGTTTGGCGTTAATTGCCAGCGGAGTTTGGAGTCCATTCGGCGGAGTATGGAGTCCATTCGGCGGGTTATGGACGCCTAGTCTTCCGCCGTTCGCACCAAATCAACTTTCCGTCGAGTCAACCGATCATGGCGGAACCTGTAGAGCGCCAAGATGACTTGTCGTCAACTAGTCGTCACTCCCATGTGGTTTTATTAAAGGAATGCTAAACCCTAATTGATACTTAGAAGCGATATCGCCTCTTATTTCGTTTATGAATGAAACGGCGTCGTTATTTTATGTTCTATACTTGTGCATCTTAAAAAATAATCAACCTGGCGGGCGAAACCGTAAGTTGTTTCGCCTACAGGTTACGATGTCGCCTCTTCAGTTGACTGGTAGACTATGTTGCCTTTGGCGAGCCAGGAAGCGAATACGCCTTGAAAATACATTCATAGACTGTTCAACTTACGAGTTTGCCTAATGGATTCGCCCCTTATTTATTCAACTTCCGAGTTCACCTCTTCAGTCGCCTGTGGCGATCCAGGAAGAGAGTTCGCTTTTAAGATAAATTCATAGACGTTTATACTCCTGAATTCGCCTCTCATTTTTTCAGCTAGCGAAATCGTCTTCTGTCTCGCCTACTCTTTGAATACACTTTATTTACATGTAAATCTAGGTGCTTTTGTGTATGGTTAACATTGAAGAAATACATGAAATGTAATTTTATTATTAAAATACCATACTAAATCAATTCAATACCAAAAACAACCATTCATGAACCATTGTTTAGTGTTGAAACAAAAGAAAGCTAGACTACACAATAAGATGAAGTGAATCGATCATTCTTCGTCGTCATCATCTTCATCATCTTCATCATCTTCGCTTGCAGTCCTCTCTCCATCTTCATCTTCATCATCTTCTTCAGACGACTCTGCGGCTAGAGATGATTGGATGTTCTCGGTTCGGCGAACCACTTCAAACACATCGTCGTCTCCATTGACAATGTGTCCATGCCTCTGTGGGTCTTCATCCATTTCATCATTCCCAATTTGCTCTTCATTGGGCTCTATAGCTGCTCCCTCGCCATCAGTGGGTTCTTCATCTTCTGCCTCGCTTTCAGGTCTCGCTCGATCTTCAGGAATGTAATCAGCAATGTCGGTCATGGGAGGCAAGCGTTGAACCGAGAAATCTTACTTTTCTTCATCATCGCTCAGATCCGGATTCAAATTCAGCATTCTACCAAATGCCAGTATCTCCTCCCTGTGTTTTGCTTGCTCCAGCTTCACTTCTTCTATCTTATCTTACTTGCAAGCTGTCCAGCATAGAGGACCAACCGTTCACGCCGGGCGAGATCCCGAGCTGCAAACGGGAACAAAACAATTAGTAAACTAAATTGCTGCAAACATTTATCATAACATGAAAACACTTATTGTATAACAAATACTTACCTTCACTCAATTCAGATCGGCTGCGAGAACTCGAAGCACCCATGGCCTTCTTCGTCACCACCCCCTCCGTACTGATTTGCAACCCCTTGTTGCGTAGCCAAGTCGCGTCGTAGTATTTCACTGGCTCGGCCATGCTCACATGTCTTACACCCTTTTTCTTCATCATAGCGGTTATGCGTTGCCCGTAAGGGATCGTGTGATCGCCCTTGTCCTTCGCACGCTTCAGCATGTGCTTCATGATGGTGTACCCGGGATTGATCTTCACCTTCTCCATTAGGTGGTAGAAAACCATCAAGTTGGCGATCGTTGGCTCACATGGATGACCACCCGAGGGCATGATATTGAAGCACACAAGCTCGAACACCAACCGCTCCTCTTGAGTAAGGTTCGCAATCTTATACTTCTTCGCAGTACCGGCAACCTTACTACGCGTCTTAAAGAACTTCCTACGCTCGACCACGGGGTCTAGGACGCTCTCATTCAATGAGGTTGGGAAATTTTGGGTGTGGTATATCTCATAAGGGCCATTTGGATCCAACGGCATAAGTTGATCAACAGACGAGTAAGGGCATCCTATAACCTCATTTACTAAGAACTTATTTACGTTAAATGTCACACCCCTAACCATCATAGTCGCCTCTTCGGCATCCTTCTCAAACTTAAGATTTGCATAAAATTGAAGACACTCTTCCCTATGCACCGGCTCCCTCAAAGTCAACATCTCATCCAGATGAGTGGCTCTAAAATACTCAATTATCTTATCAAGACCCAAGCTAGCTATTTGAAAAACATCAATGACCTTAACATTTAAAATAGTACGACGAGTATATCGCTGGTATCTCGTCTCCGCTTTCGGGCTGATAAATAGGGACCGCTCCTCGTCCTCGTCATTGTCATTGTTTCCTACGTCGTTCGTAGCAGACTGGGATACACCAGCGGCGGCGGGATCAGGCTGGGCAGTGGTGGTGGAGGTTGGCCGAGACCGTTGATGCGTGGCGGCATCGGGTGGTGGCTGTGATGAACTCCCAGCAGCATGGGAAGTGTTTCTATCCCTGTTACCGGTCGGAGCTCCGGCGGTTTGCGCCTCCCTTCTCCCCCGATGACTGAGCTGCTCGAGGGTGAGCTCTTCCTCTTCCTATTCCTAGTTCGCGGCGGCGCCTGTGGTCAGGGCGGTTCTCTGACACTTGAGAGCGAGTGGGGTGAGGCTTTTTCCGGCTTGTTTGCTCCGGCCCATAGTGGCTCTGCAATAGGTCGACGGCGACGGCGATTTTAGTAGTTAGGGTTTGAAAGTCGTGGAAGTTTTGGGGATTTTGATATCCCCAAAACGTGAATGTAGTTTAAGTATTTTTTTTGTTTAATTTACCCATTTACGAACTCGACACCACTCTCGCCAGTAACCGTTTCCAATGGGCGAGTTCACCTTCAATTACGCCTCAAAGCGAAACTAGTAGCGAAATCGCTTTGATGCACCCTTAAACCTAAACCCTAAAACCTTCACCCTAAACCCTAAACCCACACCTGCATACCCACACCCATAAACCCTATATATACCATATCCATTCTAAAATGGATTGATCAATCATATTATACTTTATTGATAATTTTAACAGGTTTAGTGTTGAATTTACACGAAAACCGATCTGATCCGAGATTCTTGATACGATTCCGACGGAATCAGCACAACTAATCGTAGCACATATTTATAAGCGGGTCATTGCCGGTGAACAATTACACACTACTAGTTCCAAATGTTTTACAAGCCAACACTGTAGTATTAGTTCCTCGACTCATCCCGGAACTAATATTCAAATTTTGAAAACATCCATGTGTACTTTAAGATAACCGATGTTACACGAGTCATAGTGTGTTCTTGTAATGTGCTGTTCTGCAGATGAAAACCCGACAATAACATACTTTCCCAATACTGATCAGTAACTAGCATTTTTTATATGGATTTTTGTTATCAATTACAAAAAACAATCTCATAATACGCGGAACTTTCTTAACCATTTCAACAGATAGTGGCCATGATTTCTTGCAGGTGTAGTAGTAATGGTTTCTTAACATGATTTCTTGCAGATACGGTGCCAATTTGATAGGTCGTTTTTCTACCAAATAAACCTGCAAACAATTCGGTTTAAATTCAAGTATAGAGTAAGCAGGGTCGATCCCACGAGGAACAGTGTAATCAGATTCTTATATCTAAAGATACAGCTTTTGGTTAGAAACCACCTTTTATGTTGAAAGAGTTTGTATTAACTATCTAAGAACTAAATTAAACTAAACTAAGAAGCAAATAACAATTAAATTAAACAATGCAAATAACACGAAGATACTCACACGAAGCAATCCGGTTACAGGTAAATCCACATTAACATTTAATTCATTCGATCACTGGCTCAGTAATTTATTAAGTTGTATAAACCAATCAGTTATAGATCTTCGAGAAAAGAACACCCAATCCAATTTCTTCTTTCTTTGTCGATAGCCGGCAAGAATAGCTAAACTGACTATTTCTCTAATCAAGATACAACCTAGCCGGAATAGCCTACCTAGATTTAATACCTCAACAGCATTAAGCACCAAAGAAACCCGATTCAGATAATGTATAATCAGAACAACTGTCACAAATTATCTACCCTGTATTCCCAACTATTGGCGTATAGTTTCGCCACTAATTGAATCTACCCCCTAGATACAGATAAATAGAGGAACTCAATTGGCACTATTCCAAATAACATAAGACTGATCAGATCTCAAGCAATTCAGAAATAAACAGGATACACAGTGAATAACGAGGAATCCACACAACATAATTATCAAGCACATTTAGGCCTCACATATGAATCATAGTTAATGCTTCAAGAACCTTACCGGAAACAAACCTAACTACTAAACATATGAAAAACAATCAAATAATTAAATATGAAACTAATTATAAAGAAAAGTAAAAGAAAACTTAGTCTTGATCAATGATGAAAAGCGTATGTGTTGGCTGGCTCCAAAGCCTACGGATGGCCTCCAAACTTCGGAACCCCCAAAATAATATAATGTCTAAGTATATATAGGTTTTAGGGTAAACAAAACCCTAATCCGAATATTACAAGGAATTGGACTAATAAATTAATATATTATAATATAATTGGGCCTTCAAATAAATCTTCACTGTCTTCTCCATTTGCCCAGTTAAGCCCAATTTATTAAGACCGTGACTGCAACAATTTAGCCCAATACTGATTTCTTCAAGAACGTATAGCTGATTAGTGATCGACATGTTGAAGCACAACTTAGCCGCCCGTAGAAAAAACCAGTAATAGAATTACATCTTCAACTCACAGGCGTCTTCTTCTTCCCGGAATAATGGAATTGACGATCCATTATCCGTTGGAGCACACCACCTCATTAAAAAAACCTTTCGGAAAAAAGAGTGTAGTGTCTAGCTCCTCTCCATGGCTCCAAGTGCTTGATTTTGCATCTTTTTCAGCACTTCTCCATTTGATTGTATTCCACCATTTTTCTTATATTTCCTACACCAAAAACACCTTTGTGCACATCAAATGGCAAAAGAGAGATATAAAATCATATAATTAGATGCATAAAATACGCCTGATCAAATGGCCTCTCTCAACAAGCTTTGATTTCCATAAGCGATTTGATGACCTTCCACTATATCCAGTGATGAGTGAATAAGGAGATTTACTCCCCTCCAGTTCATTTGAAAAACTATGGGGAATTCACTAAACCAAACAAATAAATATACAAAAGTTTAGTGAGGATATATGAATTGAAACTATATATAAAAAAAGATAATAATTGGGTGAACTAATTAACTTACAATTCCATGGTTGAAATCATATTCCATCAAAAGCAATTGGTCTTCAGTCTTTATTCATCATTTAATGAGTTTCTATGGAATTGGAAATGGGTAAATAATTTTGGAAATTAGAAAATTTTTAATTCTTCCCACACATCGATCATTTCGAGATTGTTTTAAAGGGTGTTTCTGTTTACACCCATAGTACAATGACATATGTGCCCTCCGAAGCTGATATATATATATTAGGGCATGAACGGATTTGAAATATTCCAACACATTAGTACTTGTAGATTTATGTTTCTAAAATACACATACTGTAACATGTTTAATTAAACATGTTCTTTTTACAAACGCATTATATATGGAAGACTGAACAAAGAAGAAGTGATATTGCCACCAGTACTCGCATGTAAGCGATAGTACAGGCGAACTCGCAAATAAGTAAAACAGTAACCAACCAAAAGTACTATTCAGGCATGGTTTGTCCACCTAAACCATGCTATATATATCATTTTACCTGGATTTTCCTACTATCAACCTCACTTTCACAATTCCTATCCATCTACCCTCCATTCTCTCTCACCTTATCCCCTCCTCAACCTCAAGCACAAATCCATTCATTCCAAATCCATTCTTATACCATTCCAATCCGAAAATCACTTTCATCCTAAGCACAATCTCATGCTCAAAGCTCAACCCTTGTTCTCTTTCCATGAGCTTAACCCTAGGAACATAAAAACCCATCAATCTAGATCAACCTTCATTAAAATTTGGGTAAAACCAACAAAGCTTGCAACTTTGTGAAGTAGACATCAACTACAAGCTAAGAGCTTCTTCTACAAGTAAGGTATGTGTCTAAAATTTCATGTCTATGTTGAATGGGCATTTAGTTTCCTTTTTTTATTGACATTTATTACATAAAGGACATGGTAGAGTAAAGTTTATCACTTGTTAGGCCCTCACAAATAAATATTGTGTGTGTTTTTTATGAGCAAGCAAGAATGATGTAGTAGTGAATCCACAAGCAAGAATTAGTTTGGAAAATGTTGTGTTAGTCCACCTCTATGATCTCATATGTTTACACAAACCAGGATTGGCTAACACTTTCTCTTACAAATACAATAAAATATTCATTGGACCATATCTCGAGAGGTCTACCTTGCAATATTCTCTATTCTTGTAGCTTTTCTAGATTGTATGTTTCTCCAAACTAATATGACCATTTGGATTATTTCATGTCATTTGTAGTAATCATTGGAGCTTTGTTGCAATAATAACCGATTTCAAGCAAGTATATTGGATAGATCCCCTCCACCGCCCTCCATCCCGGACATTCGCCGATCTCCTTGACAATGCATTTCAATTCACTTAATTTCAATTCAATTTTTTTAGCCTACACCATTGCTATAACCATGGAGTATATATATTGTAGTCTAGGAAGCAATCCTCGACTGGGAATGTGGCTATTACACGATGCTGTTTGGTTTGATGGTGGTAGATGGTGTTCAAAACAACATGCAGGATCTTCTAAAGGTAACCTAAACGTAACCTTCTACAATCTATTATATTCTATTACTCTTCATGACAAATTCCTAATGCACATTTTTTTCATGCATAGGTATTTATGGATGATACCACGCCTTCCTCCTTGGAAGAACTTAACAATGGAAGAGACCGATTGGCACGCCACCTAGTCCACGACCGTGCTTTTACCATTACTAGGCCACAATTCCAGAAGCTACCTACCACATGACAAGGTGTTGGTCCATTGCATTTAGTTTTTTTTTTAATTAGGAATTGACATTGGTAATGCACTTGTGTGCACTTTAGTATAGGGTGGTGATTGGAAACTGGCATGTTTTAATTAGGAATTGACATTGGTAATGCACTTGTGTGCACTTTAATATGAGGTTGTGCCTCTTTAGTATAGGGTGGTGATTGGAAACTGGCAGATTTTTGTTGTATCGGAATACCGATTCATGTTTCGAATGAAACGGGTCACATTTTTCAAATATTAGCCAATTTTGCCGTGCTTGTAGACGATATCGTAACAAGAGATTCGCTTAGAGGCAAATGAAGAAGCGTTTTCGCCACCATATTTTTCACACTTCACAATCTACAACCGGGTACAAAACGGTGTCACCTCCAAATTCGCCTACAAAAGCGATTTCGCCACGCAACTCGCTAGTGAGTCTCTGCTGGCACGATCGTTTCAGGAGGCGAAATCGCACGAAAATTCGCCTATTTCATGAGGCGAGTTCACCTACATTGTTCGCCTACAGGCTGTATTTGAGGCGATATCGTAACCATTACGGTTTTTTAACATTCCCGGCATTCAATTATAGTACAAAATTCAAGCGAATGAAGTGGCGGTATCGTAACCACTTCATAGGCGACTAATATGAGCGATATCGCTTTTTCAGGCGAAATGAAGCTGGCGATACCGCCCAGCATGATATCACTGACACCAGGCGGCACCAGCTGGCGAATTCGTAAAATGAATTCGCCTGGAAAAAATGGTGTTTTCAGAACCGCCGAGAAAAACGCACTTTTAAGGCACAACCAAACAAGGCGTTTTGGAAACGCCTTGCTTGGTATGATCAACCGCCTTGCATCCTATGCATGTCCACTAGTGGACCTAATTATGTATTTAAAAATAGGTATAGTTACTAGTTTTGGGCTAAAACTAAAAGAATTAAGCCACACCTTACCATAAGTTCGCTTTACACAAGTGTTTCTCTTACGGTATGATTGGGAAAAATATTCTAAATAAATATATATAATTATAACTAAAATTACAAAAATAATACACTAATTAAATACACTACGAAATAAAGTATTCTTATTATGGTTTGAGTAATGTATAAAGTCCAGTTTTGCAAAGTCCCTTGAAAGACCAACTTTCCTAAATGTTATGGAACTACCATTATATATTTAAATTCAAATGATACATTTTTGAGTTAAAACATTGTTTATTTTAAATTAAACATATAATAAAACATGTTTTAATGCGAAAAATTAAGAAATTTCATATAAAATGTAAAATCTTAAAGTAACAAAATATACAGTTCAAATTAAAAGGTACACTGTATGAGTTAAAACGTATAAAGACTTTCATGAACAGTAAGGAAAGTTGGGAGTTCAGGATATATTCTCATTTAGTTCTTCGTCTCAATGTTTTATACTTGTAATTTCCCTAATCAACACAACCCTCCGCTCCCAAATCCTCTTCTAGGATCGGTTCTCACCATTGATTCGAACTAAAATACATGAACTTACCTCCATCGAGCCGCCCTCATTCTCTTTTTCTCTTGGACTTTCACCCTAATCTCAATCTCATCCCCACTTCAAAAACTCAATCTCCGACCCATGATGTGGACACCAATGCCATTCTCCATCACCTCCTCTCCTTCAACGAACAGGCCAGTTCAGCATCTTGAAGGCACTATCATGGTAGTTATGCTTGTCACGGCTCGGCTAAGAGTTTCGGTGGTGATAGTGGTGGAATGGTTAGCAGGGGTGGGGGCCATCTCCGGTGGCTAACATCAGCATCTTTTGCCGTCGCTAGTCACTCCGTCAAGTTCAACAGCCTCTAGGATAAAAAAAACAAGGTCACATTTCCTTCTCATAACAGAGCCTGTTACTGTATATTGTTTGATTATGAATTTTCACTCAAAATTGACTCTTTATTGAGAATTTAATGTTAGTATATCGGAGATCTTGATTCAAATATTAGTAGACTTTCTTAGATATTAATTCCTAGTTGAATGAAACTAGTAGTAACAATTAAAAATGTCCCCAAAACTACATGTGATATCAACAACAATCACACTAATCCTTCATGTCTATAAATCTCTAATCTCATCCAACTCTTCAATTGGTGTTGTGAAGCTGCCGATCTCTAATGCCTTCTATTCTGTCATACAAATCCAAATACTAATTCAATTTTACCCGAAATATGAGCTGATCCATCTTGTATAATAGACAACCTGTATCACTTTCACTCAGATCTTTAAGCATAACCCTAATATGTGTCTAGGAAGACTTGGTAGATTTTATAGGTAAGCCGGTCGAGAAGACGAATGAATTAGGAAGAAGAAAAGGGGGAAATTAGAAATATGGTGAGATCGTGAAGAAGAGAAAATTATGATAGAGAATAAGTGAGAATCGACGAAATCTGAAGAGGATAATGAAAGAGAAAAAAGGGAAACAAAGTATATATATGAGAAATAATACACGATAGTTTACCGCCGTGAAAGGTAACCAAGTGCCTTCATTGTCTATAGCATATTTTAAAAAATTCCCCGAATCGGCGGTAATGGTGAATATAATGGCAAAATCGTATGTTTTAGGTGCCTTGAATTAGAGATTTTGTACTAAAAGGCAACCAAAAGTTTGAAGATTAGACGAGCGGAAAATGAATGGAAAGATGGTGTGTCTCATAATCTCCATCCACATGCATTATTAGGTCAGCTAGAATATGAGTTGAAGTTTTATTTTGATGTCGGAATTCGGTCGTGTACGACGATTTTTGGTATTCCTCTTTTTGACAGGATCGAATAGTTTGCGAGGCTCGATCAAGAAGAATATAAGGTGTTACTGGCTTAGATTTAATGATAAAAGAAGTTATTATTATCGATTAAGAATAAAGAGTTGAAAACTCTATATTCGTGGAGATTACCTCTATCTAGTTGCCAAGAATACACTAGTGTAATCGACCAGGAAGGACGGCGGGAAATTGGAGGAAGCACAGCGCAAGCTCCGTCGTGCTGTCACACTTCGCAACTTGAAGCACAGCGGTAAATCCCCATCGTGCTTCCTATTTTTTATTTTGGAAATATAGCACGCTTCCAGAAAGTAAGTTTACGAATCAGATGGAAGTTTCCTGAACCCGGCATTTGATGGGAGAAATTATTTCTGGATGCATATCGATCTCATAAAATGTATATTGCGGCTACCATTACAAACTCGGAAATCAAATATATGTTGTAAATCGTAGATAGATTTTCATCAATGTCATTACCTAGTTGTTTTGGTCTGGAGATCATAAGTGATAGTAACACATAATTCCGCTTCATAGTTAGCCATGGTGGTAAATTGTATATATTATCACCATCATGGACCGTGAGCTGTGAGTGCTACTCAAATCTCCATATGGATTTATACCATCAATTGGCAACCCCAAACGTAAATTACGAGGCTTTTTGCCAAATTTAGGATATAGCTCGTCAATATACTTCCACTGATCACCATCAGAAGTATGTCATATCACATCGTGATCTGACTTATTCCTATCTACGTGCCAGGTTAAATTTTTGCATCATTTGTTAGTGAATAAACGCATCAACCTAGGAATGATAGGCATACCGAACGACTTTTGCAGGGGTTCTTTTTTATTTGATATAGGCGGTGTCTCTGCACATACACCTATTAGGGTCGACTTTGTTTTATACCTTGGCTCGCTAAAAACTCTACATGTTTCCTCTCTGCATCCTTAGCTCTACATAGCATACGATCATTAGGGCATGCATGAATCTTCTCCAATTCCAATCCCATGGGACATAAGATTCTTTTGGTGGCATAAGAACGGTTAGACAACAGGTTATCCTTCGGAAGCAACTTCTTGATTAATTCCAATGCTTTTGACATTGCTTTTTCTGATGAACCATGATTCGCTTTCAAATTCAATATCATAAGGGTAGAACTAAGGACCATGATTCGCTTTCAAATTCAATATCATAAGGGTAGAACTAAGGACCATGTGCCTAGACCCTTCATACAAGATAGTTTTTTTATCTTTGTACATTGTCTCTAATACCTAGGGTCTCCCTTTAATTTGTATCGCCACATCTTCCGCCAAGTCATTCAATTCTAAGTTATAATCCTTATCACCATTAACACTATCCTTTTTCAACAATATCTCATTCTCTACAACAACACTACGAGTATCTCCGTGTAACGTCCACTTTGTATACGATCTTGAAAACCCTCTAAAAATCATGTAAGACCGTAATTCACGCACACTCAAACCCACATCATTCTTAAAATCTCTATAAGGGAACCGAATTCATGATTGATTCTGTATTCTACATTAATGCTCAAAGGCACTCTCTACCAATTCTGTCATGGTGTTCACATATTCTCTAGAATTTTGAACATTTTTATATATTATTCTAGAGCGGTACATAACAACGACCCAATTCTCCAAAGTAACAGCTAAGTTGAGAAATGAAATATTAAGAACCATTTCAATTTCTCATTATCAGAGCCCTTGCATTCAATAACTACATATTTGTGTTTGCATCATATACAAACCTCAAATCCCAAGAGAGATACTACATTCATCTTAAAATAAAAATTCACCAACCACATTGCAATCAAGGATACAAGGTGGATGTTAAAAGTATATGAATGCCCATCACCACCAATTAAGAAATCCAACGCCAAGCAATGCCCACCACCGAGATTATCCCCCTTTTCTCAGCTTCCAAAGTGTACTCACAGTGGACGGGAGGATTATTCCCGACTCCTCAACCCTACATAAAAGCGGTAAAAATACATGATCTGATTTGGGTATACCCAATATTACACATAAAATCTTTTTGGGGTTTCTGTGACAATTTGAGTGAGGTGCAGAGAAATTCCAGCATAGTCATACTACTACTCCATCTCGGGGTGGCTGCATGTATTACTAAAATATTGATACATCGAAAGAATCCTAAGGTCTAATAACCGAAAGTATCTAAACTATCTGACATATATAATATGCTTAACTCGCAGTATAAATACTCAAATTCTACAAAATCTATGCATAGAGACGCTGTTTGTAAGCTATCAAATCTACAAACGACTTGGATTTCTCCTATACTGTAATGCATAGACCGAAATCCAAAGGGTCTTCCCTCCTGCCAAACTACACGGGTTAGGAAAGACATGACAAACAAATAGGTAAGGATACTCCATAAATTAGTCTGGACAGTTTCACAAAAAGACCAACTACAAATCATATCCCACCCAAAATAGCAGATGTAAATAAATTATGATCTATACTAGAGCAATTCAAACTAATCTTCGTCGGATTGGCTGGAGGCCAAATATTGAAAAGACAAATGAAATCTAACACGCTATAAGATAAAAACTTAACCGGTCAACAAATCTAATATACAACATCGCCACCAGCAATTTGTCATATTATTTTGACTCAGATTTCTCCTAACAGTACAAAATCATATCGGAAGCCAATTCAAGTTTAACCGAGCAAAAGGACATGTCCGAAACAAAGATTAACAGATCCGTTCTGTCCAATATTTTAGTGACAAACTCAATTCACATAAACCCCTAAAAATCTAGAAAATTAAAAAATTAAAATGAAATAAAACCATCTCCTCCATCTAATGGTGACAGATCAAATAGAATCAGTTTGAACCAGTACGAATCGGGCTGGTCTGACCGACCCGAACTAACCGGACCAGTCATGCGGAACCAGTCTAAAATCCCAAGACCAGATCACAATCTATGCTACGCCACCGTGATTGCTGTGAATCCACGCGCTGCTCCAGCTCGCCGCCTGCGACTGGGCCGCTACCTATGATCTGTTCTGCAAAGATGGGTCACCTCATCCATCTTCTGCTCATGTTACTTGGCGGCATGCAGTGGCGATCCGCATACACACCGGATTTTGTCGGCAAAAGATTTAGGATCAAAACCGATCAAATGGATCTGTAATTTTTTCTAAAAATGAAAGGTGGTTTCTGGTGGTGGGTTAGAGGAGGGGTAGACTGAAAATCTGGATATTATTAAGGGTATTAGGGGAGGAAACTGCCAGCAAGGAAGGCTGGAAACCCTCCCCAAAGTAGATCTCGAGAAGGAGCTGTTTTGTAGTCGAGGGAAAAGGGGGGCAGGGGGAAAAGTTTTGATTACATTATGTGTGTTTTTTTCAACGGTTTACATTTGATTTCATAAGAATTTGTGCATATTTAATGTCTTCCATTTAATAAATGAGATCAATCCATTCCTTATTTATTTCATCATCGACTCTCGCGTACGAATAATAAATATTATTAGATCAAATCTATTGTGTTTTCCAACATTGCCCCTATTACGGCCACAAATATGAACGTCTCCTTGAACGGATCTGTCGATGGACTACTTGCACGGGAACAAGAAATGGCTAGGTCAGCGCGGGGAGGGCGATAGCCGTTCCCGCTCCGATGCCAAAGTCAGTCGTTTGACAGTATTTGTGATCTCTCTCTACAGTAGTTTTTGTGAGCTTACCTTCCTTTTTTCTCTTCTTCTTCCTTTTATATCTCATGCCAAGGTTTTAGAGCTACGGTTTTAGGCATGTTAATGGGCCTCTGATAACCATGACCTTCGCCAATGCCTGCCCTCCATTTCTTTAGCGCCATTGGGCCTCTTGGGCCTGACCTTGACTAAGCCATTCGGTCTGTTGACTTGGCCCACGATCCTCAGAAGTCCCCCCAAGTGCGAGGCCGTGTTGCCAAACGCGGGCGAAGAACTGAAGAGGCGAGGATCTGGCCGTTGTGATCTCACGCGCTCAACTTTAACCTTCGCCTTTAATGCATGTTAAACGCGTGTCCCTCGACTCCGTTTCTCAATGGTGCTTGGGCCCGCCTCGATCACGATTCCCAGCAGTCTTAAATCCTCCTCCGCTTCCTTTTGTTTGAAAATAATTCCCCCTTTCATCTTCTCATTCTGTCTTATCTCCGAATCATTCTATCGTTGCGCCCTCCTGCTTTCCTTCAGGTATTCTTCCTTCTCTGCAATTTCTTTAATTCTGGCGACCTTCCCCAATTCCTCGGCTTGTTCTCGATGGCCTACCGACGTATGGGACCCGGGCTTGGCAGCACCACGACGGCCGGTGATGTTGATGGTTTCCGAGAGCGATGCCGTAACACCTTCGGCCTGCAGTTTACGGACTTGGAGGCGCAGATGCGCCTCCCGGAGGTTGGGCAGCTGGTGGCAGAAGCTCCTGAGGGTTTCACTGCCGTCTACTGTGATTACCTCTTTGCCTGCGGTCTGCGCCTCCCGTTGACCGGCTTTTTTAAACAAGCCCTGGCATTCTTCGGGCTCGATCTGCGTTACCTCCAGCCTAACTCCGTCAAGGCGTTGATTGGCTTCCAAATCGTGTGTTCCCGTGAACAAGTCATTCCCACACTTCCCCTGCTAAGGGTGTTCACGTACCCATGTGTGGATAAGGGCTATTGCCATATCAAGTTCCGGCCGGCGGCGGGCAAACCCCTGCTCCAGAAGCGGCCGAAGAAATCCGGTTGGGGTCCAAGTTTGTGTACATGGCCAACGATCTGGTGTGGGGCCCTCGCGTGAGTCGGGTCAAGTATCCGGTGGGTGATCCGGCGACCCGTGGGCTCCGTCCCAGCGATGGGGAGGCAGGCGTGTTGGAACCGGAGGTTCGCAAGCTAAAGCAAGGCGCCATGTTGTGGACGGCCGTGAACTCCGACGAGCTCCTGAGCCAGTGCGGTCTCCTTCATTGTCGGCTCGACGTGCCGATGTAGTCGCTGATGCACTCAGTCCCGTCTGCCGAGGATCCGGGGGAAGGTCGACCAGCGTTTAACCGTGCTTTTCTCTTTTTTCTTGTCTTCTCTCTTTTTTTTAATCGTATCGTTCTACTGATCCTTCTTTTCTCCCGTCTGTAATGGTGTACAGCTTCCAGGACCGTTGACGGTGAAACCGACAGTCATCCCGACGTCCAATCGGACGCTCAGCTCGCCAACTCCGACATGGACAACTACCGCCGCCGCTCCGAACGTCGCCAAGCCCGCTCGTCCGCATCTCATCTTGTTGACAGTCACGCTCAACATTCAAGAGTCTCAACTGAACTTCTCCGAGCCTAGCCTCATCCGTCCTGACTTCATCAACTTGGAGAACGATGACTCGGGCGACCACAGGAACCCCCACAAGAGGCCTGCTGATGAGATGAAGGCCAAGAGCGCTGCCGAGGGAACGTCTCTGCCTCCTCCCGACGAGCTGCACCGTGACAAGCTTCTCGGGCCGGCGTCTTTGCCCCCTCCGGCTGGACCAGTGCTGACTACCCCGAAGGGACGCGCCGACTTTTTGGCTTCAGCCTTCCCCAGAGGTCACATCGAGGTTTGGCGTGCGAACCCCCTGGTCAACTTTCATCACTCTGCCAGTCTCATGGATCGATTCGACTCGGTCAGCCTGGAGGTATGATCTTTCTCCTTCTGCTTCTCTTCACGCGTTATTTAGTACCGCATTTGTCTCATGGTTATTCTGTTCGAACTCCCAGATGGCTTGCTTGTCCGCTTCTCTGTATTGCGAGGGGTGAGTTGGGCCGTCTGCATTGCAAGGCGTCCCGTTCTCGCGGCCAGCTTGCTTCCTATCAAGCAGCTCTTGAGGCCGCCCGCGACCTTAATCTGAAGCAAGAGCAGATGATCGGAGAGTTGAATAGTCACGCCGTCGTGGCTCCGGTCGACCTTCAAGCCCAAGTGGATAAGCTGACAGCGTCTGTCGCTGCTCTCAAGGTCGAGAAGGAGGCTGCCATCGTTGAACGTGACCTGGCTAACGGGAAGCTGAAGGAGGCCAAGGCTCAGCTGGAAACGCTCGAACTGATGCGTGCTAAGCTGCAAAGTGCCGAGGAAGCCATCACCGGCTACGACTCTCGGGTCGCTTCTGCCGTTGCCAAGTACAAGTGGGCCATTGAAGTTGGTCTTCCCGACGTCTTCCTCAAGGTAGCTTCAAGCGACAACGAGCGTCATCATTTCCACCGGGTGGTCTACCGCTCCTTTGACTTGGACGAGATGTACGAGGGCGACGCTACTCGGTTCAGCCGTTCTCTGGATGAGCTGTTCTCTGTTTTTGGTAAGTACTCATTTACAGAATACTTCTCTGAGTTGTCCGCGGAGATGTCGCCTGAGGCGATCGTGCGGTGGATCCCTCCCCAGCGGTTTGAGCCCCAGGCGCCTTCTGCCGCGTCGACAACTCACCCGTCCGGGAAGGGTCCGGTTGAAAGGGTTGCCTTAGCTGCTGAGAAGGACGTGCCTGATGATCTGCTGGACGACCTCTAGGAGGCGGGGTTAGTGGATGTTGAGCCGGCGCATGAGTCAACTGTGGAGCACGACGGTGAGAAGACTGGCGGGAACTGAAGCTTCTAAGTAATCCGCCCTGCGTGGCGTCGTTTATGCCGTCTGTGGCTTAGACTCTTTTTTTTTGCACATGACAATTTCTCTTGCTTTTGCTTTGTTCGGATAATATCTTTTGGCTGCGTCTTCGACGTCTGGTGACGAAGCCTTTTCTTTATACTTTCTTGGCGTTGTGTTCTTTGTTGTTTCCCGTCTTTCCTCAATTGTCCATCGTCGCTCTGCATCGATGCGACTTTGCGAGAATGGCCAACTGAACCGGGTCGTTCACTCGGACGTCTAGTTTACCATCTGGGCTACTTACGTGGCTGTGCCCTCAGTAATCCTGAGGGCAACGAGCTCGGTCGGCGAGGCCAGTGGTACTGCCAACTTAGTTAAGTGTCGCCTCAACGCCTCACGGAACTTGACGTCGGGCTTACCACCGGGCTCACCTGTCCATGTCATCGTCGGATCGGCTGATGCGGCTGAGCCCCCAGGTGGTTTGAGGGCAGCGAGCTCAATTATGCCGAACAGCGAACGAACTTAGTTAAGTTTCGCCTCGACGCCCCACAGAACTTGCCGTCGGGCTTACCGTCGGGCTCACCTGTCCATGTCATTGTCGGATCGGTTGATGCGGCTGAGCCCCCAGGTGGTTTGAGGGTAGCGAGCTCAATTATGCCGAACAGCGAACGAAATTAGTTAAGTGTCGCCTCGACGCCCCACGGAACTTGCCGTCGGGCTTACCGTCGGGCTCACATGTCCATCTCGTTGAGGCGACTGATGCGGCTGTGCCCTCGGGCGGTTCGAGGGCAACGAGCTCTATTGTGTCGGCCCGCAAATGAAGTTGGTTGAGTGCCGCCTCGACAACCCGCGGGCCTCGCCGTCGGGTTCATCATCGGGTCCACCCGTCAATGTGGACGTCGTTGCGACTGTGCCCTCATAAGATTCGAGGGCAACGAGCTCGGTTACGTACAAGTAACATATACATTGCTAAGACTGCTTCATATTACTTGCCATAAAAGAGGAAACAACGGATCCCCTAGTGATCATTCCCTCGCCGAGCGGCGGGGCAAGACTATCGCGTTGGGAATCCGGCCAAAAGTGTTTTTCGCCCACAGGTTAAGGCTTACTAGTTAAATGTACATAAATATCCAGGCTGATACCTGGTCATCTGTAGAACTTCCGGAGATTGCTCATGTTCCAGGTGAGGGGAACGGGCTCGCCCATCATGGTGTGGAGCTTGTAAGCTCCATTGCCCAGTACTTCCGCCACCTGGTATGGGCCCTCCCACGTCACGTCCAGCTTCTTCGTCCCTTCGGCTCGGCTAGCTTCGTTCTTCCGGAGGGCGAGCTCACCTACCTTCAATGAACGGTCTCTGACGCGGCTGTTGTACCTCTGCTCGACGTAGGACTTGTATGCCGCCTCCGTCAACGCCGCCTTCTCCCTCCGGTTTTCGAGCTCAGGCCGACTCGGATCTCCTCTTCGTTCTCTGGATCGACCAATGGTTCAACGAGTCTTGGCGACGGTATAATCACCTCTGGGGGAATAATCGCCTCGCTCCCATAACACAAGCGGTATGGCGATTCTCCCGTGTCCGTCCGGGGCGTGGTCCTGTATGCCCACAAGACCGACGGAAGCTCTTCCACCCAGCTACCTTTGGCCTAATCCAATCGGCGCTTCAGCCCCATCACTATTATCCCGTTGGTGCGTTCCGTCAAAACGTTCGCTTGGGGATGCGCCACCGATGTGAATCTCTGCTCGATCCCCAGCTGGGTGCACCACGACTTGAACGGTTCTCCCTCGAACTGCTTTCCGTTGTCACTTACAATGGTCTTGGGTAGCCCGAAATGGCAAACGACGTTCCTCCACACGAAGTTCGTCATCCGCTTGCCGGTGATGCTTGCCACGGCCTGGGCTTCTGCCCATTTCGTGAAGTAATCCACCGCTACGACAAGGAAACGCCTCTTCCCCGTGGCCATCGGGAACGGGCCAACTATGTCGATTCACCACTTGGCGAAGGGCCATGGGCCCGATATGCTTTTCATCGGCTCTCCTGGAGAATGCAGTACCTTGTCGCGGGCTTGGCATTTGACACACTTCTTCACCAACTCGTCAGCGTCGATCCTCATGTTCGGCCTATAGAAACCCGCTCGCGAAGCTCTCAGGGCCAGCGTCCTCGCCCCTTGGTGGCTCCCGCAAGTCCCTTCATGCAATTCAGGCAACAGTCGGTCTGCCTGTCTGGGAGTTATGCATCTCAGCCAGGGTTGCAGGTGTCCCTTTTTGTAGAGTACGCCGTCCTTTAGGGTGAATTCCATAGCTCTCCTCTCGAGCCGTCTTGCCTGGCCGGCGTCCTCGAGGGTCCGTCCACTGAACGGGGTCATCCAGCTAGGGTGTTCAGTCGATATGGCCAGCAGTTCCTGACCTTCCGTCGACCTCGCTGTCAACGTTTCAACCAATATTCCCTTTGACAGATGACTGCTGGCGGTTGACGCCAACTTGCTGAGCGCGTCCGCCCGGGTGTTTTCCGAGCGGGGGACCCGGGTGACGTCGAAACCTTCGAAAGTCGTGGCCAGCACTCTCACCTTCGCCAAATACTTCTGCATCGACGGCTCCTTCGCCTGGTAGGCTCCGCTGAACTGGTTGACCACCAGAGCTGAGTCGCCAGATGCATCCAGCTTGATCGCCCCTAACTTCTTGGCGATTTCCATCCCAGCTATCAGCGCTTCGTATTCGGCCTCGTTATTCATCGCCGGGATCCCGAAACGTAGAGCGTAAGTGGTCTCCCGTCCGTCGGAATCGGTGACAATCAAACCGCCCCCCGCACCCTCGACGCTTGACGCCCCATCCACGTGGAGTTTCCACCAGTCGGTTCTGTCCTCCCGAAGTCGGGGCCGACGTGGAACATCCATCGTCTCCGTCATCGGGCCTTCGGTCTCCGTTGCCGAAGGGGTTTCTGCTAAGAAGTCTGCCATCACTTGTCCCTTGATCGCCTTCATGGGGGCGTACTGGATGGCGTGTTCTCCCAGTTCAACGGCCCACTTGGCCAGTCGACCCGACGATTCAGGCTTCGCCATGATTGCTTTCAGGGGCTCGTTCGTCAGAACGACTACGGGATGGGCTTGGAAGTATGACCTCAACCTCCGCGTCGAGTGGATAAGGGCGAGAGCCAGCTTCTCCTGATCGGTATGACTAGTTTCCGCTCCTTGCAGCATCCTGCTCACGTAATACACTGGGCTCTTCACCTTGCCTTCTTCTCGAACCAACGCTCCGCTGACCACTTCCGCACCCGCAGCCAGATCAAGAAATAGGGTTTCCCCGCTTTTCGGTGGCGACAGCGTCGGTAGCACCTTGAGGTGTTCTTTCAGTTCTCGAAATGCTTCGTCCTCTACGGACCCCCGTTGTACGGCTCCGGCCACGCCAACGCACCCCTTGAGTACCTTCAGGAACGACAGTGACCTCTCCGCTGCCCGGGACAAGAATCGGTTCATCGCGGCTAACTTTCCGTTAAGGCTCTGGATGTCCTTCACTATTTTGGGAGCAGGCATGTCCACAACCGCTTGCACCTTCTTTGGGTTCACGTTCAAACCGCAGTTCGATACCATGTAGCCCAAGAGCTTCCCCGGCCCGACGGCGAACTGACACTTGGCCGGGTTCAATTTCATCCCTATCTCCTTCAACCCGCCCAACATCTCGTCCATTTCCCCGATCAAATCACCAAAACTCTTGCTCTTGATGACCATGTCGTTCACGTAGATTTCCATATTACGGCCCACTTGGTCTCGGAACACGCGATCAACCACCCTTTGATAAGTGGCCCCCGCATTCCGGAGTCCGAACGACATCATTTTATAGGCGAAAGCCCCTCTTTCGGTGATGAAAGTAGTGTTGTTCACGTCTTCTGGCTTCATCGGGATCTGATGATAACCTTTGTACGCGTCCAGAAAATACTTGATCGGGAAGCCTCCGAGCGCATCGACCTTCTGGTCAATAGCCGGAGTCGGGTAGCAGTCCTTCGGGCATGCCTTGTTGAGGGTCTTGTAGTCGACGCACATCATCCAACTGCCATACTGTTTCTTGACCAAAACAGGGTTGCCCAGCCAAACCGGATATGGTACCTCGACAAGAATCCCCGCGTTGACAAGTTCATTGACCTCCCGATTGACCGCCTCGTTCCTTTCGCGGCATAAGGGTCTTCTCTTCTGGATGACCGGCCTGTGGGAAGGGTTAATATTCAGGGAGTGCATCCCAAGGTCCGGGGAGATCCCGGTCATGTCCGACGGCCTCCTCGCAAACACGTCCCCGTGTTTCTCCAATACCCTGACCATCGACTGTCTCACCTCCTCGGGAACATTCGCTCCAACCTGTATGGGCATCACGTGGTCCCCATGTAGGTATACAGTTTCTACCTCGCTCCCCAGCTCTTCGACGGCGGTTCTCTTCTGCGGGTTGATCATTTGCACCCTTCGAGTCGACGGCCCGTTGGACGTCTTGCCCGACGGTGGTTCTGACGACTCCTCAGGATGTTTCCTCTTTCGGAGAGCTACTCGATGACATTCCCATGCCTTCTGTTGATCACCTCGCACCGTCGCTATTCCTTCCCTCGTCGGGAACTTCAGTAGAAGGTGGAGGGTAGACACGATCCCCTTCAAGGCCGCCAGCGCTGCCCTGCCGAGTATCAAGTTGTAGGGCCTGTGCGCCTTGATTACGATGAACTCGAGGTCCACGACCTTCCTGCGGGGGGCCGTCCCGACCGCCACCGGCAGGGTGATGACTCCTTCTGGCCAGACTGTCCGGTCCGCAAAGTCCACCAATGGCGTGGCCGTCGGGACCAAACCCTTGCGCGTGTTCTCGTCCAATGTTTCAAAACAGTGCCAGTACATGATCTCCGCCGAACTGCCACCGTCAACATAGGCGCGGTGCACCAGCTTGTCCATGATCTGCACCGTGATGACAACAGCGTCGCCTCCTGCGGGCCGGTCCGGGACAAGGTCCTCAGAGCTGAATGTGATCAATTCTTCCACCACCAGTCTTCTTGACATTGGTGTCGGCTCGGGCGTCTTGCGACATCGCGCCTTCCTCTGGGAGTCCGTCGCCCCCCCCCCCCCCCCCCCCCCGCGTTCCCTCCGATAATCGTGAGCATCGCACTGGTGGGGGCGGTTGGCTCTTCGTCCGGTGAGGAGGTGTCCTCGTACCTCCGCCTCTTTCCCGACTCTTCCTTTTTCTTGGCCCGGGCAACTCTTTAGATCTGTGTCCCTTCGAGCGGTCGCCTGACCGCTCACTTCCTCGCTCACTTCCTCGTTCGCCTCCTCGTTCGGGCCGACGTTCACCTGATCGGGACGAATATTCTTCCCTGTTGTATTCTCGCGCCTCCTTGGAGTACTTCTTGAGGTGTCCTCACTTGAGGCAAGCCTCAATGGCTCTTTTGAGGTGTATGCATTCATTGGTGTCGTGGCCGTGATCCTCGTGGTAGTCGCAATAAAGGCTCATGTCCCTCTTGAAGGGCGGTAACTTCATCTTGCGAGGGACCGGAAGGACTCCTTGATCCGCCACGGCCATGAAGATCTGCTTAGGGGTCTTGGTCAGGGGTGTGAATGACCTGACCTTCGCCGGTTCTTCTTTGCTACCCAACCGATCTTTTACTGACCCTCTTGACTTGTCCTTCCTCAGCTCCCCTCTAGAGGTGATATCCTTGGTGGCCTTGTCGACCTTGATGTGGAGCTCGTACAGCGAGAAGACATGCTTCTTCGACAACCGGACCCTCAGGAGGGTATGGGTCAATCCTTGCATGAAGATCTGGACTAGCCACTTCTCGTCCAACCTATCCTCCACCTTGTTGCACTCGGTGAGGAAGCGCTCATAATAGTCCATGAGCGATTCGCCCGATCATTGCCTGATCCGTAGCACGTCTTGTGTGGTGAGGGAGAACTTTTTCTTTTGCATGAACCACGTCAAGAAAAGGTCCTCCAACTTCGCAAAGGTGGAGATGCTGTCGTTCTCCAGGTTGGCGAACCACAACCTCGCCGCCTCCTTGAGGGTGGTGGCGAACGCCCGGCACCAGATCGGCTCCGGGGTGCTGTACGTCGACATGGACATCGTGAAGGTATGGATGTGGTCGGCCGGATCCGTCGCACCATCATATGACCCCAAGTTCGGGGGGATGCGGATCTTCAAATCGACCACGAACTCCATCACTGACCGGGTAAAGGGGCTCCCTCGCCGCTTTTCTCCCTCCGGCGGGGTCCAGTTCACGGCAAGGCGTCTGTGAATTAACAGGCACCCGCGGCGGGACTTTCGGCTTGTGGATTTACGTGGTCGCCCACACCTGCTCTGGACCCTCATCTTCGTCGGTGTCTTCGTCTTCTTGGGTGACCCGGATGGTGTTCGCCTCCACACCCTGCGCCTGCGGTTCCGACGGTTCGGGCACCTTCCACTTCATCGCACCGGCGCCCTGGAACAAGCGCTTCAGAGTGATCTTTCCCGCTCTGGTGCTCAGGCTCTGAAGCTCGTGGATCTGGCTGGCCATGTGCTCCTGGGAACTGACGATGCGCTGGAGCAGATCCATGCTCTCCTTCGACTCCTCCAGGCCAGGGGTCGGTGTTGACTTTGGGCCCACCACTTGGCTCGACAGCCGGCGAGCGATGGGGTGCCTGACCAAGTACTGGTCAAGCTCTTCGCCTTCGTCATCCTCGCGCCCCATCAGATCGGTCTGGGGCGGGATCTGACTATTGGTTTCTCCACTCATCGATCGAGTGCGTGAGCTGTAAGGATAACAAGGATCCCCACAGACGGCGCCAATGTTACGGCCACAAATATGAACGTCTCCTTGAACGGAGCTGTCGATGGACTACCTGCACGGGAACAAGAAATGGCTAGGTCAGCGCGGGGAGGGCGATAGCCGTTCCCGCTCCGATGCCAAAGTCAGTCGTTTGACAGTATTTGTGATCTCTCTCTACAGTAGTTTTTGTGAGCTTACCTTCCTTTTTTCTATTCTCCTTCCTTTTATATCTCATGACAAGGTTTTAGAGCTAGGGTTTTAGGCATGTTAATGGGCCTCTGATGACCATGACCTTCGCCCATGCCTGTCCTCCATTTCCTTAGCGCCATTGGGCCTCTTGGGCCTGACCTTGACTAAGCCATTCGATCCGTTGACTTGGCCCACGATCCTCACAGCCCCGATCACTACATATGCATCTATCGCTAATTTTTCCTCCAAAACTCTCATCTTTTCTCTATATCCATGTGATAATACTATCTCGTTATTTTAATTCATGCATTGCGTTTCATTTGACCTTAGTCATTAACTGTGCAAAACGATCTTCATCAACAACCAAATCACCTCCCACTTAAATCGTATTATTTGCTAATTATTATGTAATGCTAACTGATAATATGGTACGCATATATAATGTAAAAATAATAAAATATTATATCAAATAATAAAATTAATATTGTTAATGAAATTAGATATAGAGTTCGATTGATACATCATGGATCTTGAATTAATATTTCTTAAATTAAATATCGTATACTTGTAAAATTATTATAAAATTATATAAAACACATACAAAATAATTAGATTTAATAAAATTTACTAATACATATTCTATTAATTTATCAATTTTTCTAACAAGTGTATGTATATGTAGAAAAAACGTGAATTTTGGAGGGAATAATTGGAATCGACATACATACACATATAATGAAATACTGATAGGGGCAATGGAGGAAAACACAGCAGATTTGATCTAATAACATTTATTATTCGTACGCGAGAGTCGATGATGAAATAAATAAGAAATGAATTGATCTCATGTATTAAATGGAAGACATTAAATATGCACAAATTATTATGGAACTAAATGTTCTTAACGAGTGGGCACTCGTTAGAAAAACCGTTTTTTCAAAGTTTACCCGCTAAAAGATACGAAATGTTGTATTAAATGAAAATATTTACCGAGTCGTTTCCAATTTTGGAAACACACGAGGAACGGCTTTCTAAACTCGTTTAGATAAAGACAATATGGCGTCAAATTCAACATCAATAATCAAACTTCGTAAATAACTTGGAAAACAAATTTCCAAATCTATGCGATACATTTCTAATGTTGGAACAAACTCGGATTAATTACATACCTTGATAATATACAATATCAGACAAATTAAACTAGATCACTTTCTTGTCAATAAATATCGTCACGTGCCATGCAAGTACCATAATACCTACTGCGGGTCGTTTCCAACATCGGAAATAATGCAAAGCACGGCAGTAAACGCCTCCCCGGCGTCCTTTGCGTTCCAAGGATGTTTACACACAACTTTGCGGAAGGTCTCCGACTTCGAAAACCCGAAGGACGGCGGCCAAATATGTTTTGGTTTCACTACCGTCCTTCTGCTCCTTATACTACATGGTTTGAACTAGTGATAAGACGGAAATTAAACTGTACCATCACAGCCAATCTAATCTTGTGATTTAGTTTACGTACCATGCTTTTGAACTCTTAGATACGAAAAAGTAATTAATGGATGTTGTATATTGTTCTCATCGCCTTTGTTTTTGTTGTCACAAGATATTGAATAATTTTCAATATCACGAAATGAACTAAACTAGTTACCTTTTCAAAAACAATTTTGTATACCACAATGCTACAAATTTTAATATTCTATTTTCACTAAGGTATTATTGATTCCTGTCATTGACATTATTTGTCTATATTTTTATATTTAGGGTTGAAATCTCTTGAATTAATTAGTTACATTTGATGATTTTGGGCTAACCAACAAAAAGCTCATAAATTTTCATATAATAACAACTTTCATTTTCCATTTCTAACCAAGTTAATATATGGCAAATGTATGTCGACGAGTCAAAATTCTAGTTGAGCCAGACTAAAACAAGACATGTGGAAGAATCAGGATCGAAGATGATGAAAGTATGGACTAAATTGGGAGCAAAAAGACCAATTATTGATTTTTTTCCATTAATTCTTACTAATAACAGACAATAAACCCACCACAAATATTAGTAAAAGATAAAATGACTTATTCAAGGACTAAAAACAAGATAAAAAGGAGCCAAAAATAGACCAGTTTATTTCCAAAGTCCAAATCAAATCCCATGAGTTTCTCTTCAAACAAATCTAGAACCCCAAGCTCTACTAGTAAATGGTTATAAATAGTCGTCGTCGTAACAAGAAAAAGAAAAAGATAAAAGTTGCAAAAAATGGTCATCCTAGTTTAGTCTCAACCTCCCCATTTTATTGCCGAGTCCATTGCTTCTTCTCAGTCTCACTCACTTACCCTTTCTTCTCTGACTCTCTCTCTCCTTCTTCTTCATATATGGCCAAAGGAAGTGGACTCTCCTTTGATCCAGATCGCATCCAACCTACTGTAATAATCGATAAAACCCAGTTCACCGATTTCCATAACCCTAATAAAGAACACGACTTTCTGTTATTAAGAGGATCGAGGAGAGCTGTTTTCAAGGAGATGGAGTCTCATCACCGCCGCTCTTCCTCCTCCTCGCCTCCGACGACTATTCAGTTCCCGGTCAACCTCAACTGTACTTCTCATCACCATCTTCATCGTCCCGAAGATGGAGATGATGATAGTACTCGACAGGATGGTGTTATCCCGATGGTCTCCGATCACCATGAAATGGACTTTTTCGCCGATAAAAAGCTCGACGGAAAATCCTCCGGCGAAGCCACCAATATCTCCGACGCTGCGGATGCTGATGATGCCAAGGACGGTCCTTCCGAATTGGGATTCAACGTAAATGTAAGTATTATTTTCTTCTTCCTTAAAGTTCATTTAATAGCGAGTGATAATTAAATTCAGCTAAAATTCTTCTGGTGTTCTTGTTTTTTTTTTCTTCTCTTCTATTAGACTGGTTTGCACCTTCTCACTGCAAATACCAGCAGCGATCAGTCAATTGTGGATGACGGAATCTCCCCAATCTCCGATGATAAAAGAGCTAAAAGTGAGGTAAATAATCAAAAACCAGTGATTCTATCAAATTCAAACATGTTATTATTCCAGTCGCCGGTCCACTCTGATTTCGATAGTAGTATTATAAACAATATATATATATATATATAAATTAAACAAGTGTATTTTGATTCAGCTGGCGGTGGTCCAAGCTGAGCTGGAGCGGTTGACCGGCGAAAACCAGCGGCTGAGGGAAGTGTTGAACCAGGTGACCAGCAATTACAACAGCCTGCAAGTTCATATGATGTCAGTCATGCAACAGCAGCAGCAGCAGCAAGATAACCACTCTAAGGCGGGAGACAAAATGGACGTGGATAATAACAACCGGCAGCTGGTGGTGCCGAGGCAGTTCATGGATCTCGGTCTCGCCGGAACCAGCGGCGGTGGTGGAGGCGGCGCTGAGGTGGAGGAGGCGTCTCTGTCGTCCTCGGAGGGGCGGGATCACTCCCGATCATCGCCGCAGACTAACGTGGAGGGCGGCGGCCATGAAACCGGGGAGGACAGCCCTGAGAAAGGGTCCTGGGGACCTAATAAATTAGCAAGGCTTAATAGTGGCAACACCAATAATAACAACAACAACAACAATAATAATAATGGATCCAAAAACGTTGATCAGGCAACTGAAGCAACCATGAGAAAGGCTAGAGTCTCGGTTAGAGCTCGGTCTGAAGCACCCATGGTGAGAAACCACGGTTCTAATTTCTAAATTATTTTGTTTACCATTTTAATCAGACGTTTATTATGTATTGATTTGATCTGTGATATTCAGATCACTGACGGTTGCCAATGGCGGAAATACGGTCAGAAAATGGCGAAAGGAAACCCTTGTCCCCGTGCTTATTATCGTTGCACCATGGCCGCCGGCTGCCCGGTTCGGAAGCAAGTAAGAGTTCTCTTCTTCTCCATCTAATTAAATAAATGAACTATTATATGCGGTGACTGATTAATAAATGAAGACTAAACTCTGTCACTGTCAATTATCTGCAGTTTGGTTGACTATATATATTGTTGAACCCCTTTTCAAATTGGAATATATTTAATCACAAAAAAACAAAACCACAATTCTATTTTGATTAGTGTAATTTAAAAATATAATACTAATACATATTTGAATTTTGATTTTGATTTCGATTTTGATTTTTAAAGGTTAAATATGGAGTACCCATAATTTTTTTAGTAAAATAATAAACTAAATATAGGGTGAATGATAATAATAGATCAAGATTAAATTTTGCATCATATCAAAATTAATAAAAGTGAGCTTATAATCAAACAAAGAGTAAAATAAGTCAGAGAAACTAGTATACTTTAGTTAACTCTAATCCAGTTCAGTTCAATAAATATAATTTGCTGAAATTTTGGTTCATTTTCTCACAATGATTCTTTTATTAATATATTAGTTTTAACTTCAATTCAATCCAATTCATTTTATGTAAGTTTAGTTACAAATAATAATAATATCAGAAGAACAAAACCTAAGCCTTAAACAATGTATAATAACAGCATATCAACTAATTAATTAAGTGGTTTGAATTTTTTTATGATAATGTGATTCATTATTTGCACTCTAATGGTTAAGTTTCACACATTGGCAGGTGCAAAGGTGTGCTGAGGATAGAACAATCTTGATCACAACCTATGAAGGTAACCACAACCATCCATTGCCACCAGCAGCCATGGCAATGGCATCAACAACATCATCAGCAGCAAGAATGCTTCTCTCGGGATCGATGCCCAGCGCAGATGGCCTCGTGAACTCGAGCTTCCTAGCTCGAACACTCCTCCCTTGTTCTTCAAGCATGGCTACAATCTCAGCCTCAGCTCCATTCCCAACCGTCACATTAGACCTCACGCAAAACCCTAACCCTTTGCAGCAGTTTCAGAGGCCCCCAAACCAGTTTCAGATGCCTTTCCCTAATGCATCACAGAACTTCGCCGGAGCTCTCCTGCCACAGATCTTCGGGCAGGCTTTGTACAACCAGTCCAAGTTTTCCGGCCTCCAAATGTCCCAAGATTCCGATCAGTCGACACTTCAAATGACCCAATTTCCGGCGGCATTGCTTCAAGGCCAGCAGAATAACGGTAATAATCCCTTGGCTGATACAGTCAATGCCCTAACTGCTGATCCGAATTTCACAGCGGCTCTGGCTGCAGCTATTACTTCTTTGATCGGGAATTCGAATGGGAATGCGCAGAATAACAACGGTATTCCCAATGGGAATGCAACAACTAGCAACAATAATGCGAGTGTCACTACAAGTAACAACAACAGCAATGGCAACAACAAAGTTCTCAACTCAAGTTTTCAAGGGAATTGAGTTAAGAAGAAGGAAACCCTCTTTTGACTTCTGTTATTTCAATATTGGGGTGTTCTTTTTTTTTCTTTTTTTTTGAGGTTTGGGTTTTGCTTAAACAGATATAGATTTACAATCGTTAGTTTTGATTCTTTCGTTCTCTTTTCTTCAAATAATGTAATGTAACCCGAGTTAAAAGTCAAATGTAACGCAAAAAAAAGTTTAGATATATTGTATGGAGTCTTGTATTTTGTGCATAAGCATTTTGAAATTTGAGCATTTATGATTATGATCTGCTCATTGATGATAACGATTCCGTAGATTTAGCTATCATCATTAACCTTTGAAGAAAAAAAACATATCATTAAAAAGATAACGCCCACCAATGTTCAATGTTTTTTTTTTTTCATTTTTAACCAATATATATATATATATGGAAACAAATACAAATTTCATAAAATGTTTTATTTGTCTTAGACCCTGTTCAATTCAACTTATCTGATGATGTGCTGAGTTGATCAGTATTGTGCTGTGTTGATGAGTGCTGAGTTGTGCTGATGAGTGTTGTGTTGTGCTGATCATGTGTTGAATAATGCTGAAAGTGTTGAATATTGTTAATTTAAACCGAAAAAAATATGTGATGTTAATTACTCGAGAAATAACAATTTTACTTAATTAATATTAATTTTACAAAACATAAAAATAGTGTCCATTAGAAATTAAATATGCTGAGCTGAACAATGCTATACTGATTAATGATGTATTGTGCTGATGAGTGTTGTGCTGATCAGTGTTGTACTGTACTGATGAATTCTGTGTTGTGATGTGCTGACCAGTGCTGTGATGTGATTAAATGTACCGTAATAAATTGAACTGGCTAAATCTTACACTACTATCGACATGGTATTTTCTTGGGGAGCCATTTCAATCATTATTCTATATTCGACGATGAAAATACGATCAACAATGCAAGAATGGAATATTGAATGAACAATGCGAAGGGTTGAAGTAGTCTTATTCTGGTATGAACTTGTTTTGAAGGTTTGGCTGGTTGGAAAGACTCCACTGGAGTCAAGGATGAGGTCAAAAATACCGTCTCAAAGTCGTTATATAAATCAGGGTCGACACTCGATCGACACGGAAAGACGAATAAGAAAAAGACGAAATGGGAAGATCAGACAGATATTATTTTTTGAAATCAGAGGAAAGATATTTTGTTGCTGGTTTATTTTCACATTCCATTTAATGGTAGAGTGGGATAGAGATGTACTACACGGCAACATTTTTTCCTTTTTTTTTCTTTTTCGACGCTAAAAAACATACATAACCGATCCGCTCAACATGCGTGCGCGTGCATATGCTTTTATTTTTAAGAAAATTCCAAAAGCATAATAACAGTTGAAATTCGTATTTAGCGTGTAAAATTTTTAATATTCTTATCAAAGACATACTGTTAATTCAAATACAAATTTATCCTTTTTTATTCATTTTTTAAATTTAGTTTAAATAATTCACCTGTTTCGCAATCGTTTCCATGACCTGGTTCAAGCGTACATCTCCGACCTTCCTAATCTCAAGGTTTTTCAAATATCATAGAGTTTCTTGAAAATCTCAGATTTTTACCCAATGAAATCGGCTCGTACAAAAGCCTAGTGAGGATTCGCGTCGAACTTCGGTTGAATTTTCAGCTTGCCTTTGTTAGACATCATCGAACTCAACGAAAACCATCTCTCCGGCGAGATTCCAAGTGCTATTGGGCAGGTTTAGTTTTGAACCCTCATACTCTCAAACAATCATATCACCGGCAATCTCAAGAAGTTGCAAACTCTGAGCATCGACGGAAACGAGATCGTTTGAAGCATATCAGAGCAAATTGTTGAGCTGAATATGCTTGTTTTGAAACTACGTGGCAGCAGATTAGCATTCTTCTCATCCATGAATACCGTTGTTCAGTTCCACCTCGCCAATGGTTATGAACACCGTAATGGTGAAGAACTACGAGAATCTCGTAGTGGTGGCATAGTAGGTTGCACCGGTAAGTGATATAATATTGTTCAAAATTAATTATTCCGGGCGAATCAAATTGGGAATGAGTTTGGGGAAGACGACGGTGCAAGCGACGAAAGAGGAGGCGAGCAAAATTACCGAGTGCATTGTTCGAGAAATTAGGTTTCAAAAATAAATAAAGTAAACTAAATTTAGAGAAAGAATAAAAATGGGTAAATTTGTCTTTAAATTAACTGAGCGGCCTTTTATGAATATTAGAAGTTTAACACTCTAAGTGAGAATTTCAACTCTTATTGCGCCATTTGGCAGGAATTTTCCCTTTATTTTTTCACTTGTGAAGTACTGTTCTATTAGTAGTTAGCCATCATTGAGATCAAAATATACTAAGACCCTATCAAGTTCAACATTTAACTTAACTGTGCTGAACTGCACGGAAGTTAGATGAAGTTAATTGAAATAAGCTACAGTTAGCTGAAGCGCGCTGCAGTTAGGTGAAGCACGCCGCAGTTAGGTGAAGCACGCCGCAGTTAGGTGAAGCACGCTGCACTTCGCTAAAATAAGTTAAAAATATTTTAATTTAAATTAAAACTTTTAGCACATAACTAAAAGTTTATTAACTTTTCTTATTTTCCTCCTACCTTTTTTTAATGAACTAAATTTTTTAAAAAACTTTTTAGTTTACATTATAATGTCGTTTGCTAAATTATAATGTCGTTTGTGATGCCGTTTATTAAAAATATCGTTTGTGTTGTTCAATTTATGTAGGAAAATATTATTTGGTTGATTTTTGATACCCAAACGTACTCTTAGAAACATGACTCCATTTTCCGGTACAAGAGCAAGAAAACACGTATAAGAGTTTAGACACCACCTAGAGGTAAGGCGGGACATTTTAACAAACGACATTCTTCATTGAGAATGAAAATCAAAGGTTCATTTGGACAGTTGAAAAGTACTTGTAGAGTGCTTAAAAGAATGTCTCAAATTGAATATTTTAATCAAATGTCAATTATTGTTGCATGTTTCACGCTTCATAACTTCATTCGAATGCAAGAGATTGTCATTCATATTTTTAATCACGAGCCTACGCGAGGAACTAGTGATTTCACAATGTTTGCTGAACATCGAAAAAGGGTTACGACAGAAGTGTATGAATGTATAGCTAATGGATTTGGAATTCGGTAGCTGATGATACTAGTGAAAATGAACCATCAGATGATAGTGATTAGTATCGAATGCAACCGATATGCATTTAGGGAATAGTTGCTCAAATTATTACATTCGAGTATAAATTAATTTGATATATTTCCGATTACTAAACTAAACATATTAAAAAATAACTTTATTTGATAAATCAAACAAAAATATATATTGATATTTGATAAAAAGTAACTCTATTTCAAAAAGTTTATTGGAAAAAAAATTGAAGCCGGCTAAAGTTAGCTGAACCAAACTACAATTAGCTGAAGCCAGTTGAAGTTAGCTGAATCAAACTGCATTTCGCTTAAGCCAGATGCAATTAGCTGAAATGAGATGAAGTTAACTTAACTTAACTGCAATGTGCAAAAAATAAGCTGAACTTGACAGGGCCTAAGATGTTATACATAGTTCTGAATTTTACTAATCATCATTTAAAATACTTTTAAAATTAGGGCATTTTTATATGCAGTCCAATATTTACTTATGCAGTACGTATTTATTAATGAATTGCCATTAATATCCTCAGTATTTAATCAAAAGTAAATGTGGTTCCAATAAATGAGGGTATATCAGGAACTTTAAATACAAATACGGACTGCGATAGTAATGTTGGACTGCATGTATCAATTACCTAAAATTACAATATTACCCCTCAATATGATTTAGTTTTCTAATAAACAAAGTAAACGAGATTATTTTCGTAAATTCATAATGTATTTTGTACGATAAGAGTAACATATAAGACTGCATGTAGCAACACTCAAACTATATTGTTCCTTTAAAAGCTTTAGATTTTTCTTTAAATTGCCTATAATTTTAATATATGGTAAAATGCAAATATGACCCCAAGTTCTTGGTTAAGTGCAAATATGACCCTCAGTTTTAAGAAAGTGCTATTATAACCTTAGATTGACATTGACTTGAAAAATGATAACTCTCTGACGATTGACTATACATTCCGGCACTTTATTCACTTAAAATGACAGATATACCCTCATTGATAAGACTGAAATTTCTGGCAGATGAGAGAGAAGGTTTCTTTTGCCGGAAAACACCCCCAACCCCTCACCGTACTTGTTGTCTAACTCAATCCCTTTCTTCCATGCAGAACAGCTTGCAACTACGCTTACATGTGTATGAAGCAGGTCACGTTAGTAAAAAGGACATTGACTTTATATCGATTTCACTAACAACAACAGGCTTAGTTTGTGGTCGCCGATCCATGTGTGCTGGGAGACAAGCGTTGAAGAGATGAAAGGGAAGAAGAAAATTAAGAAATTGAATTTTATTTTTAAAACAAGGAGCTATGTAGTAATTTTATATTTTGACGGGAATTAATCGGCTGAAATTGATCGGAAATCCAAAATAGGGTTATAATAGCACTAAACAAGAATTCAGGGTCATAAGTGTACTTAACCAAGAACTGGGGGTCATATAAGCACTTTTCTTTTTAATATATTTTGCGTCTTATTTTAATTTGAAATTCTATTTGTATAATAAAATAATGTATTCTTAAAACACACAACTTTCCTTCATATCAAATTGCACATTGAATGTATCAGATGAGTTTTGAGAATTATAAAAATTTCCGTGTAACCGTGTACGGAGAATAGTGAACTTCAAAAATAGCTTTCGAAAGCCTGAAAATTGGCACCGGTGCAGTTTTTTTTTTTTTTTTTTTTTTTTTTTTTTTAGCAATCCACTAAAAAGTGGGGGATATTTTATTAGGCATCCCAAACCTCAAAAAGATTGACAATTACAAGCAATGATACACTTTGTGCCTTGAGAACAAGCAAAGGTGTATGGAGTAAACTCCCAAAGCATTGGTGATGCTTTGCAAAATTAGGCCTATGAGCCCTATACAAAAAGTAGTTATGGAAAAATTCCTAGGATATATTAGAGAATTGCTAAGCAAAACTCAAAGCGACCCAAGGAAATCCAAAACTACTAAAGAATGTGTCTAAAATTGATCCCTAACTATTTGGCATATCAGTGCAGAGGATCAATATTTTGCAGCATTTGTAAAAACTTGGCATGTAGTGCCTAGAAGCAGGAGGCAAGTAGACTGGGAGTCCTATCCATTCTTTGTCAGCTCCAACGAAAGAAGAGTATCCATTCTGTCCAAATCTATTCTCTGTATGTGAGGATCTGCATTTGAAAGGATAAACAGAGAAGGATGAGAGTAGCATCATGCTCAGGGTGGATGATATCTCAAAGATGGTGTACCATCTTTGTCTAGCATATAAAGGCCTATAGCAGGGTGAGGCAATGACTGGACAGAGGTAAAAATATGAGACTGTTTAGCTGTAAATGCATGTTTAGCTAGTGCATCTGCAACAGTGTTAGCTTCTCTAAAAATATGGTGAATTTCAGAGCCTGAGCATGCATGTGCAATATCATAAACCAGAGAGTAAATTTTCCATGGAGAAAGGTCTGGTTTTTTGATCATATTGATAGCCAATTTACAGTCAGATTCATAAGAGCATGCAAGATTCATTTCTGACCCAGTCTTAATTCCTAAACCAATTGCTAGAATTTCTGCATGCAAAGGTGACATAGCCTGAGTATAGACTGTTTTAGCTATGACTAGTTTCCCTTCCCAGTCCCAAATAATTATTGCCAATCCTGCTAAATTAGCATGCCAGGATGCATTAGTGTTCACTTTAAAATTGGCAGGAGGCTTGAACCATAGGATTTTTGAGATTTTAGGCTTTGGTGGTTTTCTGAGTTTAGGAAAATAGCTATTATTAGCAAGCTCAATATCATGATCAGATTCAGTGTAACATGGCTTTGCTATGAAGGAATCATAAATCATTCCTTTAATATCATGTAAAATTCCTGGTACAGAAGGAGCTATATTGTCAAACAGAAATCTGTTTCTACATTTCCAGAGAATCCAACATGTAAAAAGAACAATATTATGTATCATTTTAGTCTGAATAGCAGAGAGGCCTGGTCTAGATAGGTAATATGAAATCCTATTCCAAATGGTTGTGAAAATTGGGGTCCTAATTCCTATAAATAGGTTGACCCCTTCCGAGATCTGAACAGCCAATTGACAGCTATTAAAATAATGGTCCAAAGTATCTAAATTCTAACAGAAGCAGCATTTAGATACTATATTAAAACCATAGTAGATGAGTACATTGTCAAAAGGCGGAATAGAGTTCATAATTTTCCACATAAATATAGACACTTTTTTTGGAATTCTGACATTCCAAAGTTTAGTAAGAGATGCAGAGGTACCTCTCTTTGTCCTGATTAGGTTATATGCATATCTGATACTGAATTGTCCAGTTATGGAGGGCTTCCAAATTAACTTGTCAGTTCTGTCTTCTCTAACTTCAGCCTCCTGCAAAAATTCCAAAAGAGCATAAACTACAGGTTCAAAAGAGCAGTTTCAATGTGGGGAGAAATTGAGTGGATGTAATCATTTTTCAACTCTATAAATTCAGCCACAGTGCATTTTTCAGGGATATTTGTGAGGTTACAGTCAATTAAATCTGTAATAGGTCCATGGTCTGACCAATTTGAATTCCAAAAACTACATAGTCCCTGACCATGTATAACTTTAGAGTTTGATTCACAAAATTCATTGAACTCACAGATCCTTTTCCACGTGTGTGATGTCTGTGCTGATTTAGGGAGTGAAGCTATAAAAACAGTCCATGGTGCAGAAGCACTTTGATACTTCCACCACAGTTTAACTGAGAAAGCAGTGACTATGGATTTGAGGTTCCTAAAACCTACACCATTCTCAGCTATAGGATAGCACATATCATTCCAGTTTCTCCAAACTTTTTTTGGTCTGTCATTTATTGATCCCCAGAAAAATTATCATTTTAATGATGTGTACAGTAGGCTTCATGACAGACCAGTAATGTTGTGGGACATAATATATGCATGCATTGATCAAGATTAATTTTACCCCAGATGAGAGCCATCTATTTTTCCAGTTCAAAAGTCTACTGCAATCATCTCTAACAGGGGCTGGAAAAAAATGTTCTTTATTCTACCAGAGAAAATGGGTACTCCTAGGTATTTAAATGGAAAAGTTCCTTTTTTCATACCTAAAATATTGTTCATATCTCTAATAGTAGCCACAAAAGCATGCTTGCCAATGTAATAGTCACTCTTGTCATAGTTTATTTTCTGTCCAGAGACAGTTTCAAAAACAGCAAGAAAAGACTTCATTTTAATAATATTGGCTCTACTGGCTAGCATGAATTTCACAGTATCATCAGCATAGGACAAATGTGAAATGAGAGAGGCTGATCTAGGAAAATTGTAGTATTTGAGACTCCCAATTTCAATATTATAAGCTACGCTTCTTGTGAAAGCCTCAGAAAAAATATTAAATAAGAAGGGGGAGAGAGGATCACCTTGTTTGATGCCCCTGGATGCCTGAAAAAATCCAACTGGACTACAATTGACTAAAACTGAAAACCATGCTTGTGAAATATTTTTCATAATGAGATAGATAAACTGTCCATGGAATCCAAATTTAATGAGTATATTTGTCAGAAATTTCCAACACACCTTATCAAAAGCCTTTCTAAGGTCCAATTTTAGTATACAGTTAGGGTGTGGTCCGTTCTTGTCTAAAATTCTCACCATTTCCTTTAAATAACGAACATTATCACTAATGTCTCTATTTTTTAAAAATGCAGTCTGGTGTGGAGAGATGATTTTTGACATAAGAGGCTTCAGTCTTTCCATTAAAATCTTTGAAACAATTTTGTTTAACACATTTGAAAGACTGATAGGCCTGAAATCACTAAATGAAGAAGGAGTTTGGATTTTTGGTATTAAAGCCATCCAAGTACTGGGAATTCTTTTAGGGATGTCAGACTTGGTCATAAAATCATTTACAGCATTTAGAAGGTCTACCTGTATAAAATCCCAACCTTTAATGTAGAATTGTGAGGTGAAGCCATCTGGTCCAGGGCTGCTGTGCTTGTTAAGAGAGGCTACAATGTTCTTCAGTTCCTGCATTTTTACTGGTTTGAGTAGTTCAACATTTTCCTCTGAGGTAATAAGTTTGGGGATCTGGGCAGGAGCAGAAAATGATCGAATACATTTTCCTGCATTTCACTAGTGCAGACAGGAGCACATCTACTAGGTAGAGGGGTGGTGGCCGTCGTTTAGGATCAAATATTCCTGCAATGCTTAGAATATAGATTAGTATATCAAGTAAGCAGGGTCGAATCCCACAAGGAGCAGATTATTAACTTTACTTCCCTAAAGATCAGATTTGGTTTATAGTTACCAACTTTTTACTTGAGAGTGATTTTATTAACTACAAAAATATGAAAATATCAACTATGAAAAGAAAACACAGAATGATTAACTAAGTATCAATTATTTATGCAAAACGGCTCAAATAAATCCACACTAGTCATATATTCGATCATTGATGCAAAGATATAATTAACAACCATGAACCAACCAGTTATAGGGTACCGTGAATGCAGCACCAATTCCTACTTACTTTATCGATAGCTAGCAAGAGACGCTTAAACTAAGTATTTCTCTTATCTAATCAAATCTAGTAGGTAACGCCAGTTCTAAAATATGATTAAGGTATGAAGGAACCTAGTTTAGACAAATTAACAAGAACGCAAGTATTAACCTGTCTACCAGCTTATTCTCACTATCTAAACGATAGCTTTACCACTAATTAGCCCTTCCCAACAATTACGGATTTGTGGTACTAATTGGCAGATACAACAATATGCACAGAGAACAAACCAAAATTCACAGCAATCAATTTAAGCACGATTAGATCTCACAGAATTCACATGACTATAGCTTCATTATTCTCGCCAAAAACTAAACTAGCTACTAAACATGGAAACACATAAACAATTAACATAAATAACAAACATTAAAATGATGCTCAACTAACTAGGATGAATGAATGAAACGTGAGAAATCAAATATATGCATGCAAAACCCTTAATCCAATCCGGCGGCGCAGTGCCGACCCTAAGTATTTTAGGGCCTGAGGCGAGGTAACAAAATAGGGCCCCCAATATTAAAAAATATAACTAATTTTATTATTATTTTTAAAAAAATATAACATTTCAAAATATTATGCAATATTTTAATTAAGCAGTTCAACTCTACTTGTTTTCTTAGAAGCAAATTCACTAATCAAATTTTTATAATCAAGTTCTGTAACTAATTCATGTTCAATAGAAAATGTAGCTAATCCATTTAATATATCAAATCCGACAAACAAATAAAACACAAAAATTGCACATATGACATTCAAAAATTGTATAAGCATTCAAAAATTGTCTAATAGCACATGTGACATATCTCCTATCATTTTTATTCTTTAGTCTCTAAAACAAGACATCATGTATACTAATGGATAATGTATATATTAAAGTAATAAAACACAAATTTTACACATCAAATCTCACACATACACCGCGCACACATGACACATACACAACCTTTTACATATATAATATTTATACTCAAGTTCAATGCCAATTAAAATTATTCAATCAAATCAAGATTAACAAAAAATACATTAGCTCAATTGCACAAAAGTAAAAAATGTTTGCCCATCTCATAATTGATCTTATATATATTAGATATATTGAAATTGAGATTTCGGTTGTTTACCTCAATAGAAAAAAAAAAGAGATAATTTGAGCACGATTTGTATAAAGATGATCGAAAAGTAAAGAATAAAAATGGTCTCCATCCAGATTTCGAAAGATGAAGCCTTATGCGTGAGTGAAGAGCCATTTTTTCCTTTTTAATATTTTTTAAATATCAAATTCGTTTTTTAATAAAAAAAGGCTTTGAAAGGCTGTTTTTGGTTTTAAAATGGGCCCAAATAAGGCTTGGATTTTAATTAAAAACAAGCCCAAAATGCTAATTTTTTAAATATATAATCAGTTGTAATTTTTAAAAAATTTGGGCCTAAAAATTAGTTGAATTTTCGGGCCCGAGGCACAGGCCTCATTGGCCTCACTATTGGGCCAGCCCTGCGGCGGCGAGAAACCTAAAAAAACCCTCACGGGTGGCCACCCCCACACAATTATGGTTTTCTTGGTATTTATATACCTTATTACAAAATAAAACCTAATCTAAATAATATAAGGAAAATACTTATTGGACTAAATAATTATTATAATAACTAAATGGGCTTTTAATATAATTTTTCATCTTCTTCTTCATGTAGCCCAATTAAACCCAATTTCCTCATAATATTCTTCCGAACTTATTGTCTTCAATTAATCCAAGTAATATATGCAATATTTTTAAGTCTAATACTGAATTCCTTCAAAACGTATAGCTGATTAGTGATCGACCCGCGAAGCACAACTTAGCCGCCCGTTAGAAAAAACCAGTATTAGGAATTGCATATTAATTACTTTAACTCGTCTCTTCCTTGAGCTTCTTCTCTTCGGCGCCGGTATAATGAATATTAACGAATCATTAACCGTTGGAGCACACTACCTCATTAAAAAACCCATTGGGAAAAAGAGTGTAGTGTATAGCTCCTCTCTAGCAGCTCCAAAAGTCCTCTATTTCGTCTTTTTTAGTATAAATTCCAGCAATCCTCCATTTGATTGTATTAAACCATTTTTCTTATAAACCCTGCACAAAAACACACCTTCGTGCACAACAAATGCTAAAAGAGACTTATAAACTCACATATTTAGATGTATAAAATACATTTCATCAAGGGGCCTAGCCCCTTCCAAAAAAATCTTGCGAGGTAGGAGCATCATGCTCTAAAAATTTGAGTTCTTCATTTATTCTATGTTGTTTTTTCCAACGAGTAATCTATGTTTTTCCGATGGAAAACAATAGAAAGGAGAAGATGATGCAAATACAAACACACCTACTTTTGATAATTACAAATTACAAGTCCATTTTGACTTTCTCTTATTTAATTACATTTTTTAGTTACAAATAATTCATCTGGCCAGAACAAAAGCCAACCCACTTCTGTTCTCTCTAGCCTGCCTTTTAATTATTTTTTGTCGTGCACCGGCATTGATCGCCTGTAAAAGTGTATTAAAAACAGTTACAAGAATGAGGAGAGAAAAGAAAAGATCTAGCTCAAAGAGCCTACTCAAATGATCCTCTAGCCTGAACATAATGTAACTATTCTCAATTCTAATATATATGGTAACCCAAGAATGATTGGAGCTAACTGAATTAGTTGCTCAATTGATCGGTGAACGATCCTAGTTGTGGATCAACGGTCTTAGCTGAGCTCAGTCAAACATCTTAGTTGACTCCATATATTATCAATTCAAGTCCTTTCCTTTCTTTACTAATTCTAAGTTGGCCCCAAGATGCTGACATTCCTCCCTCCTTAACTTTTAAGCTTGTCTTCAAGCTTTGATATCAGGGAATTGGTTGATGATCAAGACCTGGTCCTCCTAAGAAGGATCTTCAACAGGGATATCCTTTCACTCTTGTACAATGGTTTGTTGTCCTCTAGTCATTAAACTTCTCGGCAACACCTTCTTTGAATCTCAACTGCAGGTAAAGTGATGTTTTGTTGAGAGGGAAACCTATATGCTTTTTTGACAGAGAGACATGGAACACCGGATGAATTAATCCTGCTATGACTGGTAGCTGCATTATATATGCTACCTCTCCAATCCTCTTCAACACTCAAAAAGGACCATAAAATATGGGAGCTAGCTTCATATTTTCCCTGTAGATCAAAGAATGTTGTCGGGATTTTTGAAGTTTAAGGTACACCCAATCTCCCTCCTCCAAGCTCCTCTCAGTATTTTTCATGTATACAAACTACTTCATCCTTTCCTCAGCAACCTTCAAATGTTTCTGCAACAACCAATTGACTTGATCCTTTTGTTGTAAGAAATCTAGAGCTGCTGGAATAATAGAATCAATCATCAAGCCTAGAGGTAATGTCATAGGCTTCACCCCATAAAGAGCCTCATAGGAGGATATGTTAATGCTAGAATGATGAGTGGTGTTATACCACCATTTAGCTGAACCAAGCCATTTTATCCAGTCCAGGAAGATGGCTTATCTCCATAGAAGTACCTCAAGAACTGCTCTAAAATCTGGTTAATTCTCTCTATTTTGCCATCAGTATCTGGGTGATAAGTTGTACTAAGCTGGATCTGGATATTCAGTTGAGAGATAACCTCCTTCCAGAATTGACTACTTAACAGTTTATCCATATTTAGTGGTAATAGTAGCTGGAAGCCCATGCAACCTACAAATTTCTCTCATGAACACCTTAGCCACTTGTACAACTGTAAAATGATGACAAAGAACAATGAAGTGATTGTACTTAGTGAGTCTGTCCACTACCACTAGTATTGTATCATACCCACGGGATAGAGGCAGTTTATCTATAAAGTTCGTGGTGACTTGATCCGGGCATGTGAAGGTATTGGTAGTGGCTGTAACAAGGCCAGGGCTAGAGTAGTGTTCAACTTTATTTCTCTGACACACCTCACGGTCTCAAACAAATTCAATACTTGCTCCTTCATTTGTGGCCAAAAGAATAAGGATGGGACCTTCTTAATAGTGGCTATCTGGCCTGAATGTCCACCCACAGAAGAGATATGCATGGAGTTCAAAACAATTTGCCTTGCATTTCCTGTTGACCCCACCACCACTTTGTTTCCTTTCTTTAGAAAAAATTTAAAAAATCAAAGAAATGATTCTGCCAAATAATAAATATAAGTGTCTTTTTTTAGTTGTCGGATTTAATTATATTTTTTTAATATTGGGAGATTTTTTTAAAAAAATCGCCTCAGGCCTTAAATAGTTAGGGCCGGCACTGTCTGAGGACTTGGATCCACAAAAGTAATGACTCAACCTAAAAATGATTCATTTATTATTTTAAATTATATAATTTAAAGTAATATTTAATTTTGCATTTCTTTGGATTGAAATTGTCGACCATACTTGGTTAAAAATAAGATCAAGTGAAAATATTTGACTACACTTAATGTAACATTTCTAAAATAAAATGAAAATAAAATATTGTTCAAAAAAATAACCAATCCCGACAAAAATTTGACTTGTGTTGAATCATGTTAAAACTTGATCATGTAGTTTAAGATATAAAATAATATTTAATTTATATTTGATTCAAAATTGTTCACCCTAATTTTTGAGAAATCTATGTGAAAATGGTTCGGGTGACGAGTGACTGGCGCTAGCTTTTCCTCCTTCAGCCGATTTTGGGTGAGATTCATAAGTGATACCAAGAACTCGAAATTTCGCCGCGCCTATGCCTGATCCTCCTCGCGATTGAGCTCTAACTACTCAAACTTGGACCGGCTTTCTTCCATCAGTTTTTCATCGCTTGATTGTCATCAGCGGGCTTCCAGATTTCTTGCGTCACATCGGAAAGCTTCGCATCAATCTTCTTATCCATCTGCGTCGATTCTTTGGTGGTCTCATCCCTTCCGCCATGGGTTGGCGAATCGCTGCTCTTATACCAGATGTAACGAGATAACGAATTGATCAGATGCTATTCGGTACTAACTGTAATTCGGTTACAATTGAGGTGAGGAGAGAAAAGAAGGTATATTGCTCAACCAAGCCTACTCATTGATCCTACTCAAAAGATGTCTATCAATATTTGCAAAACTAATCTATATACTGGCTCTCCGCCGTTAATCGTTTATAACCGCCACCCAATGCCGAGGTAGCTCATGACTAATATATTGTTGACCGTTTGACCAGTTGATCAGTTGACCTTTGACCTAGACCGTTGACTATGTTGACCAATACTATTTGACAAGTCTTCCTAGCTCTTCTTAGCTGAAGTCCAGCTTCATGATATTTTCTTGGGTTACGGATTTGTAATCCCAAGTCCACATTTGCCACATGATTCACACAAGAATTTGTTTGAATCCTCCCATAGTAACGATGATCATGGGTCGAGTCTGGGCAGGATCCAACTAGATCCATACCCAATCAAGGAAAATATAGTTGGGACCCATACCCGATCCATACCCGATCACTAGTGGACAAATGTAGGCTTCTAGGCAGTCTGTTTTTTTACCATTCACGGCATTTAGGAAGCTCCGTAACGAGTTGTGCCGTAAAATGGCACTTCTTTTCTGCGGTTCAAAAATGCCTTAAAAATGAACGCTGCGCACGGCGGTTCAAAACACCGTGTGCGGCGTTTTTAAAACTCCCTGTATACTTGTTACGAGTTCGCCACCTCAGATCGCTAGGTGTCTTTAATTGTTACTGCTACGACATCGCCTCCAGTGATTTCTTCTGGAGGTGGTCTCACTTCCTTCATTCGCTTCTTTCAATTATTGCATAGGCGAAATCGTAACAAGACTCGCTAGGTTGAAGGAGACGACACAGCAGGCGCATTCGCTGGCAATATTAAATTTTCAAAAATGTTGAAATGGTCATTGTGTTACGATCTCGTGTAGTATGTCGCTTGTGGTCGAACACTAAAAGTGAGCTCGCCTCCTGAAGGTGGCGAAAATGAAAAGCGAGCTCGCCCCCTGAAGATGTAGGCAGACCAGAGGGACACAGGCGGACTTAGATACGAGTTCACCAGCAGAGGCGAATGTGAGGCGATTTCGTGGCAAATTTTTATTGTGGTGAATTTCACTAGCGGTTTCGCCTTCTTCATTCGTCTGTGACGGCAAAGTAGGAGACGAAATCGTTTTTAGGAACGTCAAGGGCAACAGATTCTGACAAGCGAGTAGCCACTATATCGCTTTTGTGGGCGAATGTGTAGGCGAGGCCGCTTTTGTGGCCGTTTAAAAGGTCAATCTTGCACGATCTAAAACTAACTCATGCGATTAAGAGTGCGCGGTCTTCGTGTGGAAAGAAAAATTCACTCATGTGAATAATGGCGCGTGGTCTTAACGCGAAGGCAAAATTAACACATGTGATTTATGGCGCGTGGATTTCACACGAAGGCAAAATTCACTAATGTGATTAATGGCGCTTGGTCTTCACGCGAATGCCAAATTCACTCATTTGATTGATGTTGCATGGTATTCATGCGCGATTCAAAATTCACTCATATGATTAATGGCTCGTGGTCTTTGCGCGGAAGGCACAAGTGAAAATTGGATGATAGAAGGTTGTTCTCGATGTAAAATTATAAACGATAATATTCAAATTAACTTCAGTAATTTATGGTTCACGGTCTTCGAAGGTCTTAGCTGGAGTCGGAGAGCCAAGATTACGGATAAAATCATGAAGAAATCTAAGTAACTATAATACATATCAGTGCCAAAATTTTAAGGTAACAAAGAAATCAAGGTAATTGTAAGACACATTTAAGAAATTTTTTTGTCAAATTATGATGCAAGTGAAGTAATTTAGTAACTATTTAATTACTATGGGATAAAATATTTTTGATTTCCTGGTTCATTAAAGTCAAAAGTTGGATGTTAGAAGGTTATCACTAATGTCGAATTAAATTTGATCTTGCAAGATCTGAAACTCACCCATGTCATTAATGGTGCACGGCTTTCGCATGTCTTAGTTGGACGCACAGAAAGCCCACAATTCATGAAAAGATAATAAAGAAATCAATGTAACCATAACACACATTGTACCAACTTTTCTCATTAATTCAATAAGACTTCTCTTCATTATTTGTTAAGAAATTAATATGATGATATGGTTAATTGAAATAATTATATGAAAATGTGGTTGGATGGTGTAAATATTTTATGAGGCCTAAGGATCTTTACTTCACTGAAAATTATTCAAAATTAGGTATCATTAAAAGATCTCCTAAAAGGCATACTTTATTGAAGGTATGGGTGGTTTAGTTGGATGGGGAAAGTTTTGTGATTGTAGTTTCATGATGTTATGTTAATGTTGTTTGAGAGTATGATGATATTTATATTATTGCATATTTTTAACATTTATAAAACAATCAAGGAAGATCAATGTAAAATCACAAAAATTCAACTTACCTAACCATCAAAATATCTCACACAAAATTTTTGTCTAGTGAGAACAGTAAGAAAAAGAATGCAAGACATTGCTGACATCAATCAAGTATAGAAAGATAGTAAATAGACACTTTCAATCAATACTAAACAAATTAACACAAGAAAAAAAGGTGCCTTGCACCGGGTGGATTCACAAACCAAGGGGGTTGTGTAACGCAATTCGTTGCTGTAACATCCCAAGTAAACAACATAATCATGAAGATGAGTATAATCAAGATGGACCATGTATCACAATTACATATAAAGTCAGCATCACTAGTTTTTCTAATCTGATTTTCAGTACAATCTACATGTTTTATGTACAAATTTGATCGACTTATAAATATTGCACGACCTTTATCCAAACCTCAACTGAAACAGTTTCATATGACAGGCCCTTTGAATTTGCAGCAACAAGTTGTCTCCAAGAAATATTAGCACTCCTAAACTCGCCTTACACTGCCATGCCACGCATAATTCATATAATGACCTTTCGCCCAGTGATGCTCTCCATAAATATAGAGTGTACATATATAAGGCCATAAGTGAGTTGTCATATATCTCAATCTTAATTAATTAATTTATTTATTTATGTGAAACAAATAATAATAATTGTGCACTTCCATTGAGCATAAACACACTAGGCATAAAATTGTAGTAAGTTTAAGGTTAAAACATTAGATAGCTCATGTGAATCACAATTAGATTTTAGATTTATAAGTTTACTAACTCAACACAAAAACTCCTTTCGAGCAAGTTACTTTCAAGCAAAAATTACAAATTCTTTTGTTCAAAATACAGAATTCAAAACCATACTAAATAGCAAATAAAATATCACCAAGTATGATCGTGCAAGAACAAGACGGGTTTGAACATACTAGCAAAACAAAATTGCTATGAAAACTCATATAAGCATTTTAATACCGGTGATATAGGCCGAGGCCCCTTCGGCCCACCAGGAAGAAAGAAGGAGAGTCCAGCCCATAAGTGGTCCTTCCATGACATCAGTGACGTTCCCATGACCCGGGGACAGAAAGGACATGATACTGACCTCTTCCCCCCAGGTACGCAACAATGGGAGGACCACTCGGCTGAGCCCTCCCCTCTTGCTAGCACTATAAATTGAGGAGAACCCAACTGTTAAAAGATATGTTCTATCAGACTTAGATACTCTATATTCATTCAAATTCTCTCTCCTCTGCAAAGAGCCCAATCTTCATCATCACGCCGGAGCGTCTACCCTCGGGTGACCCCGGGGGCTTTGTTTTGCAAGACACAGGTGAGAACCTGACCGCGGGTTAGGATTCCAGCTCACCCGGGACCAAGCTTACTCCGGAGCTGGTTATCCTGGAGCAGACTTGTAGCATTAGTTGGCACGCCGGTGGGATCATATCTCTTGTTTCCGAGCATGAAAGGTGGCTCAGGCAGCCGCGACGGTTAAACCCCCCCGAGGTTGTGGACCTAGAGAAGCAAAATCGGGGCCATGGAGGAAATGGTGGAAGATTCCCTGCCCACTCCGGAGGCGCATTCCCGGGCCAACAGATGTTTCCGAGAGGATTAAATCCGGATGCTCAACCATACCTGGGTGGACAGCAGATGGTGACGCATCACACCGGTTTTGATACGCCATTGAACAAAGGTTCGATTGAGGAACGTCTCAGCAGGCTGATTGGCCGGCGACTGCGAGGGATGCGCCCTCATTCTCCGTGGGTTCCCGAGATCTTGAACTGCCAGTAGGCAAGAAGGCTTCGGATGGGGTGCCCACTTATAATGGAGACGGGGATCCCGAGGAGTTTGTTCACACATACCTCAGTGTTATGGGGGCCCGGGAAATCGACGAGCCGCTGCAGTGCAAGCTATTGCCTTCATATCTCCAGGGAAACTGTCTGAACTGGTTTAAGAGCCTCCCGCAGGACTTGTTGAAGACGTTAAGGGATTTTGCGACCGTCCTGGTCCACAGGTTTGCGGTTATGAAGACGAACTTTGTGAACCTCGCCACCGTGCTAGCAATTCGCCAGTTGGAGACAGAGTCGACCTGGCAGTACTATGTCCGGTATATTTCTGAGTCAATGAAAGTGGTAGACCGACACCAACAGGAGAAGGCGCTGATTAGTAACTTTGTTTATGGCCTGAGGGATGAGATGTTCTACATTGAGCTGATGAAAAACATGTCGTCATCTTTCTACCATCTCCAGCTGACGGTGGAAATGCATTGCACCGTTCATGAGGCGAACCATACCCATTTGAGCATAGTGGGTTTCTTTGAACAACGGGTCATTATGACCATTGATACTCATTTGACATGAACGGTAAGGCGCCAACACTCGTGGGGCAGACCTTGGTCGTCCGTCCAACTTACACCCCTGTCCAAGACCAAGGCGGTGATTTTGGCCATTCATCGGGGTTTGTTTACTAACCCTCTGATGATACAAGGCGTACCAGCCCAGGCCAACACCCAGAAGTGGTGCGAGTTCCACAAGTCGTACGGTCACACCACAGAAGGATGTAGAGTTTTACGCTCGGATACTCAGAAGTAGGTGGAAAGAGGACAACTCCGGGATTGCATAGCAGGGGAGGTACACGCGGCCACTATTCCGGCGGGACAACGAAGAAAGGGGAATTGGAGGAACAACCGTGTAAGAGGCGGGAAGCAAGCAACGGAGCTTAACACCGCCCCAACCCAGCGCCCTAGGCATAACGAGAAGGGGCACCAGGCCCGGGTGCTCCAAGGATGATAAACGTAATCAATGGGGTGGTAGGAGACGGAGCCCAGATACTCTCGGCGGTGAAGGCAATGAGTAGGTATGTTCCCCCGGGGGGAGATCCAGAGAAAGAGGTTCAAACCCAGTGAGACCATCACATTTTCGGATGAGGACGCAGTTCCTCCGTAAATCCCCTATTCAGATCCTATGGTAGTTACTGCGGAGGTTGAAGGAGTCCAGATAAAGAGGGTTTTTGTTGATGACAGAGTAGCGTGGAAATCATGTTCGCGGATTGGTTCGACCAGTTGAACATCGGCCGAAAAAAACTGAAACCGTCTGTCCCCGTTTTTAGGCTTCGTCGGGTGCACTGTGCACCCCCTGGGTATCATGCCGCTTATGGTTACCCTGGTTGATTACTTGGACCCTAACAAATGAGCTACAGTTTTATGCAACTTTGCGGTAATGAACGCATCGTCCCCGTATAACATGATCATTGACCGCCCGTGGCTGACAGCGGCCCGGGCAATATGCTTGCCCTATCACTTAACCATGAAGTTCCCAACTGACCAGGGCATAGCTTCGGTTCGCACAAATCAAACCACGGCCCGAAACTGCATGCTGACGGCCATCAAAGACACCAGTTCAGGGGGAGCAGAGAGGATTCGAGCCCCGAATTTTGGGAAGGCTCTGGCAGCAAGGACTCGGTAGGCGTGGTGCATGGTGACTCGGCGTCTTTTGAAGTTGAGGATATGGAGGTAGGATCCCGGGGAAAAGTAAGCATGGGGAAGCATCTCCCCGGGAAGGTGAATGAGAAGTTGCGTGATTTGCTGAAGGAGTATGAGGATGTGTTCTCATGGGGGACGGGGGACCTCACAAGGATACTAGAGGAGTTTGCGGTCCACCGGCTGAATGTCTATCCAGATCTAAAGCCAATCAGATTAAAGAAGCGGGCATTGGCCACAGAGCGGGTGGAGCTCGTCTGAGCTGAGGTCAAAAGGATGCTGGAGGCAGGAATGGTGAAGGAGATCGTATACCCAGAGTGGATTGCAGGTGCTTGTTAAGAAGCATGACGGGTCCTGGAGGATGTGCATTGACTCTACGGACTTGAACAAGTCTTGCCCCAAGGATAGCTACCCCCTCCCATCCATCGACCAACTGGTGGAGGCGAAACTGGATACCAACTCTTGGCCTTTTTCGACGCGCATCGGGGGTATCACCAGATCATGATGGCCCCGGAGGACAGGCTGAAGACTTCCTTTATTAATGACTTTGGTACTTTTTGTTACAGAAAGATGCCATTTGGACTCAAAAATACAGGAGCCACGTACCAGCGCATGGTTAACAGGTTGTTCAAGGATCAGCTCGGGAGAAATATGGAAGTGTACGTGGACGACATGGTGATCAAGAGTAGGACGCACAATTCCTCCAAGAGGATATCCGGGAGATGTTTGCCATTCTGAGACGGGTAAAACTGAAGCTGAGCCCGAAAAAGAGTACCATCGGAGTTGGAGCGGGCAAATTCTTGGGCTTCATGGTGTCCAACCGAGGGATTGATGTGAACCTGGAGAAGATTGAAGCAATCCTGAGCATACCCCCCGGGTAAGGTGAATAACGTACAACGGCTAACAGGATCCCTGGCGGCGTTGAGCAGGTTCTTGGCGCGAGGGGTGGAGAAACAATTGCCCTTTTTTAACATTCTGCGGCGAGCCAAGAAGTTTGAATGAACCCTGGAATGTGAGCAGGCGTTCAAGGAACTGAAGGAACATCTGGGGAGGCTCCCTGCCTTGCCAAATCCGATACCCGGGAGGAACTTTTCTTGTACCTTGCAGCGACCAAACACGTGATCAGTGCAGCCCTAGTCAAGGGGCCGGTAGAGCACATAACCCAGTGTATTTAGTGAGTCGGGCACTCCAAGGCCTGGAGACGAGGTATATCTCCTTGGAGCGACTGCTTTTGGCTCTAGTACATGCGTCGCAAAGGCTCCGCCTATATTTCCAAGGACACCCCATCACAGTTCTAACGAACCACCCACTTCATCAAGTAATGCTGAAACTGGAGCTGTCAGGAAGAATGATGAAGTGGGCCATAGAACTGGGGCAGCACGTGATCACATACCAATCCAGGAAGGCCATTAAGGGTCAGAAGGGGACGACCCCGAGGAAAGCAGGTTGGACAGTGAACGAGGATGGAAGTTACATATAAACACTTCATCCCATGCCAGGGGGAGCGGAGCCGGGGTCGTGCTGGTAAGCCCCAGGGGTAAAGAGTACCGGTAAGCATTGCAGTTCTATTTCAAAACTACCAACAATGAAGCGGAATATGAGTCTCTCCTGGCCGGGTTATGGGTGGCTTGGGAGGTGGGCGCCAAGGTGGTCGACGCATATAACAATTCGGCAATCGTGGTGCAGCAAGTTTACGGGGAATACGAGGCCAAAGAGAGAAACTTGCAGCGTTACCTGGAGACTGTAAAACTAGAAATGAAGGATTTCCCTGGTCTCATTGACACAAATACCCCGGGAGGAGAACTATAAGGCTAATGCCCTAAGCAAGCTAGCCTCCTCGGAGCTGAAGCCTGACCAGGACCGGAACATGTTTATGGAGATAGTGACCACCCGTGGATATGACAAACTTGAGTCGGTCACGGAGGTGCGGGTGATTGGATCATGGATCACACCAATCATCAAGTACCTAGAGGAGGGTAAGGAACCTGAAGACAAGGTCGAGGCCCGGAAGATCCGGGTCAAAACTCCCTGATATACAGTAATAGATAGGGAGTTGATACGACGGGGATACCTCCAGCCGTGGCTCAAGTGTGTGGACAGGGAAGAAGCCCAACATTTGTTGATGGAAGTTCAAGAAGGCCCGAACGACAGACACCAGGGAGCCCGGACCATTGCCTGGAAGATCACGTGCACCGGGTATTATTGGCCTATGTTGTTTGAAGATGCATAGAAGGTCGTGCCCTCTTGTGGGCAATGTTAGAGGTTCGCACCCTGATCCATGTCCCTTAGAGGGAGCTGATAGGGATATTCAGGTCTTGGCCCTTTATCCGTTGGTGCCTTGACCTGGTAGGCTATTTTCCCATGGCGCCAGGCGGCTTCAAAGACCTCATTGTGGCGGTAGACTATTTCAGCAAGTGGGTAGAGACTACACCACTCACCAACATCAGAGGAAGCACATGTGTTAAGTTTTGCTGGAAGAACATTATTTGCCGTTACGGAATACCCCAATTCATCGTCACAGATAACAAGGCACAATTTGAGAATAACCCTTTCAAGTCTGACAAGCGATTTCCCACGTCGTTAAATGGGACTCCGCGAGATCAAAATACTATTTATAAATCACCTACAACTTCTAACTACTAGAAAGTAGATAGTGTGAAGATGGGGTCGAACCACAATGAGAAGGGACTTGTAAGAGTGTTTTAAAGTAGAAAATAAGTATACTTATATATTATATAGAAAGCAATGTATATATGGGGGGGGGGTTTGAGATTGGTTTTTGTTACACTACGAAAGGAAACTAAACTATCAATTGCTAAGTTAAGGGGGAGATTCTAAGATTTATGAGGCCTCGGGAGGCAAATGACTTCAATTTCCAAGACGATGATAGCATATATGTCTCGACTCCTACTTTGCTACTTAATGATATTGGAGTGAACGATAACGTTCTACCCACAAATCTAGCTATTCGTTGATGACAATCATACGTTAAAATGGAATCTTCAACTCAAGTATACAATCACATATTAGGGGGACCAATGATAACATTAAATCCTTACCTAAACACATAATTGATTAATCATGCAAGTTCATAAGATTTCCACTTCTAACAACTCATATTTATCATGGCATTCCTTAACTACAATCACACAACAAGGGGAAGAACTTGTCATCACTCAACCCCTTCCATAAACATTAATCTAACAACTAGAGATTACACTACCATTATGCTAAGTCACCATCATCATCACACTAAATTACTCTAACCAAGCTAACCTAATTAATGACTATGGAGCATGCAATTGATATAAAACACAAAACCCATAACAAATTAAGCAAGATTGAACAACATTCATGCACAAGAATTCAAGTTCATCAAATGATAATCCAAATCTCAAGTTTAAGCATACAAGGCCCTCAAAGTTTCAAGGGAATGAATTCAAATGCTCCCAAGGATCAAACTAAGCTATACTACAATACATGGAATCAAACTACTAATCTAATGGAAATTAATGGAAGAAAAGGGAAAGAAAGATGAAGAACTAGTGGTTCTACATGGTGTGTGGCCGTTTTTGCTTTTGGAGGGGATAAGGGGTATTTATAGAATGCAGTGCACGGGCCGTGCGGCACTCCGCGCACTTTTGTGAAGGGCCGCGCACTTTAACCGTTGATCTGATTTGCATCTTCTAGTAGTCCATTTCGAAGCTCTTGATGAGAGGAATGCAATGGTATGATCCATGTGCTCTAATTCAATTTCAAACATTTCCAAAATCAAGATTCAAAATATTAGTGCATCACTTGTTCTTCAAAATGTAACTTTGACAAGTTTAGCTTTAAAACTCCTTACTGTGCACCAAATGCTACCAAAGTTAGATCTCAAATGTCATAAAACAAGAGTATATTTAGGGCTCATCAAATACCCCCACACTTAAACCTTTCTCGTCCTCGAGAAAGAACGATTAAAGTCTAAGTGCATACTCCCATCAATTTCACAACAAGACATTAGAGACCTTTACAAAATACAAACTTTCCTTAAGATGAAAATACAAGAATCATGTCTCATATCCTAATCCTAATGAAAGTTCTACCCAACCCTCAATATCATCATAAAGTAAAGAGTGTGCCAAATTTACAAGTACAATGCACAATAATTTCCATGACACAACCCTACCCCAAAGAAATCACAAAATATGACACAAAAGTACATCAAAATGAGACCATAGCTACATGAGCAAGTTTACCTCTCCTTTTGCCTATGCGCCTTTCGGTTTTCACATAGCCACTCTTTTTTTATTTATTTTTATTTTTTATTTTTTATACTCTCCTTTTGCCTAGGATGTAACCTAGCCTCTCATTTTTCCACACACTCTCCTTTTGCCTAGGATGTAACCTAGCCTCTCATTTTTTTGCACACTCTTCTTTTGCCTAGGTTATACCTAGCCTCTCTTTACGCCCACTCTCCTTTTGCCTAAGTTATACCTAGCCTCTCATTTTTCCACACAAGCCTCTCACTTTTGCCTAGGCCTTGTTATGTTTTGACCTATCCGGGCTTTTCACTCATTTTTCTTTTCAAAACAAATTCTTCAAAAGAAGTACACATTTATACAATAGAGCGAAGAAAAACATGGATACTAAGCTCTCCCCCACACTTAGGCTAAACATTGTCCTCAATGTTAAAAGAACAAACAAATGATAACACAGGGAAGGGAATGATTCAGCAATTCAGTTACTACTAATAGTACCACCCTACCAAGCAATAATTCTAGCACAACAACTATTAGTGGCGGCAAGCCGATGCAAAGCATATTCAAAAACATCGCTGAAATAATCACAAATCCTCACACAATACAGTTGCAAGAATAGAAAATACCCAGTACTGTGATATGCAGGTAGCAGGTGTGGGATACGCCGGTTCAGTGCTCAATTAGATGGCAACATACGTGGAGTGATGGTGGCGGATTGGAGCATATGGTGGATGGCAAACAGAAGTCGTGGTTGGGAAACGGTGGAGATGGGCACGCCAATGATGATGGGGGGTCTGAAGGCGTCGTTGTCGGGGACATAGCGCCTGGGCTTCGCGACGCAGATGGTGGAGAGCAGTGGTGGCAGAATGTTGACGGCGTCGAAATGGAGGTGCCGGAGATTGATCGCGACGGTCAGGGTCGGCCGGCGATGGGTGAAGACGGTGATGACTGAGGCTGGTGGCGGCGACTAGGTTGGTGGCTGGTGGCGGGGACAAGACGGAGATGGTGGGAGAAGATGATGTCGGTGGACTGATTGGTGGAGTTGCGCGTCGGAGATGGTTGGAGTTGCAGAGGTGCTGATCGTCGGAGGTACAGAGGAGAAGGGTGGTGGCAGGGCGGCGTGATGGAGGCTGAGCAGTGGTGGGGCAGATTCAGATGCGGTGGCGGGGGTGGGGATTCGACCAATTCCGGCGGCGGAGATCGGTCGGATGGTGTTCATAGGGTATGGTGGTCCGCCGCGGTGGTGCGGTGGAGCTGTGGTGGAAAGGTGATGTCGGTGGTGAAGGGATGGAGAATTTAGGAGGAAAGTTTGTGTGGATAGGATATGTGTGGAGAGGGAGAGGTTTTTTTTGTTTTTTTTAAGTATAGAAAGTGCAGAGCCCAAGCAGTGGTAAGGGAAGTCTCCAAAGGCCCGTGTAATTATAAGGGGAAATCACCCTCCAGGAAACTCCGCGCAGCCCGCGCGGCACTAGATGCACTATTTTTCTGATTAACAAAGGCCCGCGCGGTACTTTTTTTTTTTGTTTTTTATAAAAAATTCCATTCCCCTTTGCGTCCAAATTTCCTGCATCAAAACACTACCAAAGTGTAAAATCTTATAAACAAACGAAAAATCAAATAAACTAAAAATAAGCATCTTTTTTTAAAACTTTTTTTATAAGCACCTAAAAGAGGGGAAAAAGAAAAAGAAAATCGTGGAGCTACGATCAAAATCAGTTTATTTAACGTCGTCGACACGACATAGGAGGCTCATCCCAATGGTACAATGGGTGCCTCAAGAGATACTACGTATTTTTAAGGTCGTCGTTACGACCCTAATGTTATTCAAATAACAAAAGATTAAAATCCCTCACTCTCATATGGAAGGTAAAGGAAAGTTGAGGAGGTTTAAGAGGAGGATTATATTGTTGAGGTCTTGGAGGAGTAGTAATAATTGGAAGTATGAATGTATATGGCTTTCTACTGTCCTCCATAATTGATGGAAATGGTGGAATTGGTATTATAGGTGGAGGTGATGAAAATAATGATGATGGATGTTCAAGAGCAATCACCTCCCTTTCTACTTCACTAGGCTCAACAACCAACTCCTCATCCCATTGAACTTCTCCCTCATACAAAGAGGTGACATCACTCACCAAAGTACTTGGAATAGGTTCTATGTGGAATGGTACTTCTTCAAACAACGTACTTGACTCCTCTAATGGTTTGGGAAGTTGGGGAATTTGTGTAGTATGTAGAGGCAAGGATGATAATGGTGATGGTAAAAATTCAAGAATAGCGATCACCTCCCTCTCTAATTCACTAGATTCAACACACAACTCCTCATCCCATTGAACTTCTTTCTCATACATAATGGTGGAATCACTCACCAAAACATTTGTATTAAGTTCCACTTGGGATGACTCTTCCTCTAAAGATTGAGCTACCAAGAGCTTTACCTCTACGACCATTTCATGCATTCGCCTCTCAAGATTTTCAAAACACCGATTTCCTTCATCATCTATCGGATCTTGCATTGAGGCATATCCCAACAAGGTAGGGGCATGTCTTGGTACTCATAGGGTTGGTTTTCATCTAGATATCCATAATTCAAATGATCACTCCCTTGTGGCTCATAAGAATTGTAGCAAGGATTATATCTTTCTTGACCTTGAAAACCAACTCTCTCCTCATCATAGCACTTATCAAGATAGTCACTTTGGTATGAAGAACCAAAAGACATTTCATTATTGTAGTGTTCATCTCTTGAGTAAAAATTGCAAGGCTCGGAAAAATTATTTGACTTGTAAGTATCACTCGAGCTTGCCATATTATTCCTAATCCTTTTCTCCTTACAGGAAAGGAATTCTGTATAATCTTTCCTAGTTAAAGTAAACATAATAATAAAAGTTTGAAATTTGCAGTGCAAGAGTTCTAGATCGGTACACACTACAAGTGGTGTCGTCCACAAAAGTACTCAAGCAATACACACTTCAAGAAAATGGAAAGTTTTTGTTTTTGAAAAACTACAAATAGAAATAGAATCTACGATGAAACACAAAAACAAAATACACCTTCTCCCCGGCAGCGGCGTCAATTTTGACAAGCGATTTCCCACGTCGTTAAATAGGACTCCGCGAGATCAAAATACTATTTATAAATCACCTACAACTTCTAACTACTAGAAAGTAGATAGTGGGAAGTAGGGGTTGAACCACAAGGAGAAGGGACTTGTAAGAGTGTTTTAAAGTAGAAAATAAGTATACTTATATATTATATAGAAAGCAATGTAAATATGGGGGGGGGTTTGAGATTGGTTTTTGTTACACTACGAAAGGAAACTAAACTATCAGTAGCTAAGTTAAGGGGGAGATTCTAAGATTTATGAGGCCTCGGGAGGCAAATGACTTCAATTTCCAACTATTGACTTATCACCGAGAAAATGCAATTACAAGGAAGTTTAGACAATTTGTCAAGGATGAAAGCATCATATTCTCTCAAATGTAGCTAGAGAGGATGATAACACCACTCAAAAGCTCTCATTGTTGATTCACCTAGATGATAACATCGTAGATAACTCAACAATGGTATTAGGATTAGAGAGAGACAAACTTACTCACACACCCGCAATAGCGAGATTATACAAATAAGACATTTGATAAGTAGCAAGAACCAAGACGATGATAGCATATATGTCTCGACTCCTACTTTGCTGCTTAATGATATTGGAGTGAACGATAACGTTCTATCCACAAATCTAGCAATTCGTTGATGACAATCATACGTTAAAATGGAATCTTCAACTCAAGTATACAATCACATATTAGGGGGACCAATGATAACATTCAATCCTTACCTAAACACATAATTGATTAATCATGCAAGTTCATAAGATTTCCACTTCTAACAACTCATATTTATCATGGCATTCCTTAACTACAATCACACAATAAGGGGAAGAACTTGTCATCACTCAACCCCTTCCATAGTCATTAATCTAAAAACTAGAGATTACACTACCATTATGCTAAGTCACCATCTTCATCACACTAAATTACTCTAACCAAGCTAACCTAATTAATGACTATGGAGCATGCAATTGATATAAAACACAAAGCCCATAAAATATTAAGCAAGATTGAACAACATTCATGCACAAGAATTCAAGTTCATCAAATGATAATCCAAATCTCAAGTTTAAGCATACAAGGCCCTCAAAGTTTCAAGGGAATGAATTCAAATGCTCCCAAGGATCAAACTAAGCTATACTACAATACATGGAATCAAACTACTAATCTAATGGAAAGGAATGGAAGAAAAGGGAAAGAAAGATGTAGAACTAGGGGTTCTACATGGTGTGTGGCCGTTTTTGCTCTTGGAGGGGATAAGGGGTATTTATAGAATGCAGTGCACGGGCCGCGCGGCACTCCGTGCACTTTTGTGAAGGGCCGCGCACTTTAACCGTTGATCTGATTTGCATCTTCTAGTAGTCCATTTCAAAACTCTTGATGAGAGGAATCCAATGGTATGATCCATGTGCTCTAATTCCTTTGAAAACATTTCCAAAATCAAGCTTCAAAATATTAGTGCATCACTTGTTCTTCAAAATGTAACTTTGACAAGTTTAGCTTTAAAGCTCCTTACTTTGCACCAAATGCTACCCAAATTTGATCTCAAATGTCATAAAACAAGAGTATATTTAGGGCTCATCAAAGTCTCTCTGGAGTACGGGATTGAACAAAAGTTGACATCGATATACCATCCCTAAGCCAAAGGCCAGGTGGAAATGGCCAACAGGAGCCTCGTTAACGGACTTAAGACTCGCCTCCGGGGTGCAAGGGGAAACTGGGTAGACGTGCTCTCTAGCATTCTGTGCGTTAGAAGAACTGCTGAAAGCTCCGCCATAGGGGAGTCGCCGTACAGCTTGTTCTACGGGACAGAGGCGGTGATTCCTGCCAAGGTTGGGGTCCCAAGTTTCCGGATAGCGTCCTCGGACGAAACTGCAAATCGCGATAACCGGTTGCTGGAGCTGGAATTGCTTGAAGACAAAAAGGGAGAAGGCGGCGCTCCATGAGGCCAAGGTGAAGGAAATGATTAAGAAGTACTACGACCGCCAGGTGCGCAAGGAGCAATTTACCCCGGAGGAGTGGGTAATGCACAGAAATGACAAGAGCCATCAAGAAGCAAGCGAAAAATTGGCTCCAACTAGGAGGAACCTTACAAGGTAATAGCGGTACACCCCGGAGGGAGCTACGAACTACAGGACCAGGGCGGTAAAAAGATCCTGCGGCGCTGGAACATTGTAAATTTGCGTAGGTATTATGGCTAGACGTTATATACTTAATCATCTGGCAAGGAGTATGCCTAGGAAAGTTGTACCACATCGGTATGGGAACCTCTGGTTAGGGTTGAGCCTAGGTTGCCCCACAGCCCAAATTTTTCTTTTTGTTATTATTATCTAGCCAACAATCTCTGTCTATCATTTTTCTTAGTTACAAATTGAACAAGCGCCCGGGGAAATAAACGAAAGAAAACCGGGGCGCTTGAACAAGCACCCGGGGGCCTCACGTGAAAGGAAACCAGGACGCTTGAACAAGCACCCGGAGGGCTCATGCGAAATGAAACCGGGGTGCTTGAACAAGCGCCATGGGAGCATAAACAAAAGTGCAATGGGGTGCTTGAACAAGCGCCATGGGAGCATAAACAAAAGTGCAATGGGGTGCTTGAACAAGCACCCTGGGGGCATATACAAAAGTGCACTTGGGCGCTTCAACAAGCGCCCGGTGGGATACACAAAAGAATACCGGGACGCTCGAACAAGACCCCCGGGGTAATATACGAAAAATTGAATTACATTAAAGTCGTCATCTTCTACCTGCACCATTGCCAGGGTTGTATCCACGTCCAAAATGGAGTTTACTCAATCCCGGGCTAAAGACCGGCACCGTGAAAGTGAACCAAACTGGTTGAAAATCTCCTGGAGTTTAGTGACGAGGGAGGTCACATCTGGAAATTAGTTTATCATAGATCCAATCCCCGAGTGGACAAGAAGATATTGGGTCTGGATCCCATCCAACTGCCAGCGGTTAAGTTGCTCTTCTAACTCGGCACAACGAGGACACGAAGACCTGCTCCATTGATCAGACCTCGGATTAGAGGGTCTCGATCGGATGGGACCGGAGTCGTCATAACCCCGGGTCCGAAACAAACCAAACATCACGGAATACAACAAATGATAAGGGAAGAATAAAAATTAAAGCAGTGGGAAGATAGAAACCCACAAAACACATAACGAAGTAGTCTATCTGATGCAGATGAGATTGGGCTTAATAACATGGAGCATCGGAATTGCAAGAAGTAAGACCCATTATCAACTCATTAGCAAATTGGAAAAGTTTAACGTTTCCATATGGATTCTGGTTAATTTCCATAGTTATAACTAGTATTCTAAATAGGATTAAAAAAATATTTATATGTTTTGTAATAGAATTGAATTTGTGAGCTCTTATAAATAGGGCATCAAACCATTGTGATGGATAGTTTTTTGAGTTTTGAGTTTTTATAAAAATTTGTTGAGAGTTTTCTCTTTCGAGAGATGTGTTTTGAACCTAAATTCTAAATATTCTTTGAATATATAGATTTGGAAGGCGTTTTTGACCTAGGTATTCGCAGACGTAAATAGGTTGATTTCATTGGTTTACTTTGGTTAAATGATGCAGATGAGATTGGGCTTAATAATATGGAGCATCGGAATTGCAAGAAGTAAGACCCATTATCAACTGATTAGAAAATTGGAAAAGTTTAACTCGTTTCCATATGGATTCTGGTTAACTTCCATATTTATAACTAGTATTCTGAATAGGATTAAGGAAAATGTTTACATGTTTTGTAATAGAATAGAATTTGTGAGCTCTTATAAATAGGGCATCAAACTATTGTAATAGATAGTTTTTTGAGTTTTGAGTTTTTATCAAAATTTGTTGAGAGTTTTCTCTTTCGAGAGATGTGTTTTGAACCTAAAATCTAAATATTCTTTGAATATATAGATTTGGAAGGCGATTTCTACCTAGGCATTCTCAAAATTAAATAGGTTGATTTCATTGGGTTGTTATTGGTTACGCTTCCACTACATCAATTGGTATCAAGAGCTTGGTTTGTTTTTGGTGAATCATACCACAAAAACACGTCCTATGGAGAAGATTATTCAACGGGATTATGCATTGTAGCAGGAGATAGAGTATTGGCGTTTGGAGCAGTATATCACCAATGAAGAAAAAAAAACTAGATGAGTGATGGTCACGTATGTGGGAGAAACAACTGAAAAAATTTGAGATGATGTTACAAAATTGCTTGGATCAATATCGCATCAAAAATAATTTTTCTAGAAGAGAAACTGATAAGTCCATGGTTCATATTCCGGGTCTCATTCAGTCTTGGAGCAGGGCCCGAGAATGGTCATGGGCTCGAAGTACGCGGAGGATGGATCCACGGGTCCATCAATCCTAATCCTTATAAGGAATACGTATATTATGAATGTTCTACAAGGAATATACATTCTCCTAAACATGGTAATACAACCATGACCAATATGTACTTCTTCTATACATGGTAATACAACTACTATTACCACAAGAGTTGTATTCCTACCATATTTACATGTCTTGGTGATCTACGGATTGTAGCCATATAAATACCCAAAGGTTTGGTACACCTTTTTTATCTCATACTACATACAATACGCCTTACGCATCATACTAACTTGAGCGTCGGAGTGTCTACCCTCGGGACACCCGAGGCTTTTTTTTACAGATCCGTTCGTGAGCAGAGTTCGTCGTCGAGCGCCGATGTCCGCCGTGCATCAAGTGGCACGCCCAGTGGGACATCGTGTCAATTGACGACGTCGCCGAACTTTGTCTCTGATCTGATCTCGTGCACCTGTTCAACAAGTTTTCAACGCCATGTCTGAAGCTGAACACCCTAGACGAAGCGCCCGAAGGCAAGGGCAAGCCCAAGAAGAGAATCTCGAAGGATAGCAAGCTCCGCGAGGACGTGGACGCGGCCGACCAAGAGGATCCCGAGCACGCTCCACATCAGAACCACCACTAAGGTCTACTGTAGGTGCCGGAAACTCCAGCGTTCCGAACTCCTCCGGCCCAAATCCTGTCACGTCCGGAGCACCAATCTCCGGCCCAAATCCTACTGCATCCAGAGTACCATTTTCTGGATCAAATCCTGTTGTGTCTGAAGTACCGAACTCGGGCCCAAGAAGTTCGATCAGACCGACATGAACTACCGCGAGCAAGTGAACAATTCAGAAGGCCTGGACCACGAAAATAGGTTGGGATATAGAGGATCCGACTCAATCTTCACTAAAGAGGAGAGAGCACTAAGAGACCGTTAGATCCTTGCAGAAAGACAACAGGAAGAGGCAAGACAGAGACGCCTGAGGGAATCCATGAGGCAACCTTTGGGACCTACAGTCCCTCCCCCTCCGAGCTCTGATCCACCTCGCATAAACCTTATCTCGGACACTCCCCCGAGGGAAATCCCTGAGGATGTCCGAGCACTGATGAGAGACCTACATTCTCAATACCCTGACTTTGTGGCATCTCTGATAAATTCAAGCCAACAGTTTCACGTCCAGACGCATAACGCCCCCAGTCGGCCTTCAATTATGGCAACACCGCCCTCTGATCCTACTCAACAACAAAGATTCCTGAATTACCTATCTCAGAGTTTGCCTCCATACAGCACTCAAAGACATCTGCCACCATCTCCCGATCCAGCCAACAATCTTAACGACGGCTTAGGACTAAACAGGGAGGAGTTGCAAAGAATGCGCATGGACACAGAGCTTAGTCGAGAGAGGAGGGAACGGACCCAGGGCGAGTGGCAATCCAGTGCCGACCGGCCTTTTAACCAGGAAGGAGCCTATCCTACTCGAGGGAAGTACGAAGTTGACCAAGAGATCAAACGTATCCTCGGACCCAGAGGACAGTCTGCTCGTTCTCCATTCTCACGACATATCGTGAATCTTCCCTTTGACAGTGCCAAGAGGGTCCCTGAACAATTGCCTACCTACGACGGTACCAACGACCCTCGAGAATTTCTATCGGTCTTTTTCAAGACACTTGAGACCGGAAACTTTCATGAGCTGGAGATATGCAAAATTGTCCCCAGTTACCTTCGAGAAAAATCCCAGACCTGGTTTACCCAAACTAAACCAAAAAGTTTGTTTGACTATTGGGACTTCGCCGAATTTCTGCTCTTTGCTTTCTTCCAAACGAAGAAGTTTACTAAGTCCCTCGGAGACTTAGGGTACGTGCCTCGCCAATAAAGAGAAACTGTGATAGAACATTATCTCAGATACATGGATCTGGCTACAGAATGCTACGATCGAGACGAAGTCCTCCTGATTAATATGTACTGCATGAGTGTGGATGATGACACCCTGAGAATGAAGCTGGCCACTAAGAATCCAACTACCATTCAACATCTTCCGGCTATCATGGAGAAGTATGCTAGCAAAGTAGACGCGGTAACTGGCAAGAGACCGCGAGAGACCTATACTAAAAATAAAGGCAAGGAGTCTAAGGTTAAGATACCCAAGGTCGAGAAGACAGAAGGCGCCTCCAAACCAACCTTTGAGTCTTACACTCCTCTAGCTAGATCTCGGGCTGAGATTTTATCCATTCACAGATACCTTTTGAAAGATCACCCTGCCATGAAGGAATCAGCCGAGTGTCAAAGGTCCCCGAAATTCTGCCAATATCACCGAGATCGGGGGCATGATACTGAGGAGTGTTATCAGCTTAAGAATGAGATTGAGAAGCTGATTCGATAGGGAAATGTGTAACAAATTGCACCCTCGATAGCCGGCGACAGCCAGGGTACCCAGAAGAGGTATGGGGGAAAACCGTGGCAGAAGAAGAAGGATGGCCCCTGGAACAACAGCAATAACAACCAAGGGGGTGGGGGCAACAATCCTCAAGATCCTCCTCCGCCGCCGCCAAATGGAGCCAACCGAGTCATCAATGGCATTAATGGCTACACGGGAGAAGCAATTTCTCTTACCAAGGTGAAGGATAGTGTGCAAGCCATACCCCACACCGAGCCGATCAACAAGAGGATCCGCCCGAGGAAACTATCACCTTCTCGGACGCGGACGCCGTGCCAAACCAGATGCCTCACTCCGACCCTCTTATTATCTCTGCAATGATACAGGATTCCCTGGTGAAGAGAGTCTTTTTGGACGATGGGAGCGGAGTAGAAGTGATGTTCCAAGACTGTTTCCAAAAGCTAGGATTTACCAAGAATGACCTCAAGCCTACGGGCCCGATCTCGGGGTTCACCGGAAATCCAGTTATACCTCTCGGAGAGATCACACTCCCAATCATGGTAGCAGGTGGAGCAAAAAGCTTAACCCTTTACTGCACATTTGTAGTGGTTGATACTGTCACACAATTCAATGTCATCCTCGGCAGTCCTTGGATGTGCCAAGCCAAAGCCGTATGGTCCCCCTACCAAAGGAGACCAAGGAGTAGCACGCTCCTATATGATCACAGCCATCCGTGATGCTAGAAAGGTGAGCAACATCTCGACCGACAACGCCATCCTAGGGGGTTTGATAATTGATCCCGATCTCGAACACCCTTGGTATTCCACTTCGAGGATGAGGTTTGCAACGAGATGACTGCAATATGGCACAAGCGACACCATCAAGCCTTCCAAGTAGGAGAATTGGTAATGCAAGTAGGCCCGTAGTGTACCGATAAGCTAGAAGGAGCGCGGGAGTCAAGGCCAAAAGGACCCTACAAAGTCTCCACAACCCAATCCGGTGGATTCTACCTCTTACAAACTCGCGAAGGAGAACATTTGGATCCTGTCATAATGGCGCTCTTCCTACGCAGGTACCTCGGAGCTAAAACCAAGTAGACCTTCTCCAAATAAGGATAAAGTACTTCAATAAGGCCTATGGGCCAAGCTTCTTTTCCCTTTTATCATTCATTTTGTTTTTCATATCCGAGCTCCCAAACTCGGGGTTATCTTTATAATTTTGCTGAACTTACGGGTTCGAAGAATTCAATTTCTTTTCAATATATACCTTCTATTTTATTTTAAGCAGTCAATATCCCTCTAATACAAAGAGACATTATGCCTTACAAAGCATAAGTAAAGACTGCTGCCAAAGATTTGTACGCTTATACAAAGCGTGTGGTTGATGCTTATCTAATATGAGCTATTTGAACTACGTGTTCAGGTCACAATCACCTTGGGCTAAAATAAAATAATATACTTATAAAAAGTATATGGTACAAACCAATATAATACGGGTCATACAAACTCACAAAGTTTTAAACTCGACCTTCATTATGACGTGCCTACCTAGGTGCTTATCAATACTTATTCAATATAAGTTAGGCTTAGGCTCTAATAGCCTGATAACCAATCTTCTCAAAGATTAAAGACCTTTATAAAGGCAAAACTAAAAAGTGTTATTACACTATGACACTTCATGTACCTCGTGAAGGTCCTTATAAACAGGGGTACGTCCTCGACCGCAAGTAAAAGTAGAGGCATGACCTCAATTTCCTTGGAGGCCTCGACCCCAGTTACTTTCTTCTGCCACCCTTATTAATTGAAAAGATATGGGGGATTCCCCTCCACCTCCTATAGGCGCAGGTTGAGAAGGAGAGCCAATTGAGCCCTAAACTCCAGGGGTAGGTGACGCCCTTCTTCCCCTTCCATGTTGAGTCCCTACTGGAGGATTAACCACCCCTCGAGACATACCACCTCGGGTAGGAGGCCTAATCCCTCACCCCAAACTCGGACCTGAAGAAGGCCCACCTACCTCTTTCCTTGATGATACTGGATGTGTGATAAACACACCTTGGGAATCCAGCTCCTTTATTTAGATCCTACAAGCATTCAGCTCGGCCTCGCATATCCTCAAGTCTTTAGTGACAGCGAAAATCTTATGGTTTACATTGATATTTTCATGCTGAAGAGCAGATATACGAGAGTCTTTATTATGACCCTCGCTCTTAAGTTCTATCAATTCGCTCCTGGCTTCTCTCCACTCTTGGTCATAATCTTTATTGGCAGCCCGAGCCTTGCCATAATCATCTTCGAGAGCTCTATACTTTTGCTGAAGTTCCTTCAGCTGGTTATTTAACTTAGCTCTTCACGCCATGATTATTTCCTATTGACGGCGAGGACTTTGACAATCTTCTTGGGCCAGGCTACAAAAGCCCTTGGAGTCTGCCAGCTCTTCTTCCAGATCTTTACTTTTCTGAAGAGCAGTTTCGTACTTAACCTGCAATTCAGCACAAGCGGCAATGCAACACTGGAAATAAAGGAAGACGAAGGATTGTCAATTTCATAAAGAGATATATTATTGGAAGTACATAAACGCCAAAATCCGGCAGAAAGGGAAAATTCCTGAATAGAAAGTGAAGACTCTAGGGAATTACAATCTTTGGCCGTCCATCTTTAATTCTGGGGCACTCAGTTGAAGCTACCACAGCTGGCTTTTCTACCAAGAATGACAACTCTTGATATAGGCCACAAAGCTTCTCCTGAAACTCCTCCGGAGTCAAAGCCTTCTCCAAAGAATCCAAACTAGCTATCAAGCTGGGTTTGAACCCCCCCTATCTGGCGAAACCTCGCCCGGAACTTCTCCAAATCTCTTGCCACCTCCGGCTAATTATAACCGGGAGCCAACCATTTATGGTCACCTTCACTAAGGAACTCCTGAAGTAAGACCCACATACATGGAAGCTCGGACTTATGATATAGTTCACCATGATCTTGGCGATGGGCCTCCATCTTGGGGCAGTTGATGCAGAAATCCACTATCAACTGAACCAGCCATCTCTGGCAATTAGGATCGGCATATCTGTTCCTCTCTACCTCCATTATGGTCATTTTCCTCCGTAACTCCTGGAAGGAATTGTCCCTTAATCTCTTCTCCTCCTTTAAGGTCCTAACCTCCTCATCCAGGGCCTCTCTCTTAGCCTTCTCATGTGCTATCTCATCTTGGAGACGCTTCACCAACTCAGATGGCTCGCTAGATTTCTTGGCCACCTGCACTCCCAGCAGCTCCACCTCAGCCGCCTGCTCCCCTGCCACTTGCTCCACAAGCTGGCATCGACCGTGCAGTGTCTTGATAGAACCATACAAGTACTTCATATGATTCAGAGACTGTGAAAGAAAAAAAAGAGAGTTGGATGATTAAAATTTCAACCAAGTTGAAAATTAAGTTAGGTATACCTGTCTTATCTCAGGACACTCTGAATCTATCTCAGCCCCCATCTCCGAGATCTCGGAGGAAGATAAAACCACATATTTCTCGATCTGTCCCAGTGGTTGGAGATCAAGCCTGGCCTTCTTTGGGGACCTACCAGAAACTTCAGGAGTTTCCTGAGGCCTCCAACCCCCTCTTCTTATTTCCTTGGCCCATCAGCTCTCTTGACTTGAATAGCTGAGCGAACTTGTCTGTTGCCTTCTCAGACTTGGAAGCACCCACTGCATACAAAAGGAATGAAGTTGGCAACGGGAAAATTGATACAATATGGATAAGAATGTTATACATAACAAGAATAGATACCCTCATGCAACATATTAGAGATTACTACAGAAGTTACAGACTCATCATCCTCGGCCCTACCGAACAGAGTACACCAGTACTCATTTATACTGGTGGTTTGTGGAGAACAAAAAGCCCGAATCACCTCCTTTCTCGGACATCAGACTAAAGCTAAACCCTCATCCTCCTCCTCATCTGATGGATCTCGGGCAACAGGTACAAACATACACTCATACTCGTTAATCACCTTGGCTTTTGATCGGGTCTCCTTGGGTCCCCGAACCAATCTTTTAAAACGACGCCGGGCATCAGGCATCAATCCAGAAACTTCCCTATCCACGGGAGTTTGATTCTCGGACATCTCATTTCGAGCTGTCCTCTCCTCTACTTCCCTAGAAGCCCGAAGCGCCCTAGTTGCACCAACGGGATCCTGCTCCATGGACAAGATAACCTCATTCCGTTCAATCATGACACCCTTTGGTTGATCGAAACATGACAACTTCAAATAGCTACCATTTTGAAGAGTCCGGACGGGCATCTTATACAACCATTTGTATGTCTCAAGGGGCCATAACCAAACCATTTGATGGTTTACCGGTACAAACTTATCTCCAACAAGTTTGATCTTCTCCCTCACCAGCTCTCCGGCTATATCCAGTAATCTGTGTGATGATTCAACATCATATTTGCCCTCATTCTTGAGCTCTTTGTTCCACTTGGGTACAGGATATTTTGTCTGATCAAAGGTCAACTTCACTCTATCCCAACCCTCACAATTTGTAGGAAGTACAAAAGCTCGGCCTATTTCACTATCCCTGACAGACAGAGTTACTACCTGCTTGAGAATAGACACCTTAAGACTTGGCTTATAACCTCTTCTAGCACACCAAGTCATCAAGACCATTATGATAACTATCACATTGGCGTGTAACCTGTCCTGGATGAACCTTATAAAAATCAAGGAAGTCACTCAACAATAGGGGGAAAGGGAAAAGTCAGCCCATGCTGGAGGAACCTCCCATAAACAACACCTCGGATAGGATTAACCAATTCAAAGGCAGACTTATTTTCCCCATAATACATGAGATCACTATCATTAGGGATGGAATACCGGTAGCTTTCTACAAATATAGCAGCATCAACACGGGCTTTCTCATCCTCTACCGAACTCAGACTGTTGCCTTCACCGTGCACAAATGGTCTATCTCCGGATGCATGCGCTACCATGGGGCTACTCCCCTCCATCTGAGCCCTTCTTGCCAAGGCCATCAATCTCTTCTCTTCATCAGAGGCTTTTTTCTTCAAAATCATAGGACTCTTCCCACTAGCTACCTCAGCTCTATAGCGGTCACGAGAGCTATTCTCCTCGGCCTGAACATGCACATACTCTCTCTCACCATGATGAGGGACGGAAATCGTTTCACTGCTACTACTCATGCTTACAGAGAGTATGGGGGAAAGACGTAAGGGAAAAAGATAAATAAACACAAGAAAATAATGGAGAAAGAAGATAGCACTTACTGATGATTATGGAAGCATAAATTTGGGGCTTCAGAATTTTGATAAAGCGCTGACACGTCTCCTGAACTCAGAAAGAAGAAATTTTGAAGAAGGAAGACAATGAGAATGATTTGGGAGATTTAACCCAAACTCAGACGACATTAAGGTGAGTAATAACCTCGATTCTTGTTCTGATGCAAGCAATTGGAGAGACGGGGGACAGACCGCCTCTACCTTTCAATGAATATATGACACGTGTATTTCCCGTCTGGATTTCAAAAAGAGTCGATCTCAGCCGTCCACGTGTCCTGGTGGAATACGAAAGAACTTGAAACTAGATATTCAGAAGGGTCAGCCCGAGAGGATGTCCTAGAAGCACACCCCGAGCTTAAATGCCCCGAGTTACTCTCCCTCGAGTTATTGGTCTTCCCTCGAGAAGCAAGCCTTTCCTTCAACCTTCGAGATGGAGCACTCCATATTCTGAAGATCTACTTTGGGCTACTGATAAGTCCATGGTTCGTATTCCGGGTCTCATTCAATCTCGGACCTGGGCCCGAGAATGGTCATGGGCTCGAAGTACGCGGAGGGTGGATCCACGGGTCCATCAATCCTAATCCTTATAAGGAATGCGTATATTATGAAGGAATATACATTCTCCTAAACATGGTAATACAGCCATGACGAAATATACTTCTTCTATGGATGGTAATACAACTACTATTACCATAAGAGTTGTATTCCTACCATATTTACATATCTTGGTGATCTATGGATTGTAGCCATATAAATACCCAAATGTTTGGTACACCTTTTTTATCTCATACTACATACAATACGCCTTACGCATCATACTAACTTGAGCATCAAAGTATCTACCCTCGGGACACCCGAGGCTTTGTTTTGCAGATTCGTTCGTGAGCAGAGTTCGTCGTCGAGCGCCGGTGTCCGCCATACATCAGAAACAAAATTTGATGAAGATATTCACCATCACATTCATCTAAGGAGACAATTTCAGTCACATACAGATGAAAAGCCTTCTATTATTTGTGATCGAGATAATGTTATGAAGTATAATGACGATAATGATGAAGCAGAAGATCATGATGATATTGACAATGATGAAGAAGAAGAAGAAGAAGAAGAAGAAGAAGAAGAAGAAGAAGAAGAAGAAGAAGAAGAAGAAGATGATGATGATGATGATGATGATGATGATGATGATGATGATGATGATATTTCAGAAGACTTCCAAGACGATGATGAAGATGGCGAAGAAGATTATGATGCTAGTGAGGATGCTATATATTCATCACCTCCAATATTTGATACTTATGATGATCAAGAATATTCAATGCCATCAGTATTTGATATTGAAGTTAATAATGTCATTGATGTCAAGATTGGTGAGATTGGTAATGAGGAACATCTTCATATTCCTGTGTTTGATATTGATCACAAGCAACATGAAGTCATAGTAGATCAATTGGTTTATTCTTACATCGCATCTGCCGAAATTGATGAGAAACAACAACCACATCCCAAAATTTCATGGAATGATCAATTATGTGATATTTCGGAGAAATACGAATGGATTTATGACTTTACAAGTTCTGCATGTTTTCGACCTGCTGAGAAAAGATATGTATTTCTTGATGAGTGAGGACTAAGAGGTCGAATTCGAGGGCGAATTCTATCAAACTCCGGGAGAATGATGCAGATTGGATCTGAAAAATATATGTTGTTTGATCAGGGATTCATACGAGTTCGAATTCAAGGAAGAATTCTGTCAAACCCCGTGAGAATGATGCAGATGAGATTGGGCTTAATAATATGGAGTATCGGAATTGCAAGAAGTAAGACATATTATCAACTCATTAGCAAATTGGAAATGTTTAACTCATTTCCATATGGATTCTGGTTAATTTCAATATTTATAACTTGTATTCTAAATAGGATTAAGAAAAATATTTACATGTTTTGTAATAGAATAGAATTTGTGAGCTCTTATAAATAGTGTATCAAACCATTGTATCAGATAGTTTTTTGAGTTTTGAGTTTTTATAAAAATTTGTTGAGAGTTTTCTCTTTTGAGAGATGTATTTTGAACCTAAATTCTAAATATTCTTTGAATATATAGATTTGGAAGGCGATTTCTAAATAGGTATTCTCAGAATTAAATAGGTTGATTTCATTGGGTTACTATTGGTTACGCTTCTGCTAGAGCTTCTGCTACATCACTATCCTTACATCGTTAGAGTCATTGCTCTTCTCCCCGAAATTCGCGTCCCCACCCTAAAAACAAAACAACATGGTTCAGGTGGAGGGCCTGGGGAAAACATTTCTACAAAAACCAAAAAGAAAATGGACTTGAAAGCTAAGGAGCTACTTTTGAGCCGTCCTCGTTTTGAGCACTAGTGCCCATACCCGGATCCTCTTCACCATCCCGGGCATCGTCTTTCAGGTCTGCCCGTTTCCCCTACTCCTCCCTCTCCTCCCCACCTTCCTCATCCTGGGGCTTGGTCTCAGCATCAGCCCCGGGATGGGGGGGGGGGGGGTTTCAATCTCCGCCAGAGTCTCGACGATATCCTCACCAGGATAGGTGCATGGCTTGCTCAAGTCAATGGCGTCATCAAGATGGAGACAGGCCCTCACAATCGAAAGCAGCAAGGACCGCTTGGTCGACACCAGTGATACCCCATATCATGAATATGTCTAAACCATACGAGAACCGCGTCACCGCCTTGGGCCAATACCAGTCGTCACAGAACACGACGCGAACATCCTCTAAGAGGTGGCCTCTTACCGCATAGTAGGCTTTGTGCAAGTGAGCCTCATTGGACGCATTGAACAGGTCCAACAACTTGTCCTCAAAGTTCCGTCTCAGAAGGACACGATCAGCGAAGGCCACACAGATGTTCTTCTTGGCGGAAGCCTTGCTGGCAACTTCCCGAGCCGCCACCTTGCCCTTGGTCAAGAAGAGTTTCTTCTTGGTGGAGGCAAGGTTCCGACCAAGTTCCAAGTTCTTAGCCTGTATCTTCTCCATCTCCCCAGAGAACTGGCTAACCCGGGCCTCGCAGGTCTCATTGAACAATGCACGCAGCCCGAGGTAAGTCAGCAATAAGGAGGCATGGTCCTGGGAATTGAAGTTTAAGAATCACAACTCAAAAAAAAGAAAAAATAGAAAGATAGGAATTTAGGATACGCACCTCAGCTCCATCCAAGGCCGGGGGCCCCGGGAGGAAGTTTCACCCTTAATGTCTTGAAAAGTGGCTGAGGGTTAGCCCTAGACAGCTCCTGTCGGGAAGGACTATCCCCATGTTGCTGGAGGGCGGCGGGTTTTCTCTGCTTCTTGGCATGAGGGACAGATCCTACAGCGGGAGCCCTAAAGTACAACTGGCGACGTTTTTAACTGACATGGGAGTCCGCCTTCACATTAGAAACCGGGCCGGTCGACCCTTGACCCTAACCCCTCACCCCGAGAATCTTCAAAAATAGCAGTAGCGGAGCTCTGAGCCTGTTTTGCATGTTGTTTCGAACCCTAGGACCCGGACTTCTACTCTGACGAGCATATCGTTGGGCTAGGGTTAAGAAGCATCTTCACACCATTGAAACCATGCCATAAGCAACAAAAAAGGAATAAAAATGAAGGAAACGAGAGATGAGGTTACTTACTAGGTCCATGAGAAGCGAACAAACGCTGACAGGTAAACACCTCCGGAGGATATGCCTCTTGGGGGAAAGCGTACGCCCCAACCTTCCTGAAATCCTTCAGAGACACAAAACACTCCTCGGTGCAAAGCTGGATGTGGACCTCCTCAACCGGGGCAAGAAGCAATGCCAGTAGAGCTCTCTTCATCTCCGCAACCCGGAACTGATTCCACCGGGACACGACATAGTATCTCGTATCAAAAGTGAAGTAGTTCTGCATCCACTCACCGGTTTTGACTGAGTCAATCCTTCTCGAGCATATCTGCATCACCTCGATGCCCCTCTGGATGGTGAACACCGCGTTTACTTGGGTGCTACTAAGATAGTTGAAACTCTGGAAGATGGCCATTGACGCCTCAACCCCCGCAAGACTGCAGGAGTACAAAAAGGCCGTCATCACACACACCACATTCGAGTGCACTTGGGCCTGCGAGATGTTGTACCATTTCAGGAACTCTACGAACAGAGTGGGGAGAAGGAAGGTCAGGTCGTAGGCAAACAGCATACGCGGGAGACACGCGACCTTGTTGATGTCTTCCCATAATGGATTAAGGCCCACGTCATAAGCCAATGGGACATACATCTTTTTCAATAAATCCCGCAGCTCCTTGGGCACCGGGGTTTCACCTGGGTCCAGGGAATCCTCGGATAAGAGTGCCGTACTCCACCGGGACAGATACCCACATAAGCCCCTTTACCCCTCGGGTCGGCTGGGGATGCTGATCAGTTTCACTTTCAAAAATATCCAGAGAGTGGTCATCCTCAGCGACGGGTTCGTGTGCAGCGATCTGGCACTTGCCCATACTCAATTATGAAGAGGAGAGAGAGTGTGAAGGCTGAAGTGTTAGAAAAGAGAACGGAAGAGATGAGCAGATGAAGACAAGTGAGAGAGAAAAATAGGGAAAGTCACATGTATTTATAGGAGGAGAAGGAGAAAGAATTCCTCGGAAGCCCAAAAAGAGGGGTGCGGGGTCCCAAAAAGGCAATAATGAGCATTAAAGCGATTGAGGTTAGTGAGGCGCTAGACGCCACGCGCGCCAGGAGCCTAATGAAGGGGGCGTGGAGCCCAAGAAATAAATAATGGGCATTGAAGTGATTGATTTTAACGAGGTGCCAGGCGCCTCACGCGCCCACACAGCGCATGATCACGCGCGTCAGTAACGCGAGTGGTCAAAAATTTGGTGATGAATGAGACCCCGGACCCTAGTGCCACGATAGATCGCGGCCCCCTGGGTCCTAGGTCTCGGAGGGTTATTGGTGATATGGACCGAGACCCCTTCGACCCACCAGGAAGAAATGAAGGAGTGTCCGGCCCATAAGTGGTTCTTCCATGACATCAGTTATGTTGTCATGACCCGGGGACAAAAACGACATAATAATGACCTCTTCCCCCAGGTGCGCGATAATGGGAGGACCATTAGCTGAGCCCTTGTCTTGCTACCACTATAAATAGAGGAGAATCCAACAGTTAAAAGGTATGTTCTATCAGACTTAGATACTCTCTATTCATTCATATTATCTCTCCTCTGCAAAGAGCCCAATCTTCATCATCACGCCGGAGCGTCTACCCTCGGGTGACCCCAGGGGCTTTGTTTTGCAAGACACAGGTGAGAGACCGACCGTGGGCTAGGATATCAGCTCACCCCAGACCAAGCTTACTCCAAAGCCGGTTATCCCGGAGCAGACTAGTAGCATCAATTACCTAAATTTAATTTTCTCAAATGAACAATACAGACCACAACATATATGGTCATACTAATCATACAATGTTGCCACAACACTAATCAAATAAGCCAAATCAAGTCACATCTTAACCTCAACACAGGGCAATCGTGAGACTGAGATAAATACAGACCAAGAAAGACAAAGATTTAATTATCACATATCATCAAGAAAGTCTCATCCTCATGATGTGTCTATGCTTCCGTTCAGCTCAGCCATTTTGTTGTGGCTTGTATGGACATGAAATCTGATGATGAATGCCTCTAGTGCCAAAATGTGACTGTAATCTTGACGCGAGATGAATATTGATTCTCAACTAGTGCCTCAAAGTGGAGGTAGATATCGACAAAATCTTATATTCAACATAAGGGATAAAACCAAGAGAATCGCGAGTGATCATCCACAAACAAGGCATAATAAGCAAATCCATTACCATAAAACTAGAGAAGGTCCCCAAAAATCACAATAAGTCAAATCAAGAACGTGATCAGCACGTTTAGAATTCTCAACAAAAGATAAATTATGTCCCTTAGCCATAACACATGGCTCACAAATACCAGGTCTAGGAAGTACAAAAGTAAGGGATAAATAATCATTCATTCAAAAGAAAAATAATACTAAGTGACACATGTCCCAAGCTAACATGACTGGTGCTGGGAGTCGGCCAGAAACATGACTGGTGCTGATGCTTGGACACTGGACCTTTCATCTTCTCCAAATTAACCAAAAAGTCCTCATAACCTTTGGCCTCATTAACAACCTTCATGTAAGAAGGAACAGGATCTCTAGCAGCAGTAGGAGCGCTGATGTCCTCATGTCCCAATGCATTGAGAACCCAAATTAATTTTTCTGGTTATCAACCGCATCACTATAACATTAAGCTAGTCTATAATTTCACACAGGAAACATGAAGCTCATGAACAGTACCAATTTTTCTGAGAAGAGCAGCATGTTGACTAAAGCTGAACTTAGCAATAGCAATGCCGTGTTGATCACATCTTTTGAGAAATACAAGACACTACAAATCTTTCGTCTGCCACCCATGAGTTATAGACGGTCTTGGCAGCATCATTGGCCTCCTTGGCCTTCAGTACAACAGCATCATCAGGAGGTACGGTTGAGGAAGACGATGTGAGCATCACTGAAAGATCAAAACAGGGAGAGGAGCCATTAAGATGGCCAAACAAACCTTGGGGACGAAGGACGTACTGGACATGGTGCTTCCACTGTAAGTATATGGTGGCACCAATCGTGGTGTTCAATAGTTGGATCATAGTATTGAGGGAGAGTTTATCAGAATGTCCATTAGAGGCCATTGTAATGTTATCGAAAAAGAAAGAAAGAACACATATTGGTGAGGGGAGGTGTCAGTGGCGGCCGGAAAAAAAGAGTGAAGGGTTTGGGCGGTGGCCGAAAGGAAGAAGAAGAGAGAGAAGGGGTTGGGCGAAACCCTATGTAAAAGAAAGAGGATCGGTGGCGGCTACTAATACCATGTAAAGAGTATTTCCCAAAATGAGTTGTATTAGGTTTCACAATAGGTATTTATAGTACAAGCATGACCATAAAGATAAATACTAAATCCTAGACACATATGTGCAATATACAAAAGTCTAGTCTAGATAACATCTGATTTTTCTATTGTCACGCAGGGGTCAAAAGGGGCAATATATAAAGTGCTAAATCGCGTATTTATAGATCATTGAATTTGGTCTATAATCAAGGTTCAAGAGGCTTCTTGATTTTGTGTTTCCTATATCAGAGTCCAAAAGGGGTAATTTTAGTGGTTTACAAATCTATTGTTTTTTAATCTCTCTCTAGCATACTCTGAACTAAGTTATAAAAGTAGAATTTCTAATCAAATTTCATATAATTGAATTGTATCAGATCGGGATTCAAAAGTGGTGTTCTTAGGACTATTGAAGGATCCGTGATGGAATTTTTGAGCTTTTCCCAGATTCCAAGGGCTGATGCGACAACATCTGATGTGACAACATTGCCAATGGAGCGAAATACACAGCGGCAGGGCTGTGACTGCTTAGCCGGAGTGGAGTGCTTGGTGAATGTTGCCAAGGCTTTGGGGATGGGATCATGCTTATCGATTGAGAGTGGAGGAACTCTTTCTGGATCTTCATCTACTTCAGCCAACAAGAGTAAGACTGTCAAGACATATCTAGATTCATCATCTGATATCAAAATAGAGGAAATTCTCCACAAGATTCCTGGGAGATTTTTCAGGAATGAATCAGGTCCAGATTTTTCCCTCTTTACCCATCAAGGTTCAAAAGGAATCAATCAGGATTCTAAAATTGTGTGGGAGGTAAATTAATTTTATCCCTTCTCAATGGTTTTTTTTTTTGAGATCAAGCGATGTTACTAATAGTATTATAAACATGATGGTGGGTTTTGATGTAATTTTTGAGGCTTTGTAGTATAATTTTCTTCTGCGAATATTGTTCATAAAATGTTTTGCGGGCATTAAAGTGTAGGTTAACATCAAAAAAAGTCTAGGTTAACATCAGTGGTATGCTTGGTGTCATTAAGTAGCATTATGTATTGCGTAGGTTTTGTGTATCCGAGACTATCGTAAATACTTGTTCCTTTGGTCTATTTAATTTGGTCGAAGTGGAGTTTGACCTATTGTGAATAATATTATTTCAGAATTTTGGTTTGAAGACAAACGCCGTCTTTTGTGGCATATTTGATGGTCACGGTCCCAATGGTCATTTGGTTGCCAGACGTGTAAGAGATTCTCTTCCTTTGAGACTCATGAGCTTTATCTGGGATGTTAATCTGAAGGATGAGGATGTTCTGAGAGAGATCAACCAGAACGAAACCAGTAGCCTTAACCAGGAAGACATTTTCTCATCCTCCGTATTTGCCGGAGAAGAATCTATATCATCTGCTGACATTGAAGATGTAGAAAAGAAGTCGGAATTCTTTCAAACATTTAAAGAATATTTCCTAAATGCTTTTGAAAGTATGGACATGGAACTGAAAATGTGTAGAAACATTGATTGCATCTGCAGCGGAACTACTGCAGTGGCTTTGGTAAAGCAGGTATGCGTTTCTGTTCTGCACTGTCTTATTCATGATATCTTTTTCCGGTAACTGATCAGCTTATTAATACATGTGTAATGATGTAGGGCCAGGATGTTTTCATTGGTAACGTTGGGGACTCTCGAGCTGTAATTGCTACTAGAAACAGAGATAATTCTCTTACCGCTGTACAGTTGACCATAGATCAAAAACCAAGCATTCCGGGTTCCTCTCTCTCTTTCTCTCTCATCTTTATAGTTTTTCATTCATATGCTCAGCTGTTGTGATGTGTGATCATTAGTGTGCCCCATGATCTTTACGCTTTAGGAATGTGCTAAATGATAACTATAACATGGATCTTGCTGGATTGTTTAAGTGGGTAGTTAAACTTATTGTTTTTCCCATTTAATACACTGGTGTGACGTTATTTTTTGTATCTGATACAGTTTTAGGTTAGTGAAACTGAGTTGTCCTTTTAATGAAAAACAGGGAACTCTTAAAGGTCGACAGATCTGAAGATGTCCATTTAAACACAGGGGATTTAGTTGTTTGTATATCTGTTCAAGATTATGTATGTGTAAATTTAACACATGGTGGTTGTTGGCTTGAATGAACACATGTGTACTGCAGTAGTTCCGCTGTACTCGTGAGGGACCGGAACTACTGCAGTAATTTTGCTTGTCGAAACTGAGAATGTGGTTGCTTAAGGAATCAAGTCAGTTGGTAATAGTGTGATTATGTATTAGAACAGGGTATACTGGAAGAGAAAGATAACCCTAATGAAATTCATATGTAGAAAGACCCTGCCAACTAAAATTATCTGTTGTCATCAGTGTAACTTCATAATACATATATATATAGTTGTTAGACCTTCTATGGATGTTCGGTATCTTGTTGGGCATCCCACTTATATACGGTGAATGCATGTATAAGAATTAGAGAGGTCTATAATTTCATGATGAATTGGTTATGCAATCTGACTGTTTATATGTTTGATACCCCAACAGCGGAGGCTGCACGGATCCGCAAATCTAAAGGGCGTGTAATTGCGCTCCGTGATGAGCCTGGACAAGCCAGGGTGTGGCTCCCAAAAAGCAATGCCCCAGGCCTTGCAATGTCCCGCTCGCTTGGAGATCACTGTCTGAAGGTGCATGGCGTCATCTCTGTGCCGGAGATCTACTATTGGCGCCTGACAAACAAGGACAAGTTCATTGTCTTAGCTACAGATGGGGTAAGTATGTGTGTGTGTGTGTAAGACTGGCTCTCCTCTCTTTATAATTTGTGTCATTCTAACTCTGGTTTTGTGTTAGGTTTGGGACGTGCTCTCAAACAAACAAGTCATCGACATTGCAGCTTCAGCCTCCTCACCCTCATCGGCTGCCCGTGGAGTAGTTAAGTTTGCTGCTCTAGCTTGGAAGTCCATGTACCCTACTATCAAGGCAGACGACATCTCGTGCGTCTGCTTCTTTCTGGATGGTGATGAAAACAATGTTCCTGTGAATGCAGCTGACCTCCCCGGTCCCTCAGGAGTTCTGGACTGATGTGCTACAGCTGGGGTGGCAAATTTGTACAAGCTTTTCAGTTATTTATGTTTTATTTTGAAACAATATATAAATTGTCGGATTGTAATAGGATAATAAGTGTTTGGCGCCCTTTTTTACCTAAATGCTACATGTGGTCTTTTCAACATTCTATTACTGAGATTCTGCAGATTCTTAAAAATGATCTCATTTCATTTATAATTTCCTCATTTTCATTTCATTGTTCATGTTCTAGTTTACACCTATTACAAATGCATGCTGTCATGTCTTAAGCAATGAAACATAGTTCTCTGATATTCTGTTTGAAACTCATATGGCATCGCCTTCAAGCCACCATTTATAAAAATCCAATGACTCCCTGGGTTTGTATTCTGGCACCGTATGCCCAGCTCCCTGCAAATAATTTATATCCAATACCGAATCAGCAATTTATATTTGACTAAGAAGATGAATCAAAAAAAAAAAGGCTTTTACAACCTTAATGGTGAGAAAGGTCAGGTTCTTTGCATATCCCTGTAAATACCTGCGAAACAATACACATATTTTAAACGTATTGTTGCAGGAAAATACCTTCATCATGACATATAATCAATTTCTATTGAAGTTGAAATTGAAAGTAATATGTGCCCAACAACTTGGTCATTAGAGGTCCAAGGTCTCCATTGATCAACAATCTGGTAGCCAAGGGAGGCTGTCCATGCTTCAGTACCGGTGAATGGAACACACATATCATTATCTCCACTGTACAATCACAAATATAATATTAAAGGTTCTGATCCTCGGTTTTTCTATTCTTGTACACTGATATATATGAACTTAGATGAACTATTATTTAATTTTATAATCGGGGGATTAATATTACCTGTAAATGAGAGCTCGGTAGCCCTTGTTTGTAAGGTTTTTGTGGTAAGGTATCATGCTTCCCACGTCGTGGTTGCAGACGAAGCCGTCAGTGCAGAGGTTCCAATCTCCTACATCCTGACCAATTAAATTTTACACCCAAAACTTAAAACATCATGTTGTGCGGAATATGAGAAAACAGCAAACTAAATGTAAAAGGAAAAACAAGAACACGGAGATTTACGTGGTTCACCAATGATTGGCTACATCCACGGGAAGGAGACAGATTGTATTAGATAGGTAACCAGATTACAATGATCCTATCGTCTAATACCCAGAAAACATTACAAACTAGGTTGCGGCAAGTGAAAGAGTCTTATAGAGCCTCTTTCACTAAACCCTAGGTATTGGGCCCGAAAACCCCCGTGCTAACTCGCAGTAGCGGCTATTACGGCATTCAAGGCATATACCAACAAATCTCCACCTTGACTTGAATCCTCAAAGTAGAAACTCCAGATCAGTAGACTTCTCCCTCCACCCTGGGACTGCCCATAGGGCAACTAATCAGCTCTGATGTTCAGCAAGTCCAAGCAATGTTGAAACTTGCTGTTTGGAACAGCGAGACCCCCGTGCTAACTCGCAGTAGCGGCTATTACGGCATTCAAGGCATATACCAACACATCACGGTAAGAAATGAAATCCTTAATGTTTAGTTAAAATTTATATATGTATGTATTTACCGGATCAACATGCATATATAGCATTTCTCACAGCTTTGTCATTTCAGATATTTAGTTGCTACTGTATCATCCTGCAAAAATTCAAACAAATCGTAATATTAGTTTCTATTTTACTTCTAATTCTAATTTTAACACAATATTTGTTAGAGGGATAAATCTCGATACGGAGGTGTGTTTCATATTCACAATTATATAGACAGTACATGGGTAGAAACCCTAGTTAAACCCTAGGCTGATACACATTGGGCTCTAGGCCCATAATACTATCTAACACCCCCCTCAAGCTAAGCGTCGGGTTAACCGAGACGCAAAGCTTGGATCTAAAGAACTCAAACAAAGACTTTGGAAGACCCTTAGTGAAGATGTCCGCTAACTGCAACGAAGTGGGAACATGACTAACACGGACCTTAGTTGAAACAACTAACTCCCGAACAAAGTGATAGTCGATGTCGATGTTCTTGGCCCGCTTATGAGCCACTGGATTCTCAGCTAAGAAAATGGCGCTGTTATTGTCACATAACAACAATGGCGGCCCTTCAAGAGGAAACTGTAAGTCTCGAAGAAGATGACAGAGCCAGACAACCTCTGCCGCTGTATTGGCAAGTGCACGGTACTCGGACTCTGAACTCGAACGAGATACTATAGGCTGTTTCTTGGCACTCCAAGATACCAGATTACCGCCTAAAAACACCGCATAGCCGTAGGTCGATCGTCGAGTTTCCAAACAACGAGCCCAATCAGCGTCTGAGTAAGCACAAATATCAGCACAAAGAGTAGACGAACCTCCGGAGCAAAATGTGAGACCATGATGAGGCGTGCCAGCCACGTAACATAGAATCCTGGTAACTGCAGCAAAGTGATCCTCGCGAGGGTCCTGGAGATATTGACTAACAGAATTCACCGCAAATGACAGATCAGGACGAGTAATGGTCAAATACTGAAGTGCACCAACCAAAGACCGGTAGAGAGTCGGATTGCTGAACGGTGCACTAGTGCTACTGTGATACTGCGAAAGTGGTACAAATGGAGTGGTTACCGGAGAAGCATCTGTCATACCCGCCCGACTAAGAATATCTCTGGCATACTTGGCCTGTCCAAGAAAGAGGCCAGATGGTGTAGAAGAGACCTCAAGGTCAAGAAAGTAATTCAAGTACCCCAAATCCTTGATTGAAAACTCTCTATCAGTCCGTGCGATGAACTGGCGAATGGCTCAAACATCGTTACCAGTAAGAATGATATCATCCACGTACACCAAGAATTATAGTAAAGTAGAACCTCGTGAGAAGACAAACAACGACGTGTCAGAAGAATTACACCAAAATCCAAGTTGTCGGAGATAAGAGCTGAACCGATCAAACCAGGCACGATGAGCTTGTTTGAGTCCATAAATGGCCTTCTGGAGTCGACAAACATAGTCAGGCCGAGATGGATCCTTATAGGCAACAGGCTGAGCCATATAAACCGGAGTGTCAAGAACACCATTGAGAAAAGCATTCTTGACATCAAGCTGGTGTAGAGGCCACTGTCTCAAAGTAGCAATGGCAATCACTGTACGCACCGTTGCAGCTTTGACCACTGGACTGAAAGTGTGGTCAAAGTCAAAACCAGGAATCTGAGAATATCCCTGAGCAACCAGTCGAACCTTGTAGCGTTCAATGCTACCATCAGCTTGATACTTCAGTCGAAATACCCATTTGGATCCAACTATGTTTGCATGCGTTGGTCGAGGCACCAACTCCCAAGTTTTCTGATGTCGAAGAGCATCCATTTCTTCATCCATAGCACGAACCCATTTCAGGTCTTTTAGGGCTGCACGATAATCCCGAGGCTTAGAATGGTCCATAACCTGAGCAAGAAAACCAGTAGTAACAAAGTCTGGGCGAGATATCACACGACGAGTACCATCCTGGTTCCTGGTAACCATATGATGTCTGTGGTGAGATGGAGAATCTGAATCAGTGGTGGAGTCGGAATCAGATCCAGACGAAGTCCGAGAGCCTGATGGAGATGGCGGAGATGGTGGAGATAGAGGAGATGGTGGTGGTGATAAAGTAGCGGGCATCCTCGGTGAAGGAGCAGTCAGAACAGCTGGAGATGAGGAATGATCATCTGAAGGACAGATAGAGCAAGACCTGGAAGACGACGGTGCGGGCGACGGCATCTCAACCGGTGTAGCCAACAAAGGTTCAGCTGGTACAAATGGCGAACGGTCGACTGGTGCACCTGCTGGCTCAAAAAATGATGAGACTTCCAAATCCGAAACAGGTCTTTCCCTAGAAGTTGAGACATAGGGAAAACATGTTTCATCAAACTGGACATGGCGAGAGAAATAGACACGTCCACTAGTAGGGTCGAGGCACTGAAAACCCTTGTAACTGGGGTTATAACCAATAAACACACATGGTATAGAACGAGGTGCAAACTTATTCTCAGCAACCGCACGCAAACACGGGTACACACGACAACCAAAAGGATGAAAGACTGTGTAGTCCGGAGTAGTCCCATAGACAGTCTCAAAGGGTGATCTGCCACCAAGAACTGAGCTGGGGAGACGATTGATTATGTAAACAACCGAAAAGAATGCTTCCACCCAATAAGAATGCGGCACAGATGAGTGATATAACATAGCAAGGCCAGTCTCTGTAATTTGACGGTGTTTACGCTCAGCTCCGCCATTCTGAGCAGGTGTATAGGGACATGACATCTGATGATGAATGCCACAAGAAACAAAGTGAGCCTGCAAACGATGATTAGTGAACTCCGTACCACCATCACTCTGAAAAACCTTGACTTTCACAGAAAATTGGGTCTCAACAAATTTCTGAAAGCGAAGAAAGGTGTCGTAAAAATCCGACTTATGCCGTAATGGATAAAACCATGTGAATCTTGAAAAATCATCAATGAATACAGCATAATATGAGAAACCATGTGCGGATGCAGCATATGCTGGAGGTGGTCCCCATAAGTCACAATGCACCTTTTCTAACAAACCCGTTGCCCTCTTATCACTAACAGAAAACGGTAACCGACTGCTCTTGACCATCTGACAAGGGGAGCAACTAACAGGTGCAGGTAAAGGTGAAGTGGCAGAAATGTGGCCCTTCTTATTCAGCAACTGAACGGTGTCATAGGACATGTGCCCAAGACGAGAATGCCATAGCTCAAACGGGGCCCGGAGCTTTCCAGAGTGCAGCTCGCTCAAAAAACAAGAATCACCAGTATTCAAATAATAAAGACCCGCAATATGACGGCCTTTACCAACTATTTGTCCTGTCTGTTTATGCTGGATAGAAAAGACATCGTCAACAAATGTGATACTCACTGGCAAGTCAAGAGTGAGTTTGCTAACAGACAACAAGCTCTTAGTAATCTGAGGAACCACAAGTACATCGCGAATGGATAAACCAGAGATATTACACTCCCCAATGTGAGATGCCGGTATAGGCTGACCATTACCAACATAAACAGGTGGACCAAAGTAAGGAATTACATTCCCAAGACGACGAGAACTATCAGTCATATGAGCTGTAGCACCAGAATCAACAATACATTGGTTCGAATAACAATTACGATTAAAATTATTCATACGATTCGCCTTATCTGAGATCCAGCTATCAGAGCGATCCGCTCGAGATAAGAAAGCCAAATTCACCATAATAAAATCTGAAGTAAACCTCAGCACAACGTGCATACAACAAAATCAATATATCCGAAAAAATGACGAATGCAAATACTACTTCAATCCCGTGGTGCTCAAAAAAATCATTCCAACTCTAATCTCATGAGTTTGCAAGCAAATAGTCTAAATCTTGGAAAATGGGTGCAACTTGAGAGAATAATAAAAAAACAAAAGCAAAGAGTTAGAGGAGTACTCGGACCAAGCACCAAGGCGCGCAGTGCGCGAGCAGGACCAAAGCAGGACCCCAGCTGTAGCATAGGACGCGCAATGCGCGGGAGGTGAACCCTGGAGCGTGTAAACACGCGCTCGAGACGGTGTGAAGGGTGTCTGCTGAGCGCGTGTATTCACGCGCTAACTGCTCGCGTGATGAGTCCTTGCTGGGCGCGTGTGATCACGCGCTAACAGATGCGTGTGGATCTCGCGACTGAGCTGTAGAGCGGCTTAGCTGCAGTCCTTCCACGATCGATCAGAACTGACGCTTTCCGACGGATTCAGAGAGCCCGGTGACGATGGCAAACGAAATCCCTGCGGCGACAGCAATTTGAGAGCCCAGCGGCAACGAAGGAACGATGATCAGCAAAACTGTAGATTATAATACAGTCGATACAAAACGATCTCGATTACGACAGAATCAATGGCAAAGCAGCAGCGAACGAGTGAAACAAAAATAAAATAAGTTTAGGGTTCAGGATCGACGGCGACTGATACCATGTTAGAGGGATAAACCTCGATACGGAGGTGTGTTTCATATTCACAATTATATAGACAGTACATGGGTAGAAACCCTAGTTAAACCCTAGGATGATACACATTGGGCTCTAGGCCCATAATACTATCTAACAATATTCATATCATTCTACTCTAAAAAAGATTAATAAAAATTAAAGAAAGTCAGCTTACAATGCAAGGAGGGCTGACTCCATTACTGGCAAGTGAAGTGGTGAGTTGAGACCAGGAAGGAACGATTCCACGTGCTACCGGAGCACGGTATGGCCATGCTCGACCAAACATCCTACTCCTCACCGGAAGCGGCTTATCGGTCTTCCCTAACTATCGGAAACTCGCCGGCAATTTTGTATTACCGGAAGAAGATGCAGGGTGGTGGTAACATGGTTCCAGTATGTCATACAGATTCAATCCTTGTGTTAACTGATTCAAGTATTAAATCATGCAATACAAAAGTTACTCATTTATATGTTTGATGAATATTATGATGAAATTGTAAATTGTAAACAAAAATGTTGAAATTATTAGGAGTGGTGTTCTTTATATACCACATCAATGGAATTCACGAGTGTTGCACATTTCTGATTAATTTTGTCCTGAAATTACCCATGGCAAGCCTTGTCGGTTTCCTGCAAATGCCATTCAAATTCATTAACATTGTACAGATTGATAAAATAATATCAATATCATTTCAAATGTTTTTTTTTTAAGAAAAGTTGTTCTATAATTTAAATATAAGATATTATTTTGCAAATAACATTTAACAACACCTTTAAATAAATATATAAAGTAAAACTTGTGACACCGAATATATAACCCTACTCAATTACTTAGATATATTTTAAAAAATCATTTCCATGTCTAAACTATATTGTAAATTAACCCAAACTTGTTGTTAAATAAGTGGAACTTTTAATTTTCCATGCTACAAAAAAAGTCATCAGATAGGATACAAATTAATGAATATGTCACTTATTGAGACACGCTCTCCTTGTTTTCAGCTAAATGCTATCTAGTTCTTATTAACTGTTCACAAATCCCAAAACTTTATGCTCGCTCCCCACTGTTCTGACGAATTTCCACCTACAACGTCTCTCTAACGGCCACAAAACGGCAACTTCTATGGCTGTGCCACCGCCACTCCGCGGTAGCAACGCCGCCGGAAAATCCTTCCTCAACGCCCTTACCAACCGTCCCCCCCCCCCACTCACCTCCACACTTCCTTCTAACCCAGAAATTTCACCTATTACACAATTTTGAGGAGAAATTGCCTGCATCGTCACCAGACAACAGGCCGAATCACTGGGCTCTCATTATACAAATGCACTAATCGGCAAGTTTGCCAGGGGCAAGCCTCCGATGGAGAAGCTTCACGCCGCTTTCACAACGGCGGGGTTCACCGGAAAGTATCAGATCGGGTCAATTGACTTCAGGCACATCCTCATCCGCTTCGAAGATATGGAAGATTATCGTCGCTGCTGGATCAAAGGGTATTGGATGTTCGCCGGATCCCAGATGAAGGTGCTCAAATGGACAGTCGACTTCTGCCCTGAGGAAGAATCTTCTATAGTCCCAGTCTGGCTCACCATTCCTAAGGTACCCTTCTACCTACACAATGAAACCGTGATCCAATCCATAGGTAACCAAATTGGTAGTTTTATTAAAATGGATGCAGCCACATCCACTTTTACTAGACCCTCTGCAATAAAGCTTTGTGTGGAGGTAGATCTCAGGAAAAAACTACAAACATCAATTAGGCTTGGTATAGATGAAGGCTCAATAAAAAAATACCCAATTGAGTATGAGGAGATTCCCAAATATTGTAGCAAGTGTAGTATGTTGGGCCATGATGACCAAAATTGCCTTGTTTTGCACCCTGAACTCAGACAGCTGACCAGACCTCATCCCTCCTCTGCTGAACCTAAAGGAAAAACTGTGGTCCAGGTACCCCAAAACAAAGATTCTGCTAGTACCATATTAGCTAAGCCAACAGCTGAGGCAGTCTCCATCTTAGCTAAGCAACCAAATACCCTCACTCCTGACCTCACTGCTGGCCCCTCTGGACTCACTCCAACCACAAAAGACTCAGAAGCTGCCATAGCCCAAAAAACCACTACAAAACCACCCAAAAAAAACAAAGTTCCAAACCCCTTACAAGTGTCTCTCTTCACTCCATGCTCTCTCCCTGCAGACAAGGAAATTGTGGAGACTCTCCAAACTACTGCCAGTGTCCAAATTGCTGACCCTAATCTTTCTGAGGAGTCCCAAACTGACCAGGCCCTTCTCAACTCAATGATGACTCCAAATCTCCATAGAACATTTGCTCATGATGACATTACAGTGGGTACAGGTAAAACTCCTACCTTTGTTGTCTCTAATTTTTCTCCTAACACTTTGCCCTTGTCAGTTACTCTATCAGGTAATAGGTTCCTTCCTTTACTTGAGGTGGAAATTGAGCAAGATCCAGGCACTCCATCAGCCTCAGAATCCTCACAGGATGACAGACTATTAGACTCCCCAGATAAGTCTCCTACTCCTTGCAATGATTTGAGTACTGAAGGTCATTTAGATGGGTCTACAGTCCAAGTTGCTGTAGAGAAATCCAAAATCTCCAATTTCTTTACTCAAATTAACAAAAAATTTACTCCCAAAAAGGGCACTGAACCTCCCTCTCCAAATCTGGTTCTGACCAGATCAAAAAGCACTAAATCTAACTTTTAATGTCTAACACCATTAAAATTAGATTTCTTGTATGGAATATCAGAGGCATGAGAACTTCCATGGTAAGACTCAATGACCTGATTAGGGAACACAGACTGGAACTTTTGTGCATCATAGAACCTTGGCACAAAAACCATAAATGTGATAGGTTTAGGAGAAAAATGCATTTTAATTACTGCATGACTGCTCAGAGTGGCAACATTTGGCTCATGTGGAATGAGACAATCAAACTCACTCTGATACAAGATCATTTACAGTTTCTAGCAGTGGATATTTTTAGTTCTAGATTGAACTCTTCCATGGAAGGGATTTTTGTCTATGGACTGAGAACTATTACTGGTAGGGGCTATCTCTGGGATGTACTGTCTCAGAGAAATATGGAAAATTCTTTTCTAATTGGTGACTTTAATGCAATGAAGTCACCAACTGAATATAAAGGTCCATCACTGCCTAATCCTACAAGCATGTCAGAATTTAATAACTTCATTTCTGTCAATGCATTGTTAGAGATAAACTTAGTTGGTAACTCCTATACTTGGTCTAATAGTTGGTTGAGAAATCCTACAACTGAAAAATTGGATAGGGGTTTGTGTTCCCAGGGATGGATGTCTAAGTACTCTTCTTCATCCATACTCATTCTGAATAGGGACACTTCTGATCACTCTCCATTACTTTTCAATATAGGTAGTGACATTATTGCATCACTTAGGTCATTTAGGTTCCTTAATGTATGGTTTAATAGAAATGATTTTATGTCAGTTATTGAAACTGACTGGAATCAACCTATCAACCATACAGGCATGCTTGGTTTCCATCTGAAACTACATAGACTTATGTCAGCAATCAAACACTGGAACAAAACAGTTTTTGGTTCAATTGACCTTAATGTCAGACAAGCTGCTGAAAATTTGAGGTTGCAACAAATAATTTATGATGAGAATAATTCAATAGATGAACTTATCTCTCTCAATAAATTAAAAGCCTTGCACCTTAGAGCCCTGAAAGAGCTACAAAAATTTTGGAAACACAAGTCCAGAATTAAATGGCTCAAAAAGGGTGATGATAACACCAAATTTTTCCATCAAACAGTGAAGGAAAAAAGGTGTTCTCTAAGCATCACTAAAATTAAAAATTCTAGTGGTGCATGGCTGGATGATGTTACACAGATCCAATCTGAAGCAGTTAATTACTACTCAGATCTTCTATCTGAACCTCCTTTGAACACTCAGGGAGAGTTTTATCATCATTTTCTGAGCCAAATACCCAAACTGATAACTGAGGCTGACAATGTACAGTTAACCAAGCAAGTTACTCTTGATGAATTAAAGGACACTGTTTTTGGCATGAATAAAAATAGCAGTCCAGGGCCTGATGGCTTCTCATCAAAATTATTTGTTAAAACATGGGATCTGATCAAGGTTGACCTCTTAAGTGTTGTCCATCACTTTATGAGTGGAGCTAATATTCCAGTGGGTATAACAGCCACCTGGATTACATTAATCCCTAAAAAAGATGTGGTATCTACTTTTGATGATTTTAGGCCAATTAGTTTGTCCAACTTCATCAACAAGATTTTTTCTAAGATACTAATGGAAAGAATCAAACCCCTGATGCCAAAAATAATTTCTCCCACTCAATCTGCTTTTCTTCAAAATAAAGACATTGCTGACAATGTTATTTATCTTAAAGAAATGGTCAGATTTTTGGACAGAAAAGTTAGAGACCCTAACCTTGTTTTAAAAACCTTGTTTTAAAACTAGATCTTAAAAAAGCTTTTGATAGGGTTAATTGGGGCTATCTTAACCAGGTTTTACTTCAATTTGGTTTTAACAGTTTAACTGTGCTGTGTATTATGAGGAATCTGAGTAATGCCTATTTTTCTGTGCTTATCAATGGCAAGCCTAATGGATTTTTTAGAGCAACTAGGGGAATAAAACAAGGAGACCCGCTCTCTCCTTTCTTGTTCAACATTTTCTCTGAAGTTTTTTCAAGAAGTCTTGCATATGTCTTTCAAATAGGTAAATTGAAATATTTTGACCTGTCAGCTGGTCCTAACCCAGTCTCTCACCTTAGTTATGCCGATGACACTGTAATTTTTTTGAAAGCATCTAAGAAAAACCTTGATAGAATCAAGGCTTTCTTAGTTATTTTTGAACAGACAATGGGTCAAAAAATAAGTTTTGAAAAGAGTGAATTTTATCTGAGTAAACATGCATCAGTAGCTAAGCTCAATCAAGTTAAATCTATACTAGGCATGAAACAGGGCTCTTTCCCATTTACTTACTTAGGGGTACCAATTTTTACTGGTAGAACACTCAACCTACATTTCCAGCCAGTTTTACAAAGAATTGAAAATAGACTTGCTAACTGGAAAAATAGGTGGCTCTCCACAGGTGGTAAACTCACACTTATAAACTCATGTATATACTCTATTCCTCAGCACCTGTGGAGTGTTATGATCCCCCCTGTTGCTGTTGTGAGAAAATTACAGAAACTTTTATCTCTCTTTTTCTGGGGGGAAACAGACCTGAAGCCCAAAAATGTTTGGAGAAAATGGGAATACTATGCTACCCCTCCCAGCAAAATGGCCTTGGTTTTAGATCCATATCCACCATTATTAAGGCCTGTTCACTGAAACTGTGGTGTAAGTTTCAAATAGGCTCCACTCTTTCGTCCCAATTTTTATGGTCCATTCCTCAGTCACACAGAACCTCTCCCAACTGGAAGAGAATTGCTTCAATTGACCCTAGAGCTGAACCTCTTACCAGAGTAATCCATGGGGCAGGAAACTGTAACTTTTGGTCTTCCAATTGGACAGGCTTTGGTCCAATGAGCTTGATTCTTGACCAAAACTGTAGCAATATACCACTGTCCTGTTCAGTGTCAGACTTTATAATACACAGGGATCAATATATTTCCTCTATTCCTCCAGTGATTAACCAAAAAATTCTAGCTGCTTTACAGGTTGCATCAATTGTTCCAGGTAGAGAAGATAGACTGATCTGGACTCCAGATAAGTCTGGAATCTTCTCCTTCAAATCTGCATATGCTAGTCTTCAGCCACTGAGAGGTAATTCTGTATCTCTCCATAAGGTTTGGAATAATAGAATTCAGAAGAAAGTTAGTGTATTCATGTGGAAGTTAGTAAATGCCTTTCTACCTTTCCCAGACATTTTAATGAAAATGGGGTTTCACCTTCCCTCAAAATGTCTTTTCTGTGATTCTAATGATTATATAGAGCACTGCTTCAATTACTGTTTTTTGGCAAAAGGACTATGGTCCAATTTTCACCAAATGGTAGGAATAGCTGACCTCTCATTCACTTCATTATGGGATAGACTCTCTTTCTATTGGTCTTTTCATGGCTCCACCAAACTGCATACTTCCCTTTTTCACATTATTCCAATCATTACCATCTGGTCATTGTGGATTGCCAGAAATGCTAAGATTTTTGATGACATTAATCCCTGTCTACATGCTCTGAAAACTGGGATTAGAGACCAAGTTTTTAACATTTTCAGTGCAAAGCCACTTTATATTGCTTCTGAGTTTAACAGGGAACTGGCAGCCACTGGCTTTCTTCCTAACCATACAAGGCCTCCCCAGCCTCAGATTCTTCTTGTCAAATGGTTAGCTCCATCTTCAGGCCTCAAGGTGAATGTAGATGCATCATGGCTTCAAGACAAAAGCACATGGATAGGCATTATAGTCAGAGGCACTGCTGGCCAATCAATTGCTATCTCAACTATTTTCACAACTGCTGCATCACCATTGGAGGCTGAACTGCAAGCCATCACAGAAGGAATTCTCTTGGCTGAATCTCTATCTTCACAGTTTGTGATAGAGAGTGATTGTTTACAGGCAGTAAAGGCTATACAAGACCCCTACAGTGGCCCCTGGCAACTGTTTAATCTTGTATACCCTCTAAAGCTCAAAGCTCTCACTCTCTCCCATATTCTGAGAGAGGCCAACCAATCAGCTGATGCCATCTCCAGACTTGCCCTGGCCAACAAGGCTTCATCCAGGATCTCCTATGACCATCTCCCTCCTAAGATCAAAGGCATACTATATCTTGATAGGATTGGTACTCCTTCTCCTAGGATCCCATTGAACAGATGATACTTACTGTTTGTTGAATGTGCAGGAACAACTATGCAGTTCTCTGTGATCAATCCATACTTCAAGTTAACAAGTGCTTACAGCTTCACTACAACATTAATCCCTCACAATAGTCTCTAGATTACTAATGTCCTTAAGTTCTGTTAGCCTACATAAGGTGCCGAATTGTGTTCTGCTTTGGCAATTCACTAAAAGGCTTCTATGTTAGGTTTTCAGACTTTTCAGGACTTGACTTTTAGGTCATTTTTGCCTACTGTATTGTGGGAATTTTTTGAGGCATATATATGCTTGGGGTTCACTCCCTTATTGTAAATATACTCTGCCAGTTTCTGGCTTTTTTAAAAGGTCAGGGAAGCCTAATATAATTCCCACCACCTATGGGTGGATATTTGATTTTAAAAAAAAGAATATGTCACTTATTGAGAAGAGGTGGATTGAGAAGAGAAAATATGACGTCGTTTTAGTTGAGTGTTCAACAAAACAAATTACTTCACTCACTAGTAGAAAACTGCCGGAAAACGGCGCCGGAGGACGGCGGTTCCGCGGGAAAATAAGGAAACCGCCGTCCTTCTACATTTACGAGTTTGTAAATGTTCATTGTCTAGCCGGATGGCTTGTTACACGGCGGTTGTGATGCAACCGCCGTGTAACTGCCATTTTTGGTCGGCGGTTGCGTTTAACCGCCGACCAGCATACATTTCCGACACCGGAAATGGCTAGCCGGAACTTTCCCCGTTGACCGGCTTGATTTTGACGGTCAAGTCGATGGGGCAAAGTTCTGATGTCGGTGGAGTCAAGTCAAAATGTCGTCTGGGTAAGTTTACGGTACCGTAAACTTGTCCGGATAGAGGGAAAAATGGCCGGGCAGGATTTACGAACTCGGAAACGTAACCGGATGAGCTAAAACAGAATCTTATAAAACGAGAAACGGATCCTTTTGTTCTATCTACTCTATTCCATCTTTGTTTTGGGTTGAAGGACGCAGAGAATCTCCTAATATTTGGGCTCGCTGAATCCTAGGCCGCGATGAGGTAATCTCCCGCTAAATTTAGTATTGATGGGCGGATGTTTGTTAATTTCAAGCATGAATATGTATGTGTGTCCCTAATTTCCTTGAATATATATGAACTTGCGTGTTGATTCCTAGTTATTAGTGTTTATGAAACCATATTGTATTTGATATGTTGTCAAGTAACACGATGTAGATGAATGAATTCATTAATATTTGCTTAAATTTATGAAAATAGGTACACAAGTGTTATGGAACGTAGTAGGATTATTAGGGAGAAATCGTCGGATCTCACCAGAGTATATGGGACTGGTTGAATATTTCATTGATGTTGCTTCTGATAATGCAAGATTAGAAAATCAGTCGGCCATGCGGTGCCCTTGTAAGGATTGCACTAACGATGTGTATTTAGGAGTTGAAGGTTTGCGTGAACATTTGATTGTTAGGGGTTTCCGAAATTCCTATACCACGTGGGTATGGCATGGGGAAGAACGTAGCACTGTTGTTGTTAATGAACCAATGGAGGTTGTAGGAGAAAACGAAATGGTTGGTAATTATGACGATAAATTGGATGACTTGGTAGATGATGTTGCCATGCATTTTTTTGGAAAACCAGAGGCGCTTGAAACGATGTATAATGATAAGCAGACCCCTTTGTATGAGGGGTCAATCCACACTATTTTAAGCGCGACCTTATTGTTGATGAATTTAAAAGCCAAGCATGGGCTTTCAGATAAGGCATTAACAGAGGCGCTGGAGTTGATTAGACAACTGCTTCCCACTGATAATTTATTGCCTGATAGGGCATATGCTGCCAAGAGGGTACTATGTCCAATGGGTATGGAACTTGAGAAAATTCATGTTTGTCCTAATGATTGTATGTTGTTTAGAGGGGAAGATGAGATGAAATTGGAAAATTGTAGCGTTTCTGGCGAGTCACGATACAAAGCTGTGAAACAAAAAGTGGATGTGGGAGGAGATGTTGTTAAGGAAACCAACAAACGTGTTCCCGCGAAGGTCATGTGGTATCTCCCCATTATACCTAGGCTTCAAAGGTTGTTTGCTAACAAGGAAGAAGCTAAGAACTTGACATGGCATGCAGATAGAGAGAAGGTTGAAGATGATGATGTGATTGCACACTGTTCAGATGGTGATCAGTGGAAGAAAATTGATGAATTGTATCCTGAATTTGGGAAGGAAGCTCGGAATGTAAGGTTGGGTTTATCCACTGATGGTATGAATCCGTATGGAGATTTGAGTAGTACACACAGTTCTTGGCCTGTGATGGTTGTTATTTACAATCTACCATCGTGGTTGACCATGAAGAGGAAATATGTTATGTTGTCGTTGATGATAGCAGGGCCAAAGCAGCCTGGTAATGACATTGATGTGTTCCTAGAACCTTTAGTTGACGACCTTCAGAAACTGTGGTTCGAAGAGAATTGGACGTGCATGAATATCGGCAGGAATGGTTTAAGTTGAAAGGAATGTTGTTCTGTATTGTGAACGATTTCCCTGCACTTGGTAATCTAGCTGGTTATTCAGTCAAAGGTCATCTAGCTTGTCCTGTTTTTGAGGAGAATACTAGTTTCTCTCAATTAAAACACGGGAGAAAAACTTTTTATCAAGGACATCGTCGTTTCTTACCATGCAGTCACGAGTTCCGTAAGGCTAAGAACTGGTTTAATGGGAAGGAAGAGAATGCACCGCCCCCCCTCCTATCAGTGGCGAGGAGGTATTCGAGAAAATCAAGGATATTGAAAATGATTTTGGGAAAAACCGTAGGAAGATGCCCATCCCCGGCCCTTGGAAGAAACGATCCATTTTCTTTGACTTACAATATTGGAAGCACTTGGCTGTCAGACATTGTTTAGATGCAATGCACATTGAGAAGAATGTCTGCGATAGTTTGCTTGGTACGCTGCTGAATATTCCAGGAAAAAGCAAAGATGGACTTCAAGCACGTAAAGACTTGGACAGAATGGGTATTAGAAAGGAACTGGCTCCTGTAATCGAGAATGATTGCCTCCAGCTTGCTACAATATGTCGTCAGCTGAGAAGACAAAATATTTGCAGTGCCTGAAAGATTTAAAGGTACCCTCTAATTTTTCCTCAAACATTGGTAACTGTGTCAATGTTAAGGATCAAAAATTGATAGGGTTAAAATCACATGATTGTCACACTTTGATGCAAGACTTGAACATAATTGCCATTCGTGGTTCTCTTCCAAGCCACGTTAGGATGTGCATCAGCAAGCTCTGCTTATTTTTTAAGGGAATTTGCAAGAAAACAGTTAGCCGTCGTAAGCTAGATAAGCTGCAGACAATGGTGGTTGAAGTATTGTGCCAATTGGAGATGTATTTCCCCCCTTCTTTCTTTGATATAATGGTGCATTTGATTGTCCATCTTGTGCGGGAGATCAAGGAGTGTGGTCCGGTGTTCCTCCGGTGGATGTATCCTTTCGAGAGATACATGAAGATATTTAAATTCTTTTCGCAGAATAGGTACAGGCCTGACGCAAGCATTGTATCTAGATATGTCGCGGAGGAGGCGATTGAATTTTGTACGGCTTACTTAGATGAGGTTGACACGGTTGGACTACCCACCTCGAGGCATGATTTTCGTTTCAACGGGCATGGAACTAGAGGCACGCTGCATAACCCGCCAGCGGTCGATTTGCAGGCTGCTCATCTGTATGTGATGCGAAACCATGAATCGGTTCGCCCTTACGTTGACATTCATATGGAGGAATTGAGAAGTCTATACCCAACCCTAAAGCCTTTCCAGCTACATGATGAACATATTAGAACCTTTTGTGAGTGGTTAAGGGACACGGTAGAGATTGGTGACCATCCCGAGGACGTGAAATGGCTATCCAGACGGCCGCTTACGACGGTCATCAGCTACAGCGGCTATGATGTGAAGGGTTACTCGTACGGGACCAAACAGAGCGATGCTAAAGGTGTTTCGCAGAATAGCGGTGTGACTGCATTTTCCGAATCAATCGCTGTGTTGCGGAAGAAAAATCCAGAAGGATCCTACTCATTTGATAGGTATTTCGGTACCATTGTTCAGATCTGGGAGTTAAACTATGTGGCATTGAAGGTGGTTGTATTCAAGTGTCAGTGGGTTGATCAAAAGACAGGAACTAAGACCGATCCTTTAGGGTTTCAATTGGTTGATAGGAAGAAAGTGGGATCAAAGTCGGATACGTTCATACTTGCTGGCGAAGGTGACCAATTTTACTATGTTCAGGATCCTTCTGATCGGCACTACGAGATTGTTCTTGATGGGAAACAAATGGTGTGTGGTGATGAGCTATTCGAGGAGTATGACAAACGAGCTGCTCACATTTTTGTGCCAACGAAGAAAGACGCGATTAATATGGAGGAAACAGAGGAAAACATGTCAATATATCGCGCAAGATCCGATCACGCCGAATGCATAGTGATAGACAGCAAAGGAAAATAACGGAATAGGAAGTTGATTTTCAAAGTTAAGCCGAAGACTAAGTTGAGGCGTTAGTCGTTGATCTTTTTGTGTTATCAGTTATTCATAATACAACTAGTCCAAACTTAGTTTGAATATGTAATTCATGTAAACATTTGGTTGCACCTTTGTTTGATCTATCCAATAGAATAAAAGAAAGTCGACGAATCTCAATTTTTAACCTATCCGGGTAGTTTTACGGTATCTGATACATTACCTGGATAGTGTTAAATTAGGGTTTACCTACTTCCGGTTAACCATCCGGATTAGCAAATGTAGAACAAGCCTATCCGGCTAACTTTCCGAGTTCGGAAACAAGTTACCCGGAAGTTTTTTGTTTTGGCAAGACATTTTATTCAACTTCCAGACGGGTTCCCTGGTTGTCATCCGGTTTAGTAATCATATAATGACTTATCCGGCTAGAATTCCGGAGCTAAGGCCTTCAAGACGTACCTTTGAGTTTCTTTATCCAGTGCAAAACCCTTATGATCAAACCAATCACCATCGTAGTACTCTAGAGGCTCAGGACGATCAACAACACCTCCACCCTGCTTCTTAATCAGCTCAGTGACAAGTCCGGCATATGGAAACCATTGCCTCGACCCTCTCCCCACCTTGAACATGTATTCAACTATCGAGTGTCCAGGATTTATTTTCAACCCTTCCATCAAGTAATAGAAGAGCAGAACACGTCCACAACTAGGTTCACAACTATGATCCCCCGATGGATACACATTCTGACAAACCCAGTCAAATACAATCCTCCGCTCAACCGTAAGCTCCTCAACATTAAAATCACCTGGACAACTACCCGCCCCCTGACAAGTAGTTTTGAAGTACTTACGTCCCATTGCTTCAAGGTCTAAGGGTTGGTTTGTCCCGGTTTCAGGAAACTTGTTGAAATTATAAATCTCATAAGGGCCTTCTGGGTGGTTAGGGCGCAAGTATGAGTTATCAACATAAGGGCAGCCTAGGACCTCATTTATATGAAACTTAGTGACATTAATCAGTTTACCATTCACCTTAGTGCACAGCCTATTCGACTCATACTCTCCTAAATTTGCATAAAATTGCACAACCTCATCTTGATGGCATGGGGATTCAAGCAAGAGCAATTTATCTAAATAACTAGGCTGAAAATGAGCAACCAAATACCCCATATGCAAAGTGTCAATAGAGGTAGGGCTAATCACCTTGGTGGTGTGTGTTTTCCGCCCACACCATTCCACATAGTTGGCCTCCGCCCTACGATTGAAGAAATTCCGACTTGCCGATGCTTTAGGGGGCCTATCATGGCCTCTTTGCCGCTTTGTCTTCCTCGATTTGGCCTTGCTTAATCGGCTCCCACCCACGTGTTCTTCGGCTCTTGGAGGTGACTCTCCTTCCTCCTCGGAAGAGGACTCGTATTGCACCTCTTGTTGTCGTTGGATTTCCGCAACTTGCTTGCCCGTGGAAGGATTTTTAGTCCTAACCATGGTGAGAGATTGGACTGAAAATTTTGGAGAGGGGCGGACTGGTTTGGGGATGAACTTGGGGAGGGTTTGCAGATTTGGGGAAAAAAAACCCGTCTGCCCCTTTTATAATAAACACTTCCGGCTAGGTTTTACGAGCTCGGAAACCTAGCCGGGTGAGGTTAATTTTTTTTTGCCTTATCCGGCTAACTTCACGGTTTCGGAAACGTGGCCGGTCAGTACAAAAAATCAGAATAAGTAACACTTAGACTATTTTCTTAGCTAGTCCTCTACCCATTCTCAACATTAGTTCCGAAAATTTCACTTTCCTCCCACCCATTTACTCTCTTCCACCAACAAAATCTTCTTCTCCAACCACCAAGAACACCATTACTCATATTGGCCCCATTTCTTGAGTTCTAGAACAAGAAAGTAGCTTCTTTGTCCATACTATTAGGGTTTTTATTCTACTTGAAAAGGTATTTCTTGGCACTTTGCTTCAATTGTATAATCAATGTTGTTTATTGGCTAATTTGTCTTATTTGTTCATGGGCTTTGCTTAATTATTACTACAAACTAGTTTTGTTTTATGGGCTACATTCTTGATTAATCAATTGGGATTATGGGCTATATTCTTGATTAGTCTTGATGGTCACTAGTTATGTTACTACTAATCTAGGGTTAAGTATGTCATATATGTATGCACTAATTTAATTACAAAGAATTAAGGGTGAAGCATGTGATAGGCAATTTATATTAGTCTAATAGGATCCTAATTAAACCCTACTTACCATTAGTCTAATAGGATAATAATAGGATTATTAAAGTGACTACTTACCATTAATTTAGCATATAATTATTCTTTCTTGATAGTGAGGTTATTTAATATATGTAAACTATTTTTTGTAGAGGAGTTATGGCACCACCTAAGAAGAAGGTAGTAGGAATCCCCAAAAGCTCTAAAACGCCTAGCACCGCGGGAGGTGTTAAGAAAAAGGGGGTGAGGCGTCCTAGGACATATTGTGCCGTCTTACAAAAAAGGATGAAGAAGGGGATTTTGACGAACATGACGTTCAACGATGGTGGGGAACCAATATCGGAAGAGTATTATTTATGGAAGAGTTGGGTTGGTAAAATTGGTCGAACTCGTGTGGATATAAAGTATGAATCTTGGCACGAGGTCCCCGACAAGGAGAAGACTAAATTATGGGAGGAGTGTTTGGTAAGTTTCTACCTTCATTTAAGGTTTTTTTTTTTTTGTACACATGAATGAGATTTTATCCAAATTTTCTTATAACCTTATGTAGGTACCATTCAAAATTGTTGCCCCAAATATGGAGAAACTTTTTGACACAACCATGTTTCGCTTGAGTAAGGCGGCACGGGATCATAGAGCAATGTTGTCTAAACATTACATTTATGGAGATTTTAAGGATGAGGACCCTTGGGTGGCCTACACCGATATTCTACAAGAAAGTTGGGCAATATTCAAAGCACGCACCTTGGAGAATGACCGACTAGTAAGATTAATTCCTACCATTCTAGTATTACTCCTTCGTTCACATAACTTAAATTCATTTATGTGTTAGGGTGTGAGGTTGACGAATAGCACCAATGCGAAAGCTAATACGACACCTCACACAATGAGTAGGGAGGGCTATACTATAAGACTAATGAAACATGCAAACAAGAAACAAGAAGATGAGGTGCAAGAGAAAATGGATAGTGGGATGACGGAAGAGGAAGCGCGGGAGAGCACCGAGGTGGTTAATCCTAAAGAGTTCGATAAACTCACTAGCTTCTTGATTGGTCGACAAGATAGCAAAGGCGAATACACACACGAGGGAAACAAGAAGTTGATAAAAGATATTGTATGTTGTTTCTTTGAATATATTGAGCTAATATTATTACAAATATTATTCCTATCTATTTTTCTTTCTACCATATATTTTTTTTCTATTAAATGATAGGATGATGTCAAAGAGAAAATTGCCTCGGGAGAATTCGTTCCCACACAAGACGATGACATCCTTTGTAAGGCGACGGAACGGAAGGAACACCCCGGTAGAGTTCGTGGATATGCATCACATGTGGTGAAGAGAGATCTCATCGGCAAATCAAAATCTTCTAAACCACCAAGATACACCAAGTACAACAAGTTGCAAGAGGAACTTGGAGATACAAAAAAAGAGCTCGGTGATACCAAGAAGGAGCTTGATGAGGCCGTGAAGAATATGATGAAAAGGGACATAGCTCTCCACATAATAGCCAAGCAAACGGGCGCAATTCTCCCACCAAATTTGAATGATCTAAGCGACGATTGGGAACCTCCTTCATGTGGTTCACGTCACTCACCCGATGTTTGTGAGGTGCAAGGCAATCCACCATCGCCACAACCAAATCCACCATCGCCACAACCAAACATATGTGATGATAACTTAAACCGACCAAAAAAGGTAAACACACTAACTCACTTTTCGATCGCATTCTTATTCAAATTCTCTATTCGTTCTCTTAATAGTCTTAGCATGTTTACCTCGCCTTACTTTAAAAATGGAATCCACTATTTTAATTAAGTCAAGGTCGATGTCACATATCCATGCAAATTATATATCAATGGTGGAGTGAGGAAGCCTACTATGCATGTTGCAAATGGAATTTTCAATGAGTCGGCGAAGATGCATGGCGACGTTAAAATTGCAACCGGTTTGGGGGAGGTTTGCTTGAAAAAAGCTTTGGTTTCAACCGCTCGAATTCCCATACCCAAAGGCCCGTGTAAGGTTGTTGGACCGGCGGAAGGTATGTATTTATTTTGGCCTCGTAGGCTAATTGTTGTCGAGAGTTTAGGAGAGACTCAACCCGCTAGCCTATACAACCCAATTACGAGCGTTGCACGCAAGGTTGAGCCAAAAATTACAAAAACAAATCCCCAACCCTTGACCGCCCCAAAGACCGCCCCAAAAGATGTTGTAGTTAAATCTATGACACCGCCTATGAAGGTGTTGTATGATAAATTGTCTACACATTGCAAATTTGGATACTACGAATTCCCGGCTCCAACAGAATTATTTGGTGGTATTGGAAGGCAAATTGTAATGTGTTGGGGTGATTTTGAAGATCTATGGAAGGGTGACAAGGTAACCGAGCCCCTAATGTCCTTATTCCAACTGTAAGTAATTTTAATGTCGAGACTATATTATCTTGTGTGTTTTCAACCGCCGTTCTCCCCGTTGTTTTAACCATTCATATTTTTTTTCTTAAGTTTCTTGAATCAATTAGTTCAAAAACGGTTGAAGCCATGGATAGGCTTCCTATGCCCTGAGCGAATCCAAGAATTAGGTCATACTGATGCAGAGCGATTAAGTTACATGAGAGAGGATCTCGGTGTGGAGGACAAATTATTCTTCCTAGCACCACTCATTTCCGGGTAAGCATTTCATATTAACTAATTCTATACATTATTATCTCATATTAACTTTTATGTTGTCATTATTGACAAATGGATATGCATTTTTTATTTAGTAAACATTGGAGCTTGGTTTTGATCCACAAAAAAACCAAAGAAGTTTATTGGATAGATCCTCTCCATCGTCCGCCAATCCCGTCTTTCGAACACCTCCTTAGACAAGCTTTGAATCATGTCAATCCCTCTAGGAGAGAGTTTGGAATGACTGAGATCAAGGTACTCTACACGTTTCTCCCTCATTAATAACACTAGTATTATCGACATCGATCGATTGTATTTAACAATGTGATCTTCCTTTTGTGTTTAAGTACAAGAGACAAGTTAGCAGCTGGGAATGCGGGTACTACGTTATGTTGTATGAGCTCAAATTGGTAGCGGGACTTAACGAATTCGACCAAGACCTTGAGCCCGTAAGTTCCAAATCTATAAGGCATCTACCTTACACATATTCATATGTTTGCGTCATATATTGAATTGTGTATGCTAATGCACAGATTTTCGGAGAGGATACAAGGCCCTACTCACCCGAAGACCTGAATCGACCGAGGAGTACAATTGCATCAATTGTCGTAACTTAATATGCACATGCTCTAGTTCAAAATTGACAATTTATGTATTATTGGCAATTGTTGTATTTAGCGCATTCAAGTGATTTATTACATTATACATTCATTCGTAATACATCACAACCATTTGAAACATATAATTTTTAACTAGCGCCATTTAAATACTTTCTATTTTGTATTAAAAAGCCGAAATAAATAAAAATCAGATTTTAAAGAATTATCCGGGCCACCTTTACGAAATCTGAAATCCTGGCCGGACAGTTCAAAATACTTCCGGCTAAGTTTCCGGTTTCGGAATTCTGGCCGGACGAAATTGGCTTCTTTTCACCCATTTTCCCGAACGTTTCCCTGGCAGGCGTCCGGTTAAGTAAACTCTTCTGTCCGGGTAACTTTCCGGTACCGTAATCCTATCCGGAACTATATATTTTCCGCCACCGTTTCACGGTGGCCGGATTACTGCCGCCGCCGGAAAGTCTCCCGGCTTACCGTCCGGGAGCGCAAAAATGTCGTTCCGGCTAACCGTCCGGCCCGTAATGGCCGGGGTAGCCTCCTGCTAGCAGCAGGTGTTTACGAGTCCGGAAATATGGGTACGTTTCCGAACTCGTAAACCTTACTCGGCGGTTTCAACCGCCGTCCAACCGGGACGGAACCGCCGTGTTCCGTCCTGTTATCCACTATTGACTTATTTTGTAATATTAAAAGTATAAACTACATCGTTGAAAAATGAAGAGTTAAAATAATGGCATCTTTTTTGTTATACATTTCAGTAATATATCACAATCTACACTTTCTGATATATATTAAAAACTACGTTGAAAAATGAAAATTTCTTACATGTAACTATTATTATCAAACTAGCTAAATATCATCGTGTGTTGCGATATATTTAATCTTTTTTTATGTAAATATTATGAACAAACTTATGAAGATGAGATGAAATGAGTTTAAAGAAAAACTCTTTAAGATAATTAATAAAATTATAGTGGCAAATTTCAAAAGATTATGAAATTGTCAATATATATCGTAATTGCCAGGTTATTCATCAAAGGTAATTATTATAAAATAATATATATTAAGATCAAAATGTAAGAAATTTATTTATTTTAAATTAAATACACATTTTAAGGGAAAAATGCTAGCGATCTATGTATAATTAACATAGAAACACTATAATCTATATTTATAGTTTAATATATTTATATAATCTATGGTGATCTTGTAGTAATACAGAATATTTCTATGCATATTCCATATATGTATCGCACATTCATGTTTTCCTACCGTGTAAATTAGGATTTTATAGGTGGAATGAGTTGTATTTGAAAAAATAAAAGGCACAAGATAAAAAAAAAAAGGAAAACAACCATATATATTTATTTAATAAAAGAAAGTGAAAAAGAAATTATATATAATCACCGATATGACGCGGTTTTAGTACCATAGTGCCATATATTAATATTATAATCATATTATATAGGAAATAATATATCAAATATTTATAACTGTTTTAGCAACAGAGAAGGAAAAATATGTACATACTCACATGGTACATGGTAATGGTGGTAATATATGCCATGAAACAGACGGACGTTAATCCTAATTAAAGGAGTAATTAAGAAATATTTATATGATTTAAAGGAGGTATTTTAAAAGAAATATATAAAAATGATAAGCAACTATTTTAGCAACAATATGCACGTACGTACCTTGGTCCAAAGCAGCTGCAAGCATGGATATATATATCCCAGCATAAGACTCCCCGCTTAAATAAAATGGATTGGCTTGAAACTCCGGATATATATAACACGATCCACTAGAAGATTACAAAATTAAACCAATTTTACTGTGTATATATTAAATCTTTGTGTGTTTCAACATACATAAAGGAATTATATTGTAAATAATTTAACTAAAGAAGCTATATGATCTTTTTAGCTGGATTATTAAAATTTCAAATGGCTACATAATATATTTGTTTATCTGAATTATGAAATTAAATCGAAAATAAAAATATAATTATGACTCATTTTCGTACATAATAATAATCAATGGTTATTGTTATCTTTGAAATAACTGTTTTTCTAAAATATATGACACGTCGGGTCTTGCTCACAGATAACAAAAACCAGCAAATATTCCACGTGTATATATTCAAATTTAACCTTCTTAAGTAATGACTAGCAAAAAAAGATTTGATGTGAACACTATCACAGAATCTGTAATCTTATTATTATCATTTATATCTTTAATTAAAAGTGTATCAAAAGATAAGTACCCAATATTATATTACCTTTAGGAGAAAATCACGAGTGTCATTTACAGTTTGAAAATCTCTGGTGTCAAGTGAAGGATATGAGAAACCAACTCCAGCCGGGGAATCCAAATATATGATGTTTGACACCTATGTCAGCGATCAATCACATGTAATAACACTCGTGGATCAATTAGATCTACATCTTTAATCAATCAAACCAATAAAAATGATACATTCATATGATTGAACTTAATTTCATAACATTTCATTTATCGGCTTATCTTTACCTTGGACACACTGTATGGATTGAGATGCAGAGTCGGCATATCGCTTACATTTTTGGACTTCTCAAAATTAAACGGCCCTGCGTTCGACATTACATACTATTAACTCATAGAGAGAGAATCGTGATTTTAGTGCGTACAGAATAAATTTACTCACCATGTTCGTATACAAAACCATCAAAACTGGAGCAGCCTGGTCCCCCGTTTAACCACAGTACAACCGGATCCTCTGAAGGTTTTCTCTCTGACAAAACGAAATAGTAAAATAGGTTCTTCACATTTTCCGATGTTTCCCCAATTTTACATGCCTTCAATACAAACAAGTTGTTATTAAATTGTGCACAGATAAAGTACAGGGAGCCAGCGAGATCGTTTACTTACCCAGAATAGTGTTTGGAAGGGAAGGTGCCGGAAAATCTAGGGAGTCCGGTGACTCGAGAAGTTTTTGGAGCAGAATGAAGAGGTGCGGGGCACAATGAAAGGCTCACCAAAATGGTGTTTATAATCAATAAAAGCTTATTCACAGCCATTGAGATCTCAGAAACTGCAGTGCTTGGAATTAGTTTGCTTGTAAATTCGAGAGGAGCGGATATTTATTTATAACATCTGGTGATATAGGATACAAATTGTCAAATGCAACATGAGTCCAAAGATTACATGTTATAATGAATTTGCACGAGATGCAATTCTTAGAATCAGTAACATTAATTTACCCTTTGAATAGTTGCCAGTTATATATAATGATTTCACTGAAAATATCATATGCTTTGAATATTATTATTGTTGCAAATAAATTTATTGGACATACAATTAAGGTGGATTTGGGCATGTTCTCTCCATCTAATTCAAACATTTTTCAATTCAGTTAAGTTTATAAATTTAATATTTTTTTATATTTTATAGTTTAGTTTAATTCAACTTTGATGAAATTCAGCTTATTAATTAAGGAAGATAATTATTAATTTAATATATTATCTTTTATTTTATTTCAAGTCAATTCAATTTAGTTTAGTATTTTTAAGTTCGGTTCATGAAAAAATTAATTAACGAGACCTTAAACTTATGTCACGATTAAAACATCGTAATGCTACAAGTAAAAATTGTACAAACACTACTAGAAAAAAATGTTGTTACATTACCGCAATGTTAAACCGGTTTTTTGCAAAAAATAAAACCGGTGTAATTTCCGCCTTTTGACCAAGTCAACGGCAGTGTTACGTAATTGCACAGGTAAAATACTATAACACTGGTCATATTTTCTGGTTGAGCATTTGACTTATATGGGCCCTACACCATAACACCGATCGCAGCGGTGCAAAGAGTTGGGTCCCTTTTTGTTGCGGATGAATATGTTGACCAAAATTAATATTTTATGTATAAAATGTTAAACCGCACGAAAAATCGATGCAATGACGTGGGGTTCCATGATATTTGGCCTTATCCTTGATAAATAAATGCCAAGTGGATTTATCTTTAAATGAAAATTAATATTTATCGTTGAATCAGGAAGGAGCTATATTAATCGAACAAGAAAGTAAAATTCATACAATTTCGTGGAGGCAAGTCTCAGACTCCGTTGAGAGAGAATACATAGAAGAAGAGAGAGAATATGAGCGATCTAGATTCTACTAATCTGATGCCTAACTGACTCTTTAACTAACTCAATTATAGCTACTCAGTCATGTAAAATGACTGACTGAAACTGCCATCGTGTCTCCGCCATCAAACGGTGTCGTCAAGCCAGCTGAATTACCACTTTGCCCCTAACTAATAAGCCAAATCATGACAAATCATCCCTCTTAAACTCAAGCTTGTCCTCAATTACATTTCAACAATTACATCCCTTAGAGCTTCTCCAACGGATGCTCAATCTTCATGTTGATGACACTATTCTGCCTCCAATGGAACGTTAAAATTGCGTTCAGAATTTACAGAGTGAATAGTCCACTCTATATATAGCGCATCCTATTCATCCGCCAAACTGATTTTTTATTTTTATTTTCCTTCTGTCTGCCCCTTTATCCGCACGTTCTTTTTCACTTGTTTCTTTTTTCTTTTTTCTGTTTTGATGTTCTTAATTTGCTTTCCTTTTTTTCTCGTTTAAATTAGTAATATAATATTTTTCTTACCTATTTTGGAGTTTCTCTTTTTTAAAATTTTTTTATGTTTGTTATAATTTGTGATGAGTACAATCATTAAAAAACTAATAACACTTTAGAAAATTGAGAAATTAATGTCTCAAATAAATCAAAAAAATTCACAATACATATTAATAATCAAATGCAACAATGCCGCAGTAATACAGATTTGAAAAAATAAACAAAGTTTTCATGAATAATACAAAGAAATGTAATTATGTTATATGTTTGTTGCCTAATTTTTGTCTGAAGATAAACATTAATATTTTATTAAGAATAATTATGTATTAATCTTTTTTTTTGATGAAAAGAATTATCAATGCAAGATTAAGAACTAATTTAATATAACTTTGCAATATAATAAAGAAATAAGAAGATAAAAATTAAGTTTTAATAAAGGATGTGAAGGAATATACTTTTAGAGGAAGATATAGAGTAAACCATTGGAGTAAAACACTGTATAAACTGTAAAAACCATTGTAGCAGCTGAAAGATTGTGCCAAACCATTGGAGATGGCCTTAGAATAGGGATCTATTAGATTATATAGAAACATACATTTCCACAATCACATCCCTTAACATAGGGAATTAGTTCCCTTAAAATAGACAATACCTTATGAAAATCAAACTGCGGCGGAAGCTGTGCGTAGAAATCAAACTGTGCGCGAAGTAAATCTGTGCGGCGAAAATCAAACTGTGCGCGAAATAAATCTGTGAGGCGGAAGCTTTTTGGCGGACGGTTTTATGTTTATATAGTGGTTTTATGTAGTTCAGGTTGGACCCAAATTGGTCCGACCTGATCGAACCCCTTATTTTTTCTTTGTAAAATATGGGAACAATGGTTTAAAATGCATAGCTTAGGACTCGAACTTTGGTCCAACTCTTTGAAAGGCTGTCTCTTTACCATTGTTTTACATTCTTTGTAAAATGTGGTATTATAGTGGTTTTATGTTTTATTTTGAAACAATGTATAAATTATCAGATTGCTGTAGGATAATAAGTGTTTGGCGCCCTTTTTTACCAATAATGCTACTTGTGGTCTTTCACCATTACAGAGATTCTGAACATTCATAAAAATGATCATTTCAATTATAATTTCCTCATTTCCATTTGATAGGTGCATGTTCTAGTTTATACCTTTTACAAATGCATGCTGTCATGTCTTTAGTAATACAGAGAAGAAGAGAGAGAATATGAGTGATCTAGATTCTACTAATCTGAAGCCTAACTAACTCAGTTATAGCTACTCAGTCATGTGAAATAACTGACTAATTGCCATCACGTCTCCGCCATCAAACGATGTCGTCAAGCCAGCTGAATTACCACTTTGCCCCTAACTAATAAGCCCAATTATGACAAACCATCCCTCTTAAGCTCAAGCTTGTACTCAATTACATTTCAACAATTACATCCCTTAAAATAGGGATCTATTAGGCTATATAAAAGTATACATTTCCACAATTACATCCCTTAAAATAGGGAATTAGATCCCTTAAAATAGACAATACCTTATGAAAATGAAACGGCGGCGGAAGCTGTGCATGGAAATCAAACTGTGCGCGAAGTAATTAAATCTGTGCGGCGGAAGTCAAACTGTGCGCGAAGTAAATATGTGAGGCGGAAGCTGTTTGGCGGAGGGTTTTATGTTTATATAGTAGTTTTATGTAGTTCGGGTTGGACCCGAACTGGTCCGACTCGATCGAATCCTTTATTTTTTCTTTGTAAAATGTGAGAATAATGGTTTAAAATGCATAGCTTAAGACTCGAACTTTGGTCCAACTCTTTGCTAGTAAATATAATAATTATATCATACATATATTGTGTAACAACAAGCATACAACCACAATTTCCATAAAAAATGTACTCCCTTTGTCTCAGCCAAATTAAAACGATTAAAAGTATTATTTTTTACTTTTTTAAAGTAAAAAAGAAACGTCGTTGACCATTAATTATTATTATTACTTAATATTATAGTCTAATGTCATGTAATATATTATTAGATTTATAAGAATATTTATCCATACAAATGAAAATATTCATGGTCAAAATCATCTTAGTCTAGATGCTTTGGTTGGATATGTTATAAAAGGCGGATAATCTACTACCTTTCATCGGACTTTCCAACATAAATGTAATTTAAGATAGTACATAACATCATCTTCCTGACAGATTCCATTTGACATCTCTTGGGTCACAACGCCGTTAGTCTTGATTTCCTAAACAATTGTCACTTGAAAATTTATATTATGGTAAATTCAACAGTATCTAATATGATGATAGTCTTGTATATGTAATCCTCCCTATGTGCCAGCTCAACCTGTACAAATTCATATTTGTTTAGTCAAAATTGAGTATTTCAACATCTAAATTCAAGTAACACTATCTATCAACTATGATCATTTGTGATATTTTTGGATTCGTTGTAACGTGTATTTTCATAACAACAAAACTTCATTGTACATAACAACACACAAATAAAGGTATTGATGGTAAAAATTGCAGTTTGAGCTGACATGGATGGAGTAGTAGATTTTATTGATCAATATTGGATTAGTTTGACTTCAAAATGTCATATTATGAAGTTTATTCTTGGACAAAGGTAGTGTCAAATAATATCACATCACTTGGGTTCACAACACCGTTAGTCTTGATTCTGCTAGTCTTCTAATTTCAACAGTGTGATAAATACTTAATCACACTCAAATGAGTGTGACCAAAAGTATGCATCACGTGGTGATCATGTGACCAATTATTATTAGTGACCTATCAACTATTGTGACTAATTATTGTTCTATAATATTTTTTTGAATTTTTTTTTAAAAAAAAACTGAAATAAAATAAAATAGCAGAAAAATAAAACATTGGGTTGCCTCCCAAGAAGCGCTTTGTTTATAGTCTTCACTAGACTGTCAGCCGGTGGAGATGTTGAAAATCAAGTTTTCCTCGATCCTTGTACCAAGTAACAATGTCAGGAACATCTTTTCGATCATCACCGAAATCCACAGAATGAGATCTCACATTCCCCCCGCACTTGAACTCTTGCATTCTTATGCCTTTTTCAAACCAATCACTTTGTTGCTCATCCAAAGTTAAATCCCAACCCTTTAAAGAAGGGTTTTCAACATCCTCATGCCATAAGTTCAAAGGTTGCATATCAGATGCTACAGTTATAGGTCCATTCATTTCATTCAAGCAGTCAGTTGGAGGTGTGATGGTTACTTTCTCCACAGAAAAGTTGTTGACATCCTCTTTTACTTCATTTATGATCATCTCATGCCCATCGAAGTCACCAGTATTGCTTTCCACCACGTGCTCCATAACTTGGAGAGCGGAATCAACATCCACTTGCTTTTGAACGAATGACTCATCTTCATCAATCTCAGAATTATCAAATTCAAGAATGTAGTCCAATAACGTATATGTAGGCTCAGGAGGATCTATAAAAGTCTGCTCATGAACTCCACCCACTTCGCTCATGTCTCCATCTTTTTCTTGATCAACAACAGATTCAAGCAAAGATTCATGGGTTGAATTACTTGTGTACTCCTGGTCATATACGGATTCTTCATAGCTATTTTGCTCGATTGATTGGGAGTCTACATCATCATCATCCAGATCTTGCGAAGACAGTTCATCTTGACGTTCTCTACATTCATCGAGGTAAGCTCTAATGGAAGCCAAATTTTTATTTATATTATCATGGTGCTTTTGATGTTCTTCCTGCCACTCTTTTCGTTTCTTGCTCTTTTCGTTCTTGCTCCCTCTTATTACATAATGATTTGATGTCTTGCATGTCTTCTTCCATCTTATCCAAGTTTTGGTTCATCTCTCGCATCATACCCATCATCGCATCAAACATGTCTTGAATTTCATTCGATGCAGGTTGTTGAGGGTCCAACTCATGGTCATAACATTGTCCTTGATATTCTTCATAATCACACCCTGAATAGTATGGTTCACAATTGAACTGTGGTCCACTCCAAGGTTCATAATCATTATATGGTGCAGCTGAATATCGAGGAGCTAAGTTGCATTCATAACTCCAATGACCATAATTTCTGCAATAATCACAACATAGCGGTGGGGGTTCACTGTATTGATTCCAATAACCCGACATGGTACAAGGTTTCGAAAATTGAAATCAGATGGGTCACCTGTATGGCCTAGCGGTCGAGTCTCAAATTCCAGAAAAGTGTTCTCCGCTATGAATCTGACTTTCAACACTTTCTTGCTGTATTCTTGTTGCAATCAACAGCAAATCGGATCAGTATCTCCTGCACACCAAAGTAACAAAATCAATAAAAAAAGAAAGCAACTAACAACTGTTCCCCGGCAGCGGCGCCAATTTGATAGGTCGTTTTTCTACCAAATAAACCTGCAAACAATTAGGTTTAAATTCAAGTATAGAGTAAGCAGGGTCAATCCCACGAGGAACAGTGCAGTCAGATTCTTATTTCTAAAGATGCAGCTTTCGGTTAGAAACCACCTTTTATGTTGAAAGAGTTTGTATTAACTATCTAAGAACTAAATTAAACTAAACTAAGAAGCAAATAACAATTAAAATAAACAATGCAAATAACACGAAGACACTCAAATAATACAATCCGGTTACGGGTAAATCCACATTAACAATTCATTCGATCACTGGCTCAGTAATTTATTAAGTTGTATAAACCAATCAGTTATAGACCTTCGAGAATAGCACACCCAATCCAATTTCTTCTTACTTTGTCAATAGCCGGCAAGAATAGCTAAACTGACTATTTCTCTAATCAAGATACAACCTAGCTGGAATAGCCTACCTAGATTTAATACCTCAACTGCATTAAGCACCAAAGCAACCCGATTCAGATAATTTATAATCAAAACAACTGTCACAAATTATCTACCCTGTATTCCCAACTATTGGCGTATAGTTTCGCCACTAATTGAATCTACCCCCTAGATACAGATAAATAGAGGAACTCAATTGGCACTATTCCAAATAACAGAAGACTGATCAGATCTCAAGCAATTCAGAAATAAACAGGATACACAGAGAATAACAAGGAATCCACACAACATAATTATCAAGCACATTTAGGCCTCACATATGAATCATAGTTAATGCTTCAAAACCCTTACCGGAAACAAACCTAGCTACTAAACATATTCAAAACAATCAAACAATTAAACATGAAACTAATTATAAAGAAAAGTAAAAGAAAACTTAGTCTTGATCAATGATGAAAAACGTATGTGTTGGCTGGCTCCAAAGCCTACGGATGGCCTCCAAACTCCGGAACCCCCAAAATAATATAATGTCTAAGTATATATAGGTTTTAGGGTAAACAAAATCCTAAACCGAATATTACAAGGAATTGGACTAATAAATTAATATATTATAATATAATTGGGCCTTCAAATAAATCTTCATTGTCTTCACCATGTAGCCCAGTTAAGCCCAATTTATTAAGACCGCGACTGCAATAATTTAGCCCAATACTGATTTCTTCAAGAACGTATAGCTGATTAGTGATCGACATGTCGAAGCACAACTTAGCTGCCCGTAGAAAAAACCAGTAATAGAATTATATGTTCAACTCGCAGGCGTCTTCTTCTTCCCAGAATAATGGAATTGACGATCCATTATCCGTTGGAGCACACTACCTCATTAAAAAAACCTTTCGGAAAAAAGAGTGTAGTGTCTAACTCCTCTCCATGGCTCCAAGTGCTTGATTTTGCATCTTTTTCAGCACTTCTCCATTTGATTGTATTCCACCATTTTTCTTATAATTCCTGCACCAAAAACACCTTCGTGCACATCAAATGGCAAAAGAGAGATATAAATTGATATGATTAGATGCATAAAATACGTCTGATCACGGATATCGATCCCTATTTTTTTATAACATCTGGTGATATAGGATACAAATTGTCAAATGCAACATGAGTCCAAATATTACATGTTATAATGAATTTGCACGAGATGCAATTCTGAGAATCGGTAACATTAATTTACGCTTTGAATATTCGCCAGTTATATATAGCTATTTCACCGAAAATATCATATGCTTTGAATATTATTATTGATGCCAATAAATTTATTTGACATATAATTAAGGTGGGTTTGGGCATGTTTTCTCCATTTTATTTAAACATTTTTCAATTCAGTTCAGTTTATAAATTTAATATTTTTTATTTTTTAGTTTAGTTTAATTCAAATTTGATTAAATTCAGCTTTTAATTAAAGCATATAATTATTATTTTATTATATTATCTTTAATCTTATTTCAAGTCAATTCAATTTAGTTTAGTATTTTTCAATTAAGTTCATGAAAAAATTATTTAACGAGACCTTAAACTTATGTTAAGGTTAAAATGTAGTAATGCTAAGAGTCAAAATTGTACAAGCACTACTAGGAAAAAACGTCGTTACAATACCGTGATGCAGTTTTTGCAAAACAACTGGTGTAATTTGCGCCTTTTGACCAAGTCATCGGCGGTGTTACGGAGGTAAAATACTGTAACACCGGCCATATTTTCTAGTTGAGCAGTTGACTTATATGACCTATACACCATAACACCGATCGCGGCGGTGCAAAGAGTTGGGTCCCTTGTGAAAGAATATGTAGACCAAATTAATATTTTATATATAAAATGTCAAACCGAACGAAAAATCGATCCAATGATCTGGGGCTCCATGGTGTTTGGCCTTACCCTTGATAAATAAATGCCACGTGGATTTATCTTTAAATGAAATGTAATGTTTATCGTTGCTTCCCGTATTATGGATCAGAAAAGCATAATTTAAGGCCCATATTTTGACCCATTAATTTTGTCATTGGTCTTTTCAATTTTCTACTTGCACCGATTCGAGTTAGTGGTGCAACGTACAGTACTTGTAGATTTTACCAAAATTCATAACAAAAAAGTCAAAACTTGCCATAAACACCATGTCACGCAGTAGCATGCCATAGCATGCGATTGTAAATTTTTGAACAAATGTCATAAAATATCAAATTTTGACTTTTAAACCTGATTTTGTTATGATTATAATTTCATTATGTATAAGACACATTTCATGTAATTTTACTTTAGTACTAGCTCAATGAAAAGTATGTGTAGTGAGAATTTTAGTATCCAGAACCTGAGAAGCGTCAGTAAAACTATAAATTGTTACTTAACTATACATACTTTTGAGTTTGGAGTCATATTTCAACCATACTTTTGATCAATTGAGTTCCGTTACTAAAATTTAATCTACTTGAGGTGTTTTGAGACATTCTAACATAAATTCCATCAAATAGAATTGATATGAAGGTCCATTTCAACAACGTTTTGAAAAATGTCATCAAACATCAAATTTTGACTTTCAAACCTAATTTTTTTATGATTAAATAATTTTATTATGTGTAAGACACTTTTGAGGTTGATAAGTCCAGGGTTCATATTCCGGACCTCATTCAACCTCGGACCAGGGCCCGAGAAGGGTCGTGGGCTCGAGATACGCGGAGGATGGATCCACGGGTCCATCAATCCTAATCCTTATAAGAAATGCGTATATTATGAATGTTCTCCAAGGAATATACATCCTCCTAAACATGGTAAATACAACCATGACCGAAATACACTTCTTCTATAAATGGTAATACATCTGTTATCTCCATAAGAGTTGTATTCATACCATAATTACATATCTTGGAGATCTACGGATTGTAGCCATATAAATGCCGAAGGTTTGGTAAACCTCTCTATCTATTATCTTACACACAATACGCCTTACGTATCATACTAACTTGAGCGTCAGAGTGTCTATCCTCGGGACACCCGAGGCTTTGTTTTGCAGATCACACTAGTGGAAATTGGTAGAAGCACAGCGCAGAAGCACGGCGGGGAAAAGGAAACTTGTTTTTTCCGCCGTGCTTCTGGTTTACGAAACCGTAAGCCGTCCGCCACTGGAGGCCAAAAATAGGCTAGCCATTGCCTTACGTGTAGGACAGCGGGAAATGGAATACCCGACGTGCATTATGATAAATGACGCTGAGAATGCACGGCGGGAAGGGAAAGATTTCCCGCCGTGCTGCCCAAAGTTTCCGACTTCGGGAAATTGTACTCAGAATTAGTGGCATTTATTACGATATCGGAGACCGCTCGCAAAATGAAGAATGGCAGGTATCCGAAATATAAATTATTCATAACCGATTTACGAAATTGGAAACAGGCCGGTTTCCTGGCGTTTAATAGTCTGTTCTCCGCATTTGTTTTTGGGAGAAAGTATAGAAAGTTTAGAAAAAGGGGAAATTCTTGGCTGGGTGCATTGATTGAAGTTTGAATCGTTAAGGTATGTCATCTCATCTTTAAATCTTCTGTTGTTAAATTGTGGAATCGGTGTTCTCTCCATGTTATGATTGTTATGTATTTGTTTGTTAAGAATGGCATGTGGAGTTCACAATGACATGCTTGTTTTTGATGTACGAGAACTTGAAAATGTTGTAATTTAATGAATGGGCTTTGTTAATTAGTGATTCTAAAGGTTGATTAAGTTTGTATTTTTTTCAATTTAGGAGTTTGTTTGTAGAGTTGGCACGTTACATTGGAACGGTCTAGAATTATACAAGAGAATATTAGGACTTCGCGTGAATATTTGAATCTCGTGACAGAGTTTGTGAATGTTGCCAGTGAGTATGCAACAGTATAGAATGAGTCGCTAATTCGATGCCCTTGTAGAGATTGTAAGAATGATGTGTGTGTGAGTGTGCGTAATTTAAAGTCCCACTTGATTGTGAGAGGATTTTCAAGAGCGTATACTAGGTGGACATTACATGGCGAGGCTCGTACGGTCATCACAGAAAACCAAGTTTTGATAGAAGAGGATGGTGTTAATGGTGATATGGATCGTGATTTTGAATATAATGATTTGGCTAAAGATGTTGGTGATATGGGCCGAAACCCATACATAGGCCTGAGAAGCGTATTAGCAAAAGAGAAGAGAGAGTCCAGCCCACCAGTGGTCCTCCCATGACATCAGCTATCTTGGACCTACCCGGGTACAAAAAGGACATGAAAATGACCTCCCAACCCCGAGTAGGCGACATGAGAAGGACCACTTAGCTTAAACCCTCTCTGTTCATTGCGATTATAAATAGAGGAGTGACCAACAGTAAAAGGTATGTTCTATCAGACTTAAATACTCTCTGTATTTCTTCATATTCTCTCTCCTCTGCATAAAGCCCAATCTTCATCATCACGCCGGAGAGTCTACCCTCGGGTGACCCCGAGGGCATTTTTTTGCAGGTTCTAGGTGAGAGATCCGCCGCGGGCTAGGATTCCAGCTCTCCCCAGACAACTCATACCGGGACTGGTATCCCGGAGCTTACTGGTAGCATCAGTTGGCACGCCCAGTGGGATCCGTTCTGCTTCGTCATGCCCCGCGGTAGGCCTAGAAAGACTGGGGGAGAACCCCCCCTTAAAGGCTAGTCAGGCAGAAGGTGGCCCCAAGACGAAAAGGGCCGCGGCTGCCAAGGAGGCGCGCAAAGTGGCTGAGGAGAAGGAACGGGCGCGCAAGGAGATTGCCCGTTTGGCCGCTGAAAAGCATAGAGGAAAGAAGAAGGTGCCGGAGCGTACCCTCAGGGAGATGCAGAAGGAGCAGAGGGAAAAGGTCCGGCAAGAGAAGGAGAGGTTGAACCAGGAGATTTTCGGAGATGGCGGTGAATCTGAACCGGAGTATTCTGATTCCGGGGACGAATACCCGGAGGAAGATGAGCACGGTGGCCCAGAAACCATCAATACCAATGCTGCGGAATTTGGGAAATTTCGAGCATGGAAAGCGGCCCAGGCGGCGGCCCATAATAAAGTGCCAGATGTGGTGGACTTGGAAAAGGATGGGAGAGGAGAGGCCGGAGATCAGCAGATTCCTCCAGGTCAGCAGATTCCCCCGGGTCAGCAGATTCCCCCGGGTCAGCAGATGCTTCCGGGTCAGCAGCTTCCCCCCGGATCAGCAGCTGCCCCTGGGTCAGCAGATGTTCCCAGGTGGTTTGAACCCGCAGGCCCAACCGTATTATGGTGGATACAACACTCCGTTCAACAATGGTTCCATTGAAGAGCGGCTGAGTAGGCTGATAGGAAGGCGGGGGATGCGCCCTCATTCCCCTTGGGTCCCAGAGGTTTTGAATTATAAGTGGCCGACGGGTATCAAGGCGCCCGATGGAGTTCCGACGTACAATGGGGACAGGGATCCGGAGGAGTTTGTTCACACATATCTCAGCGTCATGGGGGCCAGGTACATTGACGAGCCATTGCAGTGCAAGTTATTACCCTCCTACCTCCGGGGTAATTGCTTGAGCTGGTTCAAGAGTCTCCCACAGGGATCGTTGAAGACTTTTTGGGACTTTGCTACTGTCCTGGTCCATCGGTATGCAGTTATGAAGACAAACTTTGTGAACCTGGCGACGGTTTTGGCCATGCGGCAGTTGGAGACGGAGTCTACTTGGCAGTATTATGTCCGGTATATTGCCGACTCTATGAAGGTCCAGGATAGGCACTTATATGAGAATGCCTTGATCGGCAACTTTGTGAACGGATTGAGAAACGAGATGTTCTATATTGAGTTAATGAAGAACATGCCGGGAACCTTTTACCACCTTCAGTTGACAGTGGAGATGCATTACACCCTGCACGAAGCTAACCATACTCGGATGAACACCGTTGGTTTCTTTGAACAGCGGGTGATCACGGCCACGGCAACCCAAACTACCACGCTCCGGGAAACTCCCCACTAGGGCGTCCGACAGGATCCGGCAAGGCGCCCACCGGCCAGGGTGCGGTGCCTGTGCCGGGGGGACAGACGCTGGTAGTGAGACCGATGTATACTCCACTCTCCAAGACAAAGACGGAGATTCTGGCCATTCATCGGGGTCTCTTCACGGACCCCCCAACCATACAAGGGGTCCCGGCCCCGGCCAATGCGCAGAAATGGTGCGAGTTCCACAAGTGTTATGGTCATACTACAAAGGCTTGTCGAGTCTTACGCATGGATATTCAGAAATTGGTGGAACGGGGTCAGCTCCGGGATTGCGTGGCGTGAGACGCACACCCGGTGGCTGCTCCGGCAGGACAGGGAAGGAAGCGGAATTGGAAGAATAACCGAGGCCAAGGCGGCAATCGCCCTGTGGATGCCAACCCTGCTCCTAATCCCGCCCCGCAAGCTCAGAGACCGGGGGCTCCTGGACCCGGGGCGCCCCGGACGATAAACGTGATCAATGGAATAGTGGGAGATGGGGCACAAACACTTTCGGCAGTGAAAGCTAAGAGTAGATATGTTCCCCCGGGGAAGATCCAGGGGAAGAGGTTTAAACACGATGAAACGATCACCTTTTCAGAAGAAGATGCAGTCCCTGCTCAGGTGCCTCACTCTGATCCTATGGTGATTTCCACAGAAGTAAAAGGAGTTGTGATAAAGCGAGTCTTCGTGGATGATGAGAGCAGTGTGGAGATTATGTTCGTTGACTGTTTCGACCAGCTGCACATTAGACGCCAGAACCTGAAGCCGTGTTTGTCCCCGTTATCAGGTTTCACAGGCCAGACAGTTCATCCTCTTGGTGTCATAGCCTTACGGGTAACCCTTGTTGATCACTTGGACTTCAACAAGAGATGTACCGTTTTGTGTAACTTCGCGTTGATAAATGCTTCCTCCCCGTATAACATGATTATAGGCCACCCATGGTTGACGCAAGTACGGGCGATATGCTCTCCCTACCACTTAACCATGAAATTCCCAACAGATCAGGGAATTGCTTCGGTTATTGGTAATCAAACGACAGCCCGCAGCTGCATGCTAACCGCGATAAAGGACGCCAAGGCCGAAGGATCTGAGAGGGTGCACGCCTCGGAGCCCGGGGAGAGTTCTGGGAAGGAGAATACGGTGGGAGCAGTGCATGGTGACCCAGCATCTTTTGAAGTGGAAGACATGGAGGTAGGTTCCCGAGGAAAGGTTAGTGTGGGAAGCATCTCCCGGGGATTGTGAAGGAGGAGCTCCGGGGGTTGCTCAAGCAGTATGAGGATGTCTTCTCGTGGGGAACAGAAGACTTAAAGGGAATAACGGAGGAGTTTGCAATACACCGGCTGAATGTCTATCCGGATCTGAAACCCATCAGGCAGAAGAAAAGAGCCTAGGCAGCGGATAAGGTGGAGTTTGTTCGGTCGGAGGTGAAAAGAATGCTGGATGCCGGCATGGTTGAAGAAATCACCTACCCGGAATGGATTGCTAATCCGGTCCTGGTGAAAAAACATGATGGATCTTGGAGGATGTGCATAGACTTTACAGATTTGAACAAGTTTTGCCCTAAGGACAGTTACCCACTGTCATCCATTGACCAGCTAGTGGAAGCAATAACGGGTTATCAGCTCCTAGCTTTCTTTGACGCGCACTGGGGATATCAACAGATTGTCATTGCCACGGAGGACCAGCCGAAAACTTCTTTTATTACTGACTTTGGTACTTTTGGCTACAGGAAAATGCCGTTCGGTCTTAAAAATGCAGGAGCCACATACCAGCGTATGGTAGATCGGGTGTTCAAGGAACAGCTCAGGAGAAATATGGAGGTCTATGTGGATGACATGGTGATCAAGAGCAGGAGTCATGAAGCCTTTCTGGAGGATCTCCGGGAGCTATTTGTTGTCTTAAGGAAGGTCAACCTGAAGCTGAGCCCGGAAAAGAGCACTATCGGGGTTGCAGCAGGCAAGTTCTTGGGGTATATGGTGTCAAACCGGGGGATCGATGTGAACCCGGAGAAGGTTGATGCAATCCTGAGCATGCCCTCCCCGAGCAAGGTTAAAGATGTGCAGCGCTTAACAGGGTCCTTGGCGGCATTGAGCAGATTCCTGGCGTGGGGGCGGAGAAGCAGCTGCCTTTCTTTAATATCCTTAGACGAGCAAAGAAGTTTGAATGGACCCCAGAATGCGAGCAGGCGTTTAAGGAATTGAAGGAGCATTTAGGGCACCTCCCAACTCTGTCTAAACCGGTCTCGGGGGAAGAACTGTTCATGTACCTCGCGGCCACGGATCAAGCTATAAGTGCAGCCTTGGTTCGGGGATGCGGGAGGGTGCAGAGTCCAGTATACTTTGTGAGAAGGGCCCTTCAAGGACCGGAGACGCGTTACTCTTCACTAGAGTGTTTACTCTTAGCTTTAGTGCACGCGTCCCGGAGACTTCTCCCGTATTTCCAAGGCCACCCCATAACAGTCCTCACAAATCATCCACTTCTCCATATAATGCTGAAACCGAAGGCATCGGGCCGGATGATGAAGTGGGCGATTGAGTTGGGAGAGCACGAGATCACCTACCAGGCAAGGAAGTCTATTAAAGGCCAAGCTTTGGCTGACTTCTTAGTGGTGATGGCGGACAATGCCGAGAAAGACCCGTTGGAAGATGAGCCGGGGTGGAAACTACATGTGGATGGATCCTCCCATTCCGGGAGGAGCGGAGCTGGGGTTGTGCTGGTCAGCCCCGGGGGGAAGGAATACCGGTACGCCCGACAGTTTGATTTTAAGACCACCAACAACGAAGCAGAGTATGAGGCCCTCCAAGCCGGGTTACGCTTAGCCCGGGAGGTAGGTGCAAAAGTGGTGGACGCCTACAGTGACTCAGCCATTATGGTGCAGCAAGTCAATGGGGAGTATGAGGCCAAGGAAAGGAATTTGCAAAGGTACCTGGATGCGGTGAAGACGGTAATGCAGGGTTTCCTCCGGATTTCGCTGACGCAGATTCCACGGGAGGAGAACTGTAAAGCAGATGCATTAAGTAAGTTAGCTTCGTCTGAGCTCAAGCCAGACCAGGATCAGAATCTGTTCATGGAGATGGTAACTACCCAAGGATACGAGCGCCCCGACCAAGTCACAGTGGTATGGGAAACGAAGTCCTAGATCACGCCCCTCCTCAAGTACTTGGAGAAGAGAACGCTGCCGGACGACAAAGTTAAAGCCCGGAAGATCCGAGTTAAGGCCCCCCGGTATGCTGTCCTAGACGGGGAGTTGATTCGAAGAGGGTACCTTCAACCTTGGTTAAAGTGCGTTGATGGGGAGGAAGCTCGCCACCTGTTGAAAGAAGTGCACGAGGGTCCCAACGGGAGTCATCAAGGGGCCGGGAAAATCATGTGCAAAAAGTTGTATTATTAGCCCACGCTGTTTGAGGACGCCCAAAAAGTTGTTCGCTCCTGTGGACAGTGCCAGAAGTTTGCACCCTTGATCCATGTGCCACAGGGGGAGATGATTGGAATATCCGGGACCTGCCCTTTTATTCGTTGGGGTTTGGATCTAGTAGGCCCCTTCCCGACAGCGCCCGGAGGTTTCAAGTATCTAATAGAGGCTATTGATTACTTCAGCAAATGGGTCGAAGCTGCTCCGTTGACCAACATTAGGGGAAGTACTCGTGTGAAATTTTGTTGGAAAATATTATCTGCCGTTATGGGATACCCCGGTTCATAGTAACTGATAAGGGAGCACAGTTCGAGAATGACCCTTTCAAATGCTGGTGCAAGGAGTACGGGATTGAGCAGAAGCTAACCACGGTTTACCATCCTCAGGCTAATGGGCAGGTCGAGGTCACCAACAGGACCCTTGTCAACGGAATCAAGACGCGTCTTCAGGGAGCAAGGGGAAACTGGGTTGATGAACTTCCAAGTGTCTTATGGGCAAACAGAACCACGGAGATTTCCGCCACAAGTGAGTCCCCTTACAGTTTGGTTTATGGGGCGTAGGCGGTAATCCCGGCAGAAGTTGGAGTGCCCAGTCTTTGTACGAAGTTTCCGGATGAGCAAACAAACCATAATGAATGGCTAGTGGACCTAGATTTGTTGGAAGAGAAACGGAAAAATGCAGCCCTGCACGAGGCCCGGGTGAAGGAGCGGGTCAAGAAGTCTCACGACAGGCGAGTGCGCAAGGAGCAGTTCACCCCGGGGGAGTGGGTGATGCGCCGAAATGACAAGCGCCAGCAAGTTGCAAGCGGTAAGTTAGGTCCCAACTGGGAAGGACCTTACAAGGTGACAACAACCCATCTCGGGGGGAGTTATGAGTTGCAGGACAAGGTCGGGAAAAAGGTCTCGCGGCACTAGAACATCGCAAATTTATGTAGGTACTATGCCTAGTCTATTTTTGCGTTTACCCCTCTAGCAAGGGATATGCCTAGGATGGTAGCACGAGAGCGGCATGGGAACCTCTGGCCAGGGTTGAGCCTAGGTTGTCCCATGGCCCGCGTTTGCATTATATTATCATGTTTATGAAGATTGTTTGGCAAATTTTATTTTCTCAAGTTTAGCTGAACCGGGGCTGCTTGAACAAGCGCCCGGGGGGCTAGTGCGAAAGTACCGGGTACGCTTGAACAAGCACCCGGGTAACAGCTAAGACTATACATGGGTACGCTTGAATAAGCAACGCGGGGGAGATGATCGATAAAGATGCTTGAACAAGTATCGAGATAAAACATACAAACACATACCATTAATCTGCAATGAATATCTGCGAAATTTACAACTCTAAATCCTACACTATGCAAACTAAGTTAACAAAGGGAAGGGGGACCATCCCAGCTAATAGGAGATCCCTGGTCATCCTGAGTAGTGGGATGACTTGATTGATTAGGAGTATCTGCGTTCCCCGGAGCGCTAGACTCCTCCGCTGGGGGAACACCGGAAGGACTAGCCTCGTCATATGGATCAAAATCGTCATTTGAGGACGAAACTTCAGGCGACGATACCCTCCGAGGAGCTCCAATGATGATGGGTGCTTGGGCACGGGGAGACTTTTTCTTCTTAGCAACAACCTTGCTTTTCCCCTTGCTCCTTTCCCGGGCTATACGCCTTTGCTCCTTAGCGGCCTCCTCGGAGGCGATAAAGGCTCGGATTCTGGCAGCGTCTTCTAGACACCCTTCGAGCAGATTCCTCCGGATCAACTGACACGTGGAACCCGAGATACCTTTCAACGGTGAAATCTATGGAAACTCGACTCGGAATGAGTACCAGGGATGGGGGAGATAACGACCTTCTCTCTGACGCTGCCACCACACGGCGGTTTCCTCGAAAGCATGACGATTCCGGGACTCGGGGTCGTTCCAACCCATACGAAACATGCGAACTAATAGCACCCCAACCTCACGGGGAAAGTTAGTATATAACGGGGGTGAAACCAGGCCCAGGCGCAGTCCGGTCAAGTGATAAGTAAGTTTAAGAGTAACCAAGTTCTCTGGAAGGATTAAGCTTCGGGCCGCCAGTTCCCGGTTCTCCCTTTCTAGCTTCAGATTCCTTCTGAGTGGATCGCCCCTCTTCTCCAACCACTTGAGTTTATCGCAATAAAATGGAAGTTCGGACCACACTAAATTGAACTCATCCTTGAGTCGGGACTTGAAAGCATCATGCTCGGCTTGAAGCATGGAGATGGTCTTATCCGCGTCTAAAACTGCGTTTACCCGGTCTCGAGCCAAGGATTGAAACCGGGAAAGGGATCCAAACTGATTTGATATTTCCCGGAGCTTCGTTACTAACGAAGTAACATCTGGGAACTCATCTATCATCGACCCAATCCCGGATTGAACCAAAAGATAGCTGGTTTGGATGCCATCCAATTGCCAACGACTTAGCTGATCTTCTAACTCCACACACCAGGGACACGACAACTCACTCTCTAGGTCGACCCCGGGGGGGACTAATCGTGACCCGGCAGGAATAGTACCGGGAGGATTATCCCGGGGCTACACAAACAAAAATTTTCAGACACAAAGTTACAGATAAATATGCAGGCATGTATTCACAAACCCTCACAACTTGATAAATTTATGTTTATAAATGATCAAAAGAGAGAGACTCTTACATCATTGGAGTCATCGCTCTCATCCCCGGAACTCTTTTTCCCTCCCTGATTCACAAAATAGAACTGTTCAGGGGAGGAGCCCAGAGGAAGCAACAATTTAAAAGAAACAAATAACAATTCAAAAGAAAAGAAATAAAACTGAATTACAAGGACAAAGTATCTAGACTATACTTCCACGTCAGTGTCGTCGTCCTCATTCCGGGGTGATTGCTCCTCCTGCTGAGCCTCATTATCATCCGGGGAAACTTGAGCTTCTGCATTTTCCAGAGGCACTTGCTCGACCTCATGGACTGGGGACTTTTCATTCTCCTCATCAGAACCCCCATCTTCTTCTTTTGAAGCTGCCGGGGTCTCGATGTTAGCCATATTGGCCAGATCATCCGGACCAGGATCCACCCCAACCTGCGCAAGGTTGGCGGCATCCTCAGCAAAAGAAGTGATATCCCGGGGGTCAATACTCCTGACACCTTCAAAACCAGACATCACCCCGGGAGATATCCCCTCAACGCTTCCTTCATGAACTTGTCCACGGCGTAGTTAAACCGCCCATCCTCTTTGGGACGAAACCAGGCATCCCGGAACTCCGCCCTACTCTTCCGGGGAACATACTCCCGGACTGATTTATAGGCGAAGTGCAGGGCTGCTTCGTTGGAAACATCGTAAAGAGCCAGTAGTTTTTCCTCGAAGGAGTGGCTCGTGAAAACTCGGTCAACAAATGCCCGGAAAACAGTTTCCTGTGCGGGGGGCCAAACCACGTTCACCAATGGTTAGCGCATTGTTTTTGACACGGGAAAGCTCCTTATGGGCGATGGAGAGTTCCTTGCAAAGGGAGGCATTCTACGACCTCAGCTTGTCAATTTCCTGGGAAAGGCTAGCTGACATGGAGTCACAAAAGCCTCGTTGATTAACTCTCGCATCCCGGGGAAGCCGAACAGCTTGGAAGCATGATCCTACATAAGGATGGAAACTTATTAAAAAAAAAAAAACACATGACGAAAATAACAGGAAGAAAAGAAGTATCCAAACCTGTGAGTCATCCAGCATGATAGTATGAGAGGAAGAGCCAGCCTTGGTCTCACTTATAGCCCCAGACAGCTCTCAGCAGTGGACTATTCCAGCAGCTCTCTCCTGGGAATCCGGGACGAATCTTGAGAACGGGAATCGGTCTTTTTCTTCTTGACCGGATGAACCCCGGGAGATGGAACGGGGAACGCCAAAGAACGATGGTTGCCAGTCGAAGGAACCTCGGCCAACCCTACCGCTTTCTCGACACCGAGGGCTCCGGGGACCTTCACATTGGAACTCTCTTCCCCCGCCTTCCTCTTCTTGGTCTCCACGACCCCTCTCTCATTACTAATATTGGCCTTCTTCAGCTTTTCAGAAGTGACCTTCCCCGTCCCCTTGCCGGACTTCGACCCGGATGGGACTATTGCTGGTCTGGGAGATATGGCTGGCACATACAAAGAAAATTAACAAATGTAGCAAAAAAATAACATAACAGAAATGTTAAGGACGAGAGGAAAAACTTACAAAGGCTCCGCTTCGCATACAGGCGGCGGCAGGTAAAGATCTCCGCGGGATATGCCTCCCGGGGAAAATCATAACCGCCCACCATCTGGTAATCCTTCAGGCTCACAAAGAATCCAGATACCAGGTTGTGACTCTCGGCCACCTGACGGAACTGAGCTGGAGGAAGTGCACCCTTCATTTCTGCGCCCCGTTGTTGATTCCATGCCGGGACGGGATACTTTTCCTCATCAAAAGTAAAGTAGTTATTCATCCAGTCGCTCGTCTTTACAGAGTCGAGCCTCCCAGAGCAGATCGGCTTCGTCTTGGTCCGGCGCTGAACATTGAATACTCCCGGGACAGCAATGCCGGATAGATAATAGAAACTTCGGAATAAAGCAGTACTTCCGGTCACCCCCACCTGATGACAGGAGTAGAGGAAGGCAAGCATGACACTGACGACGTTAGGGTGTACTTGGGCCGGGGATATGTTGTAGTAGTTTAAAAAGTCAGTGAATAGGGGGGAAGAGGGAAAATGAGCCCGTGAAGGAAAAGTTGCCGGGGCATACAAGCCCGGGATTCCATGTCGCCATCAAACGGCTCAAGCACCGCGTCATAAGAGAGCGGGACATACATTCGTTTGATGAGTTCCCGGACAGACTCATGTACCGGGGTCTCGCCGGGATCCTGGGGATCAAGAGGAACGGGGGCACCATAAACTACAGTCGCTTTGGACGTCATCAATCCTTTCCCACCTGTTGTACGGGGAGGGAGGTTTTCGATGTCTAAGGAATGATCGTCTTCAGTGGCGGCAGCGTTGCAACTCATATCAAACAGATGGAAAGCAAATGATGGAAGCAAAAAATTTTCCAAGTAAGGTAAGCGACAGCACTTTGTAAGATAAGAGGAAGAGGAGAAAACTTCAACCAGTATTTATAGAGGAAAAGATACAAAGAATTTCTCGGAGTTGGGAAAAGCAGACCCATCATTCGAGAAACGCAGTAATGAACATCAATAGAGGAACGGACTACGAAAAGGCACACGCGCGAAGAACGCGCAACTGGCGCGTGATGACACGGCTTAACAGCGCCATAGCCCGCTAGACTTCCTTTCAAAGACCCAGCCTCCCAGACTAAACCCTGGAAGCCAGGGTCTCGGGGGGCTAGTGGTGATATGGGCCGAAGCCCATGCATAGGCCTGAGAAGCGTATTGGAAAAAGAGAAGATAGAGCCCAGCCCACCAGTGGTCCTCCCATGACATCAGCTATCTTGGACCTACCCGGGTACAAGAAGGACATGAAAATAACCTCCCAACCCCGAGAAGGCGACAGGAGAAGGACCACTTAGCTTAAACCCTCTCTGTTCATTGCCATTATAAATAGAGGAGTGACCAACAGTAAAAGGTATGTTCTATCAGACTTAAATACTCTCTGTATTTCTTTATATTCTCTCTCATCTGCATAAAGCCCAATATTCATCATCACGCCAGAGCGTCTACCCTCGGGTGACCCCGGGAGCTTTGTTTTTTGCAGGTTCTAGGTGAGAGATCCGCCGCGGGCTAGGATTCCAGCTCTCCCCGGACAACTCATACCGGGGCTGGTATCTCGGAGCTTACTGGTAGCATCAGATGTGGCCATACATTTCAAAGGTAGACCTAAGGTGCTGGAGGCGATTTATGAAGATAAAAACACTGTTGTATGAAGGAGTTAGGCACACTGTTCTTAGTTCTGCGTTGATGATGATGAATTTGAATGCGAAACATGGTTTGACGGAGAAAGCAATGACGAAATTGTTGGAATTGTTCAAGGAGTTGCTTCCTAAAGATAATTTGTTTGCAAAAAGTTCCTATGCCGCAAAGAAAATTATTTGTCCAATGGGATTGGAATTGGAAAATATGCATGCATGCCCTAATGATTGTATGTTATACAGAGGCGACGATGCTGAAAGGGAAACATGTCGCATTTGCAACGAGTCTAGGTATACAAAACGGTCCTGGTCAATAGGTGTTTGTGCAGAGAAGGCGCCTAGAACAAAGAAAAGTAGTCCTACTAAAGTTGTGTGGTACCTCCCCATCATTCCTAGTTTGAGGCGTTTATTCGCTATAAAGGAAGATGCGAAAAACTTTACTTGGCATGCAGATAGGAATAGGCCCGATGACGATGTGATTCGACATAAATCTGATGGTGATCAGTGGAAGCATATTGATGAGTTGTACCCTGAATTTGGTAATGAGCCGCGTAATTTGCGGTTAGCTTTGTCGACTGATGGTATGAATCCTTTTGCAGATCTGAGCAGCACTCACAGTTCTTGGCACGTGATGGTTGTGATTTACAATTTACTACCTTGGTTAACTATGAAGCGTAAGTACGTTCTACTATCACTTATGATCTAAGGTCCAAAACAACCAAGTAACGACATTGACGTTTATCTTGCTCCGCTAATCGAAGATCTTAGGAAGTTGTGGTATTTTGAGAACTGGACTTATGATGGATACCGGGAAGAGTGGTTTGACATGAGAGCGATGTTATTTTGTACCATCAGTGATTTCCCTGCATTAGGTAATTTGGCAGGTTACTCTGTTAAAGGGTATTTTGCTTGCCCGGTTTGTGAGATGGACACTAGTCACGTTCGTGAGCTAGGCATTTTGCTGATCAGTTCGTGAGCTGGGTTCGTGATCAAGCGCGGGTCGTAGACATCCATCAATTTGGCACGCCCGGTGGGACTTGCTTGCTAATCTTGATATAAACGGCTTTCAAACTCATGGCTGATCCGGCTGAAAACCTTAAGTCCATGGTTTGTATTCGGGCCTCATTAATACTCGGACCAAGGCCCGAGAAGGGTCGTGGGCTCGAGTTACGCAGGGATGGATCCACAGGTCCATCAATCCTAATCCTTATAAGGAATGCGTATATTTTGAATGTTCTACAAGGAATATACATCATCCTAAATATGGTAATACAACCATGACCGAAATACACTTCCTCTATACATGGTAATTCAACTACTATTCCCATAAGAGTTGTATTACTACCGTAAATACATATCTTGGTGATCTACGGATTGTAGCCATATAAATATCGAAGGTTTGGTAAACCTCTCTATCTATTATCTTACATACCATATGCCTTACGCCTCATACTAACTTGAGTGTCGGAGTGTCTACCCTCGGGACATCCGAGGCTTTGTTTTGCCGATCAGTTTGTGAGCTGGGTTCGTCATCGAAGTGCTAGTGTCCGCCATACATCAATTGGCACGCCCGGTGGGACTCCACATCTATTGACGACGTCGCCGAACTTTGAATCTGATATGATCTTGTGCACCCGTTCAACAAGTTTTTCACGCCATGTCTGAAGCAGAGCAACCTAGGCGAAGCGCCCGTATGCAAGGGCAAAACCCGGAGGATAATCCTGAAGCAGAGCTACCTCCCCGAGGACGCGGACGTGGTCGACCTAGAGGACCTCGAGTGCGATCTACCTCAGAACCACCACCAAACTTTACCGTGGGAGCCGGAAACTCCAGCGTTCCGAACTCCTCCGGTCCAAATCCTGCTGTATCCGGAATACGACCTTCTGGATCCAACCCTGTCGGATCTGAAGTACCGAACTCAGGTCTAAGGATCTCAATCGAGACTGACATGAACTACAGCGATCGCGTCAACAACTCAGAAGGCCTCGACCAAGAGAATGGTTTGGGGTATAGCGGTCCTGACTCGATCTTTTCCGCGGAAGAACAAGTACAAAGGGATCAACAGATCCTCGCAGAAAGATAGCAGGAGGAAGAGAGACAGAGATGTCTCAGGGAAACTTTGAACCAAACTATACGACATAATCCGCCGGGCTCTGAGCCGCCTTATGTCAAGTTGTCAACCTTGTCTCGGACACTCAACCGAGAAAAATTCCTGACGATGTCCGAGCACTGATGAGGGACTTACATCCTCAATATCCGGACTTTGTGGCATCTTTGATAAATTCAAAGCAACAACTTCGTATCTAGATGCATGAAGCCCCAAATCGTGTATCTATCCCAGGATATAGAACTACACCACCCTCTGATCACAACCAACAGCAAAGATTCTTGGATGACTTATCCCAGAATCTACCTCCCTATAACACTCAGAGGAATCTGCCACCACCTCCTGATCCGGCCAATCACCAGAACGAAGGCTCGACCCAGGGAAGTATCTCGGACAGTCAGAGTTACAGATTGCTTAACAATAGATACCTTACATAAGGTCCTCAGCAGAGCAAGACTGGGTTTATAACCCTTCCGAGCAAACCAAGTTCTCAAGGCCATTATGATTATTATCACATCGACGTGCAGTTGCCCTGGATGCACCTTATACCACTGAAGAAACCTACTCAACAGTGGGGGAAAAGGAAATGCTATCCCATGCTGCAAAAATCTCCTATATAGACCCCCCGGGTTAAAGTTACTAACTCTGATGGAGACTTATCCTCTCCGAAATACATGAGATCAGCATTAGGGGGAATCGAAAAGGGAAAATTTTCAACGAAGATAGCACCTTCAGCACGAGCTTTATCCTCCATCATCGACCTCTTGCTACTACCTTCATCATTCATGGATGGTCTACCTATGGCTGCATGCATTACCATGGGGCTACTTCCCTCTATCTGAGCCCTCCTGGCCATCGCCATTAATCTCTTCTGTTCTACAGAGGCTTTCTTCTTCAACACTATATGTTTTTTCCCACTCGCTACCTCGGCTCTATGACGGACACGGGAGCTATTCTCCTCGGCCTGAGTACATGCATACTCTCCCTCATCATGAAGAGGACGGAAATCGTATCGCTACCATCACTCATGATCACAGAGAGTATGGGGGGAATACACACACGGAGGAAAACGAAAAAGCAGACACAATAAAACAATGGAGAAAGAGTAGCACTTACTGATGATTGTGAAAGCAGAAATTGGGGCTTCAGAGATTTGATAAAGCACTGATACGCTTTCTGAACTTTGAAAGAAGAAATTTTGAATAAAGAAAACAAGAGGAATGATTTGGGAGATTTAACCCAAATCCAGACAACATTTATGACGAGTAATTATCTCGATTCTGGTTCCGTTGCAAGCAATTGGAGAGACGGGGAACAGACCGCCTCTATTTGCCAATAAACGTATGCCACGTGTATTTACCATCTGGATTTCAGAGGAAGCTAATCTCAGCCATCCGTATATTTGGATGGAATACGAAAGAACTTGAAGCTAGATATTCAGGGGGTTAAGCTCGAAAGGATAGTCCTTGAAGGACACTCCGAGCTTGATACCCCAAGTCATCCTCCCTCGAGTTATTGATCTTCCCTCGAGAAGCAAGCCTCTCCTTCAACCTTCGAGACGGAGCACTCTAAATTCTGAAAAACTACCTTGGGGCTACTGATAATTCCATGGTTCGTATTCGGGCCTCATTCATACTCGGACCAAGGCCCGAGAAGGGTCGTGGGCTCGAGTTACGCGGGGATGGATCCACAGGTCCATCAATCCTAATCCTTATAAGGAATGTGTATATTATGAATGTTCTACAAGGAATATACATCCTCCTAAACATGGTAATACAACCATGACCGAAATACACTTCCACTATACATGGTAATACAACTACTATTCCCATAAGAGTTGTATTCCTACCATAAATACATATCATGGTGATCTACGGATTGTATCCATATAAATATCGAAGGTTTGTTAAACCTCTCTATCTATTATCTTACATACCATATGCCTTACGCCTCATACTAACTTGAGCGTCAGAGTGTCTATCCTCGGGACACCTGAGGCTTTGTTTTGCAGATCAGTTCGTGAGCCGGGTTCGTGATCAAGTGCGGGTCGTAGACCTCCATCAACCGCGACAACGATGAGATAAGCCATGCCGCCGATCAGGGAGCAGGAATGAGCATTAACGGAGTACACCGATCGCTCGAAGAAGCCTCTCCCTAGGAGTGGGAGAGTAAAAGATCTCGCCTAGACGAAACCGTTACGTTTTCACCTAAGGATGCGGTTCCTAATCAATTCCCTCATTCAGATCCCTTAGTGATCACAGTCGACATAAACCATAACGTGATCAAAAGAGTTCTGGTAGATGGGGGAAGTGAAGTAGAAGTCATGTTTCTCAGCTGTTATGAACAGTTGGGATTGGACAAGAGTAACCTCGTGCCCACAAGTCCCATCTTGGGATTTGCAGGCAATCCTGTTACTCCTTTGGGAGAGATTACTTTACCATTGCGAGTGGAAGACGGTCCTCGGAGCATAGGTATTATTGTTGTGTTGTAATATTTGGTAGTTAGAAGGATCATGTTCGTATCATTGAAGAGGATGTGCGGACTTCTAGAAATATTAGAATTTGGTGGAACATTTCATTGAGATTGCTATTGAGCATGCTAGAGTTGAAAATTCTTTCGGAATTAGATGTCCTTATAGAGATTGCATGAATAATGATACTTTAGGTGCGGCAGGTGTTAGGGCTCACTTGAATATGCGTGGTTTCGACAAGAGTTACAAAACATGGGTATGTCATGGTGAGTCTATGGTTGCCAGTGACAATGAGAATGTTAGAAAAGATAATTACAGTCAAAATTCCGCTGCCAAAAACAAAACTGTTGGATGGACTATGATGTTCAGTTGAATGATTTAAGCGACAATGTTGCAAGGCATTTTGTTGGGAAATCAGATGTTTTGGAAGCAAGGTATAACAACAAGAGTACCCCGTTGTATAAGGACTCAGTTCACACAGCTTTGAGTGCTACTTTACTAGTTATGAAATTGAAAGCACATAATGGTTTTTCAGACAATGCAATGACAAAGTTGCTTGGACTGCTCACAGACCTACTACCAGTTGACAACCTAATGCATAATCGTAGTTATGCAGTGAAGATAGTGTTGTGTCATATGAGAGTGGAACTTGAGAAAATTCACGCATGTCCCAATGATTGCATGTTGAATAGAGGGGAGGAAAATGAAAAATAAAATGTAAAAGTGTCTAGTTAGCAATGAATCACGGGATACAACAAAAAAAGGAAAGATAGAGGTTGGGGCAGAGGTTGTGAAGAAATGGAAGAAATACACTCCCACTAAGGTTGTTTGGTTACCTATCATCCCTAGGTTTGAACGTTTGTTTGTAAGCAAACATAATGCAAAAAACTTTATATGGTATCGTCCCAACGATGATGTGATAAGACATACTTTCGATGGTGATCAGTGGAAGAAAATGGATGAGTTATATCCTCTGTTTAGAAAGAAAGATCGCAATTTGAGGTTAGGGTTGTCGACTAATGGAATGAACCCTATGGGGACATAAGCATAATGCATAGTTCTTGGCTCGTCATGGTTGTAATATACATTCTTCATCGTATGTATGTTTTGCTCTCACTAATGATCTCTTGCCCAAAACAACCTGGCAATGATATAAATGTTTATTTGGCACCTATGATTGATAATTTGAAAAAGTTTTGGTGTGGGGAGAAGTGCACGTACGATGGGCATTGTAATGAATGGTTCAAATTAAATGTTGTGTAGTTATTCACTATTAATGACTATCATGCATTGGGCAATTTGGTTGGCTACTCGGTGAAAGGTCACATGGCGTGCCCGGATTGTGAGAGTGATACTAGTTTTTGTCAGTTGAGTCATGTGAAGAAGACTTTATATCTTGGTCACAGAAAATTTTTAGAAAAAAAATAATGCACTTAGAAAAGAAAAAAAAAAGTATAGCACATTCTAGAGAGAATCAGAATCCTGATGTAGAATCAAAGAAACTGCTTACTGAATTCCAAATCCATTGGGTAGTACTGCACTTGTTTAATCAATGGTGCAAGTCATCTGCAGAAGCAAGACAAAAAAAACAAACATAGGGTTGATGGATACTTAAATCCTCCAGGATATCATCTGTAGGAATTAATCTGTTAGCTAATCTCCAACATAATAAAGACATCTTTTTTTGGAAGATACTTTGTCCCCATATGCTTGAAAGGATTTACTTGCACTTTCTTTGGTCTTATTAGCCCATTGGCAGAAGCCACAGAGAAAATACCATTAGAATTAGGTTTCCAGATCATTGTATCTTCATAAGACTCAAAAAGAGGGAACTCGGTTGAAAGCATATCAATGTAATGATTAGACAGACCTTGTCTGAATATGTTAAAATATTGGTCTTGGTATGCAACAAATTCCTTCACAGTTAAATCATGATGTGGAAGCTCTAGTTCATCATCCAAGAGATCAACTAAATCATTATCACAAATCCATTGAGCATTCCAGAAAGAGATCTCACCCCTCCCTACCTGCACCTAGATTTTTTGTTGAGCAATATCCTCCACATCCTTTATCTAAGCACCATGTCTTAGAGGTTTTCAAATGATTAGGTAATGACCACATGAACTCAGACCATTGACTGTCACCCCTTTGTAACTTTCACAATATTTTTAAAGAAAATCTTTTTATAGTTAAGTGCAAATCCTTAACTCCAAACCCATTCTCAATCAGTGGATAACATATTTTGGATCATAATCTTCAGACTGTCTTTTGACCATATTCAGTGGTCCTCCATAAACTTTTTGAAAATAAACCTTGTAGTTTATCTACCACTCCCTTAATAGGTTTAATGACAGTCAATGTATGAAGCGGGATAGCTGAAAACACATTCTTTATCAATACAGTCTATCATCTTGGTTTAACCATTATCTGCCAGATAGGTAATCTAGTTGCCATCTTATCAAAAATAGTCTGAAAGTAACAGTGCTTTATTCTCCCTTTGTAAATAGGATACCCTAAATAGATGTCCCTCTCTGATTCCTGAAACCTGTGTAACCAAAGCTTCTGTAGCTTCTGAAGCATATTTAGTAATATAGAAAGCATCTCCAAATTTATCCTTTATCCAGTTGCATTTTTATAGTAAATCGGAAAAAATTTAGGTTTGCAAACTGAGTCTATTAGTTTTTAAGAAAAAAATTGTATCATCGGCAAAGTTGAGATGTGTTATATATTCTTAGCTAGATGTGGCAACTTAAAATAATCAATCCTCGATTCAGAAAATGGTAACCTAAGTTTTCTTGAAAATACTTTAGTTATTAATATAAAAATAATGGAGATAAAGGATCCCCTTGTTTTATACCCCTTGAAGTATCAAAAAAACCTTTCGGCTGACCATTTACAAGGACAAAGAATTTTGTTGCAGCTATATTGCCCATAATAGTAGTTGCAAAATGATTATGAAATCCCAATTTAAGTAGAAACCTTGTCAAAAAAGACCATGATACTCTATCAAAAGCTTTAACCATATCCAGTATATAAATAATATTACTCCCTCCAGTTTTATTGTTCAAAAATTGGTAATTTCTTGCATCAATAAAACATTATCAGAAAGCTCTCTTCCCTAAACAAATGTTGACTATTCAGGGGATATAAACTTAGGAATTATGGGCTTAAGTCTTTGGGTATAAAGTTTAGTGAAAATCGTGTTCAAGAAATTTGAAAAACCGATCGGTCTAAAATCAGAGAAATGGTTAACAACAGGTTTTTTTGGAATCAAAGTAATATAAGAGGCAACTATGGCTCTATGTATAGGAACACCTGCAAAAAACTCATTCACGGCACATAAAAGGTGATCAGCAATGACATCTCAACCATCAGCATAGAACTTTCCATAATAGCCATCAAGCCCTGGAGCTGAGTCCCCATCTATAGAGAATACAACCTGTTTCAGCTCATGAAGATCAATGGGTTTGAGTAGTTCCCTATTATGATCATCTGATATTAAAGTAGGAATATTATTCAGTAACAAATCAGAATCAGTAGAGCTATTGGTCTGTGTCTCTGGAGTTAAAAGATTAGAGAAAAAATCAACTGCCTCAGCAGCTATCAGATCTGGAACAGTAAGCAGAGCATTATGTGAGTCTCCAATGGCCAAGATTTGCTGCCAAGCATGCTTAGCTCTTACTAAAGCATGAAAGTACTTAGAATTGGAGTCCCCCTCTTTAAGTCATTCTACCCTTGACTTTTGTTTCCAAAACACTTCTTTTCTGGATTGAGCTAAACACAGTTCAACTTGCACTCTGTTTAGTTCAATTCTATTAGCCTTGGTGCTATTATTTTGAAACTCAAGCTCTTTCACCTCAACCAATTGCTCGGCTATTGAAACTTGGTCATGCACAATTACCAGATATTTCCTTGTTCCTCTATTTCAATTATAATTTCAATCTCCTCAGTTTCAGAGGAAATCTCATCATATCATAGATATCACAAGGTAAGCCCCAATTTTCCACCACCACTCTATTAAAATCATTATGTAAGAGCCATGAATGTTGGAATCTAAAAGACTTAGGCCTTGACTATTGATAATTGTTTTCTAGTGATAGTAATAAAGGTGCATGATCCGAGGGCATCCTAGACATAGCCTAACTCTATTGATAGGGAATATATTAAGAAAGGAATTATTGACCAAGACTCTATCTAATCTTTGCCACACATGACCTCTACGTCTGACTCCATACCATGTAAACAAGTTTCCTAGTGTGGGTAATTCTACCAACTCATTAGCATCTATAAAAGTGTTAAAAACCATCATAGTACTATGACTAGGTGAAGACTGACCAAGATACTCACTTGTTAATTAAACTACATTGAAATCCCCAGCTATCATCAGTGCATTATTATTAAATGCACTTAACTCCTGCCAGAGATGTTCCTTATTCAATCTAGTATGCCTCCCATAAACAAAAGCAGCTGACCAAGTAGCAGGTAAGGAAACATGCTTTAAATCAGTAAAAAAAATTGATCGTGCGGATGTGTGACTGTAACTGTAAAACTATCATCCCAAGATATCCATATCCTGTATCTTGATTCAGAATAAAAGTGGTTGTAACCTAATTGAAAGGTTATAGATCTAATCTGGTCAGATTTAACCATAGGTTCAATGATTACAAAAAGCCCAATCGTATTCTTCCTCATAATGTGTCTGACTCTCCGTTATGCTCTCTTACTTCTAATCCCAAGAGCATTCCAAATACAAATATTAAATCCAATCATATTAAATTGCATCGGAAGAGACTATTGAGTATAATCATTTTTAGTGTACTTCCTTTTACTTTGGGTACCTAAGTTTACATTCTCAGTTCGAATTTTTCTGAGATTGCATCAAAGGTTCAAAAATGAAGTCACCATTTATATCCACTCTATCCCATGACTATCTCTAAGTTGGGCTAATTGGCTCAATTCTAGACATGGATTGAGTACACTTATCTTGGGGGCTATTGAAGTCTGCTTCCCCGTCTAAATGAATATCCACCACCTCCTTATTTCTTCCTGAGCTATCCAATTTAGTTTCAATTTGTGGTACTCCATCCTCCCTGTTGTCAATAGCATTATCTTCCTCCCCTGTTACTTAACATCTTGAGAAGAGACATTAGCTATTAATCATAAGCATACCGGTAGTATTATTGGCGTGCTGTAAATCATTGCTAAAAACTTGATTAACTGTTACAACCTCTTTTTCAGTTTCAATATTAGCATCATCTATCAAAATGTTGAAGCTATAATGAGTATGAATTACATTTTTGGATTTATTAGCATTAGGATTAGACAACATTACCCTTGGGGCTGAATCCAGCTTCTTCTGCTTGTTATCCTCCTTCCTTACTTGAGTTTTGCCTTTTGCTTTCCATGTGGTTCTTGTACCTACAAAATAGCCACTCTTTTGCAAGGTGGAATGCTCAGCAGACAAATTAGTATTGGCAGTTGACTCCTTCTGGTTTGAGCAGAATCAAGTCTAAGTCCAGGGGCGGACCCAGGATTTTACCGACAAGGGGGCCGGACTAATCATAAAAATTTGAATTCGAAAGAATTATTGATATTATAAAATAACGGTATAACAAAGTAATTTATTTAGAAATAAAAGAATCATACATATAACGGACCAACTATTGTTAAAGAAAATATAAAATTTATTTGAATCTAACTCTTCTCTCGTTGATCATCTCAAAAGTGTCGATAATCGAATCAATGGGAATGGTCTCCGCAATCTCTCTTTCAATATATTGCATCAAAGAATCTCGCAGAAAATCATCTTCCATTCGACTATGCAGACTTGTTTTCACAATTTTCATGGCTGAAAAGGCCCGTTCAAATTACAAAAAGCAAATCCTAATGGCATTAGTCTTATTACTGATATGTTATATGATTAACTAATATTCTTTTTAAAAAATATTACAAATATAAAATCCTATAAGGATTATAAATCAAAAAACAAAAATAAAATACTAATAGAAAATTAACAAAATGTGTGGTCCCTACTAATAATTCACTAATTCTATTAGAAATCTAAATTTAGTAAACTTTCGACTCTCCTTATTATGTATTTGTACAGTTGTACACGTTGGTTTTTTTGTACAGTTCTACCAATTATTTTTTTCACTAAATACTATATAATGGGGGAATAATACTATATATAGGCTATATGTTAGCAAATTTATGAGGTGGGCCCGGCCCCTTTTGGCCCCCCATATGGTCCGCCCCTGAGTCTAACTACTGGGGCCATAGGTCTCCAAAAATTGGAGCTTTTTCTAACAGCGGGATCAATTTTACGCATAGAGATTTAATGTCCCAACTTAGATCAGTTTGGGCAATAATCACACACTCTATCATATTCCAAATACTTCCAGATGACCTATAACTTATCCAGACCCAATCTGTCAAAGGCTTATGCATCCAGCATCGCTAATATTCATCTGCAAGTTGAAAATGGATAAAAATGTGCCGATTATAGACCAAGTAAATGACAATTGGCCCTTAAAACTGGTGGTGTGGAAATCCCGGCGAAATCGATCCGATTGAGGTCGTGCTCGGGTGAAATTTATGACCAGAGTAAAACGCAACAAGGCCTCCATTTTATCACATTCCTCGTCTGAGAAATGGATTTGTGGTTCCCCAAATGACCGATTTGTGGCTTTGGATTGAAGGGAGGTTTGATTTCAGATCTAGTAGATAGAAAAACTAGATCTACTGATTGATTATTAAGAGGTTGAGCGTATGGTGTTGGTGGGAATGAGGAAAGAGGAGGAAGCGGAGGGCCGCCCGACAATGGCACTGCCGACATAGCGGCGCTGATCAATCGACGGTCATGAGTTTCAGATCATAGCGCGGTGATTCGAATCGCCTTTTTCCCCAGAGCAAAAAAGTCAACCCATTGCTTTTAGTATTAAAATTTTCACTATACATTAAGCTCAAACACTATATCTTTAATCAAAACATTGTTCATTTTAATGTAAACATATAGTACATGGTTCAATGTGAAAATGCAAAAAATATTATGTAAAAATGTATAATTTTTAAGTTAAAAAATTTACCATATAATATTAAACATCTAATGTTTAAGTTAAAAAGTATAAAGATATAAGAAAATTGGATGTTTAGGAGACCAGCCCATATGACTTAACTTAAATAAAATGTTTTATCATTGAACTAAATACCGTTCAATGAACTGAATTAAAGATGTTGAAATAAAAAATTTATTACTATATTTGAACGGAACTGAACTAAAATTCATTTCATTTTTTGATAAAATATATTATTTTGTAAATTTTTAGATTAATTTTAATTAAACTAAAGTGTTTGAATCATTGTATCAATTTGTTTATTGATGTAACTATTTTAGCTAAGCTTTATCAAATCATATTTCATCATAAACGAATTTAATAAACTAAGTCGGACTTAATAAGGTGAATTAAACTCGAATTTAACTGGACATAATAATATTGAAGAGCAAACCAAATTGAATTGAATATATATATTTATATATATATATTTAAATATATATATATATATATAGCTATAAGAGAAATTTTATCAAATCGTAATTTTAATAGAATCAAACTTAATAAATTAAACTGAATTTAACAAACTAAATTGAACTAGAGTGAATATTAATATTTTTATATACCTATATTAATTAAATTTTATCACAGATCATGTTTCATTAGAATTAAACATAATTTACAGAAACGAGCTTAACTGAACAAAATTAAGTGAACTGAACTTAGCTGAACCAAATGTAAATTGACTGAACTAAATTAAATCGAGCATAAGCAATGCTATAGGAACTGATATCCATATAGGATGAGGCTTATTATACATACAAATGACTCTTTCAAATTCCGAGACCGGATCAAACTCCTAGCCTAATTCCAAATAAAAACTTGCAGAGGTCGTGTTTTATTCATTCTACTTTGGACGTACGTACGGGGATGAATCAGCTGCCGGACGATTTGGTGAGGGAGATCTTATCAAAGTTACCCTCTTTGAAATCAGCCGTGAGATTAAGTTCCGTGTGTAAATTATGGCGTGATCGGATTACAAATCCTGATTTTGGTGATAAACTCTCCAATCACATCGTTGATTGTTGCACCCAAAACGATGATCCATTCTTACTCTTTTATCCGATTCCTAACGGATTTGATCAGTACCAAATACGAACCCGCAGCTTTCAAACTTTCGGTCAGGTAAATTTTGGAGATTGCGATGGTATAAGATGCCTCCGTCAAATTGGATCATGCAACGGAATACTTTGTTTCGATGATCCCGATTAGCGTCTGAACTTGTACAATCCGATCACTCGCGAGTATTGTACGTAGTAGGAAGTGTGCCTGGTAGCGAATCAGCTTCTGGGTTCGACTAGAAGCGAACCTGCTAGCGAGTTCGTTTATGTGCAAGATAAAATGGTGTAATTATTGTAAAATTTGATCCGTTTCTTTCGAAACATGAATCGGGATACCGACTCAACATAAACCTGTCAAATTCAAATCCAACGCCCCTATACAAAAGAGGCATAACCTAATAATTGGAGTGCACACAAGTGCATTACCAATGTCAAGTCCTGCCAAAAAAAGAGACAACCGCAAATAGACAACTACTTTTCATGCTTTAGGGAGGTTAGCAACCTGTGACTTTGCAATGGTATAAGCACGGTTGTGCAGGGGCGGAGCTAGGAATTTAGTACGTGGGGGGTCGGAACTCAATAATTTGAATTAGTTATTAAAATAATGTAAAATACGACAATTCATTGAAATATGAAAAAATTGAATTAATACAATAAAGATTAACATTGCTAGATAAATTTAAAATTTTATGATTTTAACATCATATACGTGAATCACTATTGAAGTCGCACATTCCTCTCTGAAAGCTCACTGAAAGTATCGATAATCGAATCAATACTGATTGTCTCGGCGATCTCCTTTTCGGCAATCACTAGGTTATAACATCTATTTATACTTTTTAGTTGATAAAATCCAACTCATAATCGGATTAATAATTTGATAAAATTAAAACTCGGTTCACATTCTAATATAATATTACATTATTAAATATATGCAACTAACTTATTCGTTTAAAAATAAAGTAAAATTAAATAAATAAATGAATCTATTCCTATATGGATTCTTACACCGAATACTTTTTTTCTCAAAGAATATATTGCCTATATAGTAATCAATTAGGATTTGAAAAAAAAATTACAAATTAATTAAATTATTATTGTATAAAGAATCCTATTTTTAGTGTATTGTTTGACTGTGCTCTCATTGTTCTTATAATTAATCATCTCCTTTTACGTGTACTAAAAAAAATCCTTCCTAATTTTAGTTAATAATATCATGTGAAGGGCCACATAGCCTAACACACCAAATAAAACACTAACTATAATACATATATTTAGGGATATTTTCCTAGTTGAGGGGGGCCGGGCCCCACCCGGTCCCCCCTTCCTCCGCCTCTGCGGTTGTGGACCAGATATTTAGCCAATCGGCCTCTTCCGTCGTTAAGTTCTTGAAAGGAGAAAGGAGTTGTATCATCCACGAATACCTATGGATGAAAATAATGCTTATCAGGGAAATTTTCATGAATATAAATGAAATTAGACGGTTGTAGCGTGCCTTTAGAAGATCAAACATGTCTTTTTGAACACCATCCACCGCCATCAAGCCAAAGATCATCGTGTAATAGCCGCATTCATATTTCGAAGATTGCTTCCTAGACTACAAAAGTGTTTAATACATTACTATACTTACGGTATTTCAATGCAAAACCGTGATTTGAAATTACGTGACAGCATAAGCACAACTTGTTACCCGAATGTTTATAAGGTGGAAGTCGAGGACTGTTTTGTCGTTCACTTGAAGAATTGCATTGTCAAGGAGATCGGCGAATGTTCGTGATGGAGGATGTGAGGATAGTGGGCCAAGTCAACGGATCATGCTACTCGGTCAAGGGCAGGCCCAAGAGGCCCAATGACGCTGCGGGAATGGAGGGCTGGCATAGGCAAATGCCATGACCACCAGAGGCCCATTAGCATGCCTAAAACCCTAGCTCTAGAACCTTGGCATGAGATATAAAAGGAAGGAGGAGAAGAGAAAAGGAGGTAAGCTCACAAATACTATTGAAAGGAGAGATCACAAATACTGTCAAACAACTGACTTTGGCATCGAAGCGGGAACGGCTACCGCCCTCCCCGCGCTGAACTAGCCATTCCCTTTCCTCGTGCAGGTAGCCCGTTGACAGTCCCGTTCAAGGAGAAGTTCATATTTGTGGCCGTAACATTGGCGCCGTCTGTGGGGATCCTTGTTATTCTTACAGCTCACGCACTCAATCGATGAGTGGAGAAACAAGCAGTCAGATCCCGCCCCTGACTGATCTGACGGGGCGCGAGGACGATGAAGATGAAGAACTCGACCAATACTCGGTCAAGCATCCCGCCGCTCGCCGGCTGTCGAGCCAGGTAGTGGGACCGGAGTCGACACCGAACCCTGGCCTGGGGGAAATGAAGGAGAGCATGGATCTGCTCCAGCGCATCGTCAACTCCCAAGAGCGCATGGCCAACCAGATCCACGAACTGCAGAGTCTAAGCTCCAGAGCGGGAAAGATCACCCTAAAGCGCCTGTTCCAGGGTGTCAGCGCGATGAAGCATAAGGCGCCCGACGGGTCAGAACCGCAGGCGCAAGGCGTGGAGACGAACCCCATCCCGGTCGCCCAAGATGATCAGGACTCGGGGGGAGATGAAGACCCGGAGTAGGTATGGGCTGCCTCGTACATTCACAAGTCGAAAGTCCCACCGCGAGTTACTGTTCACCGGCGCCTCGCCGTGAACTGGACCCCGCCGGAGGGAGAGAAGCTCCGAGGAAGCCCGTTCACCCGGTCGGTGATGGAGTTTGTAGCCGACTCGGAGATCCGTATTCCCCCAAACTTGGGGTCATACGACGGTTCAACGGACCCGGCCGACCATATCCACACCTTCACGACGTCCATGTCAACATACAGCACTCCCGAGCCAATCTGGTGCCGGGCGTTCGCCACAACCCTCAAGGAGGCGGCGAGGCTGTGGTTTGCCAATCTGGAGAACGACAGCATTTCTAATTTCGCGAAGCTGGAGGATCTTTTCCTGACGCGGTTTATGCAGAAGAAGAAGTTCGCCCTCACCACACAGGATGTGCTGCGGATCAGGCAACGGTCGGGTGAATCGCTCATGGACTACTACGAGCGCTTCATCACCGAGTGTAACAAAGTGGAAGATAGGTTGGACAAGAAATGACTGGTCGAGATTTTCGTGCAAGGGTTAACCCACACCCTCCTGAAGGTCCGGCTGTCGAAGAAGCCTGTTTTCACGTTGTACGAGCTTCACATCAAAGTCGAGGAGTATCACAGAGGCGACAAAGCCACCAAAGACGTAACCTCTGGAGAGGAGTCGAGGAAGGACAAGCCGAGAGGGTTGGTGAAGGACCGGTTGGGCAGCAGAGAAGAATCGTCGAAAGACAGATCCTTCACGCCTCTGACCAGGACCCCGAAGCAAATCTTCATGGCCGTGGCGGATCAGGGGGTCCTCCCGGTCCTCCGCAAGATGAAGTTGCCGCCCTCCAAGAGGGACATGAGCCTTTATTGCGATTACCATGAGGATCACGACCACGACACCAACGAATGCATACACCTCAAAAGAGCCATCGAAGCTTGCCTCAAGCGAGGACATCTCAAAAAGTATGCCAAGGAGGCGCGGGAGTACAACAGGGAAGAATACTCGTCCCGATCAGGTGAACGTCGGACTGAACGAGGGAGCGAACGTGGAGGTGAAAGGTCGCGCGATCGGTCGACAGGACCCAGGTCCAAGGAAGTGGCCCGGGCCGAGAAGAAGGAAGAGTCGGGAAGGAGGCGAAGGTATGAAAACACTTCCTCGCAGGACGAAAAGCCAACGGCTCCCACCGGCACGATACTCGCGATCATCGGAGGGAACGCAGGGGGAGCCACGGAGTCTCAGAGGAATGCGCGTTGTCGCAAGACACCTGAGCCGACGCCTATGTCAAGAAGGCTGACGCCGGAAGAAGTGATCACTTTCAGTTCCGAGGATCCTGTCCCAGACCGACCCGCCGGGGGCGATGCCGTGGTCATCACAGTGCAAATCATGGACAAGTTGGTACACCGCGCCTACGTCGACGGTGGCAGCTCGGCGGAGATCATGTATTGGCATTGTTTTGAGAAGCTAGACGAGAACACACGCAAGGGATTGGCCCCGACGGCCACGCTGTTGGTAGACTTTGCGGACCGGACTGTCTGGCCAGAGGGAATCATCACCTTGCCGGTGGGGGTCGGGACGGCCCCCCGCAGGAAAATCGTGGACCTTGAGTTCAATGTGATCAAGGCGCACAGCCCATACAACTTGATACTCGGCAGGCCGGCACTGGCCGCCTTGAAGGGGATCGTGTCCACCCTCCATCTGTTATTGAAATTCCCCACGAGGGAAGGGATAGCAACGGTACGGGGCGATCAGCAGAAGGCGAGGGAATGCCACCCGGGTGGCTCTCAGAAAGAGGAAGAACCCCGAGGAGTCGTCCAGACAGCCGTCGGGTGAGACGTCCAGAAGAACGTCGGCTCGAAGGGTGCAAATGGTCTGCCCGAAGGAAAGAACCGTCGTCGAAGAGCTGGGGAACGAGATAGAAACCGTATACCTACATGGGGACCAAGCGATACCCATACAGGTCGGAGCGAACGTTCCCAAGGAGGTGAAGCAGTCGATGGTCAGGGTGCTGGAGAAACACGGGGCCGTGTTCGCGAGGAAGCCGTCGGACATGACCGGGATCTCCCCGGAACTTGGGATGCACTCGTTGAATATCAATCCCTCGCACAGGCCGGTCATCCAGAAGAGAAGTCCCTTGTGCCGCGAGAGGAACGAAGCGGTGAATATGGAGGTCAATGAACTTGTCAACGCAGGGGTTCTTGTTGAGGTACCGTATCCGGTCTGGCTAGCCAACCCTGTTTTGGTCAAAAAACAGGACGGCAGTTGGAGGATGTGCGTCGACTACAAGACCCTCAACAAGGCATGCCCGAAGGATTGCTACCCGACCCCGGCCATTGATCAGAAGGTGGATGCGCTCAGGGGTTTCCCGATTAAGTGTTTCTTAGACCCGTACAAAGGCTATCACCAGATCCCGATGAGGCCTGAAGACGTGGATCACACCGCTTTCATCACCGAGAGAGGAGCCTTCGCTTACAAAATGATGTCGTTCGGACTGCGGAACGCGGGGGCCACCTATCAAAGGATGGTCGATCGTGTCTTCGGGAACAAGTGGGCCGCAACGTTGAAATCTACGTGGATGACATGGTCATCAAGAGCAAAAGTTTCGGTGATTTGATCAAGGACGTGGATGAGACACTAGGTAGCTGAAGGAGATAGGGATGAAGCTGAACCCGGCCAAGTGCCAGTTCGCCGTCGGGTCAGGGAAGTTCTTAGGCCATATGGTTTCGAACGGCGGCCTGAACATCAACCCGAAGAAGGTGCAAGCGGTTGTGGACATGCCCGCTCCCAGAACGGTGAATGACATCCAGAGCCTCAACGGGAAGTTGGCCGCGATGAACCGTTTCTTATCTCGGGTGGCGGAGAGGTCGCTACCTTTCCTGAAGGTCCTCAAGGGGTGCGTCGGCGCAGCTGGAGCTATACAATGGGGGCCTGTAGAGGACGAAGCCAGAAAGCGGAGAAACCCTCTTTTTATACCTGGCCGCGGGAGCAGAAGTGGTCAGCGGAGCGTTGGTCCGAGAAGAAGGCGAGGTGCAGCGCCCGGTGTACTACGTGAGTAGGACGTTGCAGGGAACGGAAACTAGGTACACTGATCATACTCGGCGCGGAGGTTGAGATCATACTTCAACATTTCAAGTGGCGGAGGGGTTAGAAGGATGTGAAGCACTTCCTGCTCGCAAGTGCATGCATCACATTCGATGTCCGCTGGATCAACCCTCGTGTAGCGACGGTACCTGAAGCCGCGATTGAGGTCAGCATGTTCATGGCAGCATCTAAGCCTAGGCACTACTACATCGAGGTACCCGAGGTAGTGCGCATTGCCCCAGGCGTAAGCCAATTCGGCTATGACGCGTACCCGAACTTCCTTGAGGCCTTTCTTGTCGGTTCTCTTCATGGTGGTGATGACATCCATGCCTCTCTGAGCATCACCTTCGCGGATTGCAAATATAGCCAAGGCATAGGCCGACTCTCTGTGACCTATTGCAGAAGCCTCGGTGAGCCACTGTCGAGCCCAATCGGTCGCACTAAAGCTCACATACCGATGAAGAACGTGTCTGAATGTAACACGAATCATTATAAGATGAATCATGTCATCTGGGAGGGCGCTGAAAAATGTCAAATCCATGGGAAGAAGAAGGCAAAGAATAGGAGAAGGGAGAAGGGAATATGGGAATGAAGGCTCTGATGGGGCTCTAAAGGGAGAAGGGGCTGATATTTATAGGGGTGAGGTTCTACATTTGTAAAAAAAAATGTGAGATTTCCGAGACTAAAATTAGTAATTGCTGTATTAAAAGAAGAAAAAAGTAAAGGCATTCACACCTTTTCATTGACCACATTCACACCCCCAAACAAAATAATTACTGATGGAATTTCAAAGGTTTTTACTGATGGGTCCGTAGACTGTAGCGATATCGCTACTCTCCAAGCCTAACAATTGTTTGTCAGATGTGTCAAGCTTTGTTGTTACGAACTCGCTAGAGAATCTCAAGCTAGGCTCTGTTGACTGAATACGACTTGTTGCGAGGTCGCTACCATAAGTTACACAGGTAGCGAGTTCGCTAGTGAGGCGCCAACTTGGCTCTGTTGACTGAATACGACTTGTTGCGAGCTCGCTACTTTTCAGTTACACAGGTAGCGAGTTCGCTAGTGAGGCGCCAACTTGGCTCTGTTGACTGAGTACGACACGTAGCGAACTCACAAGTTACACGTAAACTTGAGCGAGGACCAAGCGATATCGCTAGGAGCACGCACTATACCAAAAGTACTTGATTTTGCTGGACTGAAGTAACAACAACTCTATAAAAATTTGAACAGTATACATCTAAAAATTGTAAAATTTATAGACCACATTCTTGTAACCAAAACGGCATCTTTGGTGACGCATACACAAGTGATCATAATCCAAAAACTAGTTAATATTTAAAAAAGTAAATGTTTAAACCAAACTAAACTACGAAATCACAGGCCGGTGACTAACATATCATGCAAGTCATCAACACACATCTTGTCGCTGCCTTCGGCCTTCTCCCCCGAACTGCCTTCATCGTTTTGCTTGTCTTGCTCGTTCTGGCCTGCTGGTTGAGCTTCAGTCTCGAAGCAGGTGTTCTCTTCTTTGCCTTGGCCCGGTTCAACATCCTCGTCGGGTTCTCCGATCAGCCTCTCTTTTCTAATCATCTCATACCTCGCCGGCTCATCTTCTGCATCAGAGTCACTATCATGATGATCACCATCATCACCATCATCACTATCCGCATCTGCATCCCTTACATGATCAGCAACAAGCTTCCCATCGGATGGCTCCTTCTCGCTGGCTGTAGGCAAATCTTCGCTAGGACCCGCGGTGTGTTTTTGCTTGGGAAATGTGGTGCGGAAATCAGTACCTCCTCCTCAACGCTCAGATCGCACTCCACTACCCCGCTGGATATCAGTTCGCCGAGCCGTTCGTTGTTAGCACATGCCCTTTTCTCGGCCATTTCAATCTCATTCAATAACTGGCCCATAAACACCACAAGCCTACCACGGGCATCAAAAACAGCATCTACACAAACAAATCAAGGTTGATAAGAACCAATTATTAACAAATTAAACAACTTGAACCAACTACAGTTAATAACAAGCTAGAATCATACCTGATACTCCCATCCTACTCCTTGCCCTTCTGGCTGCCTCTTCAGCTTCTTTCTTTCTCGCGTACTTCTCATCGGCCTTCAACTCTAACCTCTTGTGCTTGAGCCACTCCTTGTCGTATTTGCCGAGCGGCATGGGACGGCCTCTTGGAAAAATACCCGCTTTCCTGATCAGAGCTACAATCAAATTGCCATATGGAAGCGCGACGTTCTTGTATCTGGCCATCTTCATCATTTGAGTCAGAATTGTGAAGCCGGGGTTGATTGGAAGCTTCTCCATGATATAGTAGAACACCATGAGACTGCAAACTGTGGGCTCACATGCATGCCCTAGGGACGGGACCACATTACCGCAGATAGCTCAAAAACTAATCTCTGCTCCTCGGTAAGCCTGTGGATCGGGTAAAACCTAGTTGTACCCGGCCTATCAGAAGTCCTTTTAAACAACTTCTGACCCATCTCACCGGCCTTCAACGGTTGCTTGGGCTAACAGAAGGAAACCTCTGCTCGTAATGTACCTCGTACGGACCATACTCTTTGGTAGGCCTCAGCTCGTTACGAGACAGATAAGGACATTTCAGAACTTCATTGATGCTAAACTTATCGACCATAAACTTAACACCCCGCACCATTGTAGTTATTTCCTCCACCCCTTCCTCTAAACCTAGGTTCGCATAAAATTGGAGAACCTCTTCATGGTAAACAGGCTCAGGCAACATAAGCAATGTATCTAGATGTTGTGCCCTAAAATGGTCTAGCACGTAATCTAGTTGCAGCGATGTCACCACACTACTATCAAACACATTATTATTTACAAGTTTCCGAGAGGAACAACGCTCATACCTAGCCATGGCAGCGTCGTTGAAGAACTCAGGCGTGTCCTCCTCCTCACTGGAACTGCTGGGCCCTTCCCCACCATCATTTCCGGAAGCAGCGGCAGGGACGACTGGAACTTCCGGCGGCGGCGGGGCGACTGGAACTTCCGGCGGCGGTGGGGCGACTGGAACCTCTGCCTGAACCTCAGGCTCCTCAGTCCGACGCCGTTTATTTCCCACCGGCGGACCACTTCCCCGTCCACTGTCTGAGCCTCTACCACCCCGTCCCTGCACCGCTCCTCTGGTCTTTGGCCGCATGTTGTCGGAGAAGTTACAGGGTCGTCGCCAGTGATAATGGCAGTAGGGTTTTCAAATTGGGGCTAATTAATTTTAGCCCGATCCCCTTTTTTATTTATTTATAGTACTGTTACTTGCGATATCGCTAGTTGATACGCTTCTACATGTTGCGATCTCGCTAGCACACAAGCATCTGTATGTTGCGAAGTCGTTATATCTCGCTCAAGCCTAACTTTCTAGTAGCGAGTCTTAAAAAGCCTCGCCAGGCAAGCGTTCGAGTAGCGAACTCGCTAAAGAAGAATCATTCTAATTAGTAGCGAGGTCGTAACCCAAAAAGCCTTTTTTTTATTAGAACCACTAACAAGCGCTATCGCAACTCCTTCATACTGGTTTTCTGGGTTATGTGGGTTTGTGGGTTTGCGGGTTTGTGGGTTTAGGGTTTAGGGACAAACAAGGTAGACCATCCCCAACCAAAATAATCAATTCTACCGACACAACTTTGTCATATACAAAAGGTACGATTTTTTTCATTCTTATATGCTAAAAATTTGATTTTCTTGTACATAGTGCCTCCATTTATCATGTTATTACTAAATATCATGTCAGAAGCATGTCCTGGAAGAAAATCAAGATTTTCTTTTAAAATTCTCCATAGCTTGCTTAGCCCTAAATTTTAGGATTATGAAATATAATGTTTTTACTACAAAGTACAACTTTGATTTATTATTATTGTGTTAGTCATTAACTAATTTCAATATACAAAGGAAAGCTTAATGGAGAGCCCTTCAAGTTCCGTTAACTCCGACTCAAGTGGGGGGGGAAATGTTGTTGGCGGTTCAAGTGAGGTTAGAAGACAACGAGAAGTGACTCGCGCATCGAAAGAAGCTCAACTCCTCCCACATTTTCGCGAATTAGAGATTAGGATCGATAACAAAATACTAACACATGTCAAGTTTAATGACATTGGTGTTGCTATTTCACCCGACGATGATGCCGCACGATGGTCGAGTTGGTGTGCTAAGACGGGTAGGATACGCACACCATTAGACACAACGGATTGGAGGCTACTAAGCATCGACATCAAAAAGGATATATGGAAGGAATGCAAGGTTAGTGTGGTACTTGTTATTTTTTATTTCAATTGAAAATTGTGAGTGTGACTATTTTTATGATCACATTTGTAGCGCCCCTTTATTATCGAGGCAACATCCTATGATCAAGTGAAGAAGAAGGTTCTTCAAATCGCATCAAAAGCTCATCGAGAACACAAATATACCCTTGCCAAGGATTATATCAAACCGAAGGGCACGAGGTTTGGGCAAGATCCAAGTACGCGTTACAATCACATTGTAACCCTTACTTGGGAGGCATTCAAGAAACGATGGTTAGAAAATGACGCAAAGGTTAGTTTACTTACTACATCTTGCAATAATAGTGTCATGCGAATTAGCCAAATATTTTTGTTTCGATTAGTACTTTATTCCTAAAAGAACATAGAATTATTAAAAGGGTTTGGGGGATAGGAAGCGCAAAGCCACTGCTGATAATGTTATGCCTTACACCGGGGGTAGGGCGGGGTACTTGGGTGTGGGGAGGAAGACCTCAAAAAAAAAACATGAAACCGAGGTGAAAGAGCTTGTGGATGGGGGCATGGACGCGGAAGAGGCGAACAAGCTAGTCATTGCCGAAGACCCTACAACATATAGTAGACAACAATTATTCGTCTTGGGTAGAATTAAAAAAGACGGGACTTTCTCAAGTGATGAGGCAAAAAGGGTGGCTAATCGAGTGGTACGCTTTACCTACACGCCATACCATGTTCCATTTTAGTATCTACAATCACACCATCAAACACAACAATTGATGACGATAATAACTTTTCATTTACTATACTACCTTTTTAGGACGAGGTCGAGCGTGAAGTTGAAGAAGGCTTGTTCATCCCTGTCGGTAAACACGATGTGCTACGTAGGGCACTTGGGAAGGCCGAGCATCCAGGAAGAGCTAAGGGAATTGGTGGTTATGTTACTCAAATAGAGGCGTTTGGTATCAAACGTAGTAGGAAAGACCCTAAACCATCCAAACTCCAAATAGCATTGAACCAAGCCAAAAAATCCGACCAAGAGGTCAAGAAATTGAAAACAATGTCGGCCAATATATGTTCTTTTATAAAGTATCCTCTTCCATCCGATTTTTGTGACACCGATCCAATCAATGGACCCTCGTCTAGAGGTTCACATCCTTCCCCACCACAACATGAGGTTGACCAACCTATTTTTGACCAACCTATTGTTGAACCCAAGGAAATATGCACACCTTCGGCCCCTATCAAAGAGCAAGTTCACATACAACCATCCGATCCCAAACCAAAGGTACGTTTAATTACTTGCACCTCAATCAAATGAATAATTCTACACAACTCATGATTATTGATATTTTTTAAATATACTCATCCTACATATGTCTAATTCGACCTAATTAAACATGCCTTATTTGTATATTAGAACTCCCCTTCTTGCAAGTTGTACGCTGAATGTGGGATGAATTCTCAACCCCGCCACGTTGCAATGGGAAATTCATATCCTGACATTGCACTGCATCATGAAGCCAAAGTCCCTATTGGTTTCGTTAGGGTTTCTATACTACATGTGTTAGTCGAGGATGCGTTGGTACCGGTCGCGGATCAAGAGTGCACGACAGTGGGTAAAGGTTTGGGCCGTTTTTTTGTGTGGCCCAAATGGTTGGTCGTTGATGTGAATTCTAATTCTATCCCAATTACTAAAAACACACCTTCACCCGTCGTAGACCCGCTACATTTTCCGGTAGCTAAGAAACCGATGTCGGTGGGAGAAGTTGGATTCATAAAGTCACTCCCGGGATTCCTTCACACGTTTTATGATCTGGTGGGCCACCATAGTCGGGATTCTGTTTACTATTTCTACTCCAATAAACAGGTGTTCGGCGAAGCGAGGGAATTAGTCGTTCCATGGGAAGACTTTGCCCTTTTCTGGCACTATAAAACCCTTCCCGAAACAATCCTTATACTACATCAAATGTAAGCTACTTGATCTCATCTCTTCTATCGTATTGCAAGTTACGAATTTTCATGTACTTGTGCACTTTTATACGTTCATATCCCATCTATTGTTTATTTAGGTACATGCAATGCCTTGCTCTAAACGCAAAGACTTTCATTGGGTTTTTGCACCCAATATGCTTGCAAGAAATGAATGAAAGTAATCAATCACGACTTGCTTATCTCTCTAAGATCCTTAGTGACAAGACCAAGACAATTTACATAGGCCCATATCTAGAGGGGTTAGTTTTCTTTGTTACAATTAGATATTTGCACTTCGTAAACATTATAATCTTCGAGACGGGTTCTTACATTTTCATTTCTTAAAATATGTAGCGGCCATTGGAGTTTTGTAGCTATGATACCATCGTTGAAGCGAGTGTATTGGATGGACCCACTACACTTTGGTCCATCTACAAAATTTGCAGATTTATTAGAGGTTGCTATGCATAGTGCACATGACGACACACTACTTCCCTTCAACCTTATACAGATTCAGGTGACATTACAAATCCAATGCTCATTTATTTCCACTATGATTTCATTTCAAATCATTTGTTATACTTCTTCACTTTCAGCACCGAAAGAAATTGTCAAATTGGGAGTGCAGTTACTATATGATGTTGTACGCAAGCGAGTGTGTAGCTGGCCTTGTTCAAGATAATTTGGAATTACATCGCGTAAGCATTCTTATACCTACTTATTGTACCTATTACTATCTACGTTGCATTTAATAGTATTAAAAAAACATTTCATATTCTTAGATTATCGAGGAAAATCATACACCGTACACCAAGAAGGAGTTGGAGGATGGTAGAGATGGATTGACTAGACACTTGGTCCTTATTAGATCTCGGTACATCTCTAGGCCTCACATTCCCAATAAAAGCTAGTTTCTTTTTTTGAAAATTGATGCATATACTTTTGAGTTCCATTACTTCCATTAGTTTATAAAGTGTGGCTTGATAGTGTTTCATGTTCATGTTTTGTGCTTAGATACCATGCATCTTGCAATTCACAGCTTAGACAATTAAAATGAAACCCAATTTTAGTGGAAATGGAAGGAAATGGCTCAAATCCTATAATTTTGTGATACTTACGAATTCCCTGCGAGATCGTTACTTTTCTCGCCCGTAACATTAAAATAGTTGTGATCATCTTGTACTATCGCTAGTTCTCTCGCCCAAATTATATTTCTGAGCTTAGTTTTTGCGCCCTCGCTACCCAATCGCTCGTTCTTCTCTGCCTCTCCAATCTGATCTCTGTCGAGCTCGTAACCATACACGCCAAAGCCAGGCGAATGTCTAGCTTACTCGTAAAGTCTTTTTTTTTTTCACGCTCACCCAGTGCTAAAACGACGTCGTTTAATGTTAGCGAGATCAGTAGCGAATTCGTTACTATACACATAAGCGATTTTCTTATGATATCGTTAACTCTCTCGAACCAACAACTTTTATTATATTTTTATAATATCATTTTCACAATTTTTATATTTTTACAATTTTTATGAAAAACAATTGTTCGGTTGCGACCTCGCTACAGTGTTACTAGCGAGTAGCTAGTGGCTATCGTAACCTGGCTCGTTTTGATTAACCAGAATTGTTTAATTTGGCTTGTAATGAGTTCGCTACCTATGACCGAGCGATTCGCCTCTATTTGTCGTAACCAGTCTCGTCAGCAGATAAATATATGACAAACTAGGTTCACTTACGAGATCGTAACCACTATTAGCGATCTGCACGGTGGAAGTCGTAACCAGTCTCGTACACATTCATAACAGTCTAGGCTTTTCAATGTAGCGAACTCGTTAGTATTTCATCTGGCGATCCGTAAGCTGCTGTCGTAACATAACAATCAACCATTTGTTTGGGACTAGCGTTTGCTAGTTACAGTATCGCAACGAGCCAATTCATATCATACAGACTTTCACGCTAGCGAGTTCGTAAGCTTTTAGCAAGGCGTATAAGCCTTCATCCAAGGCGGAAACAAACACCTTAAACCCAAAAACATCTAAGGCGGAAGAGGAACCGCCTTAGATGATTTTTCTCATTCAAGTCACAACCAGGGAAGGCATTTGTTTTCTGCCTTAACACATGAAGGTTGAACTGCCTTAGATGGCTTGATATTCTAGTAGTGTTTGCCCTAGGCAAACGACATGTTACGAGTTCGTAACCTCGTTACTTGACGGTTCAGTGCAAATCTGGCCAAAACGCCGTGAATATGGTGCCGAGAAACATATGCTTGTGCGCTAGTGGATGTGTCTACTAGGTCCCATGGTCTTAAACGTGCCATTAATAAATATGACTTTTTCGCTAATATATGTAATATTAAAGTAGAAGTATAGAGATAAAAGTCGATATTTCATTACCGATCCTTAGTAAACATTAATAAGAAACAAAAAATTTCGTTTAAACTTCTAAATAGTCTAAGGAAATATATAGTTTATTTTCAATCCATAATGCATCTCAAAGAAAAGCACAATTTACTCGGAAAAAACTTAAAACATTATTCATACGATATATATATATATATATATATCCATATATATAATATTATTATTATTGGTATTGGTCTGGGTTGACCCATGGGTTGGGTCTGGTTCTTAATTTATGAAACACATATTCTTACACAAATAATTAAACGAAAACCCATACCCCACTAGTGGACTCTTTCTCCAACAAAGGCGGTCTACCCCCCTCCCCCAACAAAGGCGTTTCCAGCAGCCGTTTAGGGTTACGCAGTAGTAGGGGGTTTGAATCTATGTCGTTTGTTGAAACCGCCGTTAATAAGTTTTGATATCAGAACTAACTAATCTATCTAGATTCCGATATCGAAACCTTGTTAAGGATTCAATAATAAAAAATCCGGGCTTTCCGATTTAAATCGAAAAACCCAGATGAAGACGAAGAACACCATAATTTTTCCAGCAAGATTAACATGAACATCAAATATTTTCCATCAAGAGCATGAAGAACACCAAGAATTTCCAACAACAACCAGAAATTGACCTAAAAATCAACACAAACAACTTATTATTAACACAAAAACATCAATCATAAATTCATCAACAAAGACCAATTTGTCCTCAGATCCATCACAAAAATCCACTTTTTATGTAAATTCATCATCAACAATAGATCTATTGATATTCATCACTAAAATTATATTCTAACACCTACAATAACGAAAATTCATTGTTTACATACATAAATTTGAAATGGGATCCTATGCAATCAAAATCAAGAAACTATAATTCACATACCTCTTGATGATTGAATCTCCATGGGAGAGAGATTAAGAGATCGAAAAGGATTTGAGGGAATATAGTTTGAATTTAGAATAAGAATGGGTGGGAATGAGATTTGGTTTGAGAAGAATGAAAGATAGAAAAAAATTTGGGAGAAAGTTGAGAGATTTCGAGCGAATGAGGATGAATGTGAGGGAAGTGAAGAGATAAGTTTGTGAGATCGATAGATAACCAAAAAATGAGTATGTTCCTCATTCAGAACGCAGACCTGAAGAACACTATTCACTCCATTCCGATATCGGAACATGTATCTTTCACGGTGTTTCCATAAATATATCGACGTAAAACTTCCGCCGTTTTTCACCAAACCACTGTTTTCATTTTTGAACCCTATATCGGAACCTAATAAACAAAGGCATTTTTTTAAAAATCGCCGTCTATGTACGCTGTGATAGCCCATATGTGGAGTAGTGCCCATTGGGTCCAAAAAAATTGAATACATACCCAACCCAATGGGTCTATACCCACTAGGTCTTGATCGGCTCCCTGACCCATGATCATCCATATCCCATAGTAGAAGAAAATATATTTCTCTTCCAGATTCCAACCAAAAAAACTCCTCTGAATTCTCTCACAATACATACTCTTAGGTGGGCACTGCTATTTTGAACCACTGGTTTTTTCGCCCTATTGCTACACGACAAAATTTTTGTGGGTCGCTTCTGATTGTGGGGCCCACGTACGAATATAATACCGTTAGTGCGTTGGCCGCTGTCACGTGACTTCCTCTCTCCTCATCTTATTCTCCTCCTTCCCATTCATATTCTCTCTCATAAGATCGAACGTGGATGGGCCACGCCCGTTGCCGGAAAATAGAGTCTGACGTTTATAATTTTATTCATGCGGTGTTATTATTTTCACATGGTGGTATTCCTTATTTCTCATGCGGGTGTCTTTCATATATTTTTCATATGTATTTAATTTTTAAATCTGCATTTATATTTTTAATTAATAATTTCATTTTCCATTATACTTCCTTTTTCATTTACATAATAATAACTAACAACACTTTTTACAAAATAAAAACAACACTTTTAATTTTCATCTACGTCTTTTTAATTGTCCGTTACACTACAACACTTTTAATTTCCATGCACATTTAATCAGAAATCAGGTCTTAATTAAACCTCGTAGTAATAGTAGTTGAATCTCAATAGTAAGAGTTTCAATATAACTCTCAAACACAAATATAAATTAAAAAGTGATTTTGTGTGAGAAATCCACACATATTATTCGCACATTTGATTCCGTTTGTTGGAACCACGTTTATAAATGAAATTAAAACTTTCATTCCATACTAGAGTTCGCTACTACTAGACTTCGCAACAACGTCCACGTTTCTACAATATTTAACACCAGCAACATAAAATGTACTTGTTAGAGTGTATGCGTGAGAACTCGAAGGGTGTGTATACTTTGTCATGCGGGTGCCTGGCGCATATTTTTCCTATGTTTCTGTTTTATGGATCCCCACTTCCGGTGTCAGCTACTATAAGTTTTTCCCACGTTTCTTTGTTATAGATCCGCAATTCTGGTCACAAACACAAGTTTTACTTTTCCTTCATGTCAAATTAGTGATTATTTAACACCAGCAACATAAAATGTACTTGTTAGAGTGTATGAGTGAGAAATCGAAGGGTGTGTATACTTGGTCATGCGGGTGTCTGGCGCATATTTTTCCTATGTTTCTGTGTTATGGATCCCCACCTCCGGTGTGAGCTACTATATGTTTTTCCTACTTTTCTGTGTTATGGATCAGCAATTCTGGTCACAAACACCAGTTTTACTTTTCCTTCATGTCAAATCGGTGATTAATTAACACCAGCAACATAAAATGTACTTGTTAGAGTGTATGCGTGAGAACTCAGAAGGGTGTTTATACTTGGTCATGTGGGTGTCTGGTTCATATTTTTCCTATGTTTCTGTGTTATGGATCCCCACTTCCTACTCATCCTATGTTTCTGTGTTTTCATTCACGTCAAACCCGGGAGTAATTAACACCAGCAATCTTGCTCGGGGTGTAGTTATGAGAAATGTTTTCATGAATCATGCAAGTGCGAAGTTACATTTAAAAAACCCTAAAACTAAATCACTAAACTTGTTTGAATATAAAGAAATTATGAAATGGAAACCGTAACTTGAATTTCTAAATAAAAACGCCTATCCTTGGACACTGGTGAAAGCAAAACAATATCGTAATCCAAATGTACTAATTATTTAGAACGTTAATAGCCTTGACAGCATTATTCGTAAGAATCGTTGACAGCATTATTCAAATTATTATTCACAACTGATGATACCGTCGTGACGCAAACGAGAACAACTTGATCAGAATCTTGTCAATATGCAGATGATTACTTCCTAACTTTCCTGGACCTTGTCGTAGGTGAGTTCGGCGAACACGCACTATTAGTCTCATCTCCGGCACGCTTTCCCAAATTACGGCTGAAATTACGCTTGACCACGTCATTTTTTTCATTCGCAGCAGCCCATTTTATTGCCCGTTCCAAAGCCGACTCTAGACAGGAAGTTCTTTCAGCGTTGTAATTCCACATAATTAGTCGCTGACAAATGTCCATCCTGCACCGTCTTCTGGAGCTCGACTACAGAAAATCAGGAAAGACGCAACGATTAGATATATTTCTACAACATACAATCATAGACTAGTAATCACGGAAGAAGAAGTCTTACTTCAGTAACGTGTTTCATGTTAAATGTTGCGGCTCCGTAATTTTCCATGAAGTACATGGTATACACGCCACAGTCATGGTTTCCAGTTTTCACTCGCCACCCTTCATCGTCGCATTTTTAATAGCAGGGGCCTTGTGATGGCTGATGTGTTCTAGGTAACCGCACAGAAGTTGATGCTGGAATGAGGAGAAGTACGTTAGGTTTCAGAAATACATGCATGCCTTGTTGAAGAGAAAATTGAAATTGTACCAATCTTTCCAGTGCAGCTGCATAATTTGTGCTGCCTCACTATTGCTGTGTTCGAGGTTGTCGAGAGAGTAGAATCTGGCGTCCTCCCGGAGGTCAGCTACAACGAGGAAAATATGGTCGTTCATGTGGACAGGGAGCATGATCTGCGGACATGAATGAAGAATGGTCAGTATTTTACATCGAGGTAAATTAAAATGAATCTGATATTACCATTTCGGCATACATTTGATTCCTCTTGCAACTAATCATCAAGAAATCATTCCACTGATTATACAAATTTCTTTTGTCCTCCGCGGACGACAGATCAAGCTGCTCAAACTAATCAACAAAATGTGGACGGGTTGTTAGTGATGGGGGTGTCCCCAGAAAACGCAGGGGGTGTGAATCATGAAACAAGTTAGGCAAGTGTCAACTCACTTTTTCTAGTATGCACAGGGAGGTTCTGGGTGGAGAGAGTTGGAGGGAGTTGATGTAACGAGCCCAGCAATTCATCAGAGCAGTGGAAATGTCCTGCTGTTCCTCAAGCGAGGCAAAGTCATAAGCATCAGCAACACATAAAAGGCCATCACTGAATTATTGGGGCCTGCAAACATAACAAAATTCAGCATGAAGCAATTTACAGTGATTAGTGAATGCGAACTCACTGTCAGGGCGCACTCTTACCTATCCTTCTTGGATGCAGACAAGCAGTAGTCAACAAGAGGACGAATGTCCTTTTTTCTTTTGGTGACGCACTTGAGGAGCTGACATCATAAATTTTAAAATCGAACTTGTTCAATTTTTTAACAATTTCTGCAACAACAAGATCTTCTCGGTATTCCACCATTGTGTCCCCTTCGAAAAGCTGCTCAGGTTTTGAAACGGAAATCCTGCAGGATGCGGCTGAACTCCTCGGGTAGTAGAACAAGCAGGAGGCATCGTCACCGGCTCAGCCACTCCCACAGCTACGTTCAATTTTGCTGGTGGATTCTCCTTAGCCGTAGGCTGTATCAATTGTTGAGCTGTCAGGGACGCAGAATCTACCAATTCATTTGATTGAATACTTAGTGCATTAGCCAGAGCCTCTCTCTTCTTCCGTTCTTCTTCCTCAGCTGCTTCTTTTTCCGCCTCTCTCTTCTTCCGTTCTTCTTCCTCAGCTGCTTCTTTTTCCTCCTCTTTCTTCTTCCGTTCTTCTTCCTTCTCTCTCTTCTTCTGCTCTTCTGCTTCCTTCTCTCTCTTCTTCTGCTCTTCTTCCTTCTCTCTCTTCTTCCGCTCTTCTTCTTCCTTCTCTCTCTTCTTCTGCTCTTCTTCCTCAGCAGCCTCTTTAGCAGCATCTACTGCTTCCTTCTCTCTCTTCATCTGCTCTTCTGCTTCCTTCTCTCTATTCTTCTGCTCTTCTTCCTTCTCTCTCTTCTTCTGCTCTGCTTCCTTCTCTCTCTTCTTCAGCTCTTCTTCTTCCTTCTCTCTCTTCTTCTGCTCTTCTACCTCAGCAGCCTTTTTAGCAGCAATTTCTGCTTCCTTCTCTCTCTTCTTCTGCTCTTCTTTCTTCTTCCTGCTAGGTTGCCTCTGATCATCCTTATTTCTACCATCCTTTTATTTCTTGTCCATTGAAGGATGGCTCCCTCTTTCATGAGCTCGCTTTTTTGTAGCATTTTTTCCCTTCAATGCCTCAGCTTCTTCAGCTCTGCTCCCTTCTTCATCTTCTTCTTCTATTTTTCTTTCTTCATCCGAATGACCACGTTCACAATTGTCCAGCATACCGCCAGAATTGCCTGTAGCATTAGCATTAATCAAGACTTCATGTTGGATGTCGTCTTTCAAAGCCAGAAGACCTTGCTTCATTTGTGCTAATTCACTTTCAATTCTGACTATACAATCTACAGCACGTGTGGTACCGCGGCAGTAGTTCTCGTTCTTTGAGTGAGAGTGAGTCCGGTCAAGAGCTGTTGGATTTTAGGAAAGTGGCATGCCGAGATCAGCGACATATCGCGATTAAAGTTCGAGAGGTCCCATTCCAATCCCTGAGAAGAGTACAAGCAAACAACATGAATATAAGAAAGATGCCCGCATGAGCAAATATACACACACTAATGCATTCTCACGCAAACATAAAATATAAGCAACATACTCGCATCGATACACACCCTTCAAAATATACGCAAGATAACCGCATGAAGACTAACAATTATTTCCACATTTACTTACATCCTCATAGCATTGTAATCCATCGTCCCTTAGGTCCTGCATTACACGCGCGATGCTAGCATCATCTGAACTAATGGGGAAGCCTGGTTGGAAAAAGCCGGAACCGAAGGGGACCTCGCATTCCTCTAGAATTCTATTCTTCAGCTTCTCCAGTATCCACCACCGAATTAGAGGCAGAGACTTTGGTATAGTGGTCTGTCTCCATCCATGATGGTGGAGGTAGGTAAGCTGCAGTATCAACAAGCAACCACCGACATTGTAAATTTCGTGAGCTTTATTGTCTGCAGGATCCGCAGCCCGAGCAACACTGTTCTTGTATTTCAACACTTTTTCGCACAGGTGGCTGATCACAAACTCGCACCAGTCCAGTTTGTCTATTCTACCTACATCAACCAGTGATGGGAGAATACTAATCCTGACAACTCGATTAATGGAGGGAGTCAGGAATGAAGAGAGGGCGAATAGCACGAACATGCGCTTGAAGTCATCCCCTCCGTCCTTGAGCGGTAGCACCGGGTCTGTCAGGTTCCTGATGGTCAGCTGCCTTCATTGTTCAGCTTGGTGCGCATACAGTATTGATCTTCCCACCATTCCCACAAGGCATTTACTTGAATTGAGAGTTCCCTTGGAGTGCCCCGGGACTTTGTAATTAGTGGTGATTCTTGTTCGTGTGGCAGGAGAAAGATGTCCCTCACATCGGCCCAGCCCACCTCAAATCTTGGGACATTATTGGAGTCGGAAATTGTCCTGGTTTGAGGATCGAAATGATCAATCAATGAGGCAACCATGTGCTTGGGCCATTCCTCGATTTCCATCAACAGCAGGCCTCTAAATCCTATTTCAGAAATCGCAGTCTTCTGAGCGGCGCTCATTTCTGTAAGAGCCTTGACCAGGCTTTCAGGGCATGAAACTGCCTTGAAATCTCCTCGACGTTTTGGTTGTCGCTTTGACTTGTTAGGGTTTTCATGAGCAGCTCCATCCGACGCTGTATTTTGCATTCTTTCTGGCTGGGTACGTTCCTTCTTCATGGACGCACCAGTTTTCTTCTTCTTGGAAGATGCGGCCTCTTTCTTTTTCGACGGCGATGCAGCAGTCTCTTTCTTCTTTTCTTTAGATGCAGGAGCATCTCTCTTCTTATTGGAATATGCAGCAGAAGGGGTGTTTTTTTGCAGAGGTCTGGGTGTCTCCCCCCGTTTGTTTCCTGCTGTCAGCTTGTTTGCTCCCGAATCCTTGTGCGAAGCTGTAGAATTCACTTTGTGGCCTTTTCTTCCTGCTTTGGGTAACTTTTTCTTCTTAGGTTCGGGACATGGTATACGGTCATCCTCCCCCTCCTCCTCCTCCTCCTCATATACACGGTCCTCCGACTCCGGCTCGGACTCCGACTCGGACTGGGAATCCGACGCCGACTCCGACTGCGACTCCTCTACAGGGTCTTGTTGAGATTCTTCATCATATTAATTTTCATCATCTTCATCTTCAAAATAAGTTTTGCTAAAAAACGTGGTACAGTCCTCCTCATCATCATAAGCTGCGCCATCCGGTGACAGGCTCACCATTCTATCTCCATCAGCAAACGCTGAATCATCAAATTGATATGATTTTTTCCGTCTTTTCCGTAGATGTTGGCTTGCATTTTCTTCGTCATAATTTGGCCTCTTTTTCCCGGTCCGTGCTTTCTTCGGCGAAGGGGAATTGGCTGTTTTGCCAGACATTAGAGCATTCATTCTAGATGTTCCTGGTATACAGTACAAACACAAAGTATGAGTGGGTGGTATCACACACGTAGCAAACGGGTGCTTGACTTTACTCATAGGAATATGCAGGGGTATCAGAAACGAAGCACAAGGGTACTTAACGTTTCTCCTGCGACTAAGCACTAACAGTGGGACTTGACAATACATGATTAAATTCTAGTGTATTCCTTAAACAAATCAAACAATAAGTTTCCATGTTTAAAGCGGCATGAATGGTTCAAAAGACAAAAAAATGTCATCCCTTGGTGAATCATAAAACTTGCAAATAAATCATAAAACGAATATGCAACAACTAAGCCTCTGTAATTCAACCAGACGATTTATGGAGAACAGACGATAACATCAATACACTGATACACTTCAGTATATCAATCCACCAATCTGAATTCATGGAGACTTCATAATGAACAGTTGAACAACATAAAATCGACATGCAAATGAATAACACTGGTAGGTTTGTACAACGGACACCATAAAGATCATAAATTGACAGCCCACGAACCCTAAACCTGATTCCTAATTTGGGGGTTTCAATCGGACGACCAAAATAGTCATTAAAAATGAAACGACTTACTCGCTTTCCACTTAGAAGTGGTATGGGGGTCGTGTAGAGGCCGTGAATGAAGAACCTTCTTTACCGGTGGCGTCGCCCTACTATCGGCGGTTCCGCTTCTCGGACTGGAGCCGCGTCCACCAGATGAACCACCGCGACTTGGGGGATGTTTATTACTATCACCGCCTCTGCAAGACACCATTTCCTTCTGTGTATTTAAAGAATTTGAAATGTGAAGAAGAACAATTTGAAGTAAATTTGAAGCGTGGTGGTTATAGTTATGGAGTCTTTAAGAGCAACTGCACGCTTTCTAATTATTTATAATATATAAAAATTGGAAAAGCGCGTCTTATAACAAGTTTAGTTGTTTTACGGGCCCGGTTTCCACATAGGCTGCGTAATGGGCCGCCCAATCGTGTGATTATTTGCGCGGGAAAATAGTATTTTAAATTTTATACCACATATAATTGACATAACAACCACTAAACGTTACATCGTCCGTTTTACTTTCTTTAAACAATGGCCCTGTCAGGTTGGGTTGAAATTAATTTAATCGAGATTTGTTTAGTTTAACTGAGATTAATATATATTAATTGAGATTAATTTAACTGAACTGAGATTTTTCTAGTTGAACTGAGATTAATTTAACTGAAAAGAGAATATTATGTATGTTTGCCCGAACTTATTTCATGTTGAACTGAATTTTACTAAAGTGAAAATTTATGTATCAATAATAGAATCAGTATGTCAAATTTTACTTGAATTTGCTCAAAATATATTTTCACTAAATTTAACTTAACTGAATTAAATTGAACTGAACTGCTGATAAGGTCCATAAAATAGGGCCAGAGGGGCGGTTTGCTTGAGCTTATTTCTTACTAAGCTGAGTTGAGCTAAGCTGAACTGAACTGAACTATAGAACTGAAGTGAAAATTAATGAATTGAAAAATAGAATTAGTATGTCTAAATTCACCTGAATTTAATCAAATTATATTTTTACTGAATTGAACTATTATAAGTTCAGTGTGAAATAACCCACAGAAACTGACAATTATATAATTAAACATTTATGTTCATGGAGATCTGAAGTATCACTAAACTTTATGAACTGCTTAAGGCTCCGTTTGATGAAACTGAAGTCTGAAATCTGAAGTCTGAAGTCTGAAAATGATAAGTGCTGAATACTAATATGTGCAGTTATACAAGAAAATGTAAATTATTATGATGTTAATATGATCAAGATTTAATATAAAATATTTATAAATATTACATCTATATAATTTTGAAAATATTATATAAATATATAATAGTTTCAACATTGAAGTACTCAGGTTTCAAATTTGAATATATATTATATCTATATCTAATATAATATAATTATAATATTTTAAAATGAGTTATACAATTATTGATTATTAATTTAGAACATAATTACTAAATTATTTTCTAATCAAATTTTAAATAACGTATACCATCTTCAGATTCAGACATAAGTGATACGCAAATCACTTAATCAAGTCATACAGATTGTACGCACCGTTCAGAGCCACTTGTTTGCTTCACACACGCAAAATTTCTTTATCAAACAAGCGGAACGTAAGTTGGCACTTAATCTATTAAGTTAAGCGCTGAAAGTTGTTATCAAACTATGTTCTTTAATTTGGGACATGGATGAAGAAATTTTACGAAGGAGGCGGAGGAGGTATGAAGTTTGCCGATATATAACCTTGGGTAGAATGAACCGATATGTTGGAAGTACGAAGTTGATTATAGCAACAGACTTTTATGTTAGTCCTTTTTTATAAGCTGTTTTTAAAATTTGCTATTCAACTGGTATTACGTTTGTTTTTTGTGACAATAGAAGAAGAATCAGATTAGAATTTACATAAGTATTTATAGTACATATGTTAAGGAATATACTAGAGATATTTAATTATGGACATAAGGTCTTTTCTTGTTTAGGAATTAATCATTTTTCCTATTGTATTTTGTATTGTAGTTATCCCACATCGGTTACGGACAACCTAGAGGTTGCTGTCTAGAACTATAAATATTATTATCATCCTGTTGTAATAATTGCATTTGATAATATATTTGACGTGCCTATTATACATATTATTATTTATTTTACATGGTATCAAGAGCTGGTTCAATCCCGGAACCCTGATCGAATTCTTCTCGGACATTGATCGACTTCCTCCTTGTTATTGGAATCCTGATCGACTTCTCCCGAAACTCTTCTCGGACCCTGATCGACTTCCTCATTGTTGCTGGAACCCTGATCGACTTCTCCCGAAACCCTGATCGACTTCTCCGGACCCTAATCGACTTTCTCCTTGTTGCTACCATCCGCTTCTAACTGCCGTCACGTCACTACTATGGATTCATGTCCTTGCCGCTGCCTTCTACTTCAAGCCATTGACACTATGAATTCTTGACGTGTATTTATTTTTTTTCGCCGAACTCTTCCGGCTCCCTGACTCTATTTTTTTTTTTAGACATACTAATTCTATTTTTCAATACATTAATTTTCACTTTAGCTCAATTTAGTTCAGTTCAGTTCATTTCAGCTCAGCTTAGTAAGAAATAAGCTTCGGGAAACCGCCCCTTAGGCCCTATTATGTGGACCTTATCAGTAGTTCATTTCAATTCCATTCAGTTAAGTTCAATCTAGTGAAAAAAATATTTTGAACAAATTCAAGTAAAATTCGACATACTGATTCTATTATTAATACCTTCATTTTTACGTTCGGGCAAACAGGCCTTGTTTTATACATAATATTCTCTTTTCAGTTAAATTCATCTCAGTTCAGTTAAATTAATCTCAATTCAGTTAAATTAATCTCAGTTCAACCGGAAAAATCTCAGTTCAGTTAAATTAATCTCAGTTAAACTAAACAAATCTCAATTTAATTAAATTAATTTCACCAACTTGACAGGTCCAAAAACCGCTGACAAATTCGAACTCGTTTACAGGGAAATTAAAGGGAGTGTCTTTTTAGTTCGCTCGGCAAACGATTTATGACGCACACAAATCAAAACTCCATTGCCTTCATCCTTTCTCTACAAAACCAGAGAAATTCTGACGAATTCTGTCACACAACACAAACTAAGCAAATACGCTGTTTGATCTCATATTCTCTCTCCAAAATATGGATAGCTTCAGGATCGTGCACGCATCTCCCGCCGATCCCATTCGTACACTCCTCCTTCCTAACTACTACTTTGCAAATCTAGACCGCGGTTTCATTCCCACCGCGACCGTTTTCTACACGCCAGTCGGTGAGATTCTACTTCCCCTCACCCGCACGAACGTAATTCTCCCACGATCCTCGGCTGCTCTCCTCAACCACCTCGGAATGGAGGTGGTGGCTTATCTGGAGTTCAAATCTCAGTCGAACACTGATATAATCGTCCGGGCATACAACAAGGAGGGCGAGGAGACGAACGATCGGAGAAGGTCCACGCATTCAAAAGTCCATTACCTCACCTGCATCACACATCCCAATGATCTACTCCGTCTGGTATGAGTCTTAGCTTAACCTTTCTGATAATTATTTTGTATTAATCACACAAACGACCAGGGGCGGAGCTAGGAATTGTATATGAGGGGGGCCGGAACTATCAATTTTGAATTAACTATTAAAATAATATAAAATACGATTATTCATTGTAATGTCAAAAAAATAAAACATTAAAGAAAAGTATTGGTAGATAAACATATAAAATTGATTTTATAAAGTTTGAAAATATAGTTCATAACATCTACATATACATATAAGTATTAATAAAAGGCTACTAATAATTTGACTCAAATTTTAATATTGTAAATCAATGTTTTTATATAATATCGCATTATTAAATATAATGAAATTAAACTACCTTATTTGTTCAAAAAAGTAAAGTACATAAATCTATTCCTATATGTGATTGATATATGATTACTATTATATTTAAGAAAATATTATTACAAGAAATTATAATGAATCGAGATTTGAAGAAAATATATACAATTAAACTATATTATTCTTATATTTAGGTACTGATTTAAAAGAATCATATTCTAATTGTGTTTGATTGTAATTATATTATATTAAACTAATTATGGTCTCATTTTCCTTTTATAGTTCATCATTACTTCATCTTCAAATTTCAGGTCGTCCGCTCCGATTTTGGCGGCATGAAATTTGAATCAGGCAAAAGACTCAATTATCTCAACCCTGGGACGGATCATCAACTCCTGGTTAATGTCAAACGCAGGAGGCATCGCACCGGTGGACACTATCTTGTGGACGACGACAGGTGGGTTGCTTACTGTCAGAACAACGGAATCGTTGAGGGAAGCATGGTGGTCTTAGGAGCGCACCGGTATTGGCACATGGGATGCCCGGCGATGGACATGTTTGTGTACCAGTCAAACGGTTCTGAATTGCGTCCTCTGCGGCCTTCACCAACAATAAGCCCCAGCGGTAATAACTCTAAACCTAAAATTTTACACTTTTACAAGCCTTTCACTTAAATATGCTCGATACCACCTTGTGTTTATTAAATACCCGAAATGATTTAGTTAAACAATTTCTTCCATACACCTCATTGATCTTAACTTTATGAATGTTCGTATCATTGTAAATGACATACTAAACAAGGATATAAACCTAAAATTTTACACTTTTACAAGATCATCCTTTCACTTAAATATGCTTGATACCACCTTGTGTTTTATTAAATACCCAAAATGATTTAGTTAAACAATTGCTTCCATACACCTCATTGATCTTAACTTTATGAATGGTCGTATCATTGTAAATGACATACTAAACAATGATATAAACCTAAAATTTACACTTTTACAAGATCAGCCTTTCACTTAAACATGCTCGATACCACTTTGTGTTTTATTAAATACCCGAAATGATTTAGTTAAACAAATGCTTCCATACACCTCATTGATCTTAACTTTATGAATGTTCGTATTATTTTAAATGACATACTAAACAAGGATATAAACCTAAAATTTTACACTTTTACAAGATCAGCCTTTCACTTAAACATGCTCGATACCACCTTGTGTTTCATTAAATACCCAAAATGATTTAGTTTAAAAAATGCTTCCATATAAATCACTATTCTTTTGTATATTAAACCCGTATGATTATAAATGATGTACTCAACAAGTGCATAAGTTATGATACATGTATATATATTGATTTATATATATATATATTAATTACCGCAAAGCCATTCGAGTTTATGTAATTTATTCATAGCGTAGATTATGCTTCGGTTTTGTTTAGTATATATGAATATCGTTTAAGCTGACTGGCTTACATATAATATTTTCAATCCACAATTTATTCCTTCACCAGGAGGCTTGGAGAAGAGGCTTTACCAATCACCGACGATCCACTCATCCGCCGTCTGGTAAGTTGCAAAAATGAACCCATTTAACTGCTATGTTATTATGATGTTCTCCTCTCCTTACATGTGATATTCTTATGTTAGTGAATGTGAAAAAAAGCCAGTGCACGATTTTTTTAAGCATCATCTAAACGGTGTCTTCATCGGCCAATGCTATCACCTGAGAACCCTTACAAACAGCATTGACGTGGATTTATCATATACCGACCGCCTCAGGCTCTCCGGCGAGTGGGACTCGCTATTGTGGACGGCGCCAAATCCTTTGGTGAAGATCCAGCTCAGCCTAATCCACAACCACCAACCAGATTACAGACCCTTGTACGCCATCGAATTCTTCAAACTGGAAAACGTTGAGGGTGTTTGGCGCAACCATCGTCCATGCCAGGATTATGAAGACGGGAATTTCACTGAGGAGGAGGAGGAGGACTATGAGGATGAAAGTGGGGCTGGGGATGATAATAGCGATTAGCACGAATCTTAAGTTCATCCTATTATTATGAACACGTTGAACTTTGATTTCATTGATTTCTATTTGTTTCATAATTATTGTAAAACTCAGAATCGTTTGGCAGCATCTTTTTTGTTATCCTTTAAACATTTTTTCTATGACAAATTTTTGTTCTCTACTTTTATAAGCAATATAAATTAAAAGATTCATCTTTATCCTGCAAGCATTTTTTCCATGCATTGTTTTATTCTATTAATCATATTAGGTAAAGAATTTTAATTTTGTTTATATATTAATAAAAAACACTTCAAATAAAAATGAAAATACAAGTATTAGACATTATTTTACATAATTCAAAATAAGAGATCATAGATTAACTAAGCTATACAAACCATAGAATAACTAAGCTATGCACTTTCTTTTTTGAACTGAATTGATATATCCAAATTGTGCTATATTTTATCAAGTCAAATATTTTAGCACCAGACTTAATTAAGTTGAACTCACAAAAGTATGCATTGATACAATTTAATTAGAAAATGTTTATCGAATCATATTTCATCAATTATAAACTGACTTGAACTGAATTGAACTGAATCATACTGAACTAAACTTAATTGGACCAATCCAAATAAACTTAATTGAACTGAATCATACTGAGCTAAACTTAATTGAACTGAATTGAAGAAAACGATCAATGCATTGATATAACTAAATGAATTGAACGGAACTGAATTGTACTACACTTAGCTGAAATGAACCGAGTTGAACCATACTTAACTAAAAGAATCACCATTGAACTACACATAGCTAAAATGAACTGGATTTTAAATATGAACTTCAAATCATTAAATTATATTTTCGTTGACCTGAATTAAAATACTTTATATTTTCTCTAAACTGGATTGAATTGTGTTGAATTATTAACATTTAATTTGTTTAATTTTTTTAAAAGTACAATGCACTGAACTGGAAAATACTGAACTCAACTGAACTGAACTGAAATATACTGAACTGAAATGAACTGAACTGAAAAATATCCAGATAAGTTGTTCTAAACAGGCCCTTACTATAGTGTTTTTGTATTATGCTGATTTTGATTGTTTTAATGATTATTTATTTAAAAATGACGCACATATAACCTTAGTTACTTAACATTTATAAGTCTTATACTTCTTTGTTAAAGAGTCTTTGGTCAATCCAAATAACCACCGCTACAACATCACCTTATTTGAATAAGATGAGTACTAAATATATACTTAATTATCAGTGTGGTCACGCGACCCCAGTAACACCACCCTAAATCCGCCCATTTTTTATTTCAAAATTATTTATTAAATTGTAGATATTATCAAATGGCATGCAAATAAAAATTTTTTATCAACGACATGCCTGATTAAATCATCTGTTCTAATTAGTTACTTCGCTAACAGTCAAATGATTGAAATTCTGATGCATGCTTATGATTTTGGGGGTTGGCAAGGAAAATATAAAAAAGGTGCAAAATCCTAATTTCCTTTTCCATACATAATTAATTACGAAATATAGGGAATCGCAAATGACCTAGGGATGATGATCATTTGAGCCCTATTTAAACCAGCCCCTTCTCCCATTACAGCCACCTCACAGCCTTCGTTCCAATATTGCACTCCGTTTTGTTTCCCTTTTCTTCCCATGGATCTGTCTTTTTTTAAAGCCCTTCCATCAGATATGTTATCTGAGATATTTATTTGTGTTTATTTCGACTCAATCATTCGTCAGTATCTGAGTGGAGATAATCCCGCTGGGGATCTGAGATGGCTCACCAGGGCTTCAAACATAGGTCACAACGAGTCCACCTATGCCTTGGCTCTTTTTTCAATCTGCAACGGTGAAGTGCAGAACGGCATTAATTTGTTCACCGCCATGAAGAGAACAGACAAGAACGCCTTCCGGGTTGCTCGGGAACGCGTCAAATGCGCTCAGTGCCGGCCCTAAGTATTTTAGGGCCTGAGGCGATGTAACAAAATAGGGCCCCCGATACTAAAAAATATAACTAATTTTATTACTATTTTTAAAAAATACAATATTTCAAAATATAGTGCAATATTTTAATTAAGTAGTTCAATTCTACTTGTTTTCTTAGAAGCAAATTCACTAATCAAATTTTTATAATCAAATTCTGTAACTAATTCATGTTCAACAGAAAATGTAGCTAATCCACTCAATTTATCAAACCCGACAAACAAATATAGTATAAGCATTCAAAAATGGTCTAATAGCACATATGACATATCTCCTATCATTTTTATTCTTTAGTCTCTAAAACAAGACATCATGTATACTAATGCATAATGTATATATATTAAAGTAATCAAAACACAAATTTTGCACATCAAATCACACACGTACACCACACACACATGACACAACACAACCTTTTACATATATAATATTTATACTCAAGTTCAATACCAATTAAAATTATTCAATCAAATCAAGATTAACAAAAAAACACATTAGCACAATTGCACAAAAATAAAATATGTTTGCCCATCTCATAATTGATCTTATATATATTAGATATATTGAAATTGAGATTTTGGGTGTTTATCTCAATAGAAGAATAAAGATAATTTGAGCACGATTTACATAAAAATGATCGAAAAGTAAAGAATAAAAGTGGTCTCCATCTAGACTTCGAAAGATGAAACCTTATGCGTAAGTGAATAACCCTTTTTTCCTTTTTAATATTTTTTATATATTAAATTCATTTTATATAAAAAGAGGTTTTGAAAGGCTGTTTTTGTTATAAAATGGGACCAAATAAGGCTTGGATTTTAATTAAAAACAAGCCCAAAATACTGATTTTTTTTAAATATATAATCAGTTGTAATTTTTAAAAAATTTGGGCCTAAAAAATTAGTTGAATTTTCGGGCCTGAGGCGCAGGCCTCATTTGCCTCACTATTGGGCCGGCCCTGTATGCGCTGTGCCTTCGCCTTGGGGTTGGTGGAACTACTGCTGCAATCTGTTTCCTCATCAACATCTTATAACTGACATAGCCTGTGATGCATGCGCCTTCGATCAAGAACTGATTTATGTCCTCGGTTGTCCATGAGCTGGGTGACATGTTTTTAGTGCGTATCCTAGTCTTGAAGACGGATGTTTTATGTTCAATAACGTCTTGAAGACGGTCACCGGGGATCGAATATCATCCCCCACATTTTGCAGCTTTTAAAAGTTCCGTTAATAAATCTCATCCCCCACCTTTTGTGTGACAATAGAATAACTGAAAAATCGAATTTTTAAAATGTTTTTTTATGAAAAAAGAATTTGTGGAACATAATATGTCGATGCATGGTGGTGTTCCTAAATTACCTATTTCGCATTCTCTAAATGCTCAATATGACTATTTCGCATTAACACGCGAAATATATAATTTTCGTTGTTAATATTCTTAGTAATTGGTAATGAGGTGACAATGACGTGGAGACAAAAACAGAAAGTCCCAAACAATTTAAACAACTAAAATATAAATGTATTTTAATGTATTAAACTAGCACAAATGTATAGTTAATCTTAAAGGGTGGGGTATGATGTTTCTTGTACTACAGGTTCTTGTGACACCCACAAGAGTAATAACAGACACCCAAAACATGATCACTATTCCAAATGAAAACAAACCAAATTTTCTAAACATTAAGGTTTCAGGCCTTAATAAATGGATTAGTAACGTGTAATATCATGCACTAATTGGGTGGTCTCACGAAATAATTGCTGATTAGTGAAGGACGACACTAGACCTCCTTTGACACCCTCAAGTAAATCATGAGACATCCATAACCCAGATCACTAATCCAAGTAAAATCAAGTGCCTACATTAAAATCATCACATCATTACGGTTCCAGGACATGAGGAATGGATTAATAACACTAGTTTCATGCACTCTATTCCAGATTGTCTTCCAAAAATAAAATACTATTACCGATTCATTCAAATGGCGGTGACATAGTGGTATATTAATATCTTGATGTCTCGATCGTTTACTAACTTCTTCTAGGTATTCAGGTTATTTTACAAACCCATGTAAGACAAGTAGTAGACAACCACCAAGGATCGAACTTTCACTCTTCCTTTTTTATGTAAGTGTTCTGATACCGTGAGTTTTTGTAGTTCAAATTTTGACACTTATACAAGGTTTATTTAAATAAAAGATCATATTTTTTAGCAAGTGACTTTTACTTTCTGTAATTTGAATTAATAATAAACCAAATACAGTAACATCTTAAGCGATACATTTAATTCATAACGAAGTAAAATCAGTGTCGATTATCCACATCTTGCCACTAGTTAAACAGATAGTATATCAAACTGATTTATTAAATTTTAGATATCATCAAATGTCATGCAAATAAAACATTTAGCGTGCGTGTTTTGCATAATTCTGATAGCAAAAGAACAGAAGATTGTTGCCAATTAAGTAAATTTTCTGCGACACGTTCATGATCAAAATATAGATTATTCACGTCGGTTCCATCAAACCATGGTAAGTTTCTGCGTTTTCAACACAGTCGCTATGACTTCTGAAGAATGAATGTTGACCTGGCTCAGAATTAAATCCGTGCATACTTGTGCTCTTATAACGTTTCTCCCACGTACCTGCAAATGTGCAAGGAAAAACAATTATAAGTGTTGAATTTTTGGTAATGATTTGGGGTACCCATTATAAGTGTTCACAGGTATCCATCATGGACACATGGTTTTTGAAGTGAAACAAACATGAAAATTTTACCGACGCAAGGACATCATGATATGAATTGGTCTCTCCATTGAAGTGTGCCATATGGTGCATCACATATACTGCTAAGTCTCTGTTACCGGTGATGCCACACCACGGACCTTCCACTGTTTCGATCTCAAACCCGGCAAGCTCACCAGCCTTATGGTGGCCCTTTGTGACTAAATACTCAGACAGCAGATTCCGCTGTACACATTGAATGAAAATGATTCAGTGAATAAAGTCCCAGCTACTCCCCTGCTGAAAAAGGCACCTACCAGTGACTCAATCGTGGAGAGCATGTCTCCGTGAGTTTCCGAGGGAGTGAGGTTGTCTAGGTACTGGAATGTGGAGCGTTGAAAATTTGCAACTACAGCAAAGTAGTGGCCGGAGATGTTGACGGGCACAAAAACCTGTTGACAATCAAAATCGGTAAGCCTAGAAGAACATAACCGCTCGTTTAGGTCACAGTCGTGAACCAGACTTACCATTAGGCAAGATAGAAATTGAGTGTTTGGATTAGCAGAATCCCACAGCGTAAACATACCAGAATCTGAAACAAAAGGTTGATACTGCGTGCAAACAAGGTAAGATTTAGTTGTATGGTCAGCAGTTTGGAAGGAGGGAATGGCACTTACATTTGGAATCACATCGAGGTAATAGATGGATGGGCTACCAGCGTTCGCCTTGCCGGAGTTGACACACCTCGCAAACGCGTTTACAATAACCACAGAAACTTCCGTATCTGCTTCTAGCGAATGGATGTCGTCACAAGTCACACGGCAATACTTTCCGTCGCTTAAAAGGAAATTACTGCACATTGCAATAGCAAATGTTCCAGTGAGCATTTCCAACGGAACATAACTGAAGCAAAAGGAATAGATTTCGCAACATACCTCGCTGAGATGCAAGACTCACGACTCACTCCTGTAATGCAGAAGTCTGTGATTATAGCTGCGTGTTTCTTTAGTTCATCCATCTTTTCTGGATAACTTTCCAGCAATTTGGAACTGAAATTCCATGATTCGCTGTCATCCAACTCTTGGAGCATGACGCTCAAAGTAGCAGAATTGGAACTCTCCACTTGTTTGGGCTCATTTACTGAATCTGAAAGACCAATCATCTCGACCAGGCCACACAAGTTTTCGTCAAGCTCATGAGTTGATTCTCCGTCACTGGCTGCATAGGACAATCCTCCGTTTGACAGTGCGTTCTGCCTTAGGTTTTCATCAGACCCTTGTTGTACTGTGCAGTCGGCTCTGACAGAGACGGCTATCGGATCCACAGACGGCACGTCCCAGTTTTGCATATCCATCAAAACCATTGAACTGATGGGGACGGTTCGGGTCACCACCAGCTCCCTCAACTTTGTCAAACAAGAAACCACCCTGTCGATTTCGCCGGTCAACACAGCTTTATCTTGAGGCGACGACCCTATGTCGCAATCGGAAAGCCATGTTGTTGCGACGTATCTGCCGGTGAATTTTTCCACATTGTCTTTAACCTTGGATAACAAGTTTGCAAGCTCCTGCAATGCAGGCGTCAACAAAAGAAAATTAACACAATTACAATCTGATTCCTAGAGAGTTGGCGTTCGCAATATTGTTAAAAGTACCAAGGAAATAATAAGATGTACACACATGATCCTGTAAAAGCTAAAGTATGCTAGAAGGTTCGTGGTCACATAAAATAAAACCAACATTGTAGAGTACCCTTCCATTAACAACAGCGTTTTCCCGAGGTACCCAAACAACGTGAATGTGGATACCCACGAACAAGTAAGACTTAAAGCACAAGTAAGAAGTAGTGTTAGTGTTGGAATTTACCGGCGGGTAGATACCCTCCTCCGGCATCTTAGAAATGAGCAGTCCTTCACTATCAAACATGCCGATCCCGAAACCGCCACAGGCTAGCTCTGCCTGTATTCTACTCTTAACTGCCGCAGTAGTAAGATTTTGAATGAGCGGGAGATTCCTTGGCAACGAGAATCCCCACCACGAGTTTATCTGCATGTAGCAGACCAGGAGAAACATAAGGCATCCTCCAACGTTCTTTGTTGGACCAGTCTGGAAATTCATAACCTCCTTGCACAACTGGTCCAACACATAACCGCACCAGTCTATGTTCGTGATCTCTGAGACATCGCCGAGCATTCCTAGAACGTCGGTGCGGGCGAATCCGTTCTTTGTTGGATTAAGAAATGTGTAGACAGCGAAAACGACGAACATGCGCTTGAAGTCATCGCATCCACTTTTCAACGATTTCATAACTTCCTGGACTCGCTTGTTCATCACTCTTGGATTTTGCAAGGACAGCAGCATTTTAGAACCGCCATCTATCTCATCCTTGACGGGAACTCCACCAATGGGGAGAAGGAACATGTCTCTTACGTCAAGCTTGGATATCTGAAACAGTGGGATCTTGCCCGAGTACACAATCCCATTGTGAGGATTGAATGAATCGAGGAGCCAACCATACATGTCGAGTAGTGTTTCTTTGATTTTCATGGTGTCAGCAAACCACCAAACCCTATTTCTTTAATCGCTCCTCGCTGCTCTTCGCTCCAGCCAGATAATTTCAAGGATGGTGATGCTAGACCATTTGGCCTACAACATGTCTTGAAATATTTGAGGGATATTGGCGTCCTTGTGTGGACGATCTTCTCTGTGTCCTGATCTGTAAAAAACAAGTATGTATCACTTAAAGGTGGCAGGTATAAAATAAGAACGCGGCCATAAACGTGATAAAAACATGCACATAACTAAGACAGTAGGAATGAGAAAATATTTACCTTGTGCCGAACCTGCTTTTTCAAACAAAACGGGATTCCAGTTTATACTCTTGGCGGGAGATGAAGCTATGCTTTCATCCATCCCATCGTATCTTTCAATTTGACACGTCGAAGCGTCTGTCTTGGCTCTCTTACTAACTTGGCCGGAGCTTTTGGATCTCTTACTCATTTCTATTTGTTGTCAATATCAGAAGTTACAAGTTGATGAATTTTGGATGTTTTAAACTTGGGGTATCCACGACCAAACGTTGAGGGTGTTCCTTGGTTAGAGGGTATAATATAAGAAGATTAGATTTTGTTCAGTTTTCAAAAATGACCCGTGACATATCCCAGCTAATCCGGCGTTTTGTTTAAGAAAATAGTGTGTGTTACACCAAATATCAGGTACGCTGATATCCTCATCACCTATCCTGAGCACCAAATCCCTCTATAGTTTCCCAAAACAGTGTGTGACACCAACCTCCATGTACAGTTGTACCTGCTCCCACATATCATGGCACCTCACGGGCCTTTTCCTTCCAATTTCCTCCTTAGTTGTGATTAAAGCTGGTATCACTCGTTTAACCGCTATGGTATCAGATACATCTCCGGTGCTTCGAATGTGACATTACAAAGTTGTTGCTATTTCATTTACTGTAGAGCAATGAACCCATTTTCAGAGTAAGAAATGGGACACCCGTTACACGTATCATTACATACCCACCGCAACGACTATATTCAAAAAAGTCAAGTTTCTCCAGAAAATGGTTGTAAATATTTATTAATTAAAAAACACTGCGTATAAAAAATCTGTTAATTGAACACGGTCGTTATTGGGCCACTTCGATATGATTCATCACAAGACATTTCATTATATCAACATTCGATATATCATTATTATTGCGAAATATGAACATTTTCAGCGTATAATACAACCTGCTCACTCACATTAGAAACTTGATCATCTACATATTGCTCTTCAGGTTTTATCACGAAATATTCATGTCAGATCTTTGAATAAACGCCCTTCTTCTTCTTATAAAAGTAGTCACTCAACAACCACCTGAGTTAAGTAATAACCATAAACGAGTGCACCCATAACGTTTCGCATGCCATAAATACACAGCCGTTACGCATTGACATACCAACCCATTCTTCTCCCTACCCTTCATTTTAGCTGATAATCAGAACCTCCAACGTTTTATTCCTAGTGTTCTCCTAAGGGATGAATGCCTACAGAAGGATTATTGAAATGAAACTTCCATTCCCGACACGGCTGGTGAGATACTCTCCAATTTTTTTATTCATTAGTGTAGTTGCCGTTTGTTTACATTCACACTAAAGTCATGGTTTACTCATCAAAGACACTCCCGGGCGCCTTTGCGTCTACCACGCCTGGAAAACGCCCGCTATCTGCCGTCTTATACACAAGGTCAGGCCATGTATTACTGTCTTTGCATGTTGGGACACAAGGTAAAGAATTTGAAATCAGTGACTTCGAAGTTGGCATCCTTATTCAGATATTGGCGATAGAGGATGGTGAATACCTAGAATTTGAAACGCATTCTAACACAGACTTTGTGGTCCGTGCCTACGACCGTTGGGGCAGAGAGAAAGAAAGAGGGTTTGCACGCAAGACTCATGTTTTGAAACACTACCTTGTCTGTGTACCAGCAGACTGCCGTGAAAAACTGGTAAATGTTAACAATGGTGGTAGTAAATACATCATTTTTCACATTTCTGGTCACTTTATTTGATTAATTCCACAGGATCTATCTGCTGCTTTTTGCAACAAGCCGTGCCCAATGTTTGACAAACCATACAGGCTGAGAACTCTTTTAGGAGCCTCCAGAGTAATGGTAGCAGGATGGTGGAGTGACTATTTGTTAAAGAGATACGAAATGTAAGGGGATGGTTGGGGGCTGTTTTGCACGACACATAGGATTAGGCCGGGGATGATGCTTATCCTACAAAGCATCCAATCTGATGAATCGTTTAACGTTTTCATTTACAACCAAGATGGCACAGAGGTTCCGGCCGTTTCCAGCCTTCCTAGCGGCCACAACACTGCAGGTAACATATTCAATCATGACGGGTCCACACGGAACTTTTACCCCTCAGTTTGTAATTAGATACCAGTGTAGTTATAACTAGGTATCCACTGATTTAACATTTTCCTTCTAACACACCAAAAGGTAAGAATATGGATACCACAAGAGTTATGCATCCCGCACCTTTAGTTTACTATTTGAACTACATATAATAATATCACATTGGGCCATTGTATTAACAAAAGCAAAGTACAGGTTCGTCGTTTTACATGCAGCCACGAGTCATTTCCTACGGAGGAAACGAACTGGTATTTTCTTAGTAGATAAGCTTCCCGTCTTTAAAGACCCTGAATAATATTTCCCTGCACTAGAAAACTAACTGATTCGGCTGTGGCACATAGGGTTTGCGTAGTCGGTTTGTTATCCAAAATTCCGACGTTCTGCACCCGGAAATACGCATGGAGCATCGTTACAAGGTCGTGAAAATGAAGTTTTCAAACCGGCTAAACAGCAAAGGGATAATGGGGAATTGGTTCTGTATCTTCCGCGAGCACAGAGCTAGGGCAACCACATTATTTAAGGTAAGTGTTGGCTACAACAACAGAACTAGCCAGCGATCGCGCCATTGTAGAATGTTTCTCATACAGTTTGCCGATATATAACCTGTGGTATAATGGCATTACCTTGGAAGTATCAAGTTGATTTCAAGCAATGGACTTTTATGTTAGTTGCTTGGTTGTTTTAATTATTTGTGACCTATGTTTTATAGACAATAATTTTGTTGCATTGATCTAATTGATCCAATATTATTCGTATTGTTTTTTTAACATAATCAGTTCGCAAGTATGGTAATATGCACCTTCATGAGTAAGGAGAGACATCACTTGTAAAATAAAACGGTTGCACAACTAGCTCTTTTGACACCCTCAATAGTAATAGGAGACACCCAAAACCAATATCACTAATCCATATAAAATCAAACCAAATGTTCACAACATTACGGTTTTATGACTTCAGAAATGGAATAAATGCCGGAATCTAAAATTCTATAATAAGTGGAATTCTTAATAAGCAAATCTAAAATTCAGAAAAATTATTTACCGGAATCTAGTAAATGGTACTTACGTTGTTACATGCATACATTCATTGTTAAAAGATTTAATAAAATGGAGGCTTTAATTTTAGAAAAGGAATTTTGATCGAGACCGGTTGTTGAATAAAATTGAAATTAATATTAAGTGGATTAGTTCAATTAAGTCTAGTTCAATTAAGTCTAGTTCAATTCCCTTAAGTTTAATTCAACTCAGTAAAATATAATTTAACGAAATTTAGATAGACTTACTAATCATATTTTTACAACGTAATTAATTTACACTTTATTTTAATTCAATACAGTTCAGTTCAAAGAGAAATATCCCTTGTAAAGTCTGGTGATATACACCTTCATGAGGAAGGTGAGATATCTCTTGTAAAATAAAACTGTGGTGCTACAAGCTTCTGTGACACCCTCAAGGGTAGTAAGAGACACCACCACCCCCAAGATCACTAATCCATATAAAATCAAAACAAAATATCGCATCATTAAGGATATCTGACTTTCGAAATGGATTAATAACACTAATATCATACCTTACTTGTGAATTATCACAAAATCATTTCCGATTGGTGAAGGACGACGCTAGAGTATGATGAAGGTGTTTGATAGTGTTAGATGAAAAGAGTATGTTACATAGAGAGTTGATTTGTTGGATTCATCTCATCCAATGCTTACACGTATTTTGTGTTTTAACATAATAACTAGTTCAAAATCCGTCCACAACATGCCTGTTCGTATCCGATGAGAGATTGATGCTCCTTAAATTGTGAATCTGGTGATCTATAGTCTTGGCAAAATGCATTAAGTAAAGTGACATATATTTCAATTATTATTTGGACATTCATTTATACATTGCATCACCTCTTATTTTTAATACTTGGGACAATAAAAAAAATTTGGCGGTTGTTTTTAGAAGATGCTATGTGACTTTTCAAGTTAGCTCTTTTTTAATTATAATTATTTAGGGTTTCACGTGGGTACAAACCCTAAGAATTCATTGCAAGTTTCATATGTACGTTTAATACGTATCATATTATCAAGAAATCTAAATAGACAAATAACACCTATCAGTATAAATGGTTACATTACAAACCCAAGTGAAACGGCCACCAGGGTTCGAACTTTCATTCTACCATTTTTTTTAGTATGCTGATACTAGATTTTGGATAATATTATATTGACTCTTACTATAATTTTTTTATAATGTGGCGTGTCTGATTGTTTTAATGATTATTTATTTGTAAACTAGCTTTGTTGGACCGCACGTTGTGCGGTATATTTTGAGCACTTTAAAAAGATTTTAATTTGGCAAAAGGTGTAAATTAAAACCTAGGTATGAACTTGATAATAAATTTAATTGAACCAAATTTTTATCATCATACAGTTAATTTAGTTGAATTTATTTCAATCTATTTTAGTTCAACAGACCCATTTATTATTATAAAATCAAGCAAAAAGTTTAATATAATACACGATTCTAAAAATTAATAAATGAGTATATGTTTTAGACGTTATTTCATGTGTTAATGTTACCTCTTTTAAATGTGTATCAAATAATCGCCTATTTATAATCGGGTACATCAAATCAATATATTTAAGTTAATAATGAACCTTACATCTTTTGATTAGTGTTATAAAAAGATTGATTGCGAGATATAAGTAAGTTTCTATTTATAAATTGGCACATTTTAGTAATGCTTTTAGTTTTGTAATGAAATTTTGATATTTTAAGTAAATTTATATTTGATTAGTGTTATAAAAAGAATGATGATTAGATACTTTCACGGTTTATAATTTGATGCATTCGAATAATATTTTTAAAGTTATTAATGAATTTTGAGAGTTGTAACAAAATATACTTGATTAGTGTTTTACATGTGTTGAGGATCCTAAAATATCCAATCAAATAATTTTAAAAAGTTAAAAAAATGAATTTACATATTTAAATTCCATCACAACTCATAAAACTCTATATAATGAAATTATAGAAGGCGGAAACATTTTCGGCAAAAAGAATGAAATTTAAAGAAATCAAGAAAGAATATATGAAAATTGTAGGCGCCAGAATATGGTGATCTTGTGGTGGTTGTGTGGTGGTTTTCATCAAAACTACGTAGTTTTATACTTTTTAATTATTTTTATTAATTTATATATTGACCGGAGCAATAACTCTTCTAGTTCCCTTTAGGATGACACACTCACACACATATAACCTTAGTTACTTAACATTTATAAGTTTTATACTTCTTTGTTAAAGAGTTTTAATCTAATTTTGACACATATTTTATTTGATGCTGACTGAACTGAAATAAAATTTATTAAACTACATTGTTTCAAAATCAATTTATATTAATAGTATGTACAAATTAAGATGAATTTTATCAGATCTTATACATACAAACTGAATTTAAAAAACATCCAAACAAATCTGATCATAACTTAGCTAAACTGAACAGGAATGTATTGAATCAAAGTAAAACCCAT